>CM028383.1:95238498-95432840 GCA_013146195.2 Codonopsis lanceolata
GAACAAGGAGACATGACCGTGGCTCAAGATTCAACAAAGTTTCAGGTCGCTATTGTGGTTACTTGGTACCGATGAGGCTAGGGCGAGGTTTGTGAAGGCCCGGGATGAAATATCGTAGGCGGCTTATTCCATTACAAACTACGGACTACCAAGGGGCGTGGATCGTGCACATGCATGGAGTTGGACATCGGGAGTACGCTCAAAAGAGAACAGAAGACTAATAGGAAGCGATGATAATAAAGAGGACAACCGTCGACGGTTAGTCAAGGAAACGTGCGTTCGGGTGGCGAGGTGGTGTTACTTTCTACGGAGACGACGAGGTGGCGGTTGACATGTAACTTTGTAAACGAGACATACAGAGGATAGTCTGGGTATAACAGGGAAAATGCAATTGTGTGGCGGCGTCATGTTCGTAAGATTGTCAGAAGGAGAGTTAATCGGTGCAGGGTACTAGTCGATGTAATCAAGAGATTTGAGGCGCCTAGATGCTGGCGTGGCGGTTGGCCATATGAAGTTTTGAAACCTATCCAAAATAGGAAGGTATATTCTTGTATATATATATATATATATATATATATATATATGTAAATTATATCGTTGCTACTATTACCGTTATTATGAGTGCAGCTTAATCGTTAGCTCATGTGCATTCATACATACATTATATGGTGTATTGTGTAATATTGGTTACTTGCTCGATCGGGAATAATACCCCAATGTGAGATCGATATGATATGGTTCGCTTGTGAATTACCGGTAGGTAATCGTGCGTTGTGTATGGATTCTTGATTAGTCTATATATGTATAAGACTATGCTATATATAGAGTTGTGGTTTTGTGTTGATATATATAAAGGCCATAATATGTATATATGAAGCATGAATTGTATAATGATGCTTATCGGTTTGGTATGATGTTTGTATATTCTATAAATGTATGTTTTATGTAATGAATGATATAATATTATGGTTTGTTAGTAGTTACTATGCGAGTAGGATATACACTCGACTTGTGAGAAGGTGAAGGTTGCGATTTAGAGGATAATCACGGCTGCGGGAGAGATTGGCTTCACCGTGAGTATTGAGGCGTTAATGTTGTGTTAGGATGCTTAGAGTGCATTGATTGTAGACTTGGTCTAGAGCCTAAGAAAGGATAGTCTTGCGAGTATAGAGGCGTTACGGTATCGGTGAACTTGTCGATTCATTGTGATTACTAGGAAATTATCTTGGTTGAGTGTACTAGGTACACAAGCTTTGTGGTAGCTATGATTGTTGGTTGCCAAGGTAATAGACCTTGTTACTTGGCAATTTTATTCGATTCGATGCATTAGTTGTAGGAAACACTTACTTGATGCATTTACATTGTAGTATATTAAAATCGCATTTCATGAGTATAATCTCCTAATCATCCATTTCGTTAGTATAGGGGACTGTTTGAAGGATGCTTAAAATTTTATTCATGAACCTTTGCATCCTTCACGGAAACTTTGAAGCTAATTAGGTAGGTACCCTGAATTGGTGAGCAAAGGTATTAGTCGTTGGACTAGAATTGGTAAGAATTAAGTTAGAAATTGACTATACCCGTTACCAAATGGAATGGAAAGAAATGGAATGAATTTTCAAAACATTTTATTAATGTGCTCTTATATGTTCTCACCCGCGATGGGAAAATCGTGAGTGTGATTTACATGGTTTGAAATGCCGATTTGATTATCTTTGATTTGTTTGCGAATTGCTCCATAGGCAATTAATAATTCTTGTAACTTAGAATCTCTTGTGCTTGAATTTCATGATGTGCCCCGAGACAATTAGTTTCGGTAATTGGATGTTGAAGTGTCCTTAAATGAGTTTTTCATGTTGAAATTTGGGGTTTTGCTTGCATGATTAGCATAGTGTTGTTCGTGTTTGTATTCGCAACTCAAGTATGAGTCATGTCATTTTCAATCTTAAGTGCTTGAGGTCGTTGTGTCTATTGAGGATTCGTGGGCCTTCACATTTGGATTATTAGAGTTTGAACCTCGTGCGTATTATGGTTGAGTGTGGACCTAATGTTGGTTTGTATAATGATTTAGAATTCGGGACGAATTCTTTTTAAGGTGGAGAGAGTGTGGCACCCCGCTCCCTTGGTTAGCTCGGTTTGCGTGCCGTACTTGCACTTCTTTCTTTGTCGATTGTATGTTTGGTTTGCGAGAGGGTCTAGATGTGTATGAGAGACCATATTAAGACCAAAACATTATTAGAGACTCCATATAGTTATTGACTTGCTAAAGTCACAAGTCGTGACTTCGACGATAGTCGGAATGCGCGATTGAGGGGTTTGCTTGCGTTTTGTGTTCGTGACCTCGGTTTGGTCCTAGACCTTTATAAGATGGTTTATTAACATGTTTAGATGTATTAGACTTCAAGTTGGAGGTGTTCCTTAAGTCTATCGATGATTTGGAAGCTTTGGAGATAGCGTTCGTCTCTATCGCGTAGTTCGAGGATTGAGTCGTGTAATCGTCTCTCCTTTGGGACTCTTATTTCCCTAGTTGTTGTTCAACTTCCTAGAAGTATTTAAGCTTCTTCATTAGCCCTTAGACTTGCCTTAAAAGTCTCCTTTCATTGCTGTTCGATTATGCGAGTTCATTCGTCGTTCCGGTTGCACGTTGTTGCACCTCCTCCCGGTTTCGCTCCGAGTTGTTCCAGATGTTGTTCGGGTGTGTTTCCGACTTGTTTTGAGTTGGGTTAGACCTTAGAATGGTTGCCCATAAGTTTGGGACCATTTAGGACATGTTTAGACCAAGTTCAAGGGCTAAACGAGACGCTCGCATCAAATTTTGACCACTAGCCCGCCTCAAGAGCTGAGAGCATTGCAAAATCAACCCAAGCCCCAGTATCCCAGGCGCCCTCCTGGACTTTAGTGAGGCGCCCGCCTCAACATCAGGTACCACCTACGGGATTTTTCCCCTGTTTTGCTGTTGAACGGTTTTTATACCCAAACCCCTATCCAAACCTTTTCTAAACCCCACTTAAACCTCCCTAACCCTCCTTGATTATGTCCTAACATTAGTAACTAGTTTTAAGGGTGGATTAAGAGACCTTAGTGATCATTTATCAAGCCAAAATCAGATATTTATCAACCACAATATCATGACACTTGTCCCACTCAGATTTTTAAACCCATATACACCACAATCTGATGTTTTGACCCTCATTTCTCTCCCTCACTCTCCAAGAACGAAATTCATCTTCTCTCAAGCTCTCCCATGGCTTCTTGAAGCTAACCTCTTGGTCCTCCATGATCCTTCCCTCATTTGCTCAAGCCACCTTCACGAGAAGTGTAGAACTTGAAGAGTAGATCATTTCCTTCCGAACAGTTTTCTCATTTGCTTTCTTTGGTGTAAAATACTTGTAAGTTACTTCTTCTTATTTTGATTTTGTACTCATTGATCCTAAGGAAAACAAACTCTATGCTATTTGAGGTCAATGAGTACACATACTTGCTTTGTGTGATTTTAACTTGTGATTTGAGCATGTGAACTTGTTAAAAGCATAGGTAGGAAGACTTCCATGATTGTTGAAGTATATTGTTACTCTTCATCTTGTATTTCTAGGATTGTGAGCATGCTAGAAATCATGTTTACATCTCATTTGGGTTTATTATGAAAGTATACATAAGTTTGGGAATTTGGATGTGTGATCTCACTAGGTAATATGAGTATGACCATTTAATTGAGATTATGTGATTTATAAAATAGGTATATGATTTATGTTGAGTTTTAAGAATTTTAGGGCT
Source organism: Codonopsis lanceolata (assembly GCA_013146195.2). NCBI lineage: Eukaryota > Viridiplantae > Streptophyta > Magnoliopsida > Asterales > Campanulaceae > Codonopsis > Codonopsis lanceolata. The sequence continues at coordinate 95,242,273 of CM028383.1, forward strand.
TGAGAATCAAGCCCGAATTATTGGAGGAATTGTTGTTAATTAAAGTGAGTATTAATGTGAAGGATGATTTGGATGATGTTGTGTGTTGGGAGAAATGGGTTATCCCTTTGTTAATGTTTTTATGAATTTTGGGGCTTGGGAATCAAGCCCGAATGAATTTTAGTGTTTTGTTATATATTTGAATGGAGTGTTAATTTGGGGATTTAAGATATATATAAATGATGAAATGTAGTTCTAAGACTCAACGGAGTCGTTACAAGTTCAATAACATACTAATAACCGTTGGGATGAATTCCTACGATGTTCGGGTTTTGGTTGGTTATGGTGGTGAGCACCCGAGCATCTCGATTTGTGTCCAATTGAGACACCTACGTTATAGAGATTTATTAGGGGAATTATTTAGAGCGTGCTCGGGAGAGCACGGTACATTGAAGACCAACCTATGGTCTCGAGTATGGTTGAAAAATAATTATTGAGTGAGTTCTCACTTTTGGGAAATGATCGGTTGTGCATGAACGTATTTGTGGGTTATGACTACGGTGTAGTCTTTGGTTTGATTTCAAATAGAGGTCCATTATAGACCTCATAATATGATTCTTGGTGGGTTTATACTATTCTTGATTTAATTGGTGACTTGAGATCTTTTAAGATTATTTGGCTGTGAGCAATGTAATTGCCTTGACTTGATTTATGGTAAAGAATAATAACCTACTTGGTCGGATGAGTTCGCTCTTGTCGAATTCATTCCTTATTTGTTTATATTGAGTAAATATATACTTGAGCATTTGGTCGGACGGGTTCGCTCTTGTCGAATCCGATCCTTATTTGGTCTTGACGAGTAAACATCTACTTGTGCATTGCATTAAGTCCAGCTGGCACTATTTGGTTTAATTTTTTTATGTCAGGGTGGGACGATACATCGTCTATACGAATCGTCAGATTCGTATTCGCTATGGATCGCCGTACCTGGGACCTCACACACCCCTCCATTCTAGGCCGCAATGGGGAAGTAGCCCCTTTGCCGTAACAATACGTGCGGTCCAGGCTGCTATCAGCCGGCGGAGTTCGGTATATCGATGCGAAGACACGAGCATCGTAGTCACGATTTTGGGTAACAGTGTTTTTCTTGCAGGAGCTACGTAGCGGCCGGGCCCATAACATATCCTATTGTGATGTTTAATACTCGCACTTATGTGAATAACGTGCTAAGTGCAAATTTGTGATCATTTGAGGGTTAGACACATGGTTTTATTATTAAGGACTAGGCCCATATTCTGGTTGTCCATGATTATTGTTGGTATACTATTAAGCTGTCATGATTTTGTACATGCTTGTGCATTATGCCATGCCACACCATGCTATGCCATACAATTGCATTTAGTAACTTACTGGGTCATTATGACTCATTTCGTGTGTTTGTTTTCCTTAGTTTTTGCAGTAAGCTCGTTAGTGCGCATTGCAGCTTCGAGTGCTTGTTGGATAGCAGGTGGTCTTCCGGGCAATAGCTTGGAGTTAATATTATTATTATTATTGTATTTATCATCTTGTGAGATACGGATGTAAAGTTATGTAAACTTTACTTGGGTAGTTATGTTAGTATTTTATCGTATTATTTTGGGAGCCGACTTGTTTGGTCGAGCTATTGTATTGATTTAGAAGTTTATTCCGTTGTCTTCCCGAGCAAGGTTTTAGCTCGCGTGTCTTAGTGTTGTTGTTATTGTCATCTCCGACGACTTTAGTCGAGAGACTTGGGTTTAGTTGCTAATATTTAAATCTCTTATTCTTAAGTTGATTTGTCCCTCCGGCATGTTATAGCCGTTGAGTGGTTGTTTATCAGGTTGGTATTTGTTGATTCGCCGGCCTTTGGTTGCCGATGGTTTGTTGCCCGTGCGCAATGTTGCGTCACGCGAGTCGTAGATTTGTCGAGAGATAGTTATCTCTCAGCTTTGTATTCCTTGGTTTTAATCATAGGCTTTGGTCCCACTTATGATTCGCTTCCGCAGGTGTTGATTTTTATTATTCCGTATCGCCGTTATGGCCATACATTCCTGTTTTGAGCTTTATGGCTCAACTTTTGACTCGTACCATTATGATTAGCAGGTGCTTGTCCGTCTTCTAGCTTGTCTTGGTGGCACGACCTTTGGATTCCGCGTTGGAATCCGGGTCGGGCTGCCACAGCCCCTGCTCCAACTCAATCCAGCCAGAAAAGCTTTAGAAGTTTACCAAAGGGCTCACCAATGAAAAGAGGTGGCAAAGTTGTTAGAGTCAGGAATGAAAGCGAAGTTGTGAGTCAACAAGTTACAAGCTAGGAATGAGTGAACAATGAACAATGAAGTTGTGAGTCAAAAAGTGCCAAGCTAATTGTAATCAAGAGAGTAAAAGTAGAGAAGGGGGGACAAATTAGAAGGTCAGAAAGGAGTAAGCTTGCAATATGGAAGAAGAAGAGCAAGGAGTTAAATGGAATCATAATAGAGATTGATTAGACATGTTGCTTAGCTAGTAATGTCTAGTTTTTTGCTACTTGACAATGATGGGAATTAACATAGGGGGTTAGTTTTAATACATTTGTGCAATTTTTGCTTATGAGATGGTGTATGATGACATGTAAAACAAAGGGTTAGTTTTGGTACATTTGTCTAGTTTTTGCTAACGGTTGGTGTACATGTAAAATATGGGGGTTTTTTTGGGTACATTTCTGAAGTTAATTGGCCTGTAAAACAAATTGAAGTTTTTGGTATATGATGGTATGTAAAACATTGAAGTAAATTTGACTTGTTTGACATTTTTATTGGTAGACTGTTACTTTATTTATTGGTGTATGATGGCATTAAGTTTTTGGTGTATGATGGCATGTAATGTCACTTTATTTATTGGTAGATTGTGTAATCATGTTTGACATTTTTATACACTAAGAGCCAACTAAGAATGACAACAAATAGACAACTCATAGCATTGTCCCAACATACACTACCACATCAAATAGACAAATCAAGCCAAGTACTGTCATTTGCTTTTTCAGTGAAAACACTAGAAATGTAATTAACCTTACATAACTTCCATTAACATAATTATTGATACTACATACCAAGAAGTAAAACATTATCCCAACATACACAATCACATAACCAATAGATTATGGAATTCAACCTAAGGCAACATCAATTGGGGAGTCATTTTAACATTTTTATACACTAAGACCCCACTGATAATTACAACAAATAAACATATCATCTTCTCCTTCCAACTATTGGCAACCAACTTTGACTTGAAGATAGCATTCTCTTCCTTCAATCTCCAAACCTCTTCTTTTAAATTTGAAATTGTCTTTTTTTTTCTTGCAAGCTTGCTTGACACTGTCTTCATCTCAGCCTCTTTGTTCTTAAATTCATTGAGCAGCTCTCTTGCTTTTTGAATCATTGGAGGGTCATACCATGCAAAAAAATTACATTTTCTATCATCATCCTGTTAAGAACCAAACAATAAACCAAACACTTAAGAAATAGAGTATATAAACAAAGAAATTACAATTTTTTTCCATAGGAACCAAACAATAAGCTCATCCCTAAATTGAAACAAAGTATATCAACAAAGAAAAAAACAGTATATTGAAGATTTCATATGTACCTAAGAAACATAATCATTAAAATAAGATTGATTGAATTTCAACTAAAACCCTAATTGCACTATAACTGAAATTCACCAATTAACCAATTAATCATACATATTTCCTATTTTTTGAACCAAATCAAAACAGACATTCATATAAGCAAATCACGTACCTTCTAGTTTGGGCATCCAAAAAACCTCATACCAGGATGTTCTTCGGTCCATGATGTCCACATACGAGCCCTATTACCGCAATCACAATACCTTTCTTGAATCAAATCATCTGAACATACTTGAACTGGAAATCGAGCTCCTTTACCTTTACTTGAACTTGAATTCGAGCTCCCTTGCCTCATGGCTCTGTCGCTTTGCTGGAGAGATGAACAAATTAGGACAGAAACTCGAAGGTGAGAATGTATGGAGTTACTTCGATCTCCCCTGCCCTAATACCTTACTTCTCTTCGATCGGCCATGTTCTTCTCTTTGATCTCCAATGGAGTTATGCGTGAGTGAGGTTGAAGCTGAGGTAAGGCTGTTAAAGGTAAGGCTGAAACTGAGACACGTGAGTAACACGTGATGTACTTAAAGGGTATTTTCGGGTTAATGTAAAATTTTAAAGCTTTTCATCCAATTTTTTGGATGGAGTGATTAACGTGTATTACTTGGTCTAGTACAATGATGAAATAGAAAAAAAATTGTAGAGTGCTCATATTGTAAAAAGCTGGAAAGTAGGGTGACCAATTTGTGATTTAAGCCTAATTCTTATTACAACTTCTTAAGTGGGTCCCACTGCCACCTACACATTTTTCTCTTCTTACCAACTTAAGAATATATCTTCCCATTGTATACTATTCTTATACAACTTCTTATACAAAAAAATATTAAATTTAACATCATTCACTAAAAACAAAACCCTTCCAAACACCCCCCCCCCACACACGCACTAAAAATGGACAGCCTAGTTTCTGACAGCCCCCTCCCCCTCCCCCTCACATCCATTCTGCAAGAAGTCACTTCTTAATTAAGGAAGTAAAAGTTTTCTCTTTCCTAGTTGGTATTTAGGAAGTTGCACAATGGTGAGAAATCTTTAACTTCTTAATTGGAAGAATCTCAAAAAAGAAACAATGGAGATGCTCTGAAAAGAAGTTAGTTATTACTTTAACAATGAGGTACACCTCAATATAATCCTCTGACTCGATCAGATTTTGGTCTGAATTTGATCAGGATATAGATTTGGATAATCTTCAATAACCCGAATTCGAATTAGATAATTTATTTATTAGTGGATTATATATGAATTCACTCCATTAAGAACTCGATCCGATCCAAACATAACATATTTAGTATTATCTATATACATAGACTATAGTATACATAATTATGTATAGATGTTGTCCTTTTGGTCTTCCATTTTTTCATATTCTTATTATTTTTTATCCATAAATTTATATTTTGAATCGAATCGGTAATCGAATATGTTAATGTTAACTAGTAACGGGTTCGAATATAGATTAACATACACTTGATCCGTCGGATTATCAGATCGAATCAGTGATATAAGGTTTTTAATCGGGCTCAAATATTCCTAATTTGATACATATCTGATTTATTGACAAATCTACCTCAATATATACTTCATACACACCATTACTTCGTACACCAAGAGCATCCCCATTATACACCTTTTCATTTTCTTATTTATTGAGAAGAGTGATAACATTGCCACTTAGGAGAGAGGGTTAGCCAACTAAGAAAGAAAGAGAGTGAGTTTTTCTTCCTAAATAGGAAGAAACTAAAAGAATCTTCTTATGTGCCTTGTGTGTAAGAGGGGGGGCAAAATGTAATTTTTTTTATTGAGATGCGTTAAATTTAATAATTTTTGTGTAAAAATATGTGTAAGAAGATTATATAATAGAAAGATATATTCTTAAGCGAGTAAGAAGATAAAAATATGTAGGTGATAGTGGGACCTAACTAAAAAGATATATAAGAGGATTATACAATCGGGATGCTCTAAGAAACGAATTTTGTGAAGAATTATGAAGAAAATAGGGTGTACGAAGTATATAGGGGGTGTTAATAGCCCCGCTCATACTTTAATTGGATATGAAACTCGAGGAATAACTTAAAATGAAAAATTGGGAAACATTTTGATTTTGGTGTTAGCATTAACTACGCTACTACCTGCTCTATTTGAAACACATTTACGAATCGTTTATTACTAACTAGTATCCTATTGTTCCAAAATTATTGTTCTGTTTTTATTCTTAAAATAATTGTTTTGTTTAAAATTTTCCTTTTTGGTATAACACGTTTACTATATTACCTTTACTTTTTTATCCTACTTTAATTATGAGTTACATATATATGAACTTTAAAGTAAACTACATATCAAACTAATATAAATAATCTAGTCAAATATATTTTCTTAAAACGTGTGTTAAGTCAACACAGACAATAATTTTGAGACGGGGGAAGTATAATGATTTACTCCCTCCGTCTCAGATAATGAGATAAGTATTCCTATTTCTAGTTGACAAAACACTAGAATTAATAAATATAATAATTAATAAGTGATGATTGTAAGTTGTATCATGACTATAATACCCATTACATTATTTCTCTCTCTCTCTCGTTAATTATGTATTCATACTCTCTCTCTCTCTCTCTCTCTCTCTCGTTAATTATTTAACTTTCCTAGTTGATAGTAGGTCTGTCAATTGATCGAATATGTATCGAATATAGATAAATCTGAATCTAATCTGAAACCCTATATCGTCGATCCAATAACCCGACGGATCAAGTATATGTCAATCCATATCTGAATTCATTACTAGTTAAAATATTCGATTAAATATTCGATCCGATTCAAAATATAAAATATGAATAAAAAATAATTAGAATATGAAAGGGAGAAATATCAAAAGACTACATATATAATTGTGTATATTATATATATGTATAATAAGAAATATATTATTTTGGGATCGGATCGAATCTTTAACGGATCGAATATAGCTAAATTCATATCCGATTTGTTAATTTATAAATTATCGGATTCAGGTTATTGGACCATTAAATAAATTAAAATCCGAAATTTCAGATCGGATTCAGACCAAAATTTGATTCATTGACAGGACTAGTTGATAGTATTAAATGAAAGGGTATATTTAGAAGAAATGTAGAAATTTTGTAAACCAAAAGTTATTAGGAAGATTAGCTGGACGTCCAAAATCGAAAATATAAATATTTATCCAGAACGAAGGGACTACCATATAACCTAAGCATATATATGTTAGATGTAAAATACTAAAACTCTAACAATTTAGTTTGAAGTTCACCAATCTAGCTTCTCCAATTCCCCGTAGTTATTCCTGATCCATTAGCTCTGAATAATGGATTTGGGAGGACATTAATTTCCCGGTCGGTTATGAGGTGATGAATGAATATGGGAGAACAAGTTGAGTTTAGGGTGGGAAATGGGGGCGGTTAGGGCAAGTTCAATGGTGGTATTTGTCTATAGGTATCAAAATCAAATTTTGATACATATTGGTTATTATTCATGTGTATCAAATGATCATCTCCAATCATAGGTATCAAAATAAAGGGTATTAAAATTAGGTAAGGTACCAAGGGAGGTATCAAATTTGGTACCTTTCCTAGTATCACACCTAGTTTTGATGCCTTTTACTTTAATCATTGAAGAACCTAATACTTTTATATAGGTATCAAAATTTGGTTTTAATCCCTACCATTGGACTTGCCCTTATAAATACAACATAAATTTGGGAACGATGATGAGTATTATGTATAGTTGTCTCCAAACTGTTCAAACTGTTATGTTGTCATTCCTATGAATCAAATTGAATTTATAATTATTAATTGATTTTGATTGGATATTGGTGGGTAACCGACAATAATTGAACTTAAAAACTGAAAAATGCTTATAACATTGCCTCGATTCTCCAAACCGTATTTATATTGACCAAATTACTCTAGCTATATGCATGTATTAGTAAATAAACCTTAACATCTCAATTTTGAATCTTGATGATTAACACTTTTGGATTTTACAAGAGTGATGATTGACTTGAAGATCTGAGTTTATCTTGAAAATTTGGAGTTGTTCGACGTTTAATAAGAATTGTTGATGGTCTTTCTATCCTTACTATTATTTAAACCTTTTTTCATTTTCATGAAGCGGATTACGATAATATTCTATGTATAAATATAATCTAGGGAAAATACCAAAAAGTCCTTACTAAAAAATTCTCATGTCCAAAAAATTCTAAAAATAATTTTTTTATCTAAATAGTCCCAGTGTTAGACTTTTAATATAAAATAGTCAAAAGTTAACGCTTCTACTAAATTTGTTAGAATAAAAACTTTCATCTTGAATGAAATCTTATTTTCTTTTCAATAATGGTAATGGTGATAACGATAAGCTTGTATTGTATATAATAATAATAGTAATGGTACTAATAATAATAATAATAATAATAATAATAATAATAATAATAATAATAATAATAATAATAATAATAATAATAATAATAATAATAATAATAATAATAATGTAGTGTAATAATTATTATTATTTTAAACTCCCTCCATTCCTAAACTACTATTTTGGTTGGGTTTTTTCTAGTCAAATTAAATGTTTTTCAAATGAAATTTAGTATGTATTTTTTAAAATCATAAAACACATAATTTATAGGACAATAATTTATGGAAGAAGAGAGTAATTTGTGTCAATATTATTACTATTAAAAAAAACAATACCAAAAGTCTTTAAAAATCATCTCGAAAAGAAAAAAAAATCTATTCATAAATTCTATTTTAATATTTTCATTGTAAAAATTCTAAAAACTTAGCTTTTTTATACCGCTATGAAACTATAATAGTAGTAATTGTCAAAATAATAATAATAACAGTAATAATATAAATGATGATAGTAATAATAATAATAATAAAAGTATTAAAAGTATTAATGCTACTGATATTGTTGTTGTTGGAGTTGTTGTTGTTATTGTAATTGTTATTATTATTATTATATAAAATATAATTTTATCACAATTACCGTCATTGAAAAGAAATATAATATTTCAAGCTTTTATCTTAACGATGTTAGTAGAAACGTTAACTATTGGATTATTTGGTATTAAAAGTCTAACTTTGTGACTTTATGGATCGAAGAATTTGTTTTGAGACTTTTTTTATATGAGATTAGTTTAGAAGGATTTTTTGGTATTTTTCCCTACAATCTATTTACCTTGTCTTTTAAACTTGCTTAAGTGTTTCTTATCTGAAAGTTCCTTTCTTAAGTACATTAAAATGATGTCGGTTTAAACAAAAATATTGCCTAGTTGTCACAAGATGTTTAATAACTACAACACATAAATAACTCGCAATAGATATTCTTAGATTAACTGTTGCCCATGGAGAATTGATTGGGAAGTAGAAGAGTGAGACTAATTATACCCCAATTTTTTATTACTACACCTCATGTATTACATTGAGATGCTGTATCATACGATATACAATTCAGTAAATGGGGTGTAGAGATAACAAATTAAGGTGTGGTTAGCCTCACTCGAGGTAGAAACTAATTGGACATTAAATCACAAGGTAAACATGCCTTTATTACCTTTCTAAATGGGGAATTAATTTGTAAGTTTATCAAAGTAATATATATTATCCAAGTCAAATATACAAATTACAATTAAAAAGTACAAATTACTCCTCCCTTTATTTCGGACAAAGAGTTCCCGTTTGAAAAACAAACTTTAATAAATAAAAACACTTTTAGTAGTTCATTAGTAATAAAATGACACTTTTATGCCTTAATTTTTAAAAGTTGATTCTTTAAGTGGAACATCCCAAAATGGAATAATAAACTCTTTTCCGGAAAGGAGGGAGTATTACATAGTTGAACAGGAAATTAATCAATTGGTTGATTTGAAAAATAAATTTATTTTCTAATTTTTTTTATTGTAACAATAATATTACTCTTGAACCATTAATTCAAGTGTTATCAAAGTGTAAAACAAAGCTTTAGTTGATGAGTGATCTTGGATCTCAAGAGGAGGGGGGGGGGAGATATAGCCTTTTCTTTTTGGAGATGAAATTCGTTGGTCAAGAAAGGGGGAGAAACTCAGCCGTGTGATTTTAGGGTTAGATGGGTTTGGAAGAAATGGGGTGTTATTCTCAAGTAATTTAGGTTTTGACATTGGTTCGAGTTTAATTCTTAGAGTAGGTCTCCTGTAAGACTGTCTTACAAATATTAATTAGTAAGACCGATCTTCACTCTCTCACAGCTTAACCCATCAATACACAGTGAATCGGATGATGATCCGTCTTATAAAAAATATATGTAAAACCGTCTTACCCAAGTTTTTTCTTAATTCTTATAGACAGCACTGGGAAACGATTCCCAAATCCATAGGCCGAGCATAGAGGGTGCATTGTTGAAGTTGCGAAGGGAGGTGGATTGGATCGAGGTATGCACAAGCCACCAGGAACGAATCACATTACGACCAAACCACAAAAAGAAAGGGTAAATAAAAGAAAGAAACCCACAAACAGAGAACAACAATAATTCACACTGATAGACTGATAGTAGCCAAATTCCTGATTTTTCTTGGTAACATATTGCAGAAGTTATTTGGACTAGTACATTTGAAGTTGAAGCCTATGTGAGAATACTTATATGGTACATTTCTGATTCAGTGAAATATCTGGAGTTACTGCTATCACAAAACTTCCGACGTAACAAAGATGGCGTAATATAAGCTCAAAAATTGAAATGGCTTCAATTATATACATTCATACACAGAAAAATTATGACACTATGATACAGATTAATTCTACATTCGGTGTGGAAAAATTATGACACTATGATACAAATTAATTCTACATTCAGTGTGGAACTAGGCTTCAATACCCAACTTGGTTCTAAGGTCTGCAATACGGGCATTGACAAAAGAAGTTATCTGATTCCAGAGAGAAAATTCAGATCCATAAAATGATACCCTCACCGATTTTTTTGATCCTCCCCTAACGAATTCCAGATCCTTGGCAACATCAGACTGAGCGCTTTCATCATTATCAAGCATCGGCAATGCAACAAAACCCTGGGACTCGAGGTTTTTTATCCACCCTCGTAGTAGATAGTTGACAACCTGTATAAAAAAAATATGTTAGACGTTTCAATAATCTATGAACACGAAAAAGGAGAGAAAGGGACAGATTTGGCAGGTCAAGGAAAAACCATGCATAATCAATTAAAGTTCAGATCTAAGCCTCCTCTTATAAAAATACTTAATGATTTACAGAATCACGACTAGGGTAACCCAGAAAAGTTGACACAATGCATTTGTTATATGGGAAATGCTAAACTTGCATCAAAAGCGTGGAAGTGATTCTATGGTATAAAAAGAAATGTAATTATTGTCGTAGCATCCAAACGTTTCAAACATTGTCCATTTACTATACGTAAACCCCTGGAGTAATTATACTGGTTAAACAAAAAAGTAGGTTCATAGAATAAGTAGCAGTTGCCTCCCCTGAGGTTTCGTATGGTGCCTCTAATTATCCATTTTCTATAGTGAGATGCTGAACGTGGCCGTGTTGTAACTGATAATAAGTTGGGGTTTCAGTTGAGGAGGGTGATCTTTGAGGATATTCCCAGGATTGGAGTCTAGAGATGTATTGCATGGAAGGCACAGTAGTAGTCATTAAGGAGCACCTTAAGAGAGGTAGATGAATTTTGATGTCTAATATATGTAGCCAGTAAGGTTGAGATCAACAAACTATATGGTGGAATGAAAAAGGTTAGGAAGTAAAGTTTGGGTCCTATCATGCCCCAGCTTACCCTGTGCCTATCTGAGTGTTTCAAAGGTTGCACTTTGGCCAACAGCCTATCGGTTGGGGTTGGGGTTGGGTTGCACTTGGCCAGACTCAACATGTCATAGCTTCTGTTGCTAACATCTAAGTTCATATCAGCTCAGCCTGTGCAAGTTCCGATCCACATATGACTTTTCAAAACAAAGGTGTTGACTGTTGAGTGTTAGACAATTGACATTTTTTTGTTGCCATAGCATTGTTACGGCTCCTTTGATAGGGCCTTATCCCATCTCTATCTAATAGACATCACTCCTAGATATTTTTAGAACCCTAATGTTAGATAATATGAATCCTCCGGACCCCAAGGGGTCGGAGAGATGGCAAGGGAACTTAAGCAAAAACCTTGGGGTCCTTGGTTCCGATCCCTATACCAACAAGGGGCCACAATTACCAATCAAAAAAATAAAATATGAATCCTCCTTAATTAGGAATCAACTCTAAATGGCGCTGAATTCTTCTTCACCAGCGCAGAGGAGCTATGCTTCAAAAAGTCAAGCTATTGTTTAATATCTGCACTTCGCTCATCAACCTACCCTGCCACAAACCACAATGCTAACCCAGGGGAAATAAATTTATACAGATAAAGAGCATGATAAATGAGAACAACTAACCCATGAGCATTTACCACCAGCCACGATTGGAGTTGCAACCATATTATATCCCAATTTATTTTGTATTTCTCTCTTTCTACTTCCTATAAGATTTTGAATCAACATTCTAATTCACGTGTGCGATAGGGCGATCAGAAATGATAGAGAGTTCCTGCATCTCTCTTATACACTTCTTCTCTTCTTTGCAATACATGTTTAAAGGAGAAACGACAAGAAAGGGAAGCTAGAATTCGCTTTGCTCCAGCATTATGTAAAGTTATTACACGTTCTATTTAAAACAAAGGAAAATGAAAGAAGGCTCATTTTTTACATTAAAGGGGAAATTTGTATCCTTCACTTCTGGTATTAATTGATCATGATAATAATCTAACCTGAATTATTGGTATCAACTTTTAAAAAGTAAAGAAGTTGAACAAAGTACAACTCCATAGACAAGTTATTGACATTGTGCAGTCCAATCTGATTAAGAATGATGCTTAAATTCATCAGACCTACTAATATTTAGCTTTCGAAACGAAAAGATTATCAACATACATACTGTGGATATCAGAAAACCCAAAAAGGAAAACGAAACAAGTATGAAATATAAAATCTACAAGCTTTAGTGATATTTACAGCACTTAATTTTCAGATAATCACATAGTAAAAAGTTTTGCAGAGGTATGTCTCCTTTTCTAAAGGCAAGACTCATAAAATTATACCTCCGTCCCAATTGAAGAGGTAAAATACCCTATTATCGTGTGGCCCCAATTTCAACTTTCTTTAGTTGATATTACATGGCTATTCTCAACCACAAATAGGCTACTGAGGTCATTATGCTATAGAAAAGTTTCCCAAAAAGGAAACTTACCTCTTCATTTGGGACAAACTAAAAGGGAAAGTGCACCTCTTCGATTGGGACGGAGGGAGTATACCTCTTCAATTGGGATAGAGGGAGAATTATAATCATTTCTAAACGTATGCAGAGTTAAGACTTTAATTCATAAATTGGCCTTTTATTTCTGTTTGCATTTTCTCTTCAAATGTCGTGCAGCTACTGAGATCCAAATGAAGTGTTAAACTTTTATTCTTCATTTATTTATTTGTTTACTTATTTTATTTTTTTGGTGAAACAACCAAGCATCAGTCAATAACCAACTGCGTAGTGGGTCCAAATATAGGAAACATACCTTGAAAGGTTCAACACTGATTGAATTACCTTGGACTTGGAGAATCAAAATCAATGCCTTTGTCAAAGTTTTTAAGTTTAATCATTTATTTCTAAGAAATGAACACCAATGGCCACTGCTTACTTCCAGATATACAGTGCTTAAATTAAGATAATACAGTAATTAATAAGTTACAACTTACGAACCTCAGGAACTTCATCATGAGGACAATGCCCTGCTGGGCTGATCTGGTAATAGGGAGCTTCAGGAATCTGCCGCTTCACTTGTAGACCCCAGACAGGTGTCACCCAGGGGTCCTCTTTTCCATACACGAGACAAATGGGTACTTTGTTCGTATGACACCTAGAAATTTACATGATTTGAAATCTTTAGCTGGAGCACAGTAAGGAGCATTCCACATAATATTATTTCTCTCTTTTTCAATTGTATAGAGCCTACCTAGATAAAGCCTCCCAGAATGATAATTCACCCTGAGGCGCAAACATGATAGAGGCAAATGATGCGGCAGCAGCTGGATGTTCAGTTGTTTCAAGTATACGAGAAAATACTTTATCAACATTTGTTGAATGATCTGCATAAACTTGCTTAAGTATTTCTCTGATACTTTCAGGATCACGTATTTTCTGCCAACTGAAAAGCAGAAAAGCCGAACAAGAAAAGAAGTAAGTTTATATAAGTTGTATCCAAACAACAAAGAATTAGGAAAAACAGTACGAGCTTTTTCCCCTTGGACCTTAAAACAAATAGTTTCCAGATTCCTACCAATCTTAGCATAAATTTAAAGAATAAAGATAACTGAAACTTAAAACACCATGCTGTAAAGCAAGATCTAGACTACATCAGAAACTAGTTTTACAAGTGGGTTTAATCACACACAAAAAAGGGATGACAAGAGCTTAATCAGAAGATGGAATACAACTTACACAATTTCTATAAGCTTTATGACACTGGCAGGAAGAGGAAATGTCCCAGCCCATGGAAATATTCTTGAAAGTGTTGGAGACTTTACAGGATTTGGAAGGAATCCCCAAAATGGTGTTGCATTGAGCAGCGTGACACCCTTCACCAATTGAGGGTTACATGCTGCAAAGTAGAGTGCAACAAATCCTCCAAGTGAGTTCCCCACAAGATAAACTGGTTCTTTAATAACCTGTAATAGAATGGCGTTACAAGATTTGTAATAACAGCTTAACGCCCATCACTTCACTCAAACCATACTATGAAAGATACATAAGATCATTATAAAGATTTTGTGTCTTGCAAGCATATATATTTATCATCATGATAGTTTAGTGAAATAGCATTTTGCCACAACAAGATTCCATAGACATAACCTCAAATTATGGTATGATGCTTCATCCGGACAAGTTACATTACCAACTAATATTAAAACAGAAGATAAAGTACTGTTGTTGTGTACCTCTTCTACAAAATACCGAACTTGCTCCTGCCAAAGATCAACTGAGTAAACGAGATCACTAGCCCAAGGTTCAGTTTCATCTCCAAAGCCCCACACAAGATTCTTCCTTTCTGATTCATCTCCATTCTCAAACTGAAGAGTAGGATCCTCACTTGGCAATGACATACCTTGACCAAGAAAATCGACTGCCCACACTCCAAAATCCTGACCCAGATCCTTTAATTGCTTCTCATAGTGAAAGGAACCAACACCAAAACCAGGAAGAAAGAGCACCTGTGGGGCATTAACATTTTCCGACCCTGACCTTTCATAATGAACATCGAGCTTGGGTTTCCACTCCCAATAATAACTGCTAACTGGAGCACTAGAGTTACCATCAGGCAAACCTGGAATTAAAACTTTAGGTACGGATCTCCCAGTTTCAGCAACATTTCTAAGACTTCCTTCCCCTTCGACAACATAAGCACTATAGCTTTCACTTGACACACTTGAATCAGCATTCTGCACCTCTCTAACAGCACTAAGAGATACAGAGCTTTGATTTTGGTCTAGGCTGTTCAAGCGGAACCGACCTAGATTAGTATTATGTGATGAACCCCCATCCAATTTAGCTGAAACACAGACAAATCGTTGTTTTGTTCCAACAAAAAGCTTTGATGGATGTGAAGCTAGGCTTTTCTCAGCCAACGTCTGTCTCAAACTTACAATAGCACAGCGAGGCGCCAAATGGCAGGACAAAATTTCCATATCAATCCTGATTTCTGAAATGAACAACAAAAGAGAATGATTCAGAATTTTAGTAACAGTCCAGCATATCTCACAAGACTCAATCAAGTTCCAAACTTGTACTCAGACACACACACACAAACATCCCTCCACCAAGAGAAGTTCATAGTATCAATCCTAGTCAAGTTATGAACTCCTACTAGTTTAAGATCCTTGAAGCTCTGAAAGCTAGTTAAGGAAGATGCTATTCCCTTCTTAACCATAGTTGCACACTTGTTAAAGCCAAAGTACTGGATTTGCTCAGTTTCGACTTCTCGATGGAACGATTTCACTTCTTTAACTAGTTCTTGAATATATAGCATAAAAACATTCAATTCCCTCATTTTTAAAACAGCTTTGCATACGAAGAAGTAAGATTAATTGTTAATATAAGTTCAATCAAATTACCCAACAAAGAAATCAATCCAAAACCATCTTAACAGAAACACTCATAACAGCAACTTGATCAACAAGACTATCAACATAGTGAATTTCTACTAATCTACTCTACTTCACTAAACAACAATTCATCAAATTCCCACATAAAATTGAACATAATTTAAACACAAATTAGAAATATGAAGTCAGTTAGTTACCTCTAATTAGCAGAGGAAAATTGTCATTAATTAATCTCCAAGAAGTTGGGAAAGTTGAGAAATTATATATAATAATGAGAAAAAGGATAGAGAGGAGAGTTTGAGTTGCTTCTAAGGTTGGGTGTTGTTGAAAGGGCAAGCCAAGACAAGAATAACGAAAACTGATATTTTCCCAATAGTGGGAAATTAATAATGGAATTTGATTGAGTTAAAAGTTTTCATTTTCAAAGACAAAAGTGGGGAAGACGTACACGCATAAATCGTGCAACTTGGCAAGCTTCCATTTTCCTAGTCAAGAAAGCTCGTGTGTGCGTGTGTGTGAGTGAGAGAGAGGCCGACCGTTGTGTGGTTCTACACTGGACGGTCAGGAAGGTGTAAGGTGTCGAAATTCCTACCCGTTTTAAGCATTGGTTTGGATTAGGTTATAATGGTACGGTAAAGCCCCTACCTAAACTGTTCATTAGCGGTTGTTGTCTCAAAAATTTATATATATATATATATATATATATATATATATATATATATATATATATATATACAAAGCATAGATAATCTAAAAATTATAAAATTGCGTCAAAATTTGCATTCCTAAAATAGTAATCTCTATTTATAACAAATATTTAATGAATCATATAATTAAATAATATAAATTCAAATATTATGACTCCTTGAAATTACTAACGCCTAGAAACTAGAATCACTGCATTCATTGATGTGTCATCCAAACATAACATTTTATGCATACAACCATTAATCTTCACTGCTGCCAAATGATCTTTAGAAAAATCATGGATGAACTTGCGTAAAAAAAATTACTAAAATGAATCACAAATACCTACAATTAATTTTATCTGAATGACTAATTCGTAAAAATATACATAAATTTGATTATTTTATTTTATACTTCACCAGATTCAAAGTTATTAAAACAAATACTTTCGATGAAATCACAAATATCCACAACTAATTATAACTAAATAAAAGATTTGAAATATTTTTTTGTCTATTTCTTCATATCGAAGTTTTAAAACAAATATAATGTACTAAATCATAGATACCCATTGTAAGGGTAAAATAGGCATGACCTATTTTGGTCTTGTTTCACCTTTCTTGGTCAAAATATGATTTTTGATAAGTTTGTGTTAATTTAGGACTTAATATATTTTATTAGATTTAGTTTAGTTATTTTTGGTAGCATAATCTTTTTGTAGATTTCAAGTGCTCATTTTTTGTAACAAAATCTTAGCATAAATCCTAGTCTAACCATGATTCTTGACCACTTTCATATTTGGTAATTAAATCTCATCCTAGTCTAACCATGATTCTTGACCACTTTCATATTTGGTAATAAAATCTCACAAGATTGGTAAGTAGATTTTATCCCTTTCTATTAATCCTTGTCCTTGTTGGAGTTGGATTCTTTTATGTGTGTAGGAGATCTTGACATTATATAAAGAGGCTTGGACACGGCTGGAGCTACAGAATTCTGAGAGAGCAAATCACAAAGAGTGCAGCAAATTCAGATTTCCAGAATTCAGAATTTCAGATTCTGCTGCAGAATTCGAATGTGCTTCCGGATGTTGCAACATTGGAAGCAACATTGGGCGTTTTTGCTGTTTTGACTTCCTAGCTGATTTTAGGAAGCTATTTGTTTCTTCCCACGTTTTCTATACCTGTTTTTATGTGGGTGTTTTGTTCTCCAAGACTTGTTGTCTTGTGAGAGTGTTTTTGTTTGGTGATTTCACATAGTTTTTTGTAAAACAATTCATCGTTTTTAGTGAAATCTTTTTGGCCATGATGCTAGATCTACAAGTATAAGCTTGTAGATTGTTTGGTAAATTTTTGTGATTAATTTCGTGCTTTAGTATTAAGTCTTCCGCTGTTTTTGTTAATTTTTTCTATCTATTGTGACTTCTATTGTAGCTTTTTAACAAGCTACATTAAATCTTTGAGAATCTTAGCTACTTGCGTTCTTTCAATTGGTATCAGAGCCTTCTCTTGACATCACTAAGAGTTTATTCTGGTAGTAGCCGTGATGGATTCTCAATATGAGAATGTCGTTCGTCCTCCTATTTTGACTAGTGCAAATTATTCTATTTGGAAAGTCAAGATGCGTATCTTCATCAAATCAATTGATGAGAGAGTGTGGCTTGCTGTTCTAAATGGTTGGACTCCTCCCAAAACTACTGATGATGATGGTGATGTAAAAATCACCAAAGAAGCAGATTGGTCTAATAATGATAGAAACATTGCCTCTTTTAAATCTAAAGCCTTGTCTGTCATATACAAAGCTCTTGATGCTAACACCTTTAGGGTTATAGCCAATTATGAGTCTGCTAAAGATGTATGGGAGGCCCTTCAAACCTTGTGTGAAGGACCTTCCAGTGTTCGTGCTTCTAAATTAAGATTGCTTACCACTCAATTTGAAAACACAAGGATGAATGAAGATGAAGATATTATGTCTTACTATGCTAGATTACTTGATATATCTAACTCTGCTCTTGCTTTGGGTGATCCTATCACCAATGATCGTCTTGTTAGCAAGATGATGCGAACTTTGCCTGAAAGGTTTAATGTGAAAATTTGTGCTATTGAGGAAGCTCATGACATTGACAAAATTGGTTTTGAAAGACTTGCTGGCATTCTTCAAAATTTTGAGTTAAACCTCAATGAGCAAATTAATAACAAAGGTAAAGGTGCATCATCTTCTACTCCTTCTGATGATAGTATTGCTTTTCCTTCTGTTGTTGACATCTCTTCTGAATTTCTTGAATTGCATAAGGAGATTGAGGAATCTGATTTTGGTGAAGAGTCAATGGATTTTTTAACAACAAAATTTAAAAATATTTTGAAAGCAAAGGGGCAAAACAGATCTCCATCTTCTATCACCAAAACAGTTTTCAAAACTGAGCCTAGCAAATTTCCTCCCAAAGAAAGTTCTTTTCAAACTCTTGAAAAATCTTTTACCAATCCTTTTGCTAAGCAGCCTACATCTAGAAGTAAAAATATTGATTCTATTCAATGTAGGGCTTGTCAAGGGTTTGGGCATTATGCTAATCAATGTGCTAATACTTTGAGAAAGAAGGGTTTGAATTTTTCTGCGACTTTGAGTGATAGTGATGATGAAGATCCATGTGATCTCATCACTCTCACTGCTGTACACAACTCTCCATCTGATTTTGCAGGATTTTCGGCCAATGTGACTCCCAATGTTGCTACATCGGAAGTCACATCAGAAGAAGCAATGGACAGAAACAGTGATGATCTTTGCTGTTTTAACTCCTCTGTCACAGAAGACGATGGAGAACCTGAATCAGACCTGCTAGAAGGTTACAAAGAGTTGTACAAAGATTGGGAAAAGAGAGCTCATCAAGTTATAGTGCTTGGAAAGGCAAACGAACTGCTGAAAAAGGCTAATGAAGAACAAAAAGAGTGTCTTACAAGGTTGGAGAGTCTGTGGAGTAAGAAAGATGTGGAGATTGAAGATTTGAAAGAAAAGCTCATCCTAACCAATGAAACCATGGCTAAATGGAACTCAAGCCAACAAAAAATGGATGAGATGTTGAATTATGATAATTCTGGTAAGTCTGGTATTGGATTCAGGCCCAAGATGTTTGTGAAAGAAGGTGAAGGTATGTCTACTGAACCAAAACATCCCACACACAATTTTCAAGAAACTGCCTTCTTTGAAAAACCGAGAATAAGAAAGAAAAATTTTGTTTGTCACTTCTGCCATAAGCCTGGTCACATACAACCCTTTTGTTTTCTGAAAAAGGCTATGTATGAGGATGAAATAAGACATGCCTTCTTGGGAAAATCTCAGATGCAGAATCGTATGAAGCCCAATCGCGAAATGCGACAACATTGGCAGTCACATTGGAAGTCTCATCAGAAAATTTTTTCTCAAAACCACCAATCCAAAAATTTTAAACAAATGTGGGTTCCTAAGGGTAGTAATGACAAAGGCAAGTCCAAATATTGTGAACCCTTTGATATATGTCCTGGTGCTAAGCGGTTCTATGAAACCATTGATGAATACCATGATGAATCTCCTCCAAAATCTTCAGAACCAAAGAGCATAAAACCAGTAAATCTGCACATGATCAGACAGAACCTGCATATTATGAAAGTTCAGCCAATGTGATTCACAATGTGTCACCCAATGTTGCAACATCGACACATTGGACGAAACTTTTGTCTGAACATTCAAATTCCAATTTGAATGATTGCAGCCATGGCATATACACAAAGAGAAGAGGTAAGGTTGATTCTAAAAAATTAGCATGTTTATCAAAATATTTTTGAGAGAAGCCTTAAATCTTTTATGGATGCTCCAAATGATAAAAGGTTATGGACTTCACATTGATGTGTTAACCTTGTTTTTTGATAACACCTATGCATTTTGCTTAGCACAAAAATCCAGTTCATTATTCTCTAACAAAACACATTAATTTAAGACACCACTTTATTAGAGACTTGGTTAAATATGAAAATTGTTTGCATTGAACATGTTGGGACTGAAAATCATCTTGCTGATATATTTGCCAAGTGTCTTGTTTTTGAGAGATTTTTCAATCTTTGGAAATCTCTTGTGTTTTTGTGTGCCATATGATTTTACACTTGTTAATTATGTAAAAAAAATTAGGCATGCTTGCATTTTGTCTTTAGAGGGCACTCTAGATCATTGACTCACATGTTTGTGCCTATTGTGGTTGCTTGGGAATTTCATTCAATATCAGTTGTGATTTTTCTTATAATTCTCTCTCTCTCTCCCAGTTCTTGAGTATGTTTGTAGTCCACAAAGGAAAGAGCTACCTTTTGAAATTTAGGGATGCAGCAATTTGTCAAAGTACTATGGAGCTTAGGCTCTCATGGGTTGATCTTGAGAAAATTGACTCCCTTTAATTGAAAAAGTGTGAAAGCTACCTAATGGAAAAGAGCTACCTATGAACAAGGTTGTGGCACCTTTCTTTTGGGACTATGAATCCTCGGATTTCATGGGTTGATCAAAAAGTTAAGTGGTTTCCCTTGGTAAATAGTGTGAAAGGTTCCAAGTGGCATGTTTTTATAGCTTGAAATAAAGTAGAGCTATATTCCTAGGGAAATAAAGTACCTATGGATTTTTGTTGTGAAAATTTTACGATCTTGGGAGAGAAATCTGGTGGAGAAAACAAAAAAAAATGCAATATTGATCATAAAATCACAATTTTGGCGAATGCATCTCCCAATGCAGTTACATTAGGAACTACATCCTTTGATTTGGACTTTATCACTTGTGTGTGATTGCATTTTTTTTAATTATTTCTTTTGCCTAGCTTTTTGTTATCATGTTTTTAGGCATAAAATTTTAGGACATGCATTGTTGGCAATGATATTCAGCTTGGTGAAATTTTGTCCTAATATAAACTGTGCAAATCAATTTCCAAAAATCTCCATGTTGAAATATTTAATGGTTGTCTAATTTTTGTGTGGAACTAAGAGGTTTTGGATCTGGATATGATGTGCTCAGTTATTGCTAGTGGTGTGATCAAATCATGGTGAACACTTCATTGTGTTTTTCAAAATCTTTGATTTTTGAGAATTCCTAAAAGATGTTTTATCTCTCTTCCTTTTCTGGTCAAATAGGGGGAGAGAGATGATCAAGTGTTTCCTGTGATGGTGATGATTTCTGATTTGTGCTCCTTGCACAAATTCAAGGGGAGATGAGATTTTCTAACCAATGCAGGTTAGATGGTTTGATTGGTATTGAATAAACACTTGTCATTTGATTTGACCAGAAAGGCTCAACAAAGGGGCAGATTGTAAGGGTAAAATAGGCATGACCTATTTTGGTCTTGTTTCACCTTTCTTGGTCAAAATAGGATTTTTGATAAGTTTGTGTTAATTTAAGACTTAGTATATTTTATTAGATTTAGTTTAGTTATTTTTGGTAGCATAATCTTTTTGTAGATTTCAAGTGCTCATTTTTGGTAACAAAATCTTAGCATAAATCCTAGTCTAACCATGATTCTTGACCACTTTCATATTTGGTAATTAAATCCCATCCTAGTCCACTTTGCTTTCTTCTGAGGTTGGACCTTGTATGTGTTATCACTTACTGCTTCTCAAACCACTATCATTTCGGGCACATCTCGCGATTTTCTGGTAGTAGCAATGAGGACCAGGAACTACTACCCAGATTCAACACGGTTAAAAAAAATGATTCTTGACCACTTTCATATTTGGTAATAAAATCTCACAAGATTGGTAAGTAGATTTTATTCATTTCTATTAATCCTTGTCCTTGTTGGAGTTGGATTCCTTTATGTGTGTAGGAGATCTTGACATTATATAAAGAGACTTGGACACGGCTGGAGCTCAGTCGAGAGAGTAGATCACAAGAGTGCGACAAATTGATTTCAATTCAGAAATTTGATTCTGCTGCGAGTCTCGATATTATGCAGATGTTGCAACATTAAGCTTAACATTGGGCGTTTTTGGCTGTTTTGACTTCCTACGATTTTAGGAAGCTATTTGTTTCTTCCACGTTTTCTATACTGTTTTTATGTGGGTGTTTTGTTCTCCAAGACTTGTTGTCTTGTGAGAGTGTTTTTGTTTGGTGATTTCACATAGTTTTTTGTAGGCAAAACCCTACATTTGGCCACCTAACTTTTCAAAAAATTGCAAGGCGGCCACAGAGAAGTTTAAAACTTGCAATGAGGCCACTAAACTAAATTTATGTTGCAAGCGTGTCCATATTTTGGATGTCCGTTAGTTCCATCGTTAAATATGAGTGAAATTCCTATTTTGCCCCCTTTAAATAACAATTACTCTCTTTATGTGATATTAGAAACCCAAAGGGGTCTAACTAAATTTTTTATAAATATGTTTTTTTCATTTTCGAAAGCAATTACTTGGGTTTGATCGGAACAAGCAGAGAGGTGGGCTTGCTTTCTTGGATTTCTAGAAAGAGAAAAAGGTAGCTACCCCAACAATGGAGTCTCGCAGCCGATCCGAATGGATGCCGGGCGATGATCTGCAGTATGGGAGGTTTGACCGGATGTGGGTGATGGGAAAGGCGGATCGGCGTCGGCGATGAAGATTCGCCGGAGAAGATGAAGGAGGTCGGCAATATATACCAAAACACGAGTGAGCACCGTCATGCGAAGAGTTGGTCACACAACTCCTCGAGTTTAGTAGACCTCATTGAGGCGGATCGAGCGATCTGAGGTTTGGTCCGCCCCTATATAAACCCAGCGGCTCCTCCTTCTCGGTGAACCAGCGACCCATCTCCTCCTCTCTCTCTCTCTCTCTCTCTCTCTCTCTCTAATTGCTCACACCAAGCCCGCAGTCTCCTCCTTGAATCAATCACAGCCGCCGCCTTTTTGTAACCTCGATCTCCAGCCATCACCCGGCGTTCTACCTCCCTTCATCCATCACCGACGCCGATCCCCCTCCATTTAATCTCCATCTCCTCGCTCGGGGCTTCATCTCCCAGATTCGCCACCGCCATGTCGGGCGAGCTCCAAACCTAGCTTGAATCCTTCATCTTTGCCGCCATCTCCTTCGTATCACAAAAGCTCCACCAAGGTCCAACTGCCGATAACCCCTTCCAGTTAATTTCTAGCCGCTTCCATCTCCGTTCATCCCCAATCAACTTACCGAATTCTCTGTCTTTAACGTCCAGCATCCTCACCGCCATCCGGCGTCCACCTTCGTTTAGCCTCCACATAGCCGCCGGCGTCGCCCCCTTTGCCCAAATCCACAGCCGGTCCCTTCATCTCCCCAGCCATTCAGACACCCAGCAACCCAATTCCCAAACAGACAGAAGATTCAGTCCACGGGCGTGATTTCTTTGGAGATCGGGCGAGAGAGAGAGAAAGATGGGAGATGAAGAGGGTTTATATTTGATTTTTTTTTTCATTAGACCCCTTTGGGTTTCTAATATCACATAAAGAGAGTAATTGTTATTTAAAGGGGACAAAATAGGAATTTCACTCATATTTAACGATGGAACTAACGGACATCCAAAACATTGGCACGCTTGCAACATAAATTTAGTTCAGTGGCCTCATTGCAAGTTTTAAACTTTCGGTGGCCGCCTTGCAATTTTTTGAAAAGTTGGGTGGCCAAATGTAGGGTTTTGCCTTTTTTGTAAAACAATTCATCGTTTTTAGTGAAATCTTTTTGGCCATGAGACTAGATCTACAAGTATAAGCTTGTAGATTGTTTGGTAAATTTTTGTGATTAATTTCGTGCTTTAGTATTAAGTCTTCCGCTGTTTTTGTTATTTTTTCTTTCTATTGTGACTTCTATTGTAGCTTTTTAACAAGCTACATTAAATCTTTGAGAATCTTAGCTACTCGCGTTCTTTCACCCATTATTAATATTAAACATATGACTGATCAACAAAAATATATGGATTTGAAATTTTGTTGTCCATTTCATCATATTTGAAATTTAAAAACATAAAAAGTTCATATAAAACATGAATGCACACAATTAATTATAAATAATTGATAGATCTAAAAATATCGATTTGAAATAATAAAATTTAACAAATACTTCGAGTTGCAAGAACTATATAATGGTAAAATCACAAAACGAAACAAAAAATATTGCAACGTGATTTTTCCTCTAACAAAAAGGAAAGGTTTCGCCAGTGCAAAGTATAAGAGAATATATTTATATTTATTTGTATTTATGTCTTCTAATCATTTTTGTATTTGGACTCTCTAGGTTAACTCGTATAGCAAGTATTGTAATCCTATAAATATGTTCACCGTATCAATGGAAAGACTATGTCTTTATTCATAAACCTTATTATTTCATACATGGTATCAGAGTTTCGACTCTACAAACCCTAACCACTAAACTTCCGCAACTCTAAACCACAAGTGACCATTGTCCCTCTTCTTCCCTAGGTTTAGCATGACCTCCAACACCATTACAGTCCAAGACCCCACCGACACCACCAAAACCTACCAACTCATCAACATCTCAAACCACAACATCACCAAGCTTACCCCCACCAGCTATCTAGCTTGGAAGCTTCAGGTTGAATCCACACTTATCGGGTACGATTTGTACAAGTTCGTCGATGGCACCTCCATCTGTCCACCAACCACCATCAACGTTAACAATGCACCAGTCCCTAACTCGGCTTACCTACCTTAGAAGCGACAAGACAAACTGTTGTTTGATGCTCTTGTCGGCTTCTTCACCCCTCATCTGATGCCACTCATTGGCTAAGCGGTAACTGCTCGGGATGTCTGGCTCATCCTAGCTAACACATTTTCCCGTCCCTCTCGTGAGCATGTCAAGCAAATTAAGGACCAACTCAAGCAGAGCAACGAAGGGTACTTAGTCGATCTACAAATATATGTAGTTCATGAAGGGCAAATTTGATGAGCTTACAGCCCTCGAAAAACCCTCGACCATAAAGACCTTATAGAATCAATGTTGGGCGGCCTAGGTGAGGACTATCATCAGGTGGCTGCCGTGATTGAAGGTCGCGACACTCCCATCCCATTTGATGAACTCCACGAGAAGCTCATAAATCGCGAATTTGTTCTAAAGAAATTCGTCTCCACTTCCCACCCCACCACGGCTAACACTGTGACCACGAGGCAACATGGATCTGCTCAGTCACAAGGAAAATTTTGATGAGCTTGCAGCCCTCGGAAAACCCCTCAACCATGAAGACCTTATATAAACAGTGTTAGGCGGCCTGGGTGAGGACTATCATCAAGTTATTGTCGTGATTGAAGGTTGTGATGCTCCCATCCTTTTTTATGAACTCCACGAGTAGCTCATCAAACACGAGCTTGTTCTGAAGTAATCCACCTCCACTTGTCACCCCGCCACAGCTAACACTGTGAACCACGAGGCAACATGGATCTACTCAGTCACGGTATCTTCACTCCCAGTAGCCCGCACAATCACCTCGCTCCTCACAGTCAACCAACTTGGGTTCTCGTCGCCCTTACCTCGGCAAATGTCAAGGCTTCTGACAACAAGGTCATATGGTTGCTCAGTGTCCTACCTTTTAGCTGGTTTCGGCCTCGGTATCAAATCCATCTCGCTTCTCGCATACGTCAACAACTGGCAACCACGAGCAAACATAGCCACAACCTCTGGCAACCCTTCTCCCAGCTGGCTCCTCGATAGTGGTGCTTCCTGCCATGTCACGAATAACCTCGACAATCTGTTTCTCCATCATCAGTACTCAGGCATCGATGGCATGGTTATTGGTGATGGTACCAGATTCACATTTCCAATACAGGTTCTACTTCTCTTCTTACACCCTCCACCACCTTTCAATTACATAATTTTCTATTTGTTCCTAGCATGAAAAGAAATCTTATTTCTATTTCTCAATTCTGTACTTCTAATAAAACATATATTAATGTCTACTCCTTATTGTTATGTTAAAAACTATTGAGCGTACATCAGTCTAGGTAGTCAGAGGTGTTAGGATCATACAAAACCATATCTATTTCTTGGAGTTTTTACATAAATTCCAATTTGTTAATTATTATTTGTAATACGTTTAAACTGTTTTACTAGTGGAATATTTTTAGTCATTAGGCTCAATCAATATGTTTATTTTACATATTGATCAAAGGTATCTCTGTGTTCAATTTTATTCCTTCCTGTTTTGTTTATTTAAATTCCGCAACATTGATATCTCAATGAAGTCTTCAATGAATTCTTCATTGTAAGCTTCATTAACGAGATCATACATCAAAACAGTTTACTATCTTTATGTTAGTTATTTCTTTATTCTATTTTTTTAATCTTTGCTTTAATTCCCTTTCTTTCACTTCTTCTGTTGTCTTCTTCTCTGCAGGTTGATCCTCGGTTCCCCTTGCTCGATTTGTCATGAGCGAATGTGTTCCATCATGCTCCTTCTCCCCGTGTTTCTTTGCTTCCTCCATTTCCCACCGATCCATGGTCTCAGAGCATCATCTCCTGCCTCATTAATCCTTATTGTAGGCCTGAGATGAAGCATATTTTGATAGATTCCTCGAGATGTATGTTATTTGGTCGACCATTGCCATGAATATACATCTGGTTGGATTCATTGTTTCACTATTGTATGTCACACAAGTCTGTCTGCTTTTTTGGTTGGAGTCCGGTCAATGAGAATTGCGTGACGAACAGCTATCTGAACTCGTCCCAAGTTTTGAACGAGTTTAGTGGGAGGCCAGTGTACCATTTCAAGGCCTTGTCTTGGAAAGTTCCAACGAAGATCTTTCCCCAAGCATCTTCGTCATTGGGTACCACATCGTTCATCTTGACCTCGAAGCTGGCTATATGGTTGATGCTGTGGGTTCCCGGGAATGTGCTCCCGCGCCCCGCGCGCCCTTGGATAGAGTGCGTGCGGATGCGGTGACATCCATCGCTCCTGCTCCACCCTCCCTTTCTAGGGAGGACGAAATCAAAAGCGCGGAGGAGTGTGTCGAATAGCGCGTTGGAATACGCCTCGGTTGCCTTTAGTGGATTTTTGATCCAATATGGGAGCTTTGGGTTTCCCGCATCAAGTTATCCCTTTTTTAGGGGATACCAGGATATGGGAATGCATCACCCTTCTATTCCCATTCTCCCTTTTTTAGGGGAAAAAGTGAAAGTGCAAGGAAGGAATGTTGCAGCGCCCCCACTATGGATTTTATGAAAATAGCCTTATGGCCTATCTCGGATCACTATGGGTGCTTTAGGTTTTCTACGTCAAGTTATCCCTTGTTTAGGAGATACCAGGACATAGGAATACATCACCTTTCCATTACCATTCTTCCTTTTTTAGGGGAGAACGTGAAAGTGCAAAGAAAGATGTTGCGAGGCCCCACTGGATCCAAAATGTTTTAGAGTCGCCATTTTTATTTTAAGGAATAAATAAAGCAAAACCAAAAAAAAGAAAACCAGAGATAATGAAAACGGGTTCGGAGGCTAAGTTACGAGTTGGGAAGGTGCTAGGCACCCAACTCGCCCTTTCGGTCTCAAAACGGTTTTTGGCTAAAGTATGCTTTTTGTTATATTTATTTAACAGATAAATAAAGCATTAACTGCCTACAAATACATTCATTACATCTATATTATTTACAGACTTACAACCGTCTCTTTTACAAATAATCACAAATATACTTGAAAATATTTGGCCATAATAACGGCTACATTTAGTACTATTTCCTAACTAAATCCGGGCAGCATAACTGCTTATATATTTACATTGGACCGGATTGGAAATAATACTTTTACAAGTAAAGATTTTAATGAATAAATAAAGCAAATAATTACAAATACATCTGAAAACATTTGGCCATAATAACGGTTATATTTAGTATTATTTCCTAACTAAATCCGGGCAGCACAACTGCTTATATATTTATATTGGGCCGGATTGGAAATAATACTTTTACAAAATGAAAGACTTTTAAAATAAAACTTACAGACAGCCCAGGGTGTGCTCGCTCTGTCCTTCAGGGAGAGGGAGTCTTTTTTGTTGTTGTTGTGTGTTGTGTGTTGTGTGAATTTGGGGAAAGCAATTGCTCTTTCCACGATTTTTGGACCGGGGAAAAAGGGTGGATACCTAGCTGGGGGGCTAAGGTTCACTCATATCGGTTGGTTTTGTGTTTGGAGGAGATTTGGCAGAGTTTCGAGGCTTTTTGAGGTGATCGCTCACTATCTCACTTCGCTCTCTATTTCTCCAGCGTAACGACTACGTGGAGAAGTTTATCGAAGGAAAAGTGTGTTGAAATGAGGAGCCGGGACTCTGTATTTATAGGCTGAAACAAGGACACGGAAGGAAATAAAATTCCTTCTTCATGCATCAAGTGGTTGTACATTGCGCATACGAAATTGTGTTTTACGGCAAATGAATGGAGCACTGCGACGAGAGGAAATTGGGCGCCAATCCCACTAAAATTGGGCGCCATGCCCAATTTTGGGGGTGGCCATGCCCAATTTGAAACTTGGCCCTTTTTGTGCACTTTAGTCCCTGCAGTTCGTTCTTTTGCGCATCCTGCTTTGTCCTTTTGCACTTTTGACCCTGTAACTTGACATTTGTTAATGTTTTAACAGGTCTTGATATTTTATGTCATGTCACATGCGAGGGGTACGAAATTGGGGTGTCTACATGCGCTTGTGAGGCCATAGTAGGAGTCGAAGTTGGGGGGTTTCTTTTCGGGTAGTAGGACTTTCTTCATTCTTTCCTTGAATGGTCCATTTTTTGCTGGAGGAAGCATCATCGGTTTACCCTTCTCCATGGCCTCGAGCCTTCCTCAAAGAAATTTCATCTCCTACTCGACTATCGGGGATGTTGTATGGGTAGATTTATGTACCTTAGTGGTCGCATCCCGATCACTCTTTTGGTGTCCTGTCCCGAACTGTTGGGGATGTGTGTAGTGCTCGCACGTCTTGCTTTTCTTAACCTCTGTTCTTGGCCTAGACTCACCCTCTTCGCTCATTTCTCTTGTGCGGGTGGGTCGGTAGTCGGATTCGTCGGGAAAAGTTAGTCGATTGTGAATGCTTGATTTAGGTACGTGCTCGACTATCCTTTTCCCGAGTCTTGATTTTGCGCTAGGGCGAGGGTCAGTTTTCTTCTTGCCTTTACCTTTGGTGGTAGGCTCTTTAATGGTCGGCTCTTGTTCCCTAGTGACCACATCGTTGGTTGTGATCCGTGTTTTTTGCTTAGCTCGAACATTTTTAGCTTGGCTTCCTGGATTCCCTGGAGGTATAGTCTCTGGTGTTCCCAGAACTTTAACTCATCCAGGTGTCGTTGTTGCTCAAATAGTCAGATTTCCTCGCACTCCTCTTTTCCCTCATCGGAAGAAGTGCGTGTTTGATCCATATCGGTCCCCAGGTTGCGAGTGGCATCCATTATTGCTTTTCCCCCCGGAGCTCGTGAGCTGGGGGTGACCAGGTCTACCTCCAGTGGTGGAGGTTGCGTGGTTGAAGGCGTAGTTACTTGGTTTGTTTGCTTCGTGGGTGTATGTTTTTTCATCTTTCTTCTTTCACACTAGGAACAAAAATAAAGGAATAAATTTGATTGCCGGTAATGGAACCACATGATCACGCCAATAAAGTGGGTGACTACGTTTGCAGTCCACGCAATGGACTAGAGCTGAGGTGTTGGGTGATGACAATGATATCTAGGCTTGGAGTTCTTCCGGAGGTGTGTTTGTTTGATCTTAGCAGCTTCAAAATCTACTTGCTCTTCTTGAGTCCTAGCTGTGAGAATAACCTGAAAGGGGAAACACCATTAGGGAGCTGGGAGGTTGTCCCAGCAAAAGCCCTCCAGTGTGAGAGTCAATAACAAAGTATATATGCCGGGGCTAGGCGTTCCCTTAAGCTTCACGTGGTAATTTTGTATTGAGAAAGTGAGTTGTGTGTTTGAGAGTGTGAGATAGATCGTAACCTCTTCAAGGTGGTGGAGGCTTCCTTTTATAGTCCTTGTCTTAAGTCTTAAGTCTCAAGTCATAGTTGGTGGTTTGGACGTGAAGGCCTGTTGTTGGTCGGCTAGCTGGCGGTCCTCTATTGATTGGTATGTTGCGTGTAGCATTCCACATTAGCTGGTAGATTACTTGACAAGTTATAACTATTTGCATGGCATACTCACATCCTTTGAACTAGGAGGCGACACCTGGCCACTATGTACAGTGCTGATGTATGGAATGTCGATGTCTTTGGAGAGTTCGTCTGTCGACCATGGTCGTTCTTCGACTAGATGGTCGACCGTCCTTGGTTTTCAGGGTGATCCTCGGCCTTTCGAGGATCCTTGATTAGCTTGTCCGTGGTGGCCAATCTTGGTTGCCTTTGTTTGCTAGATGAATTATCGTATGGTGGGCCCCTTCCAGGTCGCGCTAGTTGCCACGTGTCCTTCCACATGGAAGGTGTTAGGTTGGGTCCCTTCAGGAGGACTGAATCTAGTTGGGAAAGTAAAAAGGAGGTCTATAAAAAGTGGGGTTGGTCAGACCATGAGTTATCCTTGGCATTAAGGAACAATCATGTATCCATGATTATGTCTGAGAAGAAAATTGAAAGTGGGATGCACTTCCTTGTAAATGAAATGGGTCTTGAAGCTAAATTTATTGCTAAAAAACGTGTATTTTTTTTTTTTTGATTTGAAAAAAAAAAACCATTCCAAGGAGTTCTGTTGTTTGACTTCTTCAGTTGAAGGGATTGATAAAGAAATATCTAAATATTTATTCTTTTCTTAAACCTACTGAGAAGATCTTCTTGGAAAAATTGTGGCACCATATAGTCAACAAATCTACTCGATCTCGATGGCAACATGCCATGGTAAATTGCAGAGGAATTTGCAGTCTTTATATCTTGCTAATAATGGCTTTTCTGGTGATATCCCATCAGAATCTGGGTGCGTTTTGTAGGACATTACAAGATTTGGATCTCTCTGAAAGTAAACTTTATGGTGTTTTTCCCTTGACATTTGTAACCTCAACCTAGGTAGCAGTGAATTCTCTGGTGATTTCCTCGAGAATCTCGTCAGTAGCACCATTTCAATAATTTCACCCTTCCAAGTTCACAAAATTGGATTTGCTTGCCACTATATCTTTCTTCTTAAATTGATATTTTCATATTTATTTATTATTTATATTTAATTTAGCCTTGGTCTGGAGTTCAAAAACATAAAAAAATAGCCTTGGTTTCAAAAAAATTCCAACTCATCATCTCATTCCAATATGGAATCTCACTCACCATTTACTAAGGGTATTTGAGTCATTTCATGTAATTTTTAACGACTCAACCAAAGGCCGTTACTCGAGGGACGAAGTGTGTGGTCAAATGTGCAATTTATGTACCAAAACAGGAACGATCTAAGTATGGAAAGACAAACAGAAGCATTTGTTAAGTTCAGGGACCAAATAATTTATTATACCTTATTTATTTCATTTTCATAAATTGCTTTTATTCCAATTTATTTATTTTATTACTGTTAATCAATTGACACATATTTTTTTTCTTTATTTTCATAATATTTTTTAATCAAATGATGTAATTTTAGTTAAATTGAAATTAGATAATAAAGTTTAATCAAATGATATTTGGCTATTCATTGAAGTAATCTCTTCTTCTTTTAGTTTTGTTTTTCGTATCATTCTGCTTGATTATAATTTAAATGAGTATAATTTAATTGAAAAACATATATGTCTATGTGTTTAACGTACGTGTATAAAACTAGTTTCCATTAAAACTTGGCCCGAGTTAAAGGAATTTAAGTAGTTTTGGGCATTCGGGATTGAAAGTTGATCGAATTCAAATCCTCAATTCCTTGTAGTTTTGGGCATTTGGGATTGAAAGTCAATCGAATTCGAATATGAATCCTCAATTCCTCGACGATTAATCTAGCATGCACGTAAGTGACTCCACTATTTTTTTAAAATATTTTTTACCTCACAATTTTTTCTATTTTAGTAATTATAAATTGTGACACTACTGAAATATTGTTTTGAATTCACCACTGTCACTTAATGTCCATGTGAGCATAATTGAACACTCTCTATTAAGTTTTTTAATGAACACTTACGAATTATGTTCAACTTATAGTGTGTTTGTTAGTACACTAGTTACCTTGGTAACTTGAATGCCAGTCAAATTGATATTCGTGAAAAGAGCGATCCATAGGCTAGTCAACCTGAGGAAGCTCAGGCAGTAGGGGAAGGGGTGACTGGGTGAGTAAAAGGTATGTGGCTACAAATTGTGTAATAATGCTAGCCCAGGATGTTACAAAGGCCACGGGTTTGGGCTGTGACTAGTTGTAAATAGGAATAATTATCGGTCGTTACACTTTTGTAAAATTGTAACCGTTCCACTCCCCTATTTTTTCATTCAATCGGTAGAGTACTTTTCATAAATTTGTTCCAAAAATGCCCTCTTCCTACCATTCTCTCTCTCACCCTCTGACAAATTCAAACTTCTACTCTCTCTCTCTCTCTCTCTCTCTCTATGATACAACAATTTCAAATCTTTACCCGGAACAGTGATGTATAGGGCACCATGCGATTGCAGTTCTAAAATAAGAATAATTTGGTGATAAATAACAACTCAGTCATCGATACAAAATTTTCATTCATAAAAATCCAAAAAAAAAAAACACAAAAATAGATGCACTGTATGAGTATGATACAAGACCGAACTCATATTTTCAACTTGATAGGGAAAGTGACAATGGTTCAGGGCAGGAAACGAGACAGGTGAAGAATATTCACGAATAATGTGGGGTAACAATAAGACCAAAATGAGGGTTCACGAATGACATATGAGAATGTGAGTGCTCAACACATTTTGCAAATTGGGTTATGTTCCTAATTAGTTGCGTCATGCGTGGGTAGAGCCGCATTCAACCAACGACAAATAAGTGGGGGCTGATTGGAACTTACGATGCCTAAATTATGGACTACGTTGGAACTTACGATGCCTAGATTGCGGGGCATCGGAACTTACAATGCCTAAATTACGAAGCATCGGAACTTACGAATACCTAAATTGCAGGGCATCGAAACTTACGATACCTAAATTGCAGAGCGTCTAGAACTTACGATGCCTAAATTGCGAGCATCAAAATTGCGAGCAACGGAGAAGATGACTACTGCCAATGGTGAGGAGTCTAGTGCAACAACCCTTATGGGTCATGTCATCACTCTTTCTTATCATCCTTTGAGGGGTAAGATTAGTCCTTCTCCACTACAATTGCATCACATATCTTATTTGGACCTTAGTAACAATGATTTTGGCCAGAGCAAAATTCCAGATTTCCTTAGGGTCATTCAGCATATGGGTGGCAAATTAGTAACCAACCCAATGGATTATCCAACATACCCATTTAAAAAGACTTATTGGCTTATCCATTTAACACCCAATAACTTAATGGGTGTTAATTGATAATACCCACTAAGAACCAATAACAAAATGGATAAATTTGGGTTTTAACACGGATATCCATTGGGTTTATCCAAACTAATGAAAATAACGTGACCTTACAAAATTTCGCTCGGCTCAGGCTCACGTCTTCGAACAAAAAGAAGGACAACATATTAGAGAGAGAGACGATTTAGTGAGAGTGGAGAGCTTCGCTGACAAAGGGACCGGCAACGAGTGGACGATGATGGTGAATTGACGAAACAACCAGAATATCATCGGATATAGTCTTACGTCCTCGATCGAAAAAGTATTCTTCATTTTTCAAACCTAGAAATTAAAATTTGGGAGGAGGGTTTCTTCAATAATCGTCATCTGTTAATTTTTACATGTTTCCAATCATGTATCTGAATTTCAATCTTTACCCATATCTGTATTACTGGACTATTCCTTTAATTGTTTTTAAATTTTTAGTTATATATTTCCTGAACTTGAATTGAGGGTAGTTGAAATTTGATATGTATCTCTTTGAACCAGCTTGATTTTGATTTCTCTGTATTGGGTTTTCAATTTTATCAGGTTTTTTTAGTATAGCCATTGCTACTGAACTTTTAGGTTTTGTTTGCCTCATCTGAATTGGTCAGTGAAGCCTATGAATTAAATTTGCACCAGAATTCTTTACTTAATTTGTCGAGCCATCAAAGGATAGTAGCCTTTGATATGTTCTCGTTTATTGACTTCTATGTCGAATGGTAAAATTTATGATTGGTGTTATTTGAAACATTCATATTTCGTGCATTTAGTAATTGATTTTGATTGTTATTGTTGTTTATGTTTTATTTTATGTGTGAAATTATTTCCCTCCGTGGCCTCAAGTTCTTTCTTTGATTTTACCTATAAAAAAGTTCTTTCTTTGATGGCTTAGGATTTATCTCCCCTATTTATCTATCCCTTTTTTATTTTGACGATCAAAGAAATTTATGGATGTGGTTTTGTTTGCTTAGGGTTTATCCCCCCCTTTCCATGTTGGTTTTTGTGATCGATGGAAATTTACTTTGACTTTAATTTGAACATCCATTGCTTAAATAATGTTGAAACCAATTAGTATTAACAATCATTAACTATATGAATTGCTTTGCTATTACTGCCACCTTATATGTAATACCCTACGCCTTGAAACCTCTTTCTATCAAAAGATTCAATTTTGTTGTTTTGAGCTTTATGTTGGTAGTATTTTACCTTGGTGTTAAAGCTTTTGAATTTTGTAAATTAAATTTCACATGCTTTATTGCATAAAAGACTAGGGCTTCAGTATATGTCTTGAGTGCTTTCTTGTGATTGTGGCAATTACTAAATATATGTCGAAAAATATGAGACTTGTTACCTATTAAGTCCATATTAGCAATGCATACTATTTTGTGATAATTAATTAAGGGATTAGGTAGACAACCGCATCTTGAATAATAATATGACTTAAGAGATGAAGAGAAAGATTGTAAGATCAATAGTAGTTAGGATTCACAAAATCTGTCAATGCAGTTCGCGATATAGCTTGTTACTGTAGCTACACTGGGAAGTGCATTGGTCAGAAACTTAAAAACAACGGAAGACTTAATAATTTAACGCATAAATAAACTCAAATGTTTACCAAACAATCTACAAGCTTATGCTTGTAGATCCAGCCTTATGGCCAAAAAGATTTCACTAAAAAGATGAAGTGTTTTACAAACCTATATGTGAAATCACCAAATCAAAAACTCTCACAAGACAACACGTCTTGGAGAGCAAAACCCAAATAAACAAGAGTAGAGAAAACATGGGAATAAAAAATCAACTTCCTAGAGACACTAGGAAAGTAAACAATCACAACAGTTTCAATGTAGTTCCCAATGAAGCTACACTTCAAGCTTCATTGAGATTCCAGCAGCAACACTCTTTTATGTTTTTCTAAATATTCTACTTTCTTTGCTTCTCTATTGTACTCTGCTATGTGTGTGTCTCTGCCTCTGTGTTGTGCTCCTTATTTATACAATGAAGGAGACCTACAATACCATAACAAAAGACTCCAAGTATCTATAGGATTAGGAGTTAGATTCCATAATTAAATAAACCACATTTATTACCTAGATTTTGTTACCAATTATATAGGGACTCTTAGGGCAGGTACAATGGTGTGGGGAAATCAAACCCAAAATCAAGCTCAATCCATTAAAAACCAATAAATTAATCCATTAGATACTCATTTGATTTAAAACAAAAAAACCCTCCCAATGGTGGCACAAAATCCAACACATTTACATACTCCACCATCTTTATCTCCAACAACTTACATACATCACCATCTTTATCTCTATTAATTTAATATATTCTTTCAATTTATACTAACAAATACATTGTATATTACATAAATAAATAATTTCGAAATTATATAAATAGTCATTATTATAATAATATTTATTTATTAAAATTTGAATAATATTTATTATAATTCGTTATTATTTATTTATAATATTATTACTTTATTTGTCTTTTTACAAATAAATTCAAATTTTGCAAACAAATTCATTTGGTATCCAAATGAGGCAAACCAAGTCTCTATTTATAGATAAAAATATGTACTGTTTTTTTAAAAAATAAAAAAAAACTTTTTTGAATACCCAAACTGCCCTTAAACAGCAAATAAAGAAAAAATTCCCTCAACCACCACATTAATGACACATGGAAAGCATTGTCAGGAGCAATGTCGGCTGTTTGCATTTTTTTTTTCAAAATTGGTCCATCAAAACGACGTCGTTTTGATGGGCTGTGGCCCAAAACTCATCGTTTCTGCAGGGGCTGTTGTGGAAAAGACGTGAAATCCGGAGGTTCATCTACCGAACCTTTTGTGTTTAAATCATCAACTGATTTGGTTTTGATTTTTTTAAAAACTTCCATTGTTTACCAAAAATCTTTGAAGATTTGGAGGAAAACCTCCATTGGCCTTACTCTTAAAGAAGATTTAGGAAGGGATTATTACCAAGATTTTGTTTCCAAATACGCACCTAAACTTTAGGACCAAGAAAACCAAAATATTATCAAGATTTTGTTTCCAAATATACACCTAAACTTTAGGACCAAGAAAGGTTAGAACAAGACCAAAATAGGACATGCCTATTTTGCCCTTACAATCTCCCCCTTTGTTAAACCTTTCTGGTCAAAGTATATGACAAGTGTTTTTCCAACACAAAACAGTTTTCACAAACCTGCATTGTTAGTATAACTCCCCATGAATTATGTAATCAGTTAAGAAATGTAAAACATTATGCAGTAGGCTAACAAATCCCTAGGCAATCACAAAGTATCCAAAGACAGAGCAAAGTTACAGACCAAATATCCAGAATGTTCGAATATCCCAAACCAATTACATATTAAAACAGACTTCAATCAGTATCCTCATCTTCTATCCTTTGAGTAGCAGCCATAGCAGCAGCAACATCAACACTTGTCCTATCTCCCCCTGTTTGGCCAGAAGAGGGAACAGAATGCATAGCAATCCATGCAGAGTACTGGGTCTCCAAAGTTTGAAGATGTGCAATCTAAGACCTAATATGCACTAGCTGTTCTGTGATGAAGGACAAGGCCATAGGAGCAGTAACCCCAACAGATAAGGGAGCAGAGATTGGTGTAGTTCTAGATGTAGCTGCAATGCCAGCTGCATTGGTCAAATCTTGAGTAGGAGCATGAACTTCAGGATGTGAGACAGTGGGAGGAGCAGGAGCAGGCATTACATACTATGTCCCAGAAGTGGATGGGTATGGATAAACTAGGGGCAGATTCAAAATTCTATCCCCCTTCAATAGTTTGGAGGAAATATGAAGGGGATCTAGGATAGGAGTCATCCTTTTAGTTTCCTTTGGAACAATGCCCTGAGCCACTAGCAGGCTGTAAATCAGAGAAGGATAAGGGAGGGCTCTCTTGTCCCCTTAAGTTTCTGCAAGAGAAACTACTTTCCTAAACACAAAGTCACCAAAGTTAAAGGGCAGCCCTAGACCTATCTGATACATTATTTTGGCATGTTCTTCAAGAATCGTGATTTGAATTGGATGTAGGAGCTTGGCACAATAGACTTTGTGCATAACAGCATAAAAGGAGGTTAGGTTTGATGTACTAACCTTGGCCCCTTTTCCTGGCCATTTTGTAATCAAACCACTAGTTAACTTTTTCACACATATGTTCAGATCAGATGTAAACCTACTCACACCTATATTAGGTGTCCCGCAATGTCTATTGATGAAGGATTAAGAGAATTTATAGCATATGATTCCTAACAACGACTTTTCCAAAAAATGGATCACTAACTGACATGACCCTCTTTTCAAGGTTGGCATAGAATTCTAAAATTATCTCCCTAACATAGGGTGCAGCAGAGGACAAGGTTGCAAGCAAACTTCTTTCAGAATAAAACTTGACCAAGTTTTGAGCATTTAGGTCCTCCATAGGAATGACTCTTTCATCTACCACTCTTTTAGCAGCGTTACATCTAAGAGAAGTAGCATAAGAAAGGAAGGTTTCAAAGAATGGAGTACCTGCATCCTGCCCAGCTGATTCATCATTGAGTGTAGCTTTACCAGAAGCTTCATCAGGAGCTACATTGGTCATAGAAGCAATTCTTCTTCTTGTAAACCTCACTGGAGATGCATAACTCTCTTCAGAGGCTTCATTTTCCTCAAAATCCTAGTATGAGCTGTCATCAAACTCAGAGGAACTGGAAGAGTTGGCTGGACTTGGAGTTGGTGAAGACATAAGAGAGGCATTCTTCAAGTTAACCAAATATTCTACCAAGGTTCTCTGTTCATCAGAAAAGATCATGTCTAATACATTTATCTCTTGCTCAACAGGGGGAACAACATGAGAGGCTTTATCATGCTTAGGAGATTCAAGCTAAAAAACGACCTTTGGAGATGGAATAGGGTAGTCTTCATCAACAGCCTCAAGGGATGTAGGTTCAACTGAGTTGCTTCCAATGTTGTGAGGAGATACACGAGGTTCTACAACAAAATGAGCATCATCTCCAAAAGCTACAAAATCCTCATATCGCTATCACTTTCAAATAGGATGTCCTCTGCAAATTGTCATGGAGTAATCTTGTTCTTTTTGGCCTTTGCAACCTCAAAATCACTGGGATTATCATAATTGCAAGGAATCCCTCTCAGCCTTTTGGATTTTCGAACGCTAGGGTTTCTAATTTTGGGGAAAATTGTTAAATCCCCGTGGTCTTCAACATCTATCGCATTTCCCTTTTCTCCAGGTAAAATGCACGAAAGAGGTTCAGGAAGAGTGGTGGCTATCACAATTTCATTGCCAGGCTGAATTTCAAACATTGTAATTTGTGGTGATGTAGCTCGGGAAGAAGGTGTACTGGGAGCTACATCGGTTGCAGTGTTTGTTTTCTGAGAATTATAAGGGGTAGAAGGTACGGATGCCATAGAGAATTGAGGGATTACAGAGTGGAGAGATGAAGAGAAGAGAAGGTCATGGTATCTTCAGCCAATTTTGGGAATGAATGTATGTGAAGAAAAAAAATATGTGAGTGAGAGAGTGAGTGTCTTCAACCTGGCTGAATCACTTAAAAACCCACAATTAAGGGATTAGCCATTAGGCACATAAATCCATGGAATATGAGGGGGCATTTGTGAAAAACCCAAAAAATTTGATTTTGAATGTAATCAAGGTTGACCAAATCACTCACAATATTAACTAAGAAATCTGGCAATGACTTTCATATAGTGAGAGATAAATGAGGAGTACTGGATATAGGGATAACAATGATCTCTTTTCAAAGCTTGAGTTTTTGAATTTCAAATAATAACATGGATTTATAACAAACACAATAAAGGATATACCAAAATTGTACAACCCCAAGCTGTAATATAGCAACACATATCCATTATTCAAAATCTCTTAACTCTTTAAAAAGATTAGACTCCCACTTAATATTTTTCAACATGGAATACTTTGGTAATTAATTTGCATTTTTGAGACAAGGACTAAATTTCAATAGGCTGATACTATCATTAACAGAACATGTCCTAATTAAAATTTATGTCTAACAAATGATGAAAACAGATCAGGTAGCTTCTAATCTAATGCAGTCACACACATGTGAAAAATGTCTAGATCATCTTGATGTAGTTCCGGATGAAGCTGCATTGGGAGATGCATTCACCAAAATTGTCATTTTATGTTTACTTTTTCAATTTTTGTTCATTACAACTATACTCATTTCCCACAAATTCCATAGGTACTTTATTTCCCTAAGAGTGTAGCTCTACTTTATTTCAAGCATATACACACCATGCCACTTGGAACCTTTCACACTATTTACCAAGGGAAGCCATTTTACTTTTGATTCACCCATGAAATCCAAAGATTCATAGTCCAAAAAGAAAATTGCCACAAACCTTGTTCATAGGTAGCTCTTTTCTGTTAGGTAGCTTTCACACTTTTTCCAATGGTATTCATTTTTCTCAAGATCAACCTATGAGAACCTAAGTTCCATAGTTCCAAGATTTTTTTTTTTTAAGGAAACAGGGACGGCACCCTGAGAAATTTTATAAAATAAAAAAGAAAGGTAGCTCTTTCCTTTGTAGACTTCAAATTTGCAAAACAAACAATATGGAGAGAGTAGAGAATCAAAACAAAGAAGTCACAGCTGATTTTGAATGCAAATCCCAAGCAACAAAAGGCACAAACATGTGAGATTGATCTAGTGTGCCCCCTAAATACACAATGCAAGGATGCCTATTTTTTTATTATTAAATAGCAAGTGTAAGGTCACATGGCATACATACCAAGAGATTTTCTAAGATTAATAAATCTCTCAAAATCTAGACTCTTAGTGAAAATATCAGCTAGTTGATTTTCAGTCCCAACATGTTCTATGCAAATAACACCTTGTTCAACCAAGTCTCTAATAAAGTGGTGTCTTATATCAATGTGGTTTGTTCTAGAGTGTTGAACATAATTTTTTGCTATACTTATTGCACTGGTGTTGTCACAATACATGGTTAATACATTACTGTGTAGGCTATAATTCTTGATCATTTGATTCATCCATAAAAGTTGTGTGCATCCACTACCAGCAGCAATGTATTTAAATTCAACTGTGGAGAGGGCAACACAATTTTGTTTTATTACTAAACCAATAAATCAAATTATTACCCAAATAAAAACATCCACTAGATGTACTTCTCATGTCATCAACACTACCTGCCCAATCAACATCACTAAAACAAACAAGGTTGGTATTATTGTGTTTTATGTACCACAAACCCATAGTAAAAGTCTCACCAACATACCTAATTATACGTTTGACATCTTTCAAATGAGAGACTTTAGGGTTTGCTTGGTATCTAGCACACAAACTAACATTATACATGATGTCTGGTCGTGTGGCAGTCAAATATAGCAGACTTCCTATCATGCTTCTGTATAGTGTATGGTCAACATTTTCAGATTTCTCTTCTTTGCACAGTTTGTTGGATGTACCCATAGGGGTTTTCTTTTTCTTTCTATTCTCAAGACTGAATTTCTTCACCAAGTTAAGTGCATATTTGGCTTGAGAAATTAACATCCATTCATGCATTTGTTTTATTTGAATCCCAAGGAAAAAGGTTAATTCTCCTACCATATTCATTTCAAAGGAAGATGTTATGCAATGCATAAATTCCTTTTCTAAGAACTTAGAAGTGGACCTAAACACAATGTCATCTACATAAATTTGAGCAATCAAAATGTGTTTGTCTTTTCTTTGAATAAAAAGTGTCTTGTCCACTTCACCCCTTTTAAAACCACTTTTCTCAAGATGGTCTGTAAGACTCCCATACCAAGCTCTAGGAGCTTGCTTGAGACCATACAAGGCCTTCTTCAATTTAAAAACATGGTTAGGTTTATGGGGGTCCTCAAAACCCTTTGGTTGTTTTACAAAATCTTCTTCTAGAATACCAATTAAGAATGCACTCTTCACACCCATTTATTGAAGAGTAATCTCAAAAAGCATGCAATGGCGAGAAGAAGACGTATGGACTCAATGCGGGTAACAGGAGCAAAGGTTTCATCAAAATCCACCCCCTCAACCTGTGTGTACCCTTGAGCCACAAGTCTTGCTTTATTTCTCATTATCTCTCCCACCTCATTTTATTTGTGTTTGAAAATCCACTTAGTTCCAATAACATTCACAGAGGTGGGTCTAGGTACAAGGAACCAAACATCGTTTTTGGAAAATTGATCAAGCTCATCTTGCATGGCATTGATCCAACATTCATCTTTTAAGGCTTCATGCACATTTTTTGGTTCAATGGTAGACATATAACATGATGTATGAAACTCTTCACACTCAAGTGTAGATAGGCAAGCTAGTTTTCTGTAGTCCGCCTTACCTTTCTTCCTAGTTGACATTTCGTCATGTACATTACCTATGACTTGTGAAGAGGGATGAACTTTCTGAATGCGGCTGGGAATGTTTTGGCTGCGATCGATCGATTGAGTTTCAGTTGCTCAGGTTACGTCAACGCATTCGAAATTTCGACCAATGTAGCTTCTTGGCATGATGCAAACATCCAAGATCCCGAATCACATCCATTGAATTTCTAGAATTTGTAGAGTAAGTATCTTCTGGGGCTGGAACACTATTTGTAGTTGTAGGATCTGAAGTTTGCGCAATTGTCTCATGGTCTTCAAAGTCTAGCAAACCTAAAATATCATCCTCAACTGTTTTGTGGCCAAGATTAGTTAGATCATCAAAAACAATATTCATAGACTCCATAATAGTTTTTGTCCTAAGATTAAATACTCTATACGCACGACTATTAGTGGAGTATCCCATGAAAACACACTTATCACTATTTGAGTCAAATTTTGAAAGATGGTCCCTATCATTAAGCAGATAGCACACACACCCAAACACATGAAAATATTTAAGTAGGTTTCTTCCCTAGTAAAATTTCAAAGGGTGTCATGGTGCTACCTGGTCTCAAGTAAACCCTATTTCCTATATGACAAGCTGTGTTTAGGGCTTCTGCCCAAAATCTTTTTGACAAATTTTTGGAGCTCAACATAACCCTAGCCATTTCTTGTAGTGTCCTATTCTTTCTTTCTGCCACTCCATTTTGTTATGGAGTTTTAGGGGCTGAGAATTCATGAGTTATGCCATTTGAAGCACAATAGTTAGAAAAAGAGAAATTTTCATATTTCATGCCATGATCTTATCTAATTCTAGTAAGCTTTAGATCATATAAGTTTATCACATGGGTGTACCATATTTTAAAAGCCTCAAATATATCTAATTTTTCTTTCAAGAAAACGACCCATGTATATCTAGAGAAGTCATCAACACATACAAAAGTATACTTTTTCTTCCTTAGACTCTCTACTTCAATGGGGCCCATGAGATCTATGTGGATCATCTCAAGACATCTAGATGTGGAACAATGAGATGTGGGAAGGTGAGAGGCCTTAGTTTGCTTACCTTTTTGGCATGGTCCACATACTTTTGTGAAGTTCTTGTCCAAACTAGGCAAACTTTTCACAGCATGATGTTTCACAAGCTCATGAAGCTTACGAAAGCTCATGTGCTATAATTTTTGATGCCATAAATCTGTGATATCAATGCTAGCACTATAACAGGTTTGAGCATTGTTGTACATATAGTAGTTATCAGATGATCTAGTACCTGTCAATAGACACTTGTTAGCTTGATCAAATACCTCATAAGAATTCTTATCAA
Organism: Codonopsis lanceolata; assembly: GCA_013146195.2. Taxonomy (NCBI): domain Eukaryota; kingdom Viridiplantae; phylum Streptophyta; class Magnoliopsida; order Asterales; family Campanulaceae; genus Codonopsis; species Codonopsis lanceolata. The sequence continues at coordinate 95,285,964 of CM028383.1, forward strand.
ACCTTACCTGAAGGCCATCATCACACAATTGACTGATGCTTATGAGGTTGGTCTTAAGACCTTTAACATGGTAGACATTAGTGAGCTTAAGAAGACCATCTATATTTAAAATGCCTTTACCAACAATTTTACCTTTAGCTCCCCCTCCATAGGTCAATGACCCTCCATTGATGTTCTCATAGTCTTTCAAGTTCTTAATAGAACCCGTCATATGTCTAGAACACCCACTATCAAAATACCAAGAACCAGCTATGTGTGATTTCAAAGATGTGAAGGTGACATTGCATTGTTCTGAATCAGACCACTTCGCACCAGGACATATATAAAAGGTTCACAATACTTGGAGTTAGCATTCATGTAACTACCTTTAGGAACCTACACTTTTCTAAAAGTTTTTGGCTGATGTTGCTTTGGATGTAGCTTCGGATGCTGCTGGATCTGGTGCTGCATTTGGTGTTGTACCTGGTTACGGACCATGTATGCTTGTCTTACCTCCTCATCATAGACTGCCTTTTTTAGGTAACAAAAGGGATGGATATGACCAAGCTTGTGGCAGTAATGATACACAAAATTTCTTTTTCTAGTTTTTGGTTTTTTAAAGAAATTTGGTTCTTGAAAATTTTGATTAAACTGTTTTGGTGTAGAGGATGTACCTTCACCTTCTTTAACAAAAGTCTTTGGCAAGAATCCAAGCCCAGACTTACCTTTATTTCCGGATTTCAACATATCATCCAATTTGTGTTGGCTTGAATTCCATTTTTCCACGGTCTCATTAGCTTTGATGAGTGCTTCTTTCAAGTTTTCAATCTCCAGATCCTTCTTGCTCAGCAAACACTCCAGTCTTGTGATACACTCTTTCTGATCTTCATTTTCCTTTTTTAGTGTATCATTTGTCTTTCCAAGTAATGTAACTTGAAGAGCCCTCTTTTTTCCAATCCTTGTACAACTCTTTATAGGCTTTCAACAGATCTGATTCAGATTCTCCACCATCTTCAGTGACAGAAGAGTTAAAGTAGCAAAAGTCATCCCAGCTTCTGTCCAATGTAGCTTCCGATGTAGTTTTTGAAGAAGCTACATTCGGAGGTACGTCAGCTGTAAAACCTGCAACATCATATTAAGAGTTGTATACAGCAGTGAGAGTGATGAGATCACCTGGATCTTCATCATCACTATCACTCAAAGTAGTAGAAAAATTTAGACCTTTCTTTCTCAAGGTGTTTACATATTGATTCGTATAATGACCAAATCCTTGACACTCCCTACACTGAATAGAATCAATATTCTTTCCACTGTAAGAAGGTTTTGTAGCAAAAGGATTGATAAAAGGTTTTTCTGAAGTTTGAAAGGAATTTTGTTTGGGAGTAAATTTACTAGAATCAGGTTTAAAAGAGGATTTGGAGTTTGAAGATGGAGTTCTGTTTTGACCTTTGGCTTTCTAAATGTTTTTAAACTTAGTAGTCAAAAGGGCCATAGAATCTTCTCCAAAATCAAACTCTTCAATTTCTTTTTGTAATTCAAGCAGATCAAGAGAGACATCAACAACAGATGGCAAAGCAATGCTTTTCACAGAAGGACTAGAGGATGATGAACCTTTGCCTTTTTGCTTAATTTGTTCATTGAGGTTTAGCTCAAAGTTTTGGAGAATACAACAAGTCTGTCAAAACTGATTTTATCAAAATCATGAGCTTCCTCAATAGCACAAATTTTTGCATTAAACCTTTCAGACAAAGTGCACATCATCTTACTAACAAGATGATTATTGGTGATAGGATCGCCTAAAGCAAGAATAGAATTAAACATATCAAGAAGCCTACCATAATAAGACATGATATCCTCATATTCATTCATTCTAGTATTTTCAAATTGTGTGGTAAGCAATCTCAGTTTTGAAGCATGAACACTGGCAAGTCCTTCACACAAGGTTTGAAGGGCCTCCCATACATCTTTAGTAGATTCATAATTAGCAATTACCCTAAAGGTGTTGGCATCTAAGGTTTTGTATATGGCAGACAAAGCCTTTGAATTGAAGGAGGCAGTGTTTCTATCTTCATTAGTCCAATCTGCTTCTTTAGAGATTTTTACATCACCGTCATTATCAGTAATTTTAGGAGGAGTCCAACCATTCAGAACAGCAAGCCATGCTCTTTTATCAATTGATTTGATGAAGATGTGCATCTTAACTTTCCAAATAGAATAATTCACATTAGTCAAAGTTGGAGGACGAACAACATTCTCATATTGAGAATCCATCACGGCTACAACTAGAATCAACTCTTAGTGCATCAAGAGAAGGCTTTCATACGAATTGTAAGATCAATAGTAGCTAAGATTCACAAAATCTGTCAATGCAGTTCGCGATGTAGCTTGTTACTGTAGCTATACTGGGAAGTGCATTGGTCAGAAACTTAAAAATAGCGGAAGACTTAATAATTTAACGCAAAAATAAACTCAGATGTTTACCAAACAATATACAAGCCTATGCTTGTAGATCCAGTCTTATGGCCGAAAAGATTTCACTAAAAAGATGAAGTGTTTTACAAACCTATATGTGAAATCACCAAACCAAAAACTCTCACAAGACAACACGTCTTGGAGAGCAAACCCCACAGAAACAAGAGTAGAGAAAACGTGGGAATAAAAAATCAATTTCCTAGAGAGACTAAGAAAGTACACAGTAACAACAGTTTCAATGTAGTTCCCAATGAAGCAACACTCCAAGCTTCATTGAGATTCCAGGATCAGCACTCTTTTCTGTTTTTTTGAATATTCTGCTTTCTTTGCTTCTCTCTTGTATTCTGCTCTGTGCATGTCTCTACCTCTGTGTCGTGCTCCTTATTTATACAATGAAGGAGACCTACAATACCATAACAAAAGTCTCCAAGTATCCATAGGATTAGGAGTTAGATTCCATAATCAAATAAACCATAGTTATTACCTAGATTTTGTTACCAATTATATAGGGACTCTTAGAGAAGATTTAAGAAGGGATTATTACCAAGATTTTGTTTCCAAATACACACCTAAACTTTAGAACCAATTAAACCAAAATATTATTAAGATTTTGTTTCCAAATATACACCTAAACTTTAGGACCAAGAAAGGTTAGAACAAGACCAAAATAGGACATGCCTATTTTTCCCTTACAAAGATGTACATGGATCAATAATGTATATGTTTATGGTTAGGAGTGGATTGATTCCACTATGAGAGTCAACATGAACTACAAGTATCTTTTGGTGGTCCTCTAATTCTAGGACGTACAAATTCTACATTAATTTATTGTTTGGTCCGTAAATACAATTAGGTAATCTAACAATAATTTACAGTGGAGATTGATAAAATATAATGGAATAAGTTGTATCATGTGATGGTGGAATAGCCATAAATTCAAAACTTAATTTGTGTTTGATTGATACTTATACATTCTTTCAGAAAAATTTTTCTCACTCCTTTTTTTTCTATCTATAATTTTCACCTATTTTGCTCAAAGTTTGAGCTGGGTAAATCTAGTGACCGTTTAGGTGGGAGAAACTTGTATTCGAACTTATGCTAGCATGTCCAACTAATAAATTCGGGAAAAATATGCAGATATAGCGGGTCCTAAACTGAAATTTAAGCTTTCATTGCAGCAATATCCTTTGTTTCTTCCTGTATGGCTCACTCCATCACTAATTAAGATTTCATTATTGGTATACATAGCTAGGCATTTAGTGTGATATTTGGTCATGAAGTGATTTGTATGACCTATGTAACTCAGGAAGTACAATATCTTTACCATATCTTGGAGCTCAAGCGTCCCAAAATAGAAGTGAGAATGGAAACTGACCCAAGGGATGACATATTGACAGTAGAGGATGCTTCTTCTTCGTCGTCGGAGGATGATAGTGTCTCAATTGAAGAGAATACCTTGGAAAATGAGAATTCTTATGGTAATTTAAGTATCCAGTCAAGCCAACATTGCACCCAAAATCAAAGGAACAAAAGATTAACTGTGTGGAAATTTTTGAAAGAACTTTACAAACTTGAAGATGGAAAATCAAGAGTGAAATGTAAACTATGCAAGAATGTATATATGTTTTTTATTTGAAACAAGGAACCTCAAATATGCGACGTCATTTAAGAACCGTTTGTCTTCAACGTCATAAAGCTTTGAAGATTTTAACTCCAATGGTAAATGGTGGTACAAGGAAGGGATTGCATTTTGATCAAGTTGTATTCGTGAAACTTTGGCAAAGTCAATTATTCGAGATGAGTATCCCTTTCAGTATGTTGAGCGCGAAGGAACTAAGAATGTGTTCTCATTTCTTAATCCTGAAGTAAGGTACATTACTCGTAATATTGTGAAGGCTGACATCTTAAAGATGTTCAATAAGGAAAGGGAGAAGTTGCAGCTCCTAATGAGATCAGCTTTGGGAAATATTTGTTTGACATCAGATATGTGGAGCTCTCCTACTACTGATGGATACATAAGCATCACAGCACACTTCATTGATGTAGAGTGGAAACTGTACAAGAAGATAGTGAATTTCATGTATATGCTCGCTCCACATTCGGGCATGATCATTGTAGCTAAATTTTCGGAGTTAGTGATGGGTTGGGGTATTTAAGATAAATTATTAGCCATTACCTTAGATAATGCCATAGTGAATTCAACATTTTGTGATTCTTACCAAAGCCGATTGAATTTGAAGAATGCACTTTTATTCCGGGGGCGTTTCTTTAGGATTCGATGTTGTGCTCATATCTTGAATTTGATTGTGCAAGATGGTTTGAAAGAAATTGATGGAGTTGTTCATAAGATTCGTGAGATGGTGAAACATCTAAAAAATTCTCAATTGCGGAAATAGAAGTTTGTGGATTCCTTGAACAATTTGGGGTTGGAAGGTCCTAGATGCTTGCGACAAGATATGCCTATTAGATGGAACTCCACTTATTTGATGATTAAGAGACCATTGTTGTTTCATCTAGCATTCCCCGACTACGCGTTATGTGACCTTCAATACAAGATGTGTCCATTAGATGAAGAATGGTTGAAACTCGAAAAAAATTCAAAATTCTTAAAGCTCTTCTATGATCTTACGAAACTATTTTCAGGGACCACTTATCCAGCTGCAAACCTGTATTTTCAAAGTGTATGGAAGATTTAGTTGCACTTGAATGAGGCTTTACATAGTGATTATGGTTTTTTGAGAAATATGGCTAATAGGATGAAAGAAAATTTTGATAAGTATTGGTTAGATTTCAGTGCCTTGGTATTGGATCCTAGGTATAAGATGAAGATGATTGAGTATTGATATGATAAGCTTTATGGTATTGGTGGTCAAACTCAAAGTGCTCAAATACGATTGCAACTTTATAGCTTATTTGGCGAGTATCCTCGTCTAAATTCTTCAAGTGATCTGATAAGTAGTTTGGCTACCACTCAAGAGATTGGTAATGATATTGATTGTAATGATGAGATGCAAGGTTTTGATTCATTTCAAAGTCAAGTGGTCCAAGAAAAGAAATCATACTTGGACGTGTATTTAGAAGAACCATGCCTTGATTGGAGTCAATGTTTAGACATTCTAATGTACTGAAAGGCTATTGAATATTGATTCCATGTACTTGCAAAAATGGCTTGTGATGTTTTGACAATTCCAATATCTACAGTAGCATTAGAGGCAGCGTTTAGCTTAGGAGGGAGAGTCTTGGATCAATATCGCACTTCCCTCACCCCAAGTATAGTTGAAGCTTTAATTTGTACAAAGGATTGAATGTTCGAGTCTAATGGTAATTTTATATAGTCAATATCTATTGTTTTTTATATACTTTTTAAAGAAATCAATATGGTTCTAACACCCTAAATCATTTCTAATATCACAGTTGTAATGAAAACTGACGACGATGACTTGGAAGTTGATCTACTTACCAATTATTCTACATCTACGTCTACGTCTACTTCTTGTGCTTCTTCATCGAAACGGACCAAGGTATCGGTTGGTAAAAATTCAGATTTCTTCTTTACATCTCAGATTTTTTGAGTTATTATTTTTCTTGTGCTTTTGTCATCAAATTTCATTAATGCATAAAGACCTTGTAATTGTGGTCTCAACTTATATTTGTATTTCACCAATAAAAGGCAAAGGTGGACCGTGCCCTACAAAATTCACTCTTATAGTCTTTTTTTTTTTTTTTTCATGGTATGGTTTCATATATAGTTTTCTGTTTTACTTTATTCTGAATATGCAGGTTGCCGCTTAATGTGCTGCCTTTGTCTCAAATCCCTCCATGGTTTCATTAAGACTGATGTGTTTGCTTGCAAGGTGACCAACTTCTTCTATTATTCTAAGCTTTGTAATATTTGACATTTTAATTGCTTTTATTACTCATTGGCCTGTGCAGTTGTGCTTACCCATATTTTGTTCTCAAATCTAAACGAACCATCTGCACATTATCTTTTGATTTACTGTGGTCATGTGTGGAGATCTAGTTTGCTCAGTTTGAGATTTCATTATTGTCGAATTATGCAGGATTCTTCATGGTGTATGACGTTGACCTGAAGCCTATTTTGTTCGGTAGTGCAATGAGAAGTTTAATATATTTTCTGTAGTGTTTGTTGTAATGTTTGAATCTTTAGTGTTATTCAATGTTGAAACTTTAGCTTGCAAGTACTAAGATGATGCAGCTCTTTGGACATTTTAGATGATATTAATTATTGCTCTTCAGAAACTAAAGGTTGTACTCACCTCTTTGCACATTTTTGATTAATTATTGCTCTTCTGTAGTTAGTTTGATGTTATTACCATTTGGTATTGGTAATTCTTAAAGTTTAGGGGCTATTGTGTGTTTATGTATGTAATGTGTATTTCTGTGCGTAAGGTATGTGTTTGTGTGTGTACTATGTCTTTCTGTGTGCATTGTGTGTTTTTGTATGTGTACTGTGTGTTTGTGTGTGTACTGTGTGTTTTTGTATGTGTACAGTGTGTGAGTGTTTGTGTTTTTGAAAAAAATATAATGTTGCTTATTGGGTATTATCCGGATAATAACCATTTATTAATAGATAAGATTGGATAATATCCAATAACACATGTTAAGTTTAATGGGTGTTATTGGATAATATCCAAAACTAAACATTAGCCATATTGGGTAGATAATGGTTTTATCCAAATTAAACGGTAACACCCAATTGCCATCCCTAATTCAGTAGCAGTTTACACTACTTGAGAAAGAAGGAGCTCCATATCGATGACTTCCACTCGAACCATTCCTCTAACTAGATCATCTGCAGCACTCGTAGCAGTATTGCAGGAAAGAGAGTGAGATAGAAAGGAGAGAACGTGGGTGGAAGAAGAAAATGTTTGTCCCAAGATGTTTTGTCATTCTCAAGTAAGGTGAATAGAGAGAGAAAGTAATCACTTTTTTTCATTCCCAAAGTTATTAATGAGGAAAGACAAACGTGCAGAAGGCAGCGTAAAGACAAACGATGCCCAAATTTTGCATTGTGATACCCAGATTTTGTATTGCGATGCCCAATTAGGAACATGGGCTTTGTGTGTGTGTCTTTTATTAATTAAGGGTATCTTTGACATTTTAGCCTCAAAAGTGTACTTTACCGATTGAATAAAAAGAAAGTGGGCGAAGAGGTTATAATTTATCCAAAAGGGACCGCACGATTATGACCCTTGAAAATATTTTTAAGCCTGTTGAGCCCAACCTATGCAATGATAAAACTAGAAGAAATGGTTAACTCTCTCTTTCTCCCCCACGCACTCTTCGCCTCCTCTCTCACATTCTCACTCACGCGTCTGTATTTTCCCTCATCTCTTTCTCTCTCTCTTGTTCGCCTTCCTCACAGCACCAACATCTACGTCCTCTACATCGCCGACAAGCGAGCTCCATCTCCAGTGTCAGCGTTTTCCTCTCACTCTATCCGTTACAACGCCACGACCATATAACATCTTTTCACATACGTCAAGTTATTTTTGTAACAAACGCCTTTGACCGGGCTATTTTAAAAGAAACCCCATAAAACAATGTCGTTTTCTATTTGTGAATATATGTTTATTAGTACAACTATTGGAAAACCCCATCAGCTAACAATTTTCATCTGCTCCTTGAACTTGAAGCTACTTCTCTTCTTCTTTTTTTATAAAAGAGGATCAGTTGTGGTTCCCCACTTAGTCACTTACTCCCTTTGTGACTCGAACTCACGACCTATTAGGTATAAATGAAGCGTTTTACCACTAAACTGCACTTACTTATCAACTTGAAGCTACTTCTCATTCCCAAATCTACGTTTAGATCTCACAACCTTCACTCAGATCTCCCAAAGTTTCATTTCAACATTTAATAGTCTAATAAAAAAGAATGAAAAAGAAAACATCAAGTAGCTATTAGTTTTGATAATTCGATTAGAGTACTAAAGAATTAATTTCTATTATAATGGTACTCAAAACTTATTAATTTTGCAACTAAAAACATAGTACTCCATGAAAGTAGTATTTATTATAATTGTTCATTTGAATTCACGGCATGCAACAAAAGATAATCAAACTTTGTTCGTTTGTTATTTGCTTGCTTGATGGGCTGAAACTTTCAAACACATTAGTAGTTGGCCGTGTAAAGCCCATCTATTTAAGCCCACAGGAAGCCTGCAAAACTAGGCTTTTACCCGGCTTTGAAATTGAAGCCCACATCTAGATGGCCTCGTACCCGGCTTTGAGCCGTGCACACCCCTATCAGGCAGTTTGAGCAAGGGAATGACGATGAGAGCCATCGGCGAGGGTGGTCTTGAGGGAGAATCAACCCTCAAGAGAACCGACCAACGATCAATATGATCAGGGATGAAGCTTGACGCATCACCCAGCTGAATCATACAATTTATAGCCTTGGTTTCCAGCCCAAGAGGATCACGCCAACGGTTCCATCAAGGGGTCTAGTCTTTCAGTTTTCGACTTTGAGCCTAGAAAATCAAAGTTATTCAATTAATTTTACTTGATTCATATCATGGCTAATACAGAGCAAGAATGATTCCCCTGAAAGTTTTGGTTAAAAAAAGGGAAAAATGAGTACTTTTTCGCAGAAGCTGACAATGATTTTACTGACACTATTGAAAGTTTGAACCCCTTAACAGATGAAGAACAATATCGACGTCAAACAATTTTGATTGCCTTATCCATGAGTTGAGAAGAAACACCCTGACAAGAACTGAAGTTTTCACAATGGAGTAATTCCTTGAGCACTACAAGAACACAAAGATGAGATTCTGGGAATTTATCTAGCCAGGATGAACCCACACAGGAAGTGGGTAAATCCTCTTAGAAGAATGAGCAAAAATGTCCATGGCTTCATAACAGCTAGGAGGAATCATTCCTTTGAATTGATAAACAAGTACCCTGCGGTAACCCGAATCATGACCTCCAACATTGCTCGAGGCCTCCATCTTTTCAAAATCATCATCAGTAAAGTAGAAAGCATTATCCTCTATCACAGTATACTCACCTGGTGACCTGATCAGTCAACACATTCAAATCGGTTCCGTCCTTGATCCCACCTACTGACCGTGACAAAACAAAACACGCATAATTCCATTAACAAAGCAAGGGTCAACAACCACATACAATCAGATAACTCGCAATTAACGACATCACCAACACATTTATACCCCTACGTAATATCATGTGCAAGATATATGGGGAACTAATATGCATGAACCATTGTACATAGTTATATTAATCGAATCAACCTGAAATCCCCTAGAATTGATACTTCCAAATAGACATAGTAATAGTAAAATGGATCATGGCAGGAAGAAGAAGGGTACGGAAAGCACAAATATATCACAATATTTAGATACAAATTGACAAGACATAAGCCATAAAAACTATTTGAAGCATTCAGATGCCATAAAGGGGATTTCATCGACTCAAAGAAGGAAGTAATATGAAAGAAACAGGGGAAATCCCAAGCAATTTTAAACAGAGGGAAGAGAAGTATGGGAATTTTGTGGGTGGCTGGAGATAAAAATTGGAGAAGCTGAGCAAGAACAAGTAGGGTGGGATGTCATAAAAGAAATGGAGGAAATGATGTAGAAAATAGCAGGTCAGAGAAGGCAAACAATGGTGTCAAAGGAGGTAAGTGAAAGCAGCATTAGTAACCTTGCTTTTTAATTCCTGAAGCATGAATATTTGTCATGGAATGCGAAGATTGGAGAGATGGATAGGGAGAAAACATTAGAAAGATTGCGAGAGATAGGAATGTCAACCTGGGTTGCTTCAAGAAAGGAAACAGGAATGGGTAAGAAAAAATTTCAGTGGGTCTTCTTTGAAGAATGTGGTGTTAGTGTGGGATAAGCTACTTAATTAAGTGTTTTATTTACTGGTTTGCTGCTATGCTTACAAATTAAACATTGGTGTGATCAGCAAGCTCTTGGTGGTCTCCTAAAAGAGGGGATTCAAAGTTTGATAGGCCGTGAGCGGAGTCAAGTTAAATCCCCATACAAAGCTCTCCGAAGCCCCCAATCATCAAGACGAATAAAATCTTCAAAGCAATACTATGTGCCCTTATGAATCGATAATCACTAGACTCCCCCACAAGCAAGTGTGAATTGGTTAAAGTTCGCAGTTTCAACCCTTTGTATGAAGGAATTGATGAACAATTTCTACGTTGCTCAATCACTGCGACAGAAGAATATTTCTGTTATAGTACTGTTCCCAATGAAGTAACATTTTGACCAACAAGCGTGTAGCTAAATGCTCGTTATAAGGTTGTTCTACCTTAACCATAGGTCTTGGGTTTTAAGCTTATGGTAACGCAACTGCGTGAGCACTTACACGAGTAGAAGATGCAATTTTGGGAATATAGACATGCACATTGCAAAGAGGGAGACTAATTTTCAGTGAATGCAGCAGTCTTTCAAAATGACAATCTAGTTTAAATATTCCGAATGATTGTTGGTGATAAGCATATTACATCTACCAGATCATTAATCATAACCCAATTACACTAGCAGAAATATAAAATTCCATAATAATCTAATATGATACGGATTCTTGATATGGATGCATTGTGAATAGTTCGAGTAAACCTTGACAATTGAGAACTAACAATGCAGGAGCAAAGATGGAACAAACTAGGGGTGAACCCAAACAGGAGGCGGATAAATCCTCTTTGAAGCCGGAGTAAAAATGTCTGTGGCTTCATAACAGCCTAGCGCAGTCAAGTGTTCGCTGTTAGAACCACACACCCTGCAGTAACCCGAATCATGACCTCCAACATCGCGAGAAGCCTCCATCTTTTCAAAATTATCATCCCCATAGTAGACAACATTCTCCTTCATCTCAGTATACTCACGAGCCGAAAGTGAAAACGAGTGGTTAAGACCCACAAACAATGCTCTATCATCTAAGCTCTCAACAAATTCAAAACGGCTCTGTCCCTGATCCCATCTGTAGACCTCAATTTCATAAGTTTTATATATTCCTTTTCCTTCATGCTGTGGCCAGGGGTCAGGTACGAAAAAATGGTTGCCAGTCTCACTAACCCTTTTGGCAATAAGCCTCGAAACCATCAAAAGCTCCCCCGATGATTCGACCAAGTATCTTTTCTCATCACAGTATTCGAATCTCAAGGCTCGTAATTCGTCGTCCCTAAATGGATGATCAAGGGGAAGTATCTGAAGTGTACTTTTCGGATGATTACTAGCAAGATCCCAAGCTTCAACTCCGCAAAACATATCATTAAGTTCAGCATTAGTACCGTAAAAGCATTGATTCTCATTGGAATAGAAAATTTCTCCGTACCCTCCAATCGAATTCAATCTACCTTCCAAGAACGTCCACTTTTTGTCCCCTGCTGCTGGTTTACAAAAGGCTAGTTTCCGAGATGGTCCAATAATTGCTACAGCAATGCAGTCTTGATTGTGAGGGTCTGATGACAACACGAGCTTCTTTATATAATCGGACGAATCAGATTCGAGGGGTGAGAGGGGAAAGTGATGGTGTAGATTAGGGAGTGGATTTTGGGCTAAAAAAAGGATTGATTAAAGAAAGGGAGTTGTTGTGAGGGTTTGAAAAGGCAAGCCAGCCATGAGAGGAACCTACGCAACGAGCACCGTCGTGCGGGAAATCGGAGACCTTTTTCACTTTGATTACCTTATTCTCAGAAAGGCTGAAGAAGAAGTAGAAATTCTTGTCCGATTCTTCTTCGGATTTAGGTTGGTGGTCCTTGATTACTGCAGGTGGAACCATTAGCCACGGGGACGATGTTTTTCTTGCAAATGAAGCAGCGTAGGTGACTGTTGTGGTGGGTATTTCTTGTTTTGGCGGCGGTTGTTGGAGAGAAGAACAAAAACTCCGTCGAACCGTGGCGGTGCCATCAATGGCAAAAGCGCTGCTTCCTCCAGGAGAGTATCTGCAAACCCTAGATGAAAGGCAAAAATTGACCCATATACGCTTCCCCGCCATTAGCCTCTCTCCCTCCCTCCCACTGCCTTGTTGAGTTGTTTCTTATGTAGGGTTTGCCCACATTTACATTTCAGATTGATTGGCATGTATTTGAGATATAAATGAACTTATTAATTATCAATTATATTTGAATTACCCTTTTACAATTACATTACATATAAAATCTTAAGTTATGTTTTTTGTTTGAATTATTCTCTTAGTTATGAATTTTGTTTATCTATATCATTCATTGAACTGATCGCATATTGATACTGTGCATATGGCATGAACACGTATACTAGTCTATATTATAAAAAAACTTAGAGTTTAACTAGCGGCTATGAATCAAATTGTGCTAAACATGACAATCAGATTGATTCGTAAATATATGAGTTACAAATGAACCTCCCAGATATAAAATATGTTTGAATTACTCCTTTACAATTGTATATAAAATTTTTAGTTGTGGGTTTTGTATGAATTATCTCGTCAGTTATGGTTTTGTATATTCCAACCATTCATTGAACTAATCTCATACTGACATCGTGCCTATAGCATGGACACGCATATACTAATTTAATAAAGTATTCACACTCTCTCTTTTATTAATCGATAAAAAGTCACTTTTGAATGGAAAAAGACATTACCCCTAATGAGATTGAGACGCATGTAACAGATGATTAGCTTTGAATCGCGATGTGGAGTTGTATATATTGCGGTATAAAACATATACTTCAAATTTAATTTGTACCGTTATACATAATAAAGATGCATTGCGATATAAATACATGTTTACTTAGATTTTTCTATTCAATCTTAAATAATGTAAAAACATAGTGAATTACTTTTAAACATTCATTTTCGTATCACGGTTCATAGTTTTTATATATCGTGGTACAAACCCTATATTTCAAATTACATTTGCACCGCGAAATATAAAAACTATGTACCGCGATATATAAAAATCTGGATCACGATACAAATATATGTTTACTTCAAATTTTCTATTAAAACGTAATAATGTAAAAACTAATGAATGTTAATTGGTATGAACACTGGTGTGAGAACCCCGTTTCGCGCCTGACATCGCTACTGAAAAGCGAGCGGCTTCAAAACATTGGAGTGCGTGGAATGCACTCGGTCTCGTTGTGGACTCTGAAAGTACACAATAGCCAGGATTCTCAAGAGAAAAACGAAATGATTCCAATGTAGCTGTAAATGTAGCTACAATGGGAATCACAATGGTCAAAGAAGATTATAGCAGCGGAAGAATTAATAACCAAACAGTGAACTGAATGCAAAAGTTTACCAAAATCAATCTACAAGATAATACTTGTAGACCTAGCCTCAAGGCCACAAAGATTTCACTAAAAATATTAATCGTTTTTACAAAAACACTTGTGAAATCACACACAAAATATTCTCACAAGACAATGAATCTTGGAGAACAAAAAACAACATAAACAGATTAAACAAAACGTGGGAAGAAACAAAATCAGCTTCCTTAAGACTGAACAGGAAAACAAAACAGTTTCCAGATCTTCAATGTGACTGCCAATGTTATAACATTCAAAAACTGCTGCACATCTGAAAACTGGACAACTTCAGAAACTGATTTTTCTGCTCTCAACTTTCTGAATTTTCTCCCTGAATGCGTAGAGTTCCAGCCGTGTCCAAGCCTCTTTATATAATGCCAAGATCTTCTACACACATAAAGGAATCCAACTCCAAAAAGGATAAGGATTAGTCTTTGGAAAGAAATACACTTACCATAATTATTGATTTTATTACCATATGGACTATGATTCTAAGGCACGGCTGTTAGGAAAGATCTTTGACTAGATTTGGTTTCCAAAATAATTCCTAAGATTTAGGTTCAAGAAATCAAGAAATCTTTAGGAATATTTTGTTTCAAAAAATGATAAAAACTTAAGGACCAAGGAAAACAAAATCTAATTAAAGATTTAGTTACCAAAAATGCCACACTTGTCAAATATGTATTTTACCAAGAAAGGAGAAACAAAAATAAAATAGGTCATGCCTATTTTACCCTTACAATTTCCCCCTTTGTTGAATCTTTCTGGTCAAATCAAATGACAAGTGTTTATTCAACACCAATCAAAACATCTAACCTGCATTGGTTAGAAAATCTCATCTCCCCCTGAATTTGTGCAAGATATAAAATCAGAAATCATCTACTAAGTACAAATCAGAATATACCAATGATGTAATCACATGCATACAAAACAAACATGAACATTTTATAGGATTCATCACCATCACCATAAACACTTGATCTCTCTCCCCCTATTTGACCGGAAAAGGAAGAGGGAGAAACAATCTTTTAGGAATTCTCAAAAATCAAAGATTTTGAAAAACACAATGAAGTGTTCACCAAGATTTGATCACACCACTAGCAACAACTGAGTATATCATATCCAGATTCAATACCTCTTAGTTTCCCACAAAAATTAGACAACCACTAAATATTTTTCAACATGGAAATTTTTGAAAATTGATTTGCACAGTTTATATTAGGACAAAATTTCACCAAGCTGATATCCTTACCAACAATACATGTCCTAAAATTTTATGCCTAAAAACATGATAACTAAAAGCTAGGCAAAAGAATAAAAAATGCAATCACACACAAGTGATAAAGACCAGATCAAAGGATATAGTTCCTAATGTAGCTGCATTAAGAGGTGCATTCGCCAAAATTGTGATTTTATTTTCAATTTTGCATTTATTTTATTTTATTTTATTTTATTTTTTTGTTTTCTCAACCAGATTTCTCTCCCAAGATTGTAAATTTTTCTCTACAAAAATCCATAGGTACTTTATTTCCCTAGGAATATAGCTCTACTTTATTTCAAGCTATAAAAACATGTCACTTGGAACCTTTCACACTATTTACCAAAGGAAGCCACTTAACTTTTTGATCAACCCATGAAATCCGAGGATTAATAGTCCCAAAAGAAAGGTGCCACAACCTTGTTCATAGGTAGCTCTTTTCCGTTAGGTAGCTTTCACACTTTTTCAATTAAAGGGAGTCAATTTTCTCAAGATCAACCCATGAGAGCCTAAGCTCCATAGTACCTTGAGAAATTGCAACATCCCAAAAATTTCAAAAGGTAGCTCTTTCCTTTGTGGACTTCAAACATACTCAAGAACTGGGAGAGAGAGAGAATCATAACAAAAAAATCACAATTGATTTTGAATGCAATTCCCAAGCAACAACAAAAGACACATACATGTGAATCAATTGATCTAGAGTGCCCTCTAAAGACAAAATGCAAGCATGCCTAATTTTTTTTTTATAATTAACTAAGTGTAAAATCATATGGCACACAAAACACAAGAGATTTCCAAAGATTGAAAAATCTCTAAAAAACAAGACATTTGGCAAATATATCAGCAAAATGATTTTCAGTCCGAACATGTTCAATGCAAACAATTTACATATTCAGCCAAACAATTTACATATTCAGCCAAGTCTCTAATAAAGTGGTGTCTTATATCAATGCGTTTTGTTTGAGAATGGTGAACTAGATTTTTTTTTTGTGCTAAGAAAAATGCATAGGTGTTATCAAAAAACAAGGTTAACATATCAATGTATAGCACATAATCTTTGATCATTTGGAGCATCCATAAAATATTTAAGGCTTCTCTCAAAAATATTTTGATAAACATGCTAATTTGTAATAATCAACTTTATCTCTTCTCCTTGTGTATATGCCATCATGAATATTACCTACGACTTGAGAGATTGGAAGGTTTTTCTGTATGCTGAATGTCATGGCCGCAATCACCAAATTGGATCGATTTGAATGTTCGTGACATGTTTCGACCGCCAAGTTTACGTTCAATGTGACTTCGATGTAGCTACATTCGGAATCACATTGGGTGTCACATTCTGAATCACATCGGCTGAACTTCCGTGATATACGTGTTAAATCGATCAGTGCGAGTTCAATGGTTTCATGCGTGTTCGAAGATTGCAGATCTCCAAAGTCAGGAGATTCATCATAGGACCACTTAGCACCAGGACATATGTCAAAAGGCTCACAGTATTTGGATTTATCATTCATGTAGCTACCTTTGGGAACCCACATCTTTTTAAAGCTTTTTGGTTGTTGTTTCTTTGAATGTACCTTCTGATGTAGCTTCGAATGTGACTTCCAATGTTGCTGCATTGGATGATGCATTCGATGCTGCATCAGATTTCTAACCAAAAAGGCATACCTTACTTCTTCTTCATATACAGTCTTTTTAAGAAAGTAGAATGGATGTATATGACCAGGATTGTGACAAAAATGACACACACAATTCTTCTTTCTTGTTTTGGGTTTTTCAAAGAAGTTTAGATTTTGAAAATTTTGTGTGGGATGTTTTGGTTCAGTAGACATACCTTCACCTTCTTTCACAAACGTCTTGGGCTTGAATCCAATTCCAGACTTACCAGAATTATCAGAATTCAACATATCATTCATTTTGTGTTGGCTTGAATTCCATTTTTCCAAGGTTTCATTGGCTTTGATGAGTTTTTCTTTCAGATCTTCAATCTCCACATCCTTCTTGGTCAACAGACTCTCCAGACTTGTAATACACTCCTTTTGTTCTTCATTAGCCTTTTTCAGCAGGTCGTTTGCCTTTCCAAGCAATGTCACTTGATGAGCTCTCTTTTCCCAATCTTTGTACAGCTCTTTGTAACCTTCTAGCAAGTCCGATTCGATTCTCCATCGCCTTCTCGTGACAGAGTTAAAACAAAGAATGATCTTCCCAACTTCGTCCAATGTAGCTTCCGATGTAGCTACATTCGAGTCACATTGGCCGAAAATCCTCGCAAAATCGATGGAGAGTTGTGTACAAGAAGGAGAGTGATGAGATCACCTAGATCTTCATCATCACTATCACTCAAAGTAGCAGAAAAATTCAAATCCTTCTTTCTCAAAGTATTAGCACATTGATTAGCATAATGCCCAAACCCTTAACAAGCCCTACATTGAATAGAATCAATATTTTTACTTCTAGATGTAGGTCGCTTAGCAAAAGGATTGGTAAAAGATTTTTCGTGGTTTGAAAAGAACTTTCTTTGGGAGGAAATTTGCTAGGCTCGCTTTGAAAACCTGCTGGTGATAGAAGATGGAGATATGTTTTGCCCTTTGCTTTCAAAATATTTTTAAACTTTGTTGTTAAAAATCCATTGACTCTTCACCAAAATCGATTCCTCAATCTCCTTATGCAATTCAAGAAATTCTAGAGATATCAACAATGTAAGGAAAAGCAATACTATCATCAGAAGGAGTAGAAGATTATGCACCTTTGCCTTTATTCTTAATTTGCTCATTGAGGTTTAACTCAAAATTTTGAAGAATACCAGCTAATCTTTCAAAACCAATTTTGTCAATGTCATGAGCTTCCTCAATAGCACAAATTTTCACATTAAACCTTTCAGGCAAAGTTCGCATCATCTTGCTAACAAGACGATCATTGGTGATAGGATCACCCAAAGCAAGAGCAGAGTTAGATATATCAAGTAATCTAGCATAGTAAGACATAATATCTTCATCTTCATTCATCCTTGTGTTTTCAAATTGAGTGGTAAGCAATCTTAATTTAGAAGCACGAACACTGGAAAGTCCTTCACACAAGGTTTGAAGGGCCTCCCATACATCTTTAGCAGACTCATAATTGGCTATAACCCTAAAGGTGTTAGCATCAAGAGCTTTGTATATGGCAGACAAGGCTTTAGAATTAAAGGAGGCAATGTTTCTATCATTATTAGACTAATCTGCTTCTTTGGTGATCTTTACATCACCATCATCATCAGTAGTTTTGGGAGGAGTCCAACCATTTAGAATAAAGAAGCCACGCTCTCTCATCAATTGATTTGATGAAGATACGCATCTTGACTTTCCAAATAGAATAATTTGCACTAGTCAAAATAGGAGGACGGACAACATTCTCATATTGAGAATCCATCACGACTATGACCAGAATCAACTCTTAGTGATGTCAAGAGAAGGCTCTGATACCAATTGAAAGTACACAATAGCTAGAATTCTCAAGAGAAAAACGAAGTGATTCAAATGTAGCTGTAAATGTAGCTACAATGGGAATCACAATGGTCAAAGAAGATTATAGCAGCGAAAGAATTAATAACCAAACAGTGAACTGAATGCAAAAGTTTACCAAAATCAATCTACAAGATAATACTTGTAGACCTAGCCTCAAGGCCACAAAGATTTCACTAAAAATATTAATCGTTTTTTACAAAAACACTTATGAAATCACACACAAAATATTCTCACAAGACAATGAATCTTGGAGAACAAAAAACAACATAAACAGATTAAACAAAACGTGGGAAGAAACAAAATCAGCTTCCTTAAGACTGAACAGGAAGACAAAACAGTTTCCAGATCTTCAATGTGACTGCCAATGTTATAACATTCAAAAACTGCTGCACATCTGAAAATTGGACAGCTTCAAGAACTGATTTTTCTGCTCTCAATTTTCTGAATTTTCTCCCTGAATGCGTACAGCTCCAGCCGTGTCCAAGCCTCTTTATATAATGTCAAGATCTCCTACACACATAAAGGAATCCAACTCCAAAAAGGACAATGATTAGTCTTTGGAAAGAAATACACTTACCATAATTATTGATTTTATTACCATATGGACTAGGATTCTAAGGCACGGCTGTTAGGAAAGATCTTTGACTAGATTTAGTTTCCAAAATAATTCCTAAGATTTAGGTTCAAAAATCAACAAATCTTTAGGAATATTTTGTTTCCAAAAATGATAAAAACTTAAGGACTAAGGAAAACAAAATCTAATTAAAGATTTAGTTACAAAAAATGTCACACTTGTCAAATATGTATTTTACCAAGAAAGGAGAAACAAAAATAAAATAGGTCATGCATATTTTACCCTTACAGACTCAAAAGACGTATTTATAGAGTTACCACATCTATTTTACGGATAAACAGATAAAAACAAAAAATACAATAAAATAAGGGTTCGGAGGCTAAATTACGAGTTAGGAAGGGGTTAGATACTCAACTAGCTCTTTCGGTCACAAAATTGGTTTTTGGCTAAAGATGTTTTTTTTATAAATTTAATCTAAATAAAACATTTATATATATATATATATATATATATATATATATATATATATATATATATATATCTTGTAACAGCTACGTTTTAAAGTTATAATGAAAGCATATAAAATTTTGATTATAATAACAACTTATTTTATAATTTTATAAAAACACAGCTAACGGTTCAGATTGATTCGTAAGTATGTGAGTTACAAATGAACCCCTTGGTTATTAGTTATGTTTGAATTACCCCTCCACAATTACATATAAAACGTTAAGTTGTGGGTTTTGTTTGAATTACCCCATCAATTATGAGTTTTGTTTATCCGGACCATTCATTAAACTGATCTCATATCGACATCGTACCTATGGCACGGGCACGTATACTAGTCTATATAATAAAAGAGCTCAGGGTCTAACTGGGGGCCCCGATCAAATTGTGCTAAATACAACTGACGATCCAGATTGATTCGTAAGTATGTGAATTACAAATAAACCCCTTAGTTATGAGTTATTTTTTAATTACCCCTCTACAATTACATATAAAACCTTCTGTTGTGGGTTTTGTTTGAATTACCCGTTTATTATGAGGTTTGTATATTCCAACCATTCATTGAACTGATATCAAACTAATGTCGTGCCTATGGCACGGACACGTATACAAGTTTAATAAAGTATCCACACTCTCTCTTTTATTAATCAAAAAAAGTCACTTTTCAATGGGAATAGATTTTATTATTACCTTTAATGAGATTGAGGCGAATGTAACTGATGACTAGCTTTGAATCACGGTGCAAAACCTATACTTCAAATTTAATTTGTATTGCTATATATAATAAAGATGCACCGCGATATAAATACATGTTTAGTTAGATTTCTTTATTCAATCTTAAATAATGTAAAAACAGAGTGAATTACTTTTAAACATTTATTTTCGTATCGTGATTCATAGTTTTTATATATCACGGTACTAACCCTATATTTCAAATTACATTTGCACCGCGAAATATAAAAACTATGAACCGTGATATATAAAAAGCTGGACCGTGATGTAAATATATGTTTACTTCAATTTTTCTATTAAAACTTAATAATGTAAAAACTAATGAATGTTAATTGGTATGAACACTGGTGTGAGAACCCCGTTTCGCGCCCGACCTCGCTACTGAAAAACGAGCTGCTTCAAAACATTGGAGCGCGTGGAATGCACTCGGTTTCGTTGTGGACTCAAAAGATGTATTTATAGAGCCAACACCTCTATTTTACGGATAAACAGATAAAAACAAAAAAAAATACAAAAAAATACAATAAAATAAGGGTTCGGAGGCTAAATTACGAGTTAGGAAGGGTTAGATACTCAACTAGCTCTTTCGGTCACAAAATTGGTTTTTGGCTAAAGATGTTCTTTTTATAAATTTAATCTAAATAGAACATTAATATATATATATATATATATACGTGCGGCAGGAAAAATAAATGAAATCTTATAACTGCTACATTTTAAAGTTATAATGAAAGCATATAAAATTTTGACTATAATAACAACTTATTTTATAGACATTTATAGTAAAAATTATACCAACATAACAACTTAGTTTATATGTTATAATTTTATAAAAACACAGCTAACGATCCAGATTGATTCGTAAGTATATGAGTTACAAATGAACCTCATAGTTATCAGTTATGTTTGAATTACCCCTCCACAATTACATATAAAACATTAAATTGTGGGTTTTGTTTGAATTACCACGCCAGTTATAAGTTATGTTTATCCCGACCATTGATTGAACTGATCTCATATCGATACCGTGCCTTTGACACGGGCACATATAGTCGTATACTAGTCTATATAATAAAAGAGCTCAGGGTTTAACTATCGGCCCAGATCAAATTGTGCTAAACACAACTGACGATCCAGATTGATTCGTAAGTATGTGAATTACAAATGAACCCCTTAGTTATGAGTTATGTTTGAATTACCCCTCTACAATTACACATAAAACCTTCAGTTGTGGGTTTTGTTTGAATTACCCGTCAGTTATGAGTTTTGTATATTCCAACCATTCATTGAACTGATCGCATACTAACATCGTGTCTATTCCAAGGAAACGTATACTAGTTTAATAAAGTATCCACACTCTCTCTTTTATTAATCGGAAAAAGTCACTTTTCAATGGGAAAAAAGAATGCATTGCCTTTAATGATCGAGATTGAGACACATGTAACGGATGATTACCTTTGAATCGTGGTGTAGAATTGTATATATCGCGGTGCAAAACATATACTTCAAATTTAATTTGTACCACTATATACCCCGATA
This sequence comes from Codonopsis lanceolata, assembly GCA_013146195.2. Classification (NCBI taxonomy): domain Eukaryota; kingdom Viridiplantae; phylum Streptophyta; class Magnoliopsida; order Asterales; family Campanulaceae; genus Codonopsis; species Codonopsis lanceolata. The sequence continues at coordinate 95,307,821 of CM028383.1, forward strand.
TAAATATATGTTTAATTAGATTTCTCTATTCAATCTTAAATAATGTAAAAACAGAGTGGATTACTTTTAAACATTAATTTTCGTATCGCGGTTCATAGTTTTTATATATCGCAGTACTAACCCTATATTTCAAATTACATTTGCACTGCGAAATATAAAAACTATGAACCGCGATATATAAAAAGCTGGACCGTGATACAAATATATGTTTACTTCAAATTTTCTATTAAAACTTAATAATGTAAAAAAATAATGAATATTAATTGGTATGAACACTAGTGTAAGAACACCCCGTTTCGCGCCTGACCTCGCTACTGAAAAGCGAGCGACTTCAAAACATTGGAGTGCGTGTGTAAGATTAATAGTAGCTATGATTTACAAAATCTGTCAATACAGTTCACGATATAGCTTGTTACTGTAGCTATACTGGGAAGTGCATTGGTCAGAAACTCAAGAACACCGGGAAGACTTAATAATTTAAAGCAAAAATAAACGCTGATGTTTACCAAAACAATCTACAAGACTATGTCTGTAGATCCAACCTTATGACCAAAAAGATTTCACTAAAAAGTTGAAGTGTTTTTCAAACCAATATGTGAAATTACCAAACCAAAAGCTCTCACAAGATAACAAGTCTTGGAGAGCAAACCCCACAGAAACAAAGGTAGAGAAAACATGGGATTAAAAAATCAACTTCCTAGAAACACTAGGAAGACAAACAGCAACAGCAGGTCAATGTAGTTCCGGATGAAGCTGCATCCGGAGCTTCATTCAAATTCCAGCAATGCAATTTTCTAAATATTATCTCTTTGTGTATTTTGTATGCTATGCTCTCTCTTCCGTGTGTATTCTGCTCTCTGCACTCTTTCTCTACGCCATGCTCCATATTTATATGATGGTGGAGACCTACAATTTAATTAGGAAACAAAAGACTACAAGGAAACATAATGTTAAGAAATAAAAGATCTGTTTCCTAAATTAGTTTCCTAATTTAATTCAAAGAATATATCCTAAGATTTTATCAATTTAATTAAGGACTCTTTAAGAGCTTTTAGGAAGGGATTAAATATGGTAACAGTAACCATTGCTTTAGGACCAAGAAAGTAGTAAATATGGTAAATACTTCCAATATCTTTTGGACCAAGAAAGGGCACAACAATAGATTCAATGGAGTAAAATAGGCCGACCCTATTTTACCCTTACAATCTCCCCCTTTGTTGAACCTTTCTAGTCAAATCAAATGACAAGTACTTATTCACACCAATCAAACCATCTAACCTACATTGGTTAGTAAATCTCATCTCCCCCTGAATTTGTGCAAGGTATAAAATCATAAGTCATTTACTAAGCACAAATCAGAATATACCAATGATGCAATCACATGCATACAAAACAAACATGAAACAGTTTATGGGAGAAACAATCACAATGATGAATCTACAAAGGATCAGATTCATCATCATCACCAGAAACATTTGATTTCTCTCCCCTTATTTGACCGGAGAAGGAAGAGGGAGAAACAATCTTTTAGGAATTCTAAAAAATCCAAGATTTTGAAAAAAACAATTAAGTATTCACCACGACTTGATCACACCTTTAGCAATAACTGAACACCTCATATCCAGATTTACTACCTCTTAGTTCCCCACAAAAATTAGACAGCCACTAAATATTTTTCAACATGAAGATTTTTGAAAATTGATTTGCACATTTATTTTAGAACAAAATTTCACCAAGCTGATATCCTTACCAACAATGCATGTCCTAAAATTTTATGCCTAAAACATGATTACTAAAAGTTAGGCAAAAGAATAAAAAATGCAATCACACACAAATGATAAAGACCAGATCAAAGGATGTAATTCCTAATGCAACTGCATTGGGAGGTGCATTCATCAATAATAAAATTTTGTGCAATTTTTGCATCTTTTCTTTTCTCAAACATACTTCTCTCCCACAAATTTTCTCATAAATACAATCCATATGTACTTTGTTTCCCTAGGAATATAGCTCTACTTTATTTCAAGCTATACAAAACATGCCACTAGAAATCTTTCACACTATTTACCAAGGGAATCCATTTTGCACATGATCAACCCATGAAATCCAAAGATTCATAGTCCCAAAAAAGAATGACAACAAACCTTGTTCATAGGTAGCTCTTTTCCTTTAGGTAGCTTTCACATTTTTCAAAGGGTATCCATTTTTCTCAAGATCAACCTATGAGAACCAAAGTTCCATAGTACCAAGATAAGATGCTACAACATTTGTACTTTAGGTAGATCTTTCCTTTGTGGACTTCAAAACATGCTCAAGAACTGGAAGAGAGAGAGTGTGAGAATCATAAACCAATACCACAATTGAATTTAAATGTAATTCTCAAGCAACAGCAAAAGACACAAACATGTGAGTCAATGATCTAGAGTGCCCTCTAAAGACAAAATGCAATCATGCCTATTTTTTAAAAAAGTGTAAAGACAAATAGCACACATAACATGAGATTTCCAAAGATTGGAAAATCTCTCAAAATCTAGACTCTTAGTAAAAATATCAGCAAGTTGATTTTCAGTCCCAACATGTTCAATGCAAACAATTCCTTATCCAACCAAGTCTCTATTAAAGTGGTGTCTTATATTAATGTGTTTTGTTTGAGAATGTTGAACTGGATTTTTGTGCTATACAAATTACATTGGTGTTATCACAATACACGATTAACACATCAATGTGTAGCCCATAATCTTTGATCATTTGGTGCATCCATAAAAGTTGTAGAGTCATATCTAAAACGTAGGCAATAAAAGTAAAAAATAATGGACTCTAGAAAAATTTTATGATAAAAAAAACTAAATTAAACTAATTACTAAAACTAACTACTAAAAGTAACAAGGTTTATCTCAAAAATAGTTTGATAAGCACGCCAATTTGTGAGAATCAACCTTACCTTTTCTCCTTGTGGATATGTCATCATGAATATTACCTATCACTTGAGAGATTGGATGATTTTTCTATATACGACTAGGAATATCATGGCTTCGATAAGTCACCGTGAGAGAAGTTTCAACTTTAGCAAAAGTTTTGACCAATGCATCTTCTGATGCATCTTCTGATGCAGCTTGTGATGCAGCTGCATCTAGAGCTGCATTCGCATTTGCTGAATTTTCAGAACTTTCAACTTCTGAATTCTGTGATTCTGGAACAAAGTCTGACTGTCTTCTAGGAACCCAAACTTTTCTGAACATTTTTGGCCGATGTGGCTTTGGATGTATCTTCTGATGTCGCATTCGCGTCGCATCCTGTCGCACTCGGTTACTTTACTTGCATGCTTGCCTAACCTCCTCATCATAGACTGTTTTTTTTAGGTAACAAAAGGGCTGAATATGACCAGGTTTGTGGCAGTAATGACACACAAAATTTCTTTTTCTAGTTTTTGGTTTTTTAAAGAAATTTGGTTCTTGAAAATTTTGTGTAAATTGTTTTGGTTCAGAAGATGTACCTTCACCTTCTTTAACAAATATCTTTGGCAAGAGTCCAAGACCAGACTTAACATTATTCCCGGACTTCAACATATCATCCATTTTGTGTTGACTTGAATTCCATTTTGCCACGGTCTCATTAGCTTTGATGAGTTCTTCTTTCAAGTTTTTAATCTTCACATCCTTCTTGCTGAGCAAACACTCCAGTCTAGTGATACACTATTTCTGATCTTCATTTACTTTTTTTAGTGTATCATTTGTCTTTCCAAGTAATGTAACTTGAAGAGCCCTCTTTTGTCAATCTTTGTACAACTATTTATAGGCTTCCAGTAGTTCTGTTTCAGATTCTGCACCATCTTCAGTGACAGAAGAGTTAAAGCAACGAAAGTCATCCCATCTTCTGTTCGATGTAGCTTCCGATGTAGTTTATGAAACAGCTACATTGAGAGTAGTGTCAAGGTTGGCGGGCGGGCCAACCCACAACCCACCAAAACCCACCGCTTGGCGGCGGGCGGGTCAACCCGCCAAAGGTGGCGGGCCTAAGAAATATCAACCCAACCCAACCCATCATAGGTTGCGGGTTGAGCGGGTCAACCCACCAATTTTCCCACAATTCTTAAAAATTAATTTAATTCTAACCATTGATAAAAAACTTCGTAGAGACAAGTGTCGTTCCTACACTCGGAAACGTCCAGCGACTTGCATTGTCGAGTCTCGCACGTGAGAGGCGAATAAGAGGAAGACGGCCGAAAAAATAGGTGGCTGGTTGCGGTAACACAGGGCGTAAAGACTGCACTCCAATTAACATCACTCCTGTCTAGAACCATGTAAACTTGACTCGCCGGTGACCGATTCCAACGCGGGAGAAGTACTCACCGCTTCCCCGACTCGTCCCAGTAAATCACCGGCACTTCCGTGTCTTCGTGAACTCAGCCTCAGAGGCTTAAGATCAGTGGTGATTCCCGAAACCACCAGATCTAACCGGTTTGCGTGGATCTCGACTCGGCCGAGTCTCGTGGAGAGTCGAGCTAGAGTTAGTGATCGATAGTCCTTGTGCGAACCTCTATGAACGTAAATTCGAGAATGTAGTCAGAATGAAAGAGAAGATGACGAAGACAAGCTTTGTTCAAGCTGGGTATTTGTTTCTATTGCTTGAGGATCAATATTGAGCGCATTCATGGATTTCTCCATGGAAGCTGCTACATTTAGAACATTGGATTTGGAGCTGAAGGGTACAGTTCGAGAGAAGACACAAGTGCAAGAAATTGCGAAAAAAGACAAGTTGAGAAACAAAAAGGCAGTATTCGCCATTGTTAAAGAAAGATGAGTAAGCTGATTTGTGGATTTGGGTGGGTATGGATGTGTGTATTTTATGTCTTCACAAGAGACGGGTCAGCCCGCGCCCAACCCGCCTGCCACCAAGAACCCGTGTGGTTCAACCCGTTTGACCCGCCTCTAATTGGGTTCATATTTTTCCAACCCAACCCACCTTTTTTAGGTGGCGGGGTGGGCTGACCCGATGGGCCCAACCCATTTTGACAACTCTAATTGAGAGGTACATTAGCCGAAAATCCTACAAGATCAGATTAAGAGTTGTATACAGCAGTGAGAGTGATGAGATCACCTGGATCTTCATCATCACTGTCACTTAGAGTAGCAAAAAATTCAAACCCTTCTTTCTCAAAGTATTAGCACATTGATTAGCATAATGACCAAACCCTTGATAGGCCCTACATTGAATAGAATCAATATTTTTACCTCTAGATGTAGGCTATTTAGCAAAAGGATTGGTAAAAGATTTTTCAGGGATTTGAAAAGAACTTTCTTCGGGAGCAAACTTGCTAGGCTCAAGTTTTGAAAATAGTTTTGGTGATAGAAGATGGAGATCTGTTTTGTCCCTTTGCTTTCAAAATATTTTTAATCTTTGTTGTTAAAAAATCCATTGAGTCTTCACCAAAATCAGATTCCTCAATCTCCTTGTGCAATTCAATCAATTCAGAAGACACATCAACAACAGAAGGAAAAGCAATACTTTCCACAGAAGGAGTAGAAGATGATGCACTTTTACCTTTGTTCTTAATTTGCTCATTGAGGTTTAACTCAAAATTTTGTAGAATGCCAGCTAGTTTTTCAAAACCAATTTTGTCAATGTCATGAGCTTCCTCAATAGCACAAATTTTGGCATTAAATCTTTCAGGAAAAGTGCCCATCATCTTGCTAACAAGACGATCATTGGTGATAGGATCACCCAAAGCAAGAGCAGTATTAGATATATCAAGTAATCTAGCATAGTAAGACATAATATCTTCATCTTCATTCGAACTAGTGTTCTCAAATTGAGTAGTAAGCATTCTAAGTTTTGAAGCACGAACACTAGCAGAACCTTCACATAAGGTTTGAAGGGCATCCCAAACATCCTTGTAAACTGACGTGACGCAACATTGGACACGTAGTACAACTCAGCACTAAAAAGCCGGAATAATTTAAAACTTTGGAACCTGATATAACAGTTAATAGCAAGTAAACCAAATCATCGGCGACTTTAAACCGAAACCCAACAACTAAAGAATTCATGCTAATATGTATACACCTCAACGGCTAAACACATCGGAGAAACTACAAAAGTAAATAAGAGCTAATACGATGCTCAGCGGAAGTCTTTACAAGTGAACCAATACAAGTGCCGGCAAACAACCAGAAACATAAGTAGTACTATTAGTCTTAATCTACAACAAGTACAAGTTCCTATAACTACACATTCCCAAGTGAAGTCTAAATGACTTGCTTTAACCCAAGCGTCCTTGCAAAAGAGAAACCAAAAGCCAGCGCTACCACCTCTAGGCGAGCGATCACGAAGAAGAGCGAACGAGCAACCTCAACGAGACGTGCCTGGATGATTAGGATCTAAAACAGTAAAAGGGAAGGGGTAAGTCATAAAGACTTTGTAAGCCACCAATATGCATGACAGGATATAATGCAAGGCATACATAGCACGTTATCATATTTGATTATCAAGCAAGATCATACTAGCACATAGTTCTCATGTCGCAATACACGTTGTTTTCACATAAGTGCGAAAGTAAATCACATAGGATAAGGATATGTTATGGAACCGGTGCCGCTTCGTAGACCTGAAATAAACAAGGTTATCTTGAATGTATTTGTCGGAAGCACGTGTATGATACATCGACCAAGATAGTATTGTTCCAAGCGCCCATTGGTTACGACGAGGTACTCTTCTCCACTGTGATCAGTAGTGAAGGGTGTGTGCACGGTTATGGTGTGGCGACCCATCACTACCATGAATCTCGCAATTCATGATGGCGATGCATCGTTGACCATCTAGACAATTCACGTATGCCAGCTGGACTAATGGTATGCCAATTAGATATTTACTTGTCACACAAAATCAAGTAAGGAGCGAGTTCGACAAAAGCAAACTCGTTCGATTTACTCACGTAATAAATCAAGTAAGGGAGCGAGGTCGACAAGAGCGACTCGTCCAATCAAGTAGGCATGCTACTCTACGATATACAAGTCAAGCATGAGGTCAATCACATTAAGAATTCTCGAAAGCTATAATACAATTCAATCGAATTCTAAACGTCATAGGGATTGATCGTAGAGTCGGTATTGTTAAATGATTCTCTAAGTGCAACTCCGTTGAGTTATCGCCAAACTATTTCCAAGTAGAGGATGAATGTTATATGCAATTCATTACTCTTTTCTATGTTCTCGATTCATTTAAAATTAGACTACTAAGTCATTCATGACTTTTAGTCCATCAAGATCAAAGTTCCCTATTTGTGAACCCTAGAATCATCATCATTTTTAAAGTTACAATTCACAACAAGTCCAAGAACAAAAGTTATTCCAAATCCATTCTAGAACACAATTCATACTTGACACAAGTCCAAATTACCAACTATGAGTCATTAACCCAAATTTTACAGAAATTTAACATTAGATATTTCAAGTTATTAACATGGTGCATGTCTTCTTGAGCATGTATCTAGAAACTATCATGAAGGGAGCATGCTTGATATTGAGCATACAAAAACAGGGATTGGATGCTTACCTTATTCGAAATCAAACGGTTAGATGACAAAACAAAGCAAGGATTAAGAAACTAGGGAGCAAGAGCTTCGATTTGGTGGTCTCCAATCGAAAATTCGATGGTCGGATCTCCGGCAATGATGCAAGCAAGGTGGAGGAACTTCAAGCTCACACTCTCTCTCTAGGAACCCAACAATTAACAATGGAGGAAGACAATGGTTGTCACTTGTGTTTGGGGGGATGATGAACTCACTAAAGGGTCAATCCTATGCTTGAGTTATCAAGCTTCCCATTGGTTGATTAATGATGGCCCTTGATTAGAACTCATCAAAGGGTTGAAATTAAGCCTAAAGAGGTCACACATCAAGTGGGGGTTTGAATTGGGTCGGTTAGGGTTCAAGGGTTCAAGCCAAAAATCAAAAATGGAAAATCCCGAAGTGTTGGTGCAAGTGCTGGGCGGTCGCTCAGGTGGATGTTTGAGCGAGCGCTCAGCCTCTTTTCCCTTTCTTGTGCTGTTGGATTTTGTGCACTCGCTCAGTCATTCGTCTGGGTGAGCGCTCAGGTGTCTGGAAGGCTAAAATGACTTGAAAACAAGTCCTAAATGTGTCCAATGCAACCCCAAACCATTATGGATGTTTAACACACTCAAAACATGTCCAAAACAGGCCCGAACATCACCCGGAACAAGGAGGAATTGAGGGCGAAACTCACGATGAACAATCAAACGATTCAACAACTGGTTAAACGAGGATACTACAAGTATGAATGGGCATTCTAAATCATATCAAGGACTAGTAAACAAGGTCTAGGATTCAAGTTATCAACTCTCGAGTCTCAAGACATGAAACGAGACAAGAAGAAGGCAAACCGAGAGACTCTAAGAGTGGTAGTATTTTCAGACATTAGTTGTCTTAGCCGATATATGTCGAACCCGGGTTTGCCCCATTGGCACGCAGTTAAGTGGTTGTTGCGATACTTGAAACACTCTTTGAACTATGGTATTAAATTCTTCAAATCTGAAAATGGTGTTAGATTGGTTGGGTATGTTGACTCGAATTATGCCAATGATAGAGATCATAGGAAGTCTACCACATCTTATGTGTTCACACTTTGTAGGTCTTGCATTAGTTGGAAGTCTCAATTACAATCCGTTGTGGCCTTGTCCACAACCGAGGCCGAATACATAGCTATAACCGAATCAATTAAAGAAGCTCTTTGGTTAAAAGGCTTAATTTCTGAAATCGGTTTCTTGAAAGAAAAAGTGGTAGTATTTTCAGATAGTCAAAGTGGTATTCAACTATGTAAAAATCCAGTTTTTCACGATAGAACTAAACACATTGATGTGCGTTTTCATTTCATTCGTGATGTTGTTGCTAAGTGCATTATTTACTTGGATAAAGTTGATACTAGCTTAAACCCTGCTGATATGGGCACCAAGTGCCTTCCTGTTAAAAATTTTCTAAACTGCTTGAAAATTTTGATGATGGATACCGGTGATCCCGGTAATTAAGGATGTCCCATTTTCTTGTGATTTCCCCAAGAAATTCCATGGCTGTTCTGTGTGCATAGCTATGGTGACTTGACTAATTCTGCTTTCCGCTTTATGAATTAGTTAAGTATTTTGATTTCTGCATCTTTGTGTGTGTTAGAAATCTTTTTCCCTACTTTGTTCTTACTTTGTGTTGGATCAAGTGCAGGGATAGGCGATGATGATACCTTTCTTAATATATGTCCTAGTGAGTCCATATTTGTGAACCAGTACTTGTTCTAAGGTGGAGAATGTTAAAATTGGAGGCCCAATTGGTGGCAGCCTTTTAACTTTTCTGAGAGCCCAAGAAGTTTGGTTGGCCGGCCCATTCCTCTTTGCGGTTTCTTGCTCCTTCGGTCAACCCTTTCCTTTGTTTGCCCCTTCAATCAAGGATGATTGATTGGCTAGATTATTATATATACTCCCTTCCTCTTGGCAGCAAATAGGTAAGTCAAAAAGAGAGTAACCTTGTGTGTGAGAATAGTAGCCGCCATCTTATTCCTCTTTTCCTATTTCTGTGATTGAAGGCTCACCCTTCAATCTGTGATTCGGAACTCTCGTGGAATAGTTCGCTATTCTGTTTCTCCCGATTTTTCCGACCTCCTTTTTGTGGCTCTAACCTTAGTGGATAGTTGCTAGGTTTACTGTGGACTCTTTGGTGGACTTTGGTCGGTGAAAGGAATCTGAGCCGAAGAGTTTATAGCCTAGACCTTCGTGGTCAATGAATGCGAGTCGTGCTTGGGTCACGACGTTATAATAAAACTCTTCGTGTCTTTTCTTTTTTCTTTTGTCCAATTACTCTTATTACTCTAGACTAATATTTGTTTTGCAGGAACATAGCTTATTGGTCTAAGAGTTTAATTGGTGGTACTAATTAGCTATTTGTATTAATAGGCTAATTGTTAGTGGTTGTAATTTTGATTAATTTCAAAAGCCCCGTTTCTGTACGGGTTCGTTCCGGGTAGTGTGATTGTAAAATCACAACACTTGTAAAAAAATATGAATCAATAATTAAAAGATTTTAAAAGAAAAAAACTATGTTTCAGACTGATATTTTCCTGTTGTCCTACTACCTATTTCTTATTTTTACATATTTTTTTGAACAAAAAAAAGGTTTTTGACACATTTTTGCCAAAGTCGCTAGGCACCGGCGACTTGACCCACCCCGCCCCCTTTTGGCCCATTTTAGCCAAAGCACTAGGCCTTGGTGGCTATAATGCTATGAAGTTGCTTTGGCCCAGCGATTCCATAACATTAAAGTTGCCAGAGGTTGGCTTTTGGCCCATTTTAGCCAAAGCCGCTAGGCATTGGTGGCTATAATGCTATGAACTCGCTTTGGCCCAACGACTCCATAGCATTAAAGTTGTCAGAGGTTGCCGGCTTGACCCCCTTAGAGTCACATAGGGCTGGACACTGTACCCTAAGAAAGCCACCCGAAATTTGGCCCTCTATTTATAGTTCCGAAAATTACAAAAAACATAAAAAAAATATTCATAAGGTAAATACAAGGTAGTTTTATAAACTTACCGTAAAATGAGAATCCACATAAATGTTGTCATTGGGATTAGAATACATTGCAAAAATGAGAGAGAAGAAAAGTTAAGAGAGAGGGAGAGAGAGAGTAAAGGTTGAAAATAGCGAGAATGGTGGAGAGGGAGAGAGAGGGAGAGAGTATTTGTCTACCATGGTAAAAATGTTTTTTTTTTTCCAAAAGGGAAATTTAGGAGTTGGATATTTCAGTGGAGGATACGATGTTTAGGGTGCGACGTTTAGGGTCTATGTTTTGCATATTGTAAGCAGCAAATTTTGACATGATGACATTCTAGGTCATTCACCGTACCTCATGACTAATTTGTCTTTGGGGTAAGTTCATTTTTTATTCACAAATTTCTTCTCTTTATATCTCTTGACTGAAGGCTTACAAATATATCCAATAATGGTCTACTTAAATAACTATTTTTGAAACTTCATATGGAATTGTTAAAGTATCTTTTAGGTAATCCAGAGGTAATGAAGATGTCAAATTGACCCTAAAATGCGACCTATCAGATCAACTTATCACAGTAATGCTCCATAAGATTTTTTTGCAAGTTTTGACCTTTGATCGTGCTTTCCTTCATATCCAATTCATTCACCATACCTCATGACTTAGTTGTCATTGGGGTAAGTTCATATTTTTTTTTTCCCCGAGGCATACCGAGTGGTAAAAAGGACATAAGATGCGAGGCATAATTCACTTTGGTGGAAGCACTTTGCTTTCTTCTCGAGGTTGACCTTGTATGTGTTATCTCTTCATCATTACAAATATATTTCGATTCTAACAATGAGGACCGAACTAAAAAAAAGAAAAAAAAAAAAAGAATATCTATTTTTGAAACTTCATATGGAATTGTTAAAGTATCTTTTAGGTAATCCAGAGGTAATGAAGATGTAATCGCAGTCAATTTTCGACAATTGCCCTAAAATGTAGCCTATCAGAGCAACTTATCACAATAAGGCTCCATAAGATTTTCTTGCCAGTTTTGACCTTCTGATAGTGATTTCCTTCATATCCTCAAATGTTAGCACCATTAATCCTCGCAATACTTTTTCATCATAAATGACAAGCATGACTCCATCCCAAGTTCACTCTTCATCTTTACTACTAGACATACTTTCACTCTTCTAAGAAGTACTCTTCATCTCATCTTTTATTATTGTTTTGATGACGTTGTTTTCTGCGCCAAGGATAAATCCGAGAATCTGATGAGTAAGCGTGGATCGGTACCTTAAATAAACAAGCAAATGTTACCTAAACATGGGGGTGGCCTGCAAATCCCCTCCAGCACGCGTGTTAGTATGAGATCAATATGAGAAAGAATTGAATTTGACAGCGTAAGGAAGTAAAAAAGAGTGCATACCTTTCTGTGAAGGGGTCAGGGCCTTTATATAGGTGTTGTACGGATCAGAGTTCATTAAGCCACGGGGGCTTTCTAGAAGGTGAATCTGTCTACTGAGGTGGACAATAAGCACGTGATATAGATTAGTTGGCAATATCAGACAATTGGGCTTGACTATGAGGCCGTCAGCAGCGGCCAAAGAGGCATGGTCCGCCCATGCCTTTGAGTTTCAAGTCATGAAGTCCCCTTGTTCTGAGTATTGGGCTTGTGAGGACGTTCTTACCCATGCTGAGAATTATGGGCGGCTCAAGTTTTTTTTATCAGCAAAACAATATTGATGAATGTCTTTCCTTGTAGTTTTGTTTTTATTTACCAATATCACTCTCTCTTTTTTTCTTTTTTTTTTCTTTTTTTTTTTTTTGCATTCATGGCTATCGCATTGATGTTTTGCCAACTTTGGCTTCTAAGATGACATTACATTATTGAATATGGTTAAGATCTTTATGAGTTCAAAGTGGAACAAATGTGTTGTGGGAATTAGTAGCGGTGTAACTCAGTAAAGCTGGCTCAATAAGGGTTGGCACTTTGACTCGTGTGTGTTATACAATTCAAAGTTAGCATCACAAAAAATTGGTGAATGTCATATCTTAGATTACTCATTGAGCCGACATACTCAAACTTAGCTTGACCAAAATAGAAAAAAAAAAAACCTTGAACATGGATAAACTTCCTTTCAAACTTGTTTATAAGGAAAGTTGAATTTCTAGTAACTATCGAGGTTCAACTACCAATTTATCTAAACCATAGTTAAATTGTTCTCGAAGTGCACAAGTTTTAATGCTAAATGATCAAAGTTTCACTACTAAACTTCCTTCAATATTTTGTGTTGGTTAAAGAACTTTGGCTCGCTGTATTATGTGAAATGTTTTGGATCGTTTAGTGTACAATTACTACTATAGTGATTTCTGTTATATCTTCATAAATTAGCACCATTGATCCTCACAATATTTTTTCATCATCACTGGCAAGCATGACACCATCCCCAGTTGATTCTTCATCTTCTTCTCTGCTGGACCTACTTTCCCTCCACCTAGAGGTAATCTTCATCTCGTCTTTTTTTTTTTTAACCAGAAATAATATTGTGAAATGTCATTCCTTGTAATTTTTGGCATACATAGTTATTTCAATGCAATTTTGCCTGAACTTTGGCTTCTAACATGACATTATACTATTGAGTATGGTTTAGATCTTTATGATTTCATAGGGCAACGGATGAGTTGTGAGAATTTGTAGCGGTGTAACTCACTAAAACTGGCTGGCTGATGCTTTGAATTGCAAGTAACTAGCTAGGATCAGCAACCAATATATTTTTAGCTTAGTTAAATTGTTCTCATAGGGCACAATTTATACCGCTAAATGATCAGATTTTCATTACTAAACTTGCTTCAGTATTGTATTTTGATTAAATGGCATTGACTCGCTGATCGTTTAGTGTACAATTACTACTATAGTTATTTCCATTCTATCCTCAAAAGTTAGCACCATTAATTCTCGCAATATTTTTTCATCGTCACTTGCAAGCATGACACCATCCTAAGTTAATTAACTCTTCATCTACACCGCAAGACCTACTTGCACTCCACCTGTACTCTTCATGTCATCTTTTTTTTCTATCACAAAATAATATTGAGGAATGTCCTTCCTTGTAGTTTTCTTTTATATACCACTATCTCTATTTTTTCCGCATACATGGCTACTTCATCACCTAATTTTCGCTTCTAACATGGCATTATAGTATTGAATATGGATTAGATATTTATGAGTTCAATGGGGAACGAACATATGTGTTGCAAGAATTAGTAGTGGTTTAACTTAGTAAAGCTGACTCAATATGAGTTGACACTTTGACTCGTGCGAGTTAAGCAAATTAAGCAATTCAAAGTGAGCACTACAAAAAATTGGTGGACGTCGTATCTTAGGTAGGTTTCATAATCATAGATTAGAATTCAGTCCAAAAACATGCTTGACGCACCACAGTTGCATGATATGGCTAAAGAAGATTGAGTGATTGTACAGAAAGACATGGGTTGGAATTGATGCTAAATCAGGTTAGTATATTAACTAGGTCCTTTTCTTGCATTTACTGACACGCTCAGTTGAAGCAAGCAGTGGAAAATTGACTAGCTTGAAATGGTTGCTGAACATAGTAACTTGAATTCAACATGTTATTTAGTAGTAATGTTTGCATTTGTTATTGGTTATGAAGGTTTTCTTCAATTAGTTATGCACACGACATCACGACGCAGACGCTGAACAATTTTGTATATTGTAAGGAAACAAATCTTGAGATAACCTAGTTGTTTTATGGTGCCAAATTAAGGTTCCGGTCCTAAAAAGGCATGTGCTTATCATCTTCCTTGTCTTAAACTTCTTGCACATTACTTTTCTTGGAACTCCTACTCACTTGACGAAGAAGCACTTTTGGCTATCCTCTTCTTAAATACCTATCTATTGAAGGACGATTAAGGGCTAGTGAATAATCGATTTCCAGTACAAGCATTTGCTCTAATTAGGATGAAAATGCAGCTAAATAAAGTGGTCTCTTTTTCGAGACGGAGAAGAATTGTTTTTCTCGTACTAGACTTTTATGGGTGACCCTGAACGTAGCATCAACTTAAATTTACAAGTTACTACACTACCCCGCCTACCATTACATACTATTTCACCAAAAAAAAAAAAAAACTCTCTCTACTCTACTCCCGCTCTCCTAAAACTCGATCACGAAAAACTTCCTTTGTCTTAAACAATGCGAGACATCTAGAAATTGATGCTCATTCGGAAAGTGATAATTTTGTAAACAAATATGAATCAATAATTAATTTTTTTTTAAAAGACAATATTTCAGATTTTGATATTATCCTACTACTATTTTTTTTACAACTTTTTTTGAACAAAAAAATAACCCATTTTTAATTTGCCAAAGTCGCTAGACATTGGCGACTTTAATGTCAGTCGCTAGACATTGACAATGTTTCAGACTTTAAAAACGATGAGATTTTTCTTGTCAAATATTATAGTTTGAGCAACACAATTTCTTACCTTTATTCAAGTTATCTGTTACGTCGTTGAAGTCATTTCACTACAACATGATTGAATTAATTAAACATACATTTCAATTCACTTTCATTTCAAAAAATCAATTACAAAATATAATCACGTCATACACGTAAGGAGGGAAAATCCGGGAGGTTCGTAATCACAACTAAAAGCATGCACAACGTAAAATATTCACAAATTGATAATTTAAACAAAAAAATTAAGATAGAACACATCCATATAAGTACATAACATGTACACATATTTTTCACCACTAAAAATAATATTATTGGTTCTCGTATAGTCCCAATCACAATTTTAGAGTTCAAAACGACAATTTAATATGTCAAAAATGACTTAGAAATACTTTTAAAATTCCTAAATAATTTGAAAAATTACAAAACAGTTCAATAGTCCAAATATAAAGACTCTGGAATCACCAAAATGCCACTGGAAATTTATTTTGTATTTTTAATAATTTTTAAAACAAGTTTTAAGGTGCTAAAAATGCAAAAACGCATACTTGCAAGCATAATTTCATAAAACATAGGTCACCATTGGATTCAAAACTCCCAAAAACATTGAGACTCTCCGGTGGTGAGAAAAAAGGGCAGCTGGAAACCATCGTATGCACTACCACTAGCCGTTGCGAGAGTCAGCGTCAAATTTGTGCCATGTAGGCGCAGACTAGTCAACTAGGGCTACGTGACGATAACGTGGTAGCTGCCTAGGCGATGACGTGTTTGATAACATCATCTTTGAGACTCCAATAAATCTGGGACCCACTTGCTGATGTGGCAGCCATGTCACTTGTTGACCGTTGACTGAAAAAAAAGGCACCTGTCAAAGCCTCACTTCCCAGCCGGAGAGTACAGTCCACTCGTCATGTTTCTGGCATTCGATTGCGACGCAGTTGGCGACATTGGATTCACCTCGTCAAGTAGGTCACAACCATGCCCTCGGTATTCTCAAACAAGTTCCACGTAAGGATCAATTGATGTGGCCGAGAGTGATAGTTAGTTCATCGTCTTTTTTGTTGGATTCGCGAATGTGTTTTGCGAATCAACTTCCCAAAGCCGTGAAACGCTCAATTTAAGTCCAAATAAGACATATAATATGTCGTATTGGGATCATATACAACAACATGCAAAGTTTCAGAAAAATAGTTTTTTAACAAAACTTGGGTTTGCAAAATCTTGAGATTTACCCAACGAAATTCAATGAAATTTTAATATGTTTTTCCCCTCATCACAGGCAACATATACATATAATTTTTTCACAAAACAAAACAAGTTTTGTACATGAAATCAAAAAATCCAATTCGTCCATTTTCGAGCAAATAATTGAACAAACCCAAAAACAATTAGCATTCAAATCATGGCGTAACAAATACAATCGACAAGCATAAAGACTCTGATGCCAATGAAGGAAGCGAAACAAATTCCCTATATAAAAGTGTTCACGAATTACCTCGTGCGAATTTGAACCCTAGAGTGAAGCAGAAGACTTTTGGCTTGTGCTACGAACTCACGTACACCACGAACAATGTAATCTGCAACTCTTTCTTATCGAATTGATATCACGTATATAATAAAAATATCAACCACTATTCCACGCCGCAAATCCAAGTCTCATGATGGTTAGACTTAGAGGGAGTATTCAGTGAGACATTATGTTGGAGAGAGAGAGAGAGAGAGGACAGCTACACCAAGAAATCGTTCTATGTGTTGTGTGTTAGGATTTTACCCCTTTACTTGTCATATTTATATTATTACACAAGAAACCCTATTTCATGTAGGTCAAGTTAGGTTTATCCCAAATCTCGTTGGATTAGGGAACTAATTACCAATATAATAATATAAATAGGACTCTTTAGCCCATGTGAGCGGATACATTGAACCGGGCCACGTGCCCTATTGCTAACATATATATTTATCTTTTTTTTAAAGGTTGGAGGGGACATATAGACCATACCTCAACCCTTGATTTGCTATATATATATATATATATATATATATATATATATATATATATATATATATATATATATATATATATATATATATATATGATGTCTTTGGTGTGGCTCAAACAAATGGTGCCTCTGGCGAGGCTTTGAACACCCGACCTCTCGGTTGAGAGTAGTTAAGTACCAAGGTACCTCTGGTAGGGCTTGAATACTCGACCTCTCGTTAAGATAAGTAAGTAGCTAAATATGGCCTTTGGATAAGGCTTTAACAACAACGATGCCTTTGAAGAGGCTTGAACACCCGACCTCTCTACTGAGAGCTGTAAAGTCCAGGGTGTCTCTAGTGAGACTTGAACACCCAACCTCTCCGTTAAGAGAAGTGAGCAGTACCAGTTGAGCTAGAGCTCGTTGGTAACATATATATTTATCTATCTCCTCACATCTCAAAGAGAAATAGAAGTCGACTACCAATTGAGCTAGAGCTCGTTGGTAACATATATATTTATCTATCTCCTCACATCTCAAAGAGAAATAGAAGTCGACTACCAGTTGAGCTAGAGCTTGTTGGTAACATATATATTTATCTATCTCCTCACATCTCAAAGAGAAATAGAAGTCGAATGTTCATCATGAAACATATTTCTGAGTTGGGATATTATAAGTGGTATTCATACTTGGAAAGTTTGAGTACCTCTTAGGGTATATCATGACTCATATGAGGTTGTGTAGTCAAGTTCACAACATAAATTACTGTTGTTTGAGAATAGAGAAAATAAAGACGAGAGGAGAAGAGGTTTTTAAAGTTGTAACCTAAACTAGTTAGGTAAAGATGTATATTTATGTTTGTTATAATACAAGATACATCAAGACCCCCAAACATATATTTATACCATAGAACCCATAATTCTTCTAACACTCTCTCAAGCTGGAGCATAAATGTAATGCATACCTAGCTTGTTATAGATATATCCTATTCTCATACCATTTAAGGACTTCGTGAAAATATCCACCAATTGATCATCAGTCGAAACATAGCTTGTGTAACAACCCAACTTGTACCCCAATGCGAAATCCAGAGGTGGTGCTGTTAAAACAACCTAGTAACTAGACAAGCACCTGCTAAGCACCATGACACATGTCACACAGTCGAGCCAAACATGTTCTAAACAAGAATGTAAATCCATAACGGCGATACAGGACAACAAAAACCAAAACCTTCCGACACAAATAATAGAGTGAAGCCCAAACTCTCGAGCTCAGAGCCACGAAACACAAATTGAGAGACGACTATCTCCCGAAATTCTACGACGCACGTAACGCAACATTACGCATGTGCAACAAACCATAGGCAAACCTAAGGCCGGCACAACAACAAGGAACCAACCTGAACAACAACCACTCAAAGACTAAAACATGTCAGAGGGAAAACCAACTAAAGACCACGAGCATAATAATAAAACACTAACAAGCACGAGGGAAAACTAATAGAAACTACAACTGCTAAACATACCGGAGACAACAGTATAATGACGCCTCGAGCTATTGCACGCTCGGGAGACAACTGAATTAAATACTAAAATAAAGTACAACAAATCAACAGTACACGTCGGCCTCAAACGATACAACAACGACTACAAGAGATAACGTCTATATAGCTTTACAAAATGCATCGTCTTCACTGATTAGATGAAACGATAATAATGATAACTATAAGACTCCACGAATTATGACTCATGAGAACCATCCGTTGCACACTCAGATCTACTCGACCTCAACGCAATGCCATCGAACACATCGCTCACAGCTAACACTGCGATCTGCATAACCTCTACGATGTACTATCTGCACAATAAGGAAACAAAAGCATAGAGTGAGTCTTAATGACCTAGTAAGCTACTATATGCAACAATATATCATGGCAGTAATGTACAATCGTAAATAATCACAATATTCTGTTAGTATGGCAAACCTCGTAAACATATTATGTATGATAATAGTTATTTAACTACATAATCCATGTATACAATATATTCCACGTAGTATGGTGATAATCACATAGTGCCCATAGTAGGCCATATAAGGGTTGGATAAGTTACCGAATCGGTGCCACTGCGTTGCTTCAACAATACAAAGTGTTAACCATTTTTCGTGCTGTCGATGCTTGTGTGGATACATCGACGTACAAAGAACACCTACTCAGGAAACTAGCATGCCAAGAAACACGTATTGCTATGACAAAGGGGCTAGTTCCCCACTGCGGCTCACAATGGAAGGATGTATGCAGATCTTCGGCACGGCGACCCATAGCAAACACGAATCTCACATACGAATCGTGAAGGGGATGTATTGTCCCACCAATAATCTAAGCAAATCGATCACGTTATGTCACCTAGACTTAATGCAATGTACAAGTAGATATTTACTTGTCATAAACAAATATGGATCAAGTTCGATAGGGCAAACTCATCCAATCACATAGGTAATAAAACTCTACCACGTAAATCATGATCAACACTTAATTTTTGTCAATTAACAAATCATATTAGAGGTACGTGTAGAGTCTCTAAACATCGTAGGGATTGAACACGATGTCCGATATATTCAATTCTTTCCACTACAAAAAAAAGTAGTTTTAGGGATCCCACTTTTTAGGCCGTGTTTATCTTTCGACCCTATTATATAGTCAATATGGTCAGCCTGATTTAAGGGTAACAAATACTTTTATTTGGTACTGGTTACCTAGCGTCCCTAGCAAATTTGACGGTGAATTGGACGGCTATGATGAAAATTACCAAAATTTCTACCTCTAATATTCCCAAAAAAATTACCCACCTCTCACTTCCCTCCCGCTCTCTCCCACTCTCCCTCATTCTAATTTTCATTGTCATTGGTCTCCAACAACCCAAGGGTTTGCAGGGCCTTAGTCGCTACACCACCAAAACTGACGTGGTCTCTGTCTTGGGAGTGGTCTCAAGATCCATTCACCATCCAGTAAGTTCTGCTTAGCAATGCGTTTGTTGGAAAATGCAAATTTGATTTGCTGTGTGTGTGTAAGAATAATAAATAAGGAACAAAAGCCTTGTCCTTTGTTTAGTGCAATCTTGTAATTGAGCTTAAAGAAGGTTATGAGCATTGCAATGATAAATCATCATGAGTTGAAAGCAGTATATAGCATGAACATTGTCCCTCGGGCAATAATTCCACTTGTTTCGACAAAGCACATACACCAAAAGTTTCTCAAATCGGAAAAATCATTTGAAACTAAGCCAATCTCTATACCGCTTACCCCTAGGTTATATGGTAAATGATGATTCTTACTTTCTCTCTTGCTTTCTAGAAGAAAAGCAGAGACCTATATAATTTGTTGATTTTGTTTTAAATTGATTTGGTAAGTTTGCATTTTTATTATGTTATGATATGATTCCCAACACAGATAGGACACACGATGCAACGCCCCCTCCCCCGGCCACCATCTAAATTCCCTCCCACGGAACTTGAATTGGGCAAGTGGGATGGATCCTTGTCCAATTTTGGCTTATTAGTTCCTACGAGTTATATTATGTTATTACCAGTCAAATGTACGCAGTGGTACCTCAGCCCTTCCTCAACTTAAGCTATAATTTGATTAGCTCTGTACTGATCGACGAGAAATGTGGATGGAATTTCAACCCTTGCTGATTTCAAGCTATAAATTGATAAACTGCTTTGCGCAGACTCTAATAAAACTTTCATGTGTGGTCTGCTTAGTTTCAAGACAACGTAATGGCATGCTAGCTAAACTTCTACTATCCAAAAGAATAGCAGTCTAACATCAGTAAAATGGGGATTATTTTATAAGGTCAATCATAGAGTTCCAGCACAAATAAGAATGTGTTATAGATTTTAAAATCACTTGGAAGTTAATGGGTTGAAGATTTTAGGATTTTATTTCATTCGTGGTTGGGCTTTTCTAGACTAGGGAAGATGGGCTTTGTTGACTGGAAGCTTTTTTCTGCCACCATCAACATGATCGTTATCACAACCAATCATCGTTTTCATTTTATTCCTTATGACATCAGTAAATATAATAATAATTATTATTGTTATTATTATTATTTTCCAAATAGGCCTTCGCTATACTGATCTCACCGCTCTCCTTAATGAAGCAACAATTGCAGCTGCCATCTCTTCTTGCCCATTTTTTGCTGCAACAAAACTCTAGATTGGATAAAGGGAGAAATGTTAAAGGTTTTATCATAATGCAGGGTCAAACTAGATTTGTGGATCAATTATGCCCCAAACCATATCCTAAATACATTGAACCAATCCAACTTTCTGAGTTGGGTCCTCCAAAAACAGGACTGAACCATAAGACCCTCAACTGGTGCTCAAGATAGTTTTCATACCAAAAAAGCAGTATATTCAAGCTACCAACAAAGGAAAAAAAGGCTTAAGAAGCACTTTACCAGATACTATATGGAGTAGAAAATATAGAAGTCCAATCAAATGATAAGACGAGCAAACAGAGGAAACTTTCGAGGCACAATGTAAGTTCCAATTTCACCAAATCAAAACTCTTAAGTTCCTCTAATTGCTTACAAAACACAATGTCAACCAAACCAAGGGAAAATACTATGAACATGGATACTAGAATGTTCGAGGTACTTTGAGTCCTTATAAACAATGATTATAACTTTATTATTCTTGAGGAAGTAAACTACATTAATGCATCCACATCAATGACACATAATTCACATTGAGCTTTAAATGAAAATACAGAACTAGCTACAAATATGCCCTTGTTTGCACCATAGTGAAGTTCAGAGTAGTTAGATGAATTATGAAGAGCATTTTATGGGAACAGAACATACCATTACATAATACTAAATAATGTTTATCAGTTCCAAGACATCATAGATATTTATTAACCATTCAACACCAATCATGGAACCCATAGAAGCAAATTTTTGAATTGAAACTAGAAATGCATCCCACATATTTACTTCCCAAAAGGTAGAAGTTTCCCCACAAAGGAATCCCCAAGTAAGATAAAGGCCATGAAAGGGCCTGCAGCTTATCAAAGGGGCATAGTAAATCATATCCTGGGAATTTAAATGAATCCAGACCAATGTTGCAAAACATGATCTTTAACATTGTTCTTAGGATTCATGTTGATAGGATTCTGAAAAAGTTTTTAAGTTTGGTTGTCAAGCTACCAAATATCATTCATCAAAGCTTGCGATCGGCTGTGTGAATATATGACTCTAAGCACGACTAACATTTTACTGGTTTCAACTCTTACGAGTACCTACAGTTGGTAAGTAACCATAGCATGCTCGAGTAAACATGTTCCTTTATCATTCTGTAGCTTGTTTAATCTTTGATCTAAAGTACGATGACTTAGCTAGTTTTAATGTTTTTGCTTTTCTATTTTGATATACCTAGTCTTGCAACGCCTAGTGCGGATACTGTACATGTATACTGGAATGTAGAGGCCTAAATATAACTTAATCAGAAATTCAAAAATAATTGTTGATTTGTAAATTTGAATTAAACTTGCATTATATATATATATATATATATCAATGATGTACCTCTGTTATTTATTATGGATAGTGCACATGTTGACCCTCACAGGTTCTAGATTTGGTTGAGTCGTCTTCTGATTCTATTGCACAGTGGCTAATATGTCAGCGTACCAGTTAGTGTGGCAACTGTCTTAGAATCAAGGGTGTAATAGAACAAGTTTAGTGTTAGTCTCTCCAAGGCACGGACCAGCAGGCTTCAACGGCAACCTTGAAAGCACAGTTCACCAGCAGACATTGAAGTCTGCTCAACTCAAAATCAAAGTTCAGCCAAACACGTGGAATTAGGTCACATATTATTTGATCTATATATTTTTTAATATCTAGTCAAATAATATTCAATTTATCTTCATCATATTTCTCTCCAAAGAAGTCAACCATGTCATTATCTGGCTTCAAACTATTTGTACAGACAAATTGTCCAGACTGTCGCCTGAATCATGAAGACTGAAGACATTACCTCTTTTGGCTAAGAAGACTTTCAAAGCTGTAACGCCTGCAAGCTAAAACCTTACTTTGTTTGGGAATATCTGCCTCCGCAATCACTGCATCTCTGATGTCTATTGCTGAACTCATTTTACAAAGCGTCGAAATGCATTTTATCGTTGGACACAATCTCTCCACTCTCAGTCCAATGGTCCAGAAGATCTCCCCTAGTATATATTCAAGTTTTGAAGATCTGAACATAGAAAAATCTCTTGCACATTCAATACTCAAGCTTCATCTTCAAAACTCAAGCATTCAAGAGATCCAAAAGACAAGAACTAACACTTCACCAAACTTCCTGAAGCTGCAGATCTGCTAATCTTTACTCTCTTTCAGCTTCTTCTAGTTTGTTTTTAACTTTTCTTTACTTTAGCACTTAAGAGAACAATTATTCATTGATTGACTCTCTCATCATTAAACACTTGGTTGAAAAACTATTTTTGTACACGATCCATTAGAGATCTAATCTTCTCACCTAGTGGATAAACAAGTGCACCTTTCAAAATCCAAAGCTAACCACTTTGATCGTGGACGTAGTACTATTCACAGTACGAACCACTTCTAAATTCTGTGTATTGCTTGAACTGTTTCTGATTATCTTATAATTGCTACTGTTATTGCGTTAAAAACTGCTGCTGGGTTTGTTTAAAAGCAGCAGCTTCTGATCTGTTTCGTCTTCTTAGTTTTCCGCTACCTTAAATCTTCTTATATGTTAGCTATTTTAAAAGAAGAAGAACATTTTGGAAAAATTTTAAAGGAATTTTAAAAACACAACTAGGCTATTCAACCATCCCCCCCCCCTTCTAGCCTAGATTGGGACCAACAATACATCTGTTTTGTAGTAAGTGTAATTCTTTTTAATGCCAACAGAGTAAGAAAGTAATTATGCTATAGATCAACTCGTTAATGAGATACATTCAAACAGTATTACAAGTTATCTTTGTATGATTACTTGGACGTTTTCTACACATTATAGTTGTCTTTATATGGTCATATGAATCTCATCTGGTTTGACCTTGGTTCTTTCTCTTTCAACTCAATGGTGCTATAATTGAACAACGCATGTTGCTTCTTCAGTTTCTTTAGTTTATTTGGAATTAATTGTCCTTTAGCATGACGATTTGATGATTTAAAGTTGAAATCTTCAGATTTTGTAAAGTTTGAGTAGAACTGGAAAAATCTTCTAGAATTGACTAAAGCTTGAATAATATTTTCTCTGTTTTACAAGAGGGAAGATAATTATATAAAACTGATAAAATGAAATAAACTAATAAAACTAAAGACAACTAAAAATTACATAAAACACCCTAAACAAAACTAGAACTACAACCAAGGGCTATAACTCTCCATGTATATACTATTGATGAACTTTCACCATTTAGCATTTATCTCTCCAAAATTAGCACACCTCTACACTTCTATTCCATGTCTGAACTCCATGTTATTCACCTTGTATTTTCCATAGTTAATAACCTCCCCACAAGTTGTGGGTATACATATACTGACAACTTATAATTTTGACATAAACTTCCAATGCAAACTTTTTCCCAGAAACTTAGTGAAAATGTCAGCTAACTGGTCCTTGGTGGATATGTACTGCAAAACCACAAGGCCTTTCTTTATCTTCTCCCTTATGAAGTGACAATCGAGTTCTATGTGTTTTGTTCTAGCATGATACACTAGATTGTTAGCTACTGCAATAGCTGAGGAGCTATCACAGTACATGTGAATAAGTGTAGGAAGATGAACTTGAAGCTCTTTCAGGAGGTTGCTTAGCCAAAGGACAAATTCCACACATCTGAATAGTTTCAATGTTTAAATTTTTCCTATTACAGAGATGAGATAAAGAAACAGTCTTTTTTAGTGTGCTTAAATAACTATGTCCTAATCTTTTGTGCCAACAAACAATGTCTTTATTTCTGGAAAAAGTAGAGCAAGCATAGGCATTGGATTTGTGAATATATGCTCCGCTCTATTGCTTTACTTCGTGATTCCATGGACTTGTCCTTCCTCATTGCTTTCGCGAGGCTAATGCGGTAGCTAATGGCCTTGCCAATTTGGCTTGCGACACTCTCATAGATTGGGATTTTGACATTACTTCTGCCCTCCCTCGTCATATTTGTGGTCTTTTGGATCTTGACAGGGGTGGTACCCCTTACATTCGGATTTCTTAATTGTTTTTTTTTTTGTGAAATATTGACGCATGAACACCTTGTGAATCTTGGTCACACTCTAAGTGTTTCCCCCTCGAGTGTACCCCTTGACACTCGACGTATAGATTATCTCTAGAAGGACTCGGAGTATAGTGGGTTGTATCTACGATACGATTCTGATGGTTTGGACATGATAAGGTTGGTTTACGAACAAAACATGAACTATGACTGATTTGAGAGTGTGAAATGAATTATCATTCCAAAGAGGCTTTAATGAGTGTAAACTTGTCATCCAATGAATTTAGACCCTTGAAATGATCCTGGGGGTAATATGTGGTTTGTTACATGTTATTTCTGGATTTAGTCCTATTACATGCTAGAAATGAACTTTATATACCTAACTTATATTATGACTCATGAAAGCATAATTATAACATTTGTTGAGAATATGGACTTACTATGCCTATTGATAATATGACTTTCTAAAACATATTGTGTATCCTTGTTTCAAACTTGATTGATTCTTGAAATACTTACGATTTCAATGGAAATGGATTAATGAACTTGAGTTGAACTAGCCTTGTGTTGATAATAATCAATCTAGGGTTTCAACATACATTTGATTTAGTAAATTTGGAACTAGGGTTTCTAATTAAAACGAGAACCTAGCTACACTTGAACCGAGTACATAAGAAGGGTTATAATTGCATGTAGCAATTATAGCCTATTTGGGATGAAGTCGTAGTAAAGACTCAACGGAGTCGAGTTTAAGACACTATTGGACCTTATGACTATCATATTGAATCCCTACGAATCCCTACGATGTTTAGATTTCATTTGACTAGGTTTACTAGCTTTTAGAACTTTGGTTTATTTAAGTGTACTTAACTTGACACTTGTGATTTCGAGACTCTATATGAGCTCCAAATGTGATTTTATGATTGTAGCGATGATATGCTTAATCATGTTAACTCTAGTAGAATTATATACCTACTTGACATTGGACGAGTTCCCTTTGTCGAGCTAGATCCTTATTTGACTTAATGTCGGGTAACTTGTCCATTGTATATAAGTCTAGCTGGCATAATTTGAGTTTATTAGTTGGTGATGGGACGATGCATTGTCTTCATGAATTATGGAATTCGTGATCGCTATGGATCATCGTACTGGATACCACACACACCCCTCCACTGTGGGCCGCAATAGGGAAGTAGCCCTTTTAACGTAACCAATAGAGCGTATTGGCTTGCTATTTACCCGAGAGAGTTCTCAGTACTTTGATACACCAATCACAAGTATCTCTAGCACAATATGTTTTAACACTTGTGATTGCAGGAGCAACACAGCGACACTGATACGGTATCTTCTCCAACTATTATGTGGCTTACTCTAAGCACTTATGTGACATCAAAGTGCTATACACAACATAAGATCTATATATCTGTGTTTATGTTGGTTGTATATATATATATATATATATATATATATATATATATATATATATATATATATATATATATTCACATTCTTGATATGTTTGATTTACTTGATATACTTAATGATATCTTGTACGATTATATGGATGTGCATCTTGCCATGTCATATTGTTGCATGTAGTAGCTTACTGGGTCTTTATGACTCACCCCACGCCTTTTTTTTTAGTCTGCAAGTTCTTGGTTATATCACAGTGAGATCGACTAGTTCGTGTTGTCACAGTTGATCCTTCAAGACAACTTCGTGTTCAGGACGTGTACTTGACAATGTATCAGCAAGGCTGGTTATGTAGGATTATGCAAATCTTACATACGTTAGGTAGTATTGTTAGCACACTAGATTTTCATACTTGTAGCATTCTTGAGCCGACGTGTGTTGTGCAATTAGTAGATATTTATCTATTTTATTCCTCGGTTGGTATTTAGTTCATTATCTTTATAAGTTGTTATAGATTTGGTAGTCTACCATCGAGCACTGATTTATCTCTTCTTTACTTTGTTTTGCCGAGCATGTCTTGGCTCGTGGTTTCTATGTTAGTCCCAAAGGGCACAATAATAAACTAGAAGGGAAGTTGAATAGCTTATTAGACACTTCAAATTTTTTGTATTAATTCCTAAAACAAGCACTTGCAATCTATTGAAAAGATTGAAGTAGCGGAAGTTTTGTAAGGAAGACAGTTCAAGTCTGCCGGTGAAGCACTAACGGTAGACTTAGCTGAATACTCAAGTCTGCTGTTTGAAGCGATAAGTAAATTGATAAAGCAGTTTAAAGCAGTAAGCAACAGTAATGTAAGAACAAAAGTATTTTGAGATGGTTCGCACTATAAAGAGTGTTACGTCCACCACCAAGGTAGTCAACCTTGGATTTAAATGTACACTATGTTTTCCACTAGTTCTATTACAACGAGGTCCAATGGATCGTGTACAAAATATTTGACTTGTGTTTGAGGGTTGGGTATTGAATATCTGGACAAACATAATATTCAATTGTGCAGAAGAATAGTTAAAGGAACAACAATAAGAAGCAAAAGATAAAGTGTTGACGTAGATCTTCTTGTTGTTGTTGAGGACTTCTTGATCAGTTTACGATCTCTTGAATGCACTGAGTATATAAGACTTGAAGTTGTGGGAGAATTTCAGAGCATTGTTTTCTTCAGTCTTTAATGGCAGTATTTATAGCTTGGGCATTCTTGAGACCGTTTAGAGAAGATGAAGTGTAACAACTCTATTAGGTTGAATGCATTAAATGCATGGAGTTGACTTGTGGATTTCGTCTTCACTGTTACTGAGCAGGAAATGGTGCAGAGTTGTTGCAGCAATAGGGTAGGTGAGTAATCAGAGTTACAGACCTGCAATAGTTGGTACAGACTGACTAAGTAAGTCAATCTGTTCACTTGCCCTGTCACTGTTCAGAAGGCGACAGTCTTTTTGCTTTTCGGAAAGTTGTTCAGGCATGTTTGAGAAGTCATGATAGGATTGGTTTAATTCAAATTCAAACTGATAAAGTTCGATTTTAATTAATCCACTAAATGCTTGATGAATTGGACATATCACGTTTGAGTAGGAGCAGACAAGGTCTGCCGCTGGATGCTGAATGAGGTCTTCCGGTGAAGCTTTGCTGAAGTCTTCCGCTGAACCTGTGAAACCTATAAAAACTATTCTATGGCAAAGTTCTATTCACAGTTGCCACGTTAATTGATACGCAGCCCAATTAGCCACTAAGTATAGAACCTAATGTAATGTATGAACAGATGTAAATCAAAATACAAATAAGAAACAACAATCTCCTCCTATATGATAGATAATAGCATGTCAGAAAGTATGTTAGTTTTATAACGGTAGACATGCTTCTATCAAACAGAAGAACACCTCAAGTGTAAAATCTAATCTAAGTGCTTACAACAGAAGAGATGTAAAGAACAACACAAGGATTAGTAATAAACAGTTCAAAATGGATTTAAACTGGATGTTTAAATTCTAAGTAGATATATGAATTGAAGTAATAAGAATTTAAACAGTAGACAATTTTTGAAACACAACCTCTGTATTCAAACGAGAAGTTTAATTGTACAGAGTTTTCAAAAACTTAGATAGATACAAAGGTTTTAGGGAAAGAAAGATACGAGCTACCATGGCCTTTTCCCTTTGCTTTTGTTTGCTTTGTCTGTCTCTTCTCTTTCTCTTCTCTGTCGTTCAAGTTCTTCGACTCTTCTGGTGTACTCATCATCGGCAAAGGTAGGAGGTCTGGTGGAGCGAGAGCGGTAGTCCAGTTCTTCACGTAGACGGTTGTTCTCTTCCATTAAAGTCATGTTGATAGACCTCAGTTGTCTCTCCTCCATGATGGCCAGATCATGATCACGCTCGATATTGATCACATCATGAGACGCGTTGAGAGCCATGTCGTTGAGCTCGAGAACATGAGGGCGATTATGGACTAGATGAAGAGTTATGCTGTGGAAGAGCTTGGTAGAACAAGGTAGAGCAGAGTCTTACGCATTCCTTACGTTGAGCTTCCACATTGATCTTGATATCCGTGGACTCGTGCTTCATCTGTCCAAATCGTGTCCACACATCTTCTTGAAATTGTCGAAGAATGGCAACATTTCTATCTGTTGCCTTGGACGTGGCAGCTGCAAGCTCAGCGGCAGCTGTAGAGATACTGGTGAGTTCTCCCAGTCTATCGTAGATAGCGTCCAGGCGGTTCAAAATTTTAGAGTTGGCCGGTTGTGATGGAGAAGGGTCCAGGCCAATATGTACATGCTTAATGCCGACAGAGGAAGTGGCATCGGCAGAGGTGACGGGTCAAAAGGGCTGCTGGAGAGGTGGAGTGACAGAGTTGGATGAAGATGAGTCGCGTGAAGGAAAGGTATGGGTAGAAGAGGATTTGGATGCTGGGGGAAAGGGAAGAGGGGTTAGTGGTATTTCGATATATGTGTCTGAATGATCACATATATCGGAAGGACTGGTTAGGGATATGTCTTCCGTTGAGAACCAGAAGGGAGGTGAAGGATATGAGATGTCATCTGGTCTCAAGGAATGAGGTTTAGGTTGAGGTGTAAGTGGAGTAGGTTTGGTAAAGAGTTCCGCTACCGATGAAAGTTCAAAGATGAACTTCGTGGCAGCAGAGGATAAGATGGGTGGAAACCAGGGGGTTAGGATGAGAGGGACAGGTTGGCTTGGTTCTGAAGGGGTGGTCTGGTTTCGTTCGGATGGTGTATTTGGGTTGGTTGGGTCTCGAGGGGGTGAAGAAGGGGTAGAAGGGTTTGGTGAGTAGTTGAAGGGTGAAGATGGGTCTGGAGAGGGTGTTTGGGTAGGCTCCTCATGTGTGTATGGCTCGGCCTGAGGGATAGGCTCCTCCGGAGGGGTTGATTCCCTCTGAGTAGATGACTCGGTAGGAATGGGTTGTGAAGCGGTAGAGGGTTGGGTGCCAGCAGACTTCTTTTTCTGCCTTAGCAACTGAATAGGAGGTTCAACTGCTTCATCGGCAGAGGTGACAGGGTCTGCAGGTGGCTGGGTCGTAAGACCTTTACATAGGCGTCTACGCTTAGGCTTGGGTGAAGGTATAGGTTGGTCAGAAGAAGATTTACGTTTGGGTGTTTGAGATGACTAGGGAGTGGAGGTAGGTGGTTCTGGGTGAGATGGTTGGGGTGATGAAGACTTACCAGCAGCGGCAGAGGAGCTGCCAGCAGACTTGTCACGTCTGCCGGCCTTCAGTTCTTGTCATATCCACTTGGCCTTTCAACCTTTCAGCCTCTTCTTCTGCCCTTGCCTTGCTAGCCTTAGCTGCTTCCTTCTTCTTTAATAGCCGCTCAAACTCTACAGCTAGATCCTTGGCTTCGCGGAGAATATCGCGAGCAACGGTTGGGATTGGTTGGCCCAATTTGGTTGCTGCAGAGCGATATGCGTTGCTGGCAGCATCATGCGCATCCATGTCGAAACACGTGACAACTATTGTGAAGGCTTGGCAACTTTGTTAAGAGAGATGTTGGGAAGCCCTCGTTGCTGCCTTCGCTTGTTCTCGTAGTCCATGTACTTCTTGAAGAATGTGGCCATCATCTGTTTATCTTTGGCCATAGCAGTGAGGTCATCTTCTTTGACGGTAGAGGTGATCTCAGTCATGTCCCGTAGAAGGGTGTTGATGAGACGGACAAATGGCCTTTTGTAGTTGGGGCTCTCCTTCACTTTTGCAACATAGTTACGCAGCTCGTTGTAGATTATGGTGTCGTAGTTGAGTTGAATCTGTAGATAGACGGCACTCGTGAGATTGAGCTGTTGGGCAGTGAACATGTCATGGGCCCCGTTTTTGAACAGCAGACCTTTGTCCAGCAGATGGTTTGTGTAGTAAACGTCCAAGGGAAAGACATTCCTCAGCATTTTCCCTTGAGGTTCCCTTGGAGTATTGATTCCCCTCATTGCTTCCCAGGCGTGGTTAGCCTCAGCAATGGATATCTCTGAGTCTCCGCCATATCGAACTCCAGTGATTCTGGAAATCACTTTGGCAGAGACGGAGATAGGTCGTCCTCGAATCCATCCTCGTATCACAGATGGAGATTTGGGGTCGATGACCATTCTCTGATATAATTCTTCCACGAGGAGGATGCTGTAATTGTCGTCGTGTAGGTAGAAGAGCGGTAGAATCCCTGACTCGTTCATATCCTTGCAAGCTTTGACTCTGGCGGCAAATGTGCAGATAGTTTTGAGGTCAATGCACATGCCTGGTAGATACGTCTTTGGGTCCAGAGCCACAATGACGTCATGAGGAGCATGAAACGGAGGGTATCCTGGAAGGTTAATAGACGGACTGGGTGGAATGGCCTTCTTAGGGTCAAACGCCTTCCTACTTTCGTTTTTTGACTTGGAAGAGGATTTCACCCACAAAAACACATTCAGAAATTAGGGCTTTTGTCCTGACAGAACAAACAATCAATGATTTCTTTCTTTTTCTTTTTTTTGAGAAATAAATTGAAATTTCAGATGAAAAATTTTGAAACCCTTGAATGTTTTGGATAGATAAAACAGAGAGACATTAACAGAAGATTTCTCATAAAATGAGTATTTAAAGTACAGAGAAAACTGTTAGTTTCAAGGTTTTAGATGAACAATAATGGCGGAAACCGTCCAGATACGCAAAGCGTCCTTTCGGATTCCTCAATAAAATGACTCAAAAGAAGAAATACTAAGCATAAATGAATGGATAGTAAACTAGAGAGGAGAGAAAAGCTTACCAATGTTGCTGTAAGGAAGAAGAAGCAGGGTATAGTTTAGAGAGAGAGAGAGAGAGAGAGCAATTGCAGAGAAGGGAGAAGGGTTTGAATAGAGAGAGAAAATCTGAGAGAGAAGGTTCGTAAAGTTTTGGAAAGGGCGGTTCAAAGTCTATTTAAAGGAGAGAGAAAATCTTTAGCGAAAAGTTGTAACTTAAGATATTTTCAAGTAATTAAGAAAATGACTTTTAACCCTGTTGCCTTTTTAGAAAACCTTTTCCCGCTTTAATAGACTAAACAGTTTAAGTACTAACCTGGTAGAAGCGAAGAGCTTAAGTTTGTCGTTAGAAGGCAAATAAAGTCTACCGGTTAGTAATAGTTTAAGTCTACCGGTATGAAAGAAAACTTGACAAATAAAAATTAAGCAGTAGGATCAATCATACCAAGATTTTTCCTTAAATAAGCAAACCTGGTTGCATCCAGTGGCTTGGTGAGAATGTCAGCCAATTGATGTTTAGTTGGAACGTATTTCAGGCTGGTGTTACCTTTCTCCACATGATCTTTGAGGAAGTGATAACGGATATCAATGTGCTTTGTCTTTGAGTGCATCACTGGAATCTTTGAGACTGAAATTGCAGAAGTGTTGTCACACATGATTGGACAATTTGCAGTCTTGATGTTGTAGTCCACTAGTTGCTGCTTCATCCATAGTAGTTGAGAGCAACAGCTGCTGGTAGCAATGTATTCTGCCTCAGTGGTAGAGTTTGCAACTAAACCTTGCTTCTTGCATGACCATGAGACAAGTCTATTTCCAAGAAATTGGCAGGTCCCACTGGTGCTTCTTCTACTCACTTTGCAGGCTGCATAGTCTGCATCTGAATACCCAACTAGATCAAAGTTGTTGCATTTTGAATACCAGATACCCTGATTTGTAGTTGTTGAAACATATCTGATGATACGTTTGGCAGCAAGCAAATGTGATTCCTTTGGATCTGCCAGAAATCTAGCACAAACACAAACAGCAAACATAATATCAGGTTTACTGGCAGTAAGGTAAAGAAGTGAACCTATGATTCCTCGATACTTGGTCACGTTCTCTTGCTTTCCCTTCTCATCTTTGTCAAGATGGCAGTCGGTAGACATTGGAGTCCCGAATCCTTTAGCTGAATCAAGACAAAATTTCTTGATGAGTTCCTTTGCATATTTGGTTTGGCAGATGAAGATCCCGTCGGAAGTCTGTTGAATTTGAAGTCCTAGAAAGTAGGTGAGCTCTCCCATCATGCTCATCTCTAACTTGCTTTGCATCAGCTTCTCGAATCTTTTGCACAGGCTTTGATTTGTAGATCCAAAGATAATGTCATACACGTAGATTTGTACCAGAAGAGAATGACCTTTGTGCTTTAGGATGAACAGAGTTGTGTCTATTCTTCCTCTCACGAATCCTTGTGATCAATTAAGAACCTGGATATAGTTTCATACCAAGCTCTGGGAGCTTGTTTCAGGCCGTAGAGTGCTTTCTTGAGTCGGTACACATGATCATGTTTGTCCTGGATGACAAAACATGGAGGTTGTTCAACATATACCGTTTCTTGAAAATCACCATTGAGAAAGACACTCTTCACATCCATCTGATATACTTTGAAGTCCATGAACGAAGCATAGGCTAGAAAGAGTCTGATTGCCTCTAATCCAGCAACAGGAGCAAATGTTTCATCGAAGTCAATTCCTTCTTCCTGTCGGTAGCCTTGAGCAACCAATCTAGCTTTGTTTTTGGTGACATTTCCATCTTCATCTCTCTTGTTTCTGAATACCCACTTGGTACCTATAACTGGATGGCCAGTAGGTCTTTGAACTAAGCTCCACACTTTGCATCTTTCAAATTGGTTCAGCTCTTCTTGCATAGCTTCAATCCAGTTATGGTCTTCGATAGCTTCATCAATCTTCTTTGGCTCAATTTCATGTGAATGCAAGCATAGTCTCATTTCGAACTATATTTCTCGTACGAACTCCTGAGTTGAGATCACCAATGATTTGAGAGATGGGGTGATCTCTTGTTTCAATAACAACTGGAGGAAGATCACTTCTGGTGAGTTCTTCCCTTAAAGATTCTAGAGTGGGTAGAGAAGGAGATTCACCACAATCAGGTTCTGAAGAGATAGGATCTTCAATACCTTTATTTTCTGGTGAACAAGAAGGGTGAGTGATCTTCAAAGGTGTTTGGGGTAGAATAGAAGAGATGGGTTCAGGGTCAACAGAAGAGTTGGAGCTGGCACCAGCAGAGTTGAAGTCTGTCGGTGCAGGGTTAGCAGAACTGGAAAGGTCTGCAGTTGGAGGATTCTGAGGTGGAGTAGAAGTAGAAGCTGTATTTGTACCTTTCTCAACATCATCAGCAACATTCTGAGCCTTTCGAGGCTCTATTAAATCATATTCATCAAAAGTAACATGCACAAATTCTAAGATTTTCAAAGAAGTTTTGTTAAATATGCGAAATGCTTTTGAATGTTTGGAATAGCCCAGAAAAATTCCTTCGTCTGATTTTGAATCAAATTTACCTCTATATTCCTTTCCATTATATAGAATAAAACATTTACAACCGAAGATTTTGAAAAATCCTATGTTTGGGGCTCTTCCTCTCCATATTTCATATGGAGTTTTGTTATGAAACTTGTTTACCAGGGATCTATTCTGGGTAAAACATGCAGAGTTGACAGCTTCTGCCCAGAAGTACTTCGGAAGTCTTGCTTCTGCCAGCATAGTTCTTGTTGCTTCAATGAGTGTTTTGTTCTTCTGTTCAGCTACACCATTTTGTTGAGGAGTTCCGGCAGCAGAGAAGTTGTGGCCAATCCCGTGGTCATCACAATATCTTTCAACACCGTTGTTCTTGAATTCGGTGCCGATTGTCTGATCTGATGTCACTAATGTCTTCAAGCTTTTGAGTTTGAAGTCTTCTGAAAAAAACGGTGACTAGATTATATGTCTCATCCTTTGAGGTCATTGTTTCGATCTAGGTGAACCTGGAGTAGTCATCAACTACTACAAGTGTGTACTTGTCTCCAGAGATACTGATTATAGTGATTGGTCCAAAGAGATCCATATGCAGAAGTTGAAGAGGTCTAGTCGTTGACATGACAGACTTTCTTTTGAAGGAAGACTTGGAAAGTTTTCCTAGTTGGCAAGCTTTGCAACTTCTGTCA
Organism: Codonopsis lanceolata; assembly: GCA_013146195.2. NCBI lineage: Eukaryota > Viridiplantae > Streptophyta > Magnoliopsida > Asterales > Campanulaceae > Codonopsis > Codonopsis lanceolata. The sequence continues at coordinate 95,342,913 of CM028383.1, forward strand.
TGGTCGGCAGACAACGTAGGTAGACCTTTGACAAGCCCATCTTTGGAGAGCTTGGAGAGGTACTTGAAGTTGAGGTGACTGAGACGCTTGTGGCAAAGCCAACTGTTGTCACGAATGTTGTTAGCAACTAGGCAAAGGCTAGAGGATCTTCCTAGAAGGTTTAAGTCCATGACATAGACGTTTCCTTGTCTATTTTCGGTCAGTAACTTTGAGCAGGATTCACGATTTTTGATGAGACATTGGTTGGAGGAGAATTGGCCGATGAGTCCTTTGTCGCAGAATTGGGATATGCTCAGAAGATTATGCTTTAAGCCGTTCACTAGAGAAACTTTGTTGATGGAGAGACTTCTGTTGGTCCCTAAGTAGGCTCAATCTAGGCTAGAAGGGGGGTTGAATAGCCTAGATATGCTATTTTGAAAACTTTTTCGTAAACACTTCTCAAAGATTTCTTGAAAGATTTAATTAGAAGTGTTAAAGCAACGGAAACTGAAGAGAATATGGACTGTCGAATGTTCTGTGAAGATAGTACAGATTCTGAGGCAATTAAACACAAGCAGTTAATGAGAAAGATAAGAACAGTTCAAAGAGAGCACAGAGATTTGAAGTGGTTCGTACTGTGAATAGTACTACATCCACTACCAAAGTGGTTAGCTTTGGATTTTTAAAATGCACTTGTTTATCCACTAGGTTTATGAGTAAGATCACTAATGGATCGTGTACAAAATAAGTTTTTAACCAAGTGTATAAAGGTGAGAGAAACAATCAAGGAATAATTGTTCTCACACGTGCAGAATTAAAGAACAGTTTAAAGACAAACTAAATGAAGCTGAAACGAATTTAAGATAGCAGATCTGCAGCTTCAGAAAGTTTGGTGAAGTGTTAGTCCTTGTCCTTTGATCTCTTGAATGCTTGAGTGTTGAAGATGAAGCTTGAGGGTTTAATGCGCAAGAGTTGTTCTTCAGATCTTCAGGACTTGAATAAATACCAGGAAGAGATCTTTGGACCATTGGACTGAGACAGAGTGAACTGTGTCCAACGTTCTTTTGCATTGAATGCAATTCGGCGCTTTGGGAGATGTAACAGCCACAGTCATCATAGATGCAGTGTGTGCAGAGAAGACATTCCCAAATAGAGTAAGGTTTCGAGCAGCGCTTGAGAAAGTCTTCTTAGCCAAAAAGGGTAATGTCTTCAGTCTTCAGGTTTCAGGAGACAGTCTGGACAGTTGTCAGCATGTAGAGTTGACTTCTTGAAAATGAAATCCGATGAAGACATAATGACTAGATATTTTCGAAAATATCTAAAAAGGTGTACACGTGTCATAATTTCGTGATTTGGCCAATTTTGATTTTCCGTCCTTTGAGCAGACTTCAAAGTCTGCTGTTCTTCCAAGGTTGCTGAAGAAGCTTGCAAAACCGCGCCTAAACTAACACTTAAACAATTCTAAACACAATGATTCTAAGACAGTTGCCACACTAATCGGTACGCAGACCTTTTAGCCTACTGAACAATAGAATCAGAAGATGACTCAACCAAATCTAGAATTAGGAATCAACAATCTCCTCCTATTTGGTTGATGTCATCATCTCAGCTACGAGCAGACTTTGAATCATGCACTGAGATAATAATATGTCTTAAAGAATTTTATAAATAAAAGCAGACATACCTCTCAGAGCAGAAGTCTTGGTAGAGAGATAGCTAGACTAAGTACTTACAAGATAAAAGCATTAATGTAAAGTACTAAGTAGAGCAGAGTTTAAATCTTAAGATAAGCATGCACGCAACATATAAAGATTTAAACACGAAGTTTAAATAGACTAAAAGATAGCAGGATAAAGCAATTTAAACTTTGAAAGAAACTAAAGTCATCTGTGATTAAACAAGCTATTTAACAGCAGAAGTTTTTGCAAAACAGCAGAGTTTAAAAAGATACAGAACTAAATACCAACAGATTCAGAACAGATTGGGTTGAGTGCGTCGACGTTCTAAGTAGTCTCCAACCCAGATCCTGATTCTGTCATTAAGGCGTTCTCGGAGTCGGTTATGTTCTTCAATCAGGGCTTGATTCAAAAAGTGAGTAGCTCTCTCCTCCCTGATGGCAGCAACCCGTCGTTGTTCAGCAGCAGCAGCTCTGGCATCGGCTTGCTCAACAAGGCGAAGATCAGTGAAATCAGCAACTTCTCGCCTACGGATGATCGCTCGTGCCATTCCGGTCTTGAGCTCATCGAAGAGAGCACGAATGCTGATCTGCTGAGAGTGCAGCATGCCTATCAGAGCAGCCTGTTGATCTTGAACCAAGAACCGGTGAGTAGTGAAGGCCTGAGCAGTGTCGTTCACCAGTTGATCAACAATTTTGCCAATGTCGAAGATGGTGGCATGAGTGGCATTGAGGCCATAGCTGAGTACCTCGATCTGCTGTGCCATGGAGGATACGGTGGTGTTGAGCTGGGCGAACTGAGCATTGTTGGAGCGGAGAAGGTCAAGAAGGGCAGGATCAGTAGCGTTGGCAGGTAGAGAAGAAGGGTTGAGGTTGACGGAGATATGGGTTGCCGAAGGGTTAGGAGCAAAGTGTGGAGAAGAGGAAGAGGAAGCAGGGTGGTTAGCAGCAGAGGTTGCAGGAGGAGGAGAAGAGGGTTTGGAATCAATTTCCATGTCAGTGGCTAAGCTACTGTCATAGGAAGAAGAAGCAGAAGAGGAAGAAGAGGCTTCCAAAAGGTAGGATGGAAAAGGATAGTCGGGTAAAAGAATGAAGTTAGGAGGAGAGGTAGAAGGGTATAGAAGATCTAAAATAGAAGAAAAATCAAATAGAAAAGAATGAGTGGCAGAAGAGATAGAGGGAAAGAGGATTTGGTAAAGATCAGAAGAGATAGAAATAGGAGTAATGTACTGAGAGATGGGAGGGAAGATTTCGGGAAGAAAGGCTGTTTGGTAGAGAAGAGTAGATATGTGAGGGGCAAGAGGAGAGAAGTGTTCTGGCATAGAGAAGGAAGTAGAGGGGGTAGAAGGAGTAGGAATAATGGCTAGGGAGGATTAAGGAGGAATATAGGTAATTGGTTCGGGAGAAGAAAGCGGAGAAGGTATAGTGTCTATAGGTGGAGAGGGTAGAGAAGATGGTGTTGGAGCCACAGACTTCTTGCGAAGTCTGCGTTTCTTCTTCTTTGGAGCAGGTGAAGAAGGCTCCTCCTCAACAACAGCAGGGGTTGCAGAGGAAGTAGGGGAAGAAGGAGGGGTAGCAGCAGGCTCCTCCCCAACAGCAGCAGGGGCTGTTGAAGAAGTAAGGGAAGGGGAGGAAGAAGTGATAGGAGATGAAGGGGGAACGAAAGGGATGAAAGGTTCTGAGGGTTCGGTGCGTTTGGTTTTTCGCTTTCGAGAGCGGAGAGGAGCAGGGTCTGGTTCAGCAGCCTCAACAGGCATAGGAGCAGGAGTGGATGAGGCAGCAGTCTTTTTTCTTGTAGCTTGGGGGCCAGCAGGGTTGGCGGTAGCAGTGTTTGATGAAGCAATTTTCCGTTTCTTGGGAACGGGCTCCTCCTCAGAAGAAATCTTCTTCTTCTTTTTGTGAGTTGTGGAGGGAGCAGGATCAGCAGCTTTGCTAGAGCAGCCTTCAGCAGCAGCTTCCTTGGAGAGCTTCTTGCTCAGCTGCTTGGCCATGAAGGCATCCACTGTTGTCTCTGGATTGATCTTAATGATCTTTAGTGGAGGCGGGTTCAAAGCATGGACTATGATCAAAGGAGGGAGACCTTGCTGAGCTCGTTTCTCGTTTTTCAGCTTTTGGTGGTTGATGATGAAGGTGCTGGTAAACTGGATGGATTTCTGAACCTTCTTCTTTTCAAAGGCAAAGATGCGTGTATGAAATTGCGTGTTTGACCGAAGAAGAGAGTTGAGGAGGCGAACAAATGGTCGCTTCTGCTTGAGAGATTTCTTGACAGCATCAACAGCATCACAAATCATCTCAAATAAGATCTGTGCCCAGTTGAGTCGTATGTTGAGGATGACAGCAGATGTGTATTCCAGCTGTTCTGAAGTCATCACATCGTGAGTACCATTCTTGAAAATCATACTTTTGTCGAAGAGATGGCTGAGGAAGTAGACATCATCTTCAAATAGAGTCCTCTTCATTTTTGCTGCAGCCTCCCTTGGAGTGTTCTCCCCACGCATGTAAGACCAAGCAGTGGCCTTTTCAGCATCTGTCAGTGAAGTGGGGCCATCGAATTCCACGCCAATAATCTTGGCGATTCTGGAAGCAGTGATAGTGACGGTGACAGTCCTGACAACAACTGTGATAGAGGACCTTGAATCGTTGATTATCGCCTTCTGGAAGAATTCTTCCACTAGAAGGTAGTTGTAATCTACGTCCTCCAACATGAACAGGGGCAGAATCCCAGACTAGTTCAGGTCATCCACAATTTTGACCCCAGAAGCATAAGCACGAACAGACGGTTCGTCAATGCACATCCCCGGATGATACATAGTTGGGGGCAACGATGGAATCTCAAGAGTTGGATTCTGAGCCTGTTCAGGAACAACAGTTGAAGAAGAAGTTCCAGCCTAAAGAATTTCAGCAAATAAATTAGGGCAAAAACTCAAGAACTCGAAATATGAGCAAGGCGTACTATGGAGCCCTAGAAATTTTCTAGATAGTTCATGAAATATCTTATACAGGCTGAAAATTACCCAAAATACTGAAATCGACAGTATATGAATAGTAATATGTAGATAATGCCAGTAATAAACAGTAAATTTGAGGTTAAGAAACATGTGATGTACGAAGCTATATTGAACAGTTAATAATGGCGGATTTACTGAAAAATATGTAAATGAGAGCTTACACCTTAGTAACTGAGTTAGGGTTTCGAATCGTCTTACCATTTCAGTAGATTCGCAGAAAATGGAAGAGTGATACTTCAGATTTAGCTAACGAACAGTGCAAAGGAAGCAGGAGTTTTTTAGAGAGAATGAAGTTTTAGAGAGGGAGAATAGCAAGAGACAGTTTTGTGAAATGAATTTTTTGGCTGTTGAGGGTTTATAAATGAAAGGACGTGCCGTCAGTCATAGAGACTTGTGAAAAGTCATTAAGTCAGACGTCCTTTTGTTGAAAAGACTTAATGAATGACGGCTTCAGGAGAGAGAAAAAGTGACTTTTTGAATAATATCTCAACCAAATTTAAAATCAGTCCCTTACAATTTTCAAAACTAACCTTCTAAACTTAGGAGTTTAGAAAACTTACCTTTGTCTCCTAGTGACTGTATAAATTCTTGACTTTACTCTTTAAAAGTAATAAGTCTGCTTAAGAGAAATTGTCAAGTCTGCTTAAAATTTTTTATAAAAAATAAATTTTAAAATTGAAATATCAATTTTAAATTGAAACTAAATTTAAGCAGTTGGATCGAGCATACCGAGCTCTCCCCTGAGATAAGCAAACATGTCTGCTTCTAAAGCTTTTGTGAAGATATCTGCCAGTTGATGTTCAGTGGAAATGTACTTCATGCTAATGTTCCTCTTTTCTACATTGTCCCTTAGAAAATGATATCGAACATCGATATGCTTTGTCTTGGAATGCATCACGGGATTGTAGGTGATTGAGATTGCTGAGGTGTTATCACACATGATTGGGCAGTCTGCTACTTTGATGTCGTAGTCCACCAACTGTTGTTTGATCCAGCAGCTTGACGCCAGCTACCGCCAGCCTATGTACTCGCTTGGTGGTGGAGTTGGAAACCGATGCTTGTTTCTTGCTAGCCCAAGAGACAAGTCTGTCTCCTAGAAATTGACAAGTTCCACTGGTGCTTTTTCTGTCGACTTGGCAACCAGCATAGTCGGCATCTGAGTAGCCTACTAAGTTGAAAGAAGATTCCCTTGGATACCAGATACCTAAGTTGGTGGTATCTGATACATACTTAATGATTCTTTTGGCTGCAAGAAGATGTGACTCACGAGGATCTGCTTGAAATCTAGCACATACCCCAACAACATACACTATGTCAGGTCTGCTGGCGGTGAGATATAGCAGAGATCCGATTATCCCCCTATAGTGGGTGATATCAACTTTCTTTCCTTGTAAGTCTTTTGTAAGTTTACATTTAGCAGCCATTGGTGTGTCAAAGGTGTTTGTTGTTTCCAATCCAAACTTTTTGACAAGATCTTTAGCATACTTGGATTGGCTGATGAATATTCCTTTGTTGGATTGTTGAATTTGAAGACCCAAGAAGAATGTGAGTTCTCCCATCATACTCATTTGGAATTTGCCAGTCATGAGTGTTTCGAATCGCTTGCATAGCTTCTCATTAGTCGATCCGAAGATGATATCATCGACATAGATTTGTACTAGCAGAGAGTGTCCTTTGTGCTTGAGAATAAAGAGAGTGGTGTCGATCTTTCCTCGCACAAATCCTTGTTCCACTAGGAATTTTGAGAGAGTTTCATACCAGGCCCGAGGAGCTTGCTTAAGACCATAGAGGGCCTTCTTAAGCTTGTAGACATGAGTCTCTTTTCCTTTTTCCACGAAGCCTGGAGGTTGAGCAACGTAGACCGTTTCTTGAAGATCGCCATTTAGAAATGCGCTTTTGACGTCCATTTGATATAGCACAAAGTCCTTGTATGTAGCATAGGCTAAGAAGATTCTGATAGCTTCCAATCTAGCTACTGGAGCAAACGTTTCATCATAGTCAATTCCTTCTTCTTGGCGATATCCTTGTGCAACAAGTCTTGCTTTGTTTCTAACTATGTTCCCATCCTCATCCTTCTTGTTTCTGAACACCCATTTTGTGCCAATGACAGTATGATCAGCAGGTTTTGGGACTAGCTTCCATACTTGGCATCGTTCAAATTGCTGAAGTTCTTCTTGCATGGCTTCTAGCCAACTTGGATCTTGAAGAGCTTCATCGATCTTCTTTGGCTCCTCTTCTGAGACGAATGCAGCACATAACATACATTCATTTTTGGAAGATCTTCTGGTCCGTACTCCAACATGAATGTCACCGATGATTTGAGAAATTGGATGGTCTTTACATGTTCTTGTGACAGCAGGAATGTGATGATTTGCTGCTGTTTCTTCATGACAAGGTTCAGAAGGAGGGCTAGAAGGAAGATCAGCTGTGTCTTGATGAGTATCTTGTTCAGAATTAGGTTCAAAGGTTAGTTGAGGAAGAGGATTTTCAGGTTCAGAAACAAAGGGTTCTGGGTTTGAGTTTTCTTGAGCAGGGTTGAAGTCTTCTGATGACCCATTTGATAATAAATGATGGTCAGGGATATTTGATTGAGTTGCTGGTGATGGATTAGGTATATGAGAGGTTGATGGTTGGGAGGTACCTGTCTCAACATTAACAAAGTCATCAGCAACATTTGGAGCCACGTGTGGCTCTAATAAATCAAATTCATCAAATGAGACATGAACAGATTCAACTATTTTTAAAGATCGTTTGTTGAAAACCCTGTAAGCTTTGGAGTGTAAAGCATAACCCAAAAATACACCTTCATCGGCTTTGTGATCAAATTTGCCTCTGTAGTCATTACCATTGTAGACTACGAAACATTTGCAGCCGAAGATTTTAAAAAATCCAATGTTTGGGGCTTTACCTCTCCAAAGTTCATAGGGTGTTTTACCGTGAAATTTGTTGATCAACGATCTGCTTACGAGTGAAGCAGTGTGTTGACGCCGCCTGTAAGTGTTTGGGCAACTTTGCTTCAGCAAGCATAGTTTTAGCAGCTTCGATAAGTGTTCTGTTTTTCCTTTCTGCTACGCCATTTTGCTGTGGTGTCCTTACAGCAGAGAAGTTGTGACCAATGCCGTGATCATCACAGTACTTTGCTATTCCATTATTTGTAAACTCAGTATCATTGTCTGATCGAACGTCACTGATTTCATCTAGCTTTTGCGTTTGCAGTCTTCTGAACAAAGCTGTAAGAAGATCGTATGTGTGGTCTTTAGAAGACATCATCTCTGTCCAAGTGTATCTTGTATAATCATCCACTACTACTAGCGTATATCTGTGACCACCATAGCTGATAGTAGTGACTGGTCCGAAGAGATCCATGTGTAGAAGTTGCAGAGGTCTTGATGTTGAGAGTCCTGGTTTGCTCTTGAAAGACGTTTTTGAGAGCTTTCCCAGTTGACAAGCTTTGCAAGCACGATCATGATCAGCAGAGACCTTTGGTAATCCTTTAACTAGACCTTCTTTGGATAGCTTGGCCAGATATTTGAAGTTCAAATGGCTGAGTCTTTTATGCCACAGCCAGCTTTTGTCTTGAGCAGAGTTTGCTACAAGACATAGATTGACAGCCTTGTCATAAGCATTCAAATCTATTACATAGACGTTCCCTTGTCTATGTCCAGTAACCAAGGTTGAGCAGGAGACTGGATCCTTAATATCACATCTGTTTGAGGAGAATTGACAGATGAGTCCTTTATCACAGAATTGAGAAATACTCAGAAGGTTATGTTTCAAGCCTTCTACTAGAGAGACTTTTCCAATGGAGATATTTCCTCGAATGATGGATCCATAGCCAATTGTTCTTCCTTTAGCATTGTCTCCGAAGATGACTGGAGGACCTTCTGCTTCAGAGATGTTAGAGAGAAGACAAGATTCTCCGGTCATATGTCTTGAGCAGCCGCTATCTAGATACCATACATCTTTCTTTTCTGGACTTGAACCAGCCATGAAGCACACCTGAGATGTAAAGGTAAGAAAATCATGGTCCCCTTTTATTTTTCTTATGGGTCCAAATGGTTAGCGTATTTTTGGAACCCATACTTGCCTGATTTTTGGAATAGGGGATCCAACAGGCTTCATGATGGATTTCAGCAGACATTCATGGACCAAGTGGCCAAAACATTTGCAAAATGTACAGTGATGGAAATTACAGAAATCTATTTGATCATGCTGGGTGTTGGAAGGTTTTTGAACATTTTTCTTAACAGCAGCTTTTGATTTAGCAGTCTTGTTAACAAAGAAGCTTGGGGCATCTGTGTGAGGTTTCTTGAGTCTATACACAGCAGTCTTTGCTTTAGCAGAAGAGTACTTGCTGGTAGTAGATTTTGATACCTCATACATTTTGCCTTTAAGCTTGGTATCAACATTCTGTGTAGCAGTAGCACCATCTGTAGTGCTGTTGATGAATCTGATAGGTTTGAGCAGACTTTTCGTAGGCCCTGAAACAGCAGCCTTTGCTTTCACAGAAGTGCTGGTGGAGGGCTGTTGTAAGTCTGCACCACCTTTAGCAGATTTATCTCCAGCAGATGATTGTTTTGCTTTCAAAGCTTCACTGTTTTTGATAATTTGAACCTTAGGGTATTTATAAGGAGTAGCAGTATAACCAATTCCTTCTTTACCCTTGTTAGGTTTCTGATATTGTGCAGGAATATTACTATTCACTGTAAAATGTTCATTTTCTTGTTCAGAGGTTGCACCAGAAATGTTATTAGAGAATCCTAGCCCAGATTTATCTGTTGAGGGCTTCTGATCTCCAAGAATTTGATCAAAGACTGCCGTTGAGTTATTCCATGAGTTAATTGTTTTTTGCAACTCATCTTTCTCAGCAGATAACTCTTTGGCATGATCAATAAGGCAAGCAACCTTTTCATTGAGAAATTTGTTCTCTTCTTTTAACTTGATACTTTCCTGCTGGACTCCATGGAGAGTTTTTAACTCGGCTTCCAAAGATGGATTTCTCCCCTTCTCATGACTTTTAGCTAACTTAACATAGGCCTTTCTAAATTCATTGAATTCCTCTAGCATGTCTTGAGCATCCTTGAGGATTTCTTCTTTTGAAGGCTCTTCAGGAGATTGTTCGATGTTAGCTTGAAAAGGAGAGTATTTAACTTCACTATCTGAGTCATAGGTGGGTGGTGACTCTAGAGCAACGAGGCAAATGTGTGCCTGCTCGGGTGAGTCATCACTATCATCCTCATCAGAATCAGTTTCAAACCAAGTGGATACATGGTTTTCTTCTAAGTCCTCAGCCAGTAGACCTCTATGTTTAGAAAATGATTTAGAAGGTCTCCTTTTATAGGCTTCATATTTTGGCTTGGGACATTTAGAAGCAAAGTGACCAGGCTTCCTGCAATTGTAGCAAACCAACTCATTGTTGTGTGAGTTTTCAGCAGACTTTCTGAAAGTCTGCTGGTTTGCTTCCTTCTTTTTGTTAAATTTTGAGAACTTTTGAAATTTCTTAACGAACATAGCAAATTGTTCGTCAGAAAGGATTTCATTCTCATTTGAAGAAGTAGATGGTTTATTTTCTTGGGCAGGAATTTCCTGAGAAATAGCAGAAAAGGAAGGAAGTTTAAAATGTTTGTCCTGTTCTTGAGCTTGAAGTAATTCTTGCTCATAGACTGTTAGACTCGCATACAAACTTCGCATACAAACTTCTGAGGTGCATGGAGTTCAAGTCTTTGGACTCTTTTATTGCAGTGGTTTTCACATGCCACAAACTTCCTAGAGAAGCTAAAAATCTCATATTTACTTCTTTAACACTATATTCCTTTCCTAAAGAATAACAACTGTTTACTACCTCACAAAATCTGTCGTAGGCTTGCCGTAGAGTCTCCTTAGGATCTTTTCTGAATGAATCGAATTGTTGAATGTAGTTGTACTTCCTGTTGTCTCTGGTGGGTAGATCTCCTTCAAGATATTCCACCAAGGCTTCCCACATTTCCTTGGCAGTTTTGCATCTGATGATCTGTTGATATGTGCTTGTGTCGACAGAGCTGGATATGATATGAATAGCTTTGCTGAAGAGTTCAACGAGCCTTCTTTCTTCGTCTGTCCATTCGCTCATGGATTTAGGTATCTCGGAGGACCACCGCTACTTCGCAAGTAGGTTGGGTTTCATTGGAATATAAGGACTGTTAGAACACATTGCCACAACCGATTGTCAATAGAGTTCATATATCTCATAACTTTATCTTTCCATACTTCAAAGTGACCTTCGTCCCAATATTGGGACGTGGCTGTATTCGAGGTAGGCAAAGATATAGTGAGCCATAGATCTATTCTCAAGAGGTTAAGCTTGGAAAAATGATTTTTCAAAGAATCAAGCTCGATACCAATTGTTGGTCCCAAAATAGGCTCAATCTAGGCTAGAAGGGGGGTTGAATAGCCTAGATATGCTATTTTAAAAACTTTTTCGTAAACACTTCTCAAAGATTTCTTGAAAGATTTAATTAGAAGTGTTAAAGCAGCGGAAATTAAAGAGAATCTGGACTGTCGAGTGTTCTGTGAAGATAGTACAGATTCTGAGGCAATTAAACACAAGCAGTTAATGAGAAAGATAAGAACAGCTCAAAGACACAGAGATTTGAAGTGGTTCGCTCGTGAATAGTACTACATCCACTACCAAAGTGGTTAGCTTTGGATTTTAAAGTGCACTTGTTTATCCACTAGGTTTATGAGTAAGATCACTAATGGATCGTGTACAAAATAAGTTTTTAACCAAGTGTATAAAGGTGAGAGAAACAATCAATGAATAATTGTTCTCACACGTGCGAATTAAAGAACAATTTAAAGACAAACTAAATGAAGTCGAAACGAATTTAAGATGGCAGATCTACAAAAGTTTGGTGAAGTGTTAGTCCTTGTCCTTTGATCTCTTGAATGCTTGAGTGTTGAAGATGAAGCTTGAGAGTTTAATGCGCAAGAGTTGTTCTTCGATCTTCAAGACTTGAATAAATACCAGAAGAGATCTTTGGACCGTTGGATCGAGACAGTGAATCGTGTCCAACGTTCTTTTGCATTGAATGCAATTCGGCGCTTTGGGAGATGTAATACCACAGGTCATCGAGATGCGGTGTGTGCAGAGAGACATTCCCAAATAGAGTAAGGTTTCGAGTGCGGCAGCGCTTCAGAAAAGTCTTCTTAGCCAAAAGGGTAATGTCTTCGGTCCTTCGTTTCAGGGAGACACCGATTGTCAGCATGTAGAGTTGACTTCTTGAAAATGAAATCCGATGAAGACATAATGACTAGATATTTTCGAAAATATCTAAAAAGGTGTACACGTGTCATAATTTCGTGATTTGGCCAATTTTGATTTTCCGTCCTTTGAGCGTACTTCAAAGTCTGTTTCTTCCAAGGTTCTTGAAGAAGCTTGCAAAACCGCGCCTAAACTAACACTTAAACAATTCTAAACACAATGATTCTAAGACAGTTGCCACACTAATCGGTACGCAGACCTTTTAGCTTACTGAACAATAGAATCAGAAGATGACTCAACCAAATCTAGAATTAGGAATCAACAACTTCCTCTAGTGATTGAGCCATACCCAATTGTTTTCCCTCTTGCATTGTCGCCGAAAATAACCATAGGACCTTTGGCTTCAGCTATATCTGAGAGTAGAGTTCTGTTCCATGTCATGTGTCTTGAACAGCCACTATCAAGGTACAAGATATCTTTATCTTCTGAATCTATAGTCATGAAGCAGACCTGAAAAAGATCAAAGAAACAAGGTCCCCTTTATTTTCTTTTGGGTCCTGAAGATTAGCAACCTTTTGGAACCCATATCTACTAACCTTGAGAGAACTAGGTCTCTCAAATTTTGGTGTGAACCTTAGCAGGCATTCTGGGGCCAGATGGCCTAAACAATTGCAAGAATGACAAAGATGAAAGTTCCATGGAGGACTGTGAGTAGCTTTAGTTGTAGAGTGCTTGTGATTTTCCTTGTTCTTAACAGCAGTCTTGGGTTCAGCTAGCTTGTTGACGGTAGACTTAATTGGTTTCTGTTGAACCTTCCTTGTTTTGTTACCAGCAGACTTAGCCTTGGCTGTTCTGTTGTTAACCCTTTTAGGAGGATTTGGTAGAATACCTTTAAGTTTACTGTTAACAGATTTAGGTGCCTTGCCCATTTCATAAACAAACTTGACAGGAATCAACAGAAATTTCATAGGTCTACCGCCAACTGACTTTGCCTTGGCAAGCCGTTGTCTTTAGACTTTGATTTCGCTACTGTACCTTTCTCAAGCTTCTCATTAGAAGCAGTTACTTTGGCTTTCCCTTTCTGAGCCTTAGGATAAACATATGGTACACTTGTATAACCAAGTCCATGTTTGCCCTTGTTTCCGAAAGTCTGTTTGGAGAAGGAGATATCATCAGCAGTCTCGGAGGTTTCACCTTTCTCAGTGACAGAAGAGTATGTCGAACTGGGCTCATCATTATAGCCTAAGCTAGATTTATCTCAATTAGGCTTTTGGTTTGAAAGGATTCCTTCAAAGGTTTCCTTGGGCGGTTTTGCATTGGTAAGTATGGTTCTCAACATCAGGGCGGGTATCGGCGAGGCGACACATTCTCGTTTTATCTCGATTCTAAAGTCATGCGGTCGGCCGGTGGTGATCGGTCAAGCGTTTCCTTTTGGGATGCAAGCGGTGTGGTTCTCGTCTTGTTGGGCCTCTCCCTATGGATTTAAATCTCACAGTTGCTGCGGCCATGCATAATTATGTGGATATGATTCAAGTAATTCCTCCGGACTTACAAGGCTTGGTTTTCTACATTCATTGTGATAATACGCCCAATAGGCTTATTAGTGAACTCACGGTTTCGGGCGAATTTAAAGCCAGTGCTTTTTGGAATAAGCCTGAGAATCTCTTCTCAGAATTTTCGATGGGCGCAAGTTATTTGCGAAGTGGTTACCGATATTGTTGCTTTCTACGGAAGTTATTCCACAATGCCTTTCTGTAGACACCAATATTCGGACTCGAAGGGTTCATTTAGCTTCGATGTCACGCTCACCCTTTGTTGAGACCATCACGCACTTGTTTGTTCATTCTCAAATTACCAAGAGTTATGGACCAGATTTGCAGCCTATTTTCACCTGGTGGCACAGTATGATTGTATTGAGCATTTATTCACGGTATGGTCTTCAGTTTCTTTGAGATCGCAGATAGGGGCTCTTACTGTCGGTACTTTTGCTTACACTTGTTGGGAGATTTGGAAAGCTTGGTTGTCGTTGTCTTTGAGGATAACAGAATGGTTCCGGTGCTATAACCTGCCCGCATTCTAGATGGTGTTAGAGGATTAATCTTGGCTTTGTTCAATCCAAGAGTGGGCGGGTTGCGTCGCTTCAATACAATCTCTTCGGTTGAAGGTCACTTGAGTTCCTACTAGGAGAGGGTTATGGGTGTGTTGGAATCCTCTGTGTAGGATATAAACTCAATACGGATGGCTCCTCTAGAGATGGTCGATGTGTGGTGGGGTTATTCGAATTCTTTGGGTGCTTTTGTTTGTGCTTTCTCGGCGATTATGGGCTGCGGTACAAATATGAAAGCGGAGATCTTGGCTCTTCGTGAGGCTCCGGCTTTGTCGGTCTCTTATCTTTGGATCTGTGGTGGTGGAATCGGATTCTTTAATGGCGATAGCGTTTTATCTCGGGGTCATCATGAGCCATGGCAATATTCTTATTACCTTCGGAGTGCAGGCTCTCTTGGCGATTCCTCTTTGATTCATGTTTTCCATGAGCAAAATATGGTGGCAGATCGTTTAGCAGCTTTTGCATATGAGCATGAAAGTCAGCTTATTTTGCCAGATTATCCCTGTTTGCCCAATATGGTTAAAAAATCTTTAGCTTTCGATGCTGCTGGGTTACATAGTTTTAGGAAATAGTTCTCATTGTATTTCATTTTGAGGTTAGGCTCCTTGCTTCCCGTTTATGGGTTACCGGTTGTCCCCCACTTTGTATGTTACGGTTTTTATTTTAATAAATTGGAGTGCCGTCCTTCCCTTAAAAAAAAAAGTTTCCTTGAGTCGTCCAGAGTCAATTGTCTTTTGTAAGACAATCTTCTCCAGGTCAAGCCCTTTGATGTGCTCAGTAAGACAGTCGACTTTGTCACAAAGGAATTTGTTTTCTCCTTTTAGCTTGATACTTTCTTGTTGACAACTATTGAGAGTTTGAATCTCAACTGCCAGTAGAGATTTCTCAGCAGCAAGCTTCTCATATTTCTTGGCGAGTTTTACATAGGCTACTCTAAAGGAATTGAACTCTTCAAGCATTTCTTGATTATCTTTGAGCAGTTCTTCTTTACTGAAGTTCTCACAGTTGATCTCACCTTTTTCGAAGGGACTTGGTGAGATTTCGACTTCATGTTCAGAGTCATAGGTAGGACCTAAATCATGAGCTATTAAGCATATGTTAGCTTGCTCACGATCGTCCTCTTCCTCTTTTGAATCAGTCTCAAACCATGTAGCAACCTGTTTTTCTTCAATGTCTTCAGCCAGCATACCTTTATGTTTTTGAAATTTCTTATACTGAGGCTTTCGGTATGCTTCGAATTTTGGCTTTGGACATTTAGAGGCGAAGTGACCAGGTTTTCTATAGTTATAACACACAAGCTCTTCATTAGATGAGCTTTCAGTAGTTTTTCTAAAAGGCTGCTGGTGTGTGTCCTTCCTTCCATATTTAGCAAACTTTTTGAAATGTTTTACAAACATAGCAAATTGTTTGTCTGAAAGAAAATCGTTTTCACTGGAGGAAGTAGAAGGTTTGTTTTCAACATTGGTCTCTTCTTGTACCATGGCAGGCAATGACACAGTTCGGAACTGTTTGTTCTGCTCTAGAGCTTGATTCACTTCGAGCTCATAAACCTTTAAACTTGCGTAAAGACTACGGAGAGTCATTTCGTTCAAGTTTTTTGATTCTTTCATTGCAGTGGTCTTAACATGCCACAGACTACCTAGAGAGCCTAGAAATATCATATTCATTTCCTTTTTATCATAGGTTTTACCAAAAGAAAAACAGCTATTTATTACCTCACTGAAGCGATCGTATGCTTGTCTCAAGGTTTCCTTAAGATCCTTCTTGAAGGAGTCGAATTGCTGGATGAATGTATACTTTTTGTTGTCTCTTGTGTCTTGGTCTCCTTCCAAGTATTCGACAAGAGCCTCCCACATTTCTTTTGTAGAAGTACACCGAATCACTTGTTGGTAAGTGCTGGTGTCTAGTGAGCTAGTTATGATGTTGATGGCTTTGCTGTCCAACTCTACTAGTTTTCTGTCATCCTCTGTCCATTCAGATTCTTCTTTGGGTACTTCAGCAGGATTTCCAGTGATGGATGCCAGAAGATTTGCCTTCATTGGTACATGATGTCCTGCTATTACGCATTTCCACAACCTGTTGTCAATAGAATTCATAAAACGCATTACCTTATCCTTCTAGACATCAAAATGACCTTCGTCCAATATTGGGACGTGGTTCGCATTTGATGTAGGCAGCATGTAGTGTGTTTGTGCCATTGGATCGTGACTCTCAAGAGTTTAATCTTGGAAAAACTAGTTTTCGAAGAGTTAAGCTCTTATACCAATTGTTAGTCCCAAAGGGCACAATAATAAGCTAGAAGGGGGGGGGGGTTGAATAGCTTATTAGACACTTAAAACTTTTTGTATTAATTCCTAAAACAAGCACTTACAATCTATTGAAAAGATTGAAATAGCAGAAGTCTTGTAAGGAAGACATTTCAAGTCTGTCGGTGAAGCACTACCGGTAGACTTAGCTGAATACTCAAGTCTGCTGTTTGAAGCGATAAGTAAATTGATAAAGCAGTTTAAAGCAGTAAGCAACAGTAATGTAAGAACACAAGTATTTTGAGATGGTTCGCACTATAAAGAGTGTTACGTCCATCACCAAGGTAGTCAATCTTGGATTTAAATGTGCACTATGTTTTCTACTAGTTCTATACAAAGAGGTCCAATGGATCGTGTACAAAATATTTGACTTGTGTTTGGGGGTTGGGTATTGAATATTTGGACAAACATAATATTCAATTGTACAGAAGAATAGTTAAAGGAACAAAAATAAGAAGCAAAAGATAAAGTGTGTTGATGCAGATCTTCTTGTTGTTGTTGAGGACTTCTTGATCAGTTTGCGATCTCTTGAATGCACTGAGTATATAAGACTTGAAGTTGTGGGAGAATTTCAAAGCATTGTTTTTTTTTTCAGTCTTTAATGACAGTATTTATAGCTTGGGCATTCTTGAGATCGTTTGGAGAAGACGAAGTGTAACAGCTCTATTAGGTTGACTGCATTAAATGCATGGCGCTGACTTGTGGATTTCGTCTTCACTGTTACTGAGTAAGAAATGGTGCATAGTTGTTGCAACAACAGGGTAGGTGAGTAATCAGAGTTACAGACCTGCAATAGTTGGTACAGACTGTAAGTGTCAGTCTGTTCACCTGCTCTGTCACTGTTCAGAAGGCAATAGTCTTTTTGCTTTTCAGAAAGCTGGTCAGGCGTGTTTGAGAAGTCATGATAGGATTGGTTTAATTCAAATTCAAACTGATAAAGTTCGATTTTAATTAATCCACTAAATGATTGATGACTTGGACACGTCACGCTTGAGTAGGAGCAGACAAGGTCTGCCGCTGGATGCTGAATGAGGTCTTCCGGTGAAACTTTGCTGAAGTCTTCCGCTGAACTTGTAAAGCCTATAAAAACTATTCTATGGCAAAGTTCTATACACAGTTGCCACGCTAATTGATATGCAGCCCAATTAGCCACTACGTATAGAACCTAATGTAATGTATGAACAGATGTAAATCAAAATACAAATGAGAAACAACAATCTCCTCCTACTTGTATCTGGTCATCATTACTTACAAGTGAGTGGTTATAAAAACTATATGATAGATAATAGCATGTCAGAAAGTATGTTAGTTTTATAACGGTAGACATGTCTCTATCAAACAGAAGAACACCTCAAGTGTAAAATCTAATCTAAGTGCTTACAACAGAAGAGATGTAAAGAACAGTACAAGGATTAGTAATAAATAGTTCAAAATGGATTTAAACTGAATGTTTAAATTCTAAGCAGATATATGAATTGAAGTTACAATAATTTAAACAGTAGACAATTTTTGAAAGACAATAATCTTCTGTATTCAAACGAGAAGTTTAATTGTACAGAGTTTTCAAAAGGGTTAATATAATGTTTGGTCCCTGGACATGTCGAAAAACAATGTTTTGGTCCCCGGACAAAAAAACAATAGAAGTTGGTCCCTGGACATGTCTTTTTGGACCAATTTGCCCCCTCCCACCGTTAGCGTTATATTTTCCATCCAATATTATTTCAAATGCCAAAAATTCCCTCACTAAAAAGTTTAATATGAGCTCTTTTCAAAATGTTGGAAATATAGGGGGTTAAGGTGTCAAATTCAAAAAGAATTCATCTTCAACCTTTGACAAAATTTGAAGCTGGAGTCGCCGGAATTTTGGCTGCGATGGCGGAGGCAACAGGGCGTTGCCGGTGCGAGAGGCTGAATTGGGGTTGCCGGTAGGTTGAATGGAGGCTAAAGAATAGTGGATCCATCTAGGTGAATGTCGAACTAGGGTAGAAATGAACATGTTCAGGGGAAAATTGGTCTGCTATCATAATGGCAGATTGATGATATATAGCAGGCTAGGCTATCGCCGACTAAAAATCTATCCGGCTGCCATCTTCCAAATCTACCATAGCCATTGGCATCCGCCCCGTTCTCTCCATCTCTGACTTCTCTTTCTCCAATGTCGACCCCGTCTAGCAACACACTCTCTCTTCTCCATATCCGGCCAAATACCCACTCACCTCCTCCGTTGCCATCTCCGATCCTCTCCCTGCCCTAGTCGTCCGTCCCTTCTTCTTCAATCTCCCGCCAAAATTGAACGCCACAAACATAAACATCCATAGATCTGTATAGCTCAAGTTAAAACAAGGTTGCAAAATCCAGGAAAAATATTCAATGAAAAACGCAATTGTCAAATGCAAAATCAAAAAAATGAGAAATATACATGTAATTAGGGTTAGCCTCGGGAGGAATTGACATTGACTGGAAACAGACTTTGCAGGGAGGATCTGATGGCTTGATTATACACAATGCGTCTGGAACAGCACTCGAACAGCCCGCTCCCAGAAAGATAGAGCCGATCGAGCCGACCCTCCAGAGGCTGTTTCTTGACGGGAATTTCCTAAATGGGTTGCCGCCGAAGAAAGGGTTTTTCTCCGTCGGGTCAACAGTTTCCAGGAGCTTAGGGGATAACTGTTTATAGAGTTGCTCGGTTTCCTCGCAACTTTGCGTTAAGTCCAGAAGCCGACATCAATTTGCCAGCAGGCATATCGTGGGAAGAAAAAGTCATCGTCAATGTCTCTAATTTCACTGTATACTAGAAGTAGAAGGGCATTTTCGTCAATTAAAAACAAAACAGACGGCAAAACTAACGCTAACAGTGGGAGGAGGCAAATTGGTCCAAAAAGACATGTCCAGGGACCAACTTTTATTGTTTTTTTTATCCGGGGACTAAAACATTGTTTTTTGATATGTCCAGGGACCAAATTATTATTTAATTCTTTTCAAAAATGAATTAATTATGCATAAGAAAACTTATAAAATAATTATTAAATAATAATGCAATGAGCGAAAAATTAGAAAGTATTTTGCCGGTCAGAAACCCACGAGCTCTGTGCCCTGTCTGTGATGATTATGGAATATGTATTGATTGATTAAAATAAATGTGTGCTTTTGTTTTTTGTTTTTTTTTTGTTGCCTCTCCAAGAAAAGAAAAGAAAAGTAGTCCCCGGGCAATATTGCAATATTTCTTTTTGCCATCTTATAGACAACATCATTTGGATTATTAGGCTCCCTTGTCCCCACCAACGCTAATACTCAATGTTCTTTCAATAAAATTATTTTTCTTTTAAAGTTTTTCAAGAAAAAATATTGTTTTATCTTTCTATTATTCAATTTTTACTCTGATTGATGGATCTCTCTGTCATATGGGTATCGTTAGACTAATATTTATAATTGAGTCATTGACATTTTTGTTCGCAATTTGTATATCAGGTCAAATATGATACTTTTTTAAAAAAACGGAGGGTATATAATTTATGTAATGATGTTTTTATGTTGCACTATCTCATGTATGGATTAAAAACTAAATTAACAAATTTTTATTTTTTTAGTTAAACCATTAATAATGAGTTCATCCAATCTTAAATAAAGTAGTCATATTTTTTTGTATAGGTTTGTCTGAAAAATTATTTACTTATTTACTTTTTTCTTTTTAGATATTATTTTTAACTGTTTCATCTTTAATTTAATTTTTTGCTTTAATTAATTCGTCTTGGTATCAATTAATTTAAACTTTAATTGATGGCAATCATTTTTCTTAATATATAAATATTTTTAGAAACGGAGCGAGTAGTATTTTATGTTCAGCCCAATGGTTAAGAGATTTTTATTTAATATTTTTTTTGCATTTTTAATTTAAGATTCTCGAGGGCGTACACAAAACACCCTTTTTGGCCCTTTCCAATCAAAGGGAGGTGCATGGGGGGTTCGTATCCTTCTACGGTACAGACGGTTGGAGTTATCGTTGCGCAGGCATGCAAGTCTTGGAAGTGCGATCGTGCATGAACTAAGTGTGGGGTTGTTGGTTTCGGCAAATTTCTCAGTATGGTGCAGACGCGACATGGAAGATGGTGCAGAGGCGTAGTGCTATGAAGTTGGCGATGTCACGTCGTGGTTGGTCGCCAAAGCGCATCGCTTTGGTTTTTGGGATTTCTAAGTTACCTTGTATAATGTAATTAGGGTTTAGGGTTATATATATATATATTAATGTAATCCTAGAAAGTAAAATTTAAGAAATTTAGAGTCCTTAACCACAAAATCCCTCATTTCTCTTCCAATTCTCTTTAACTATTCAATTTGTTTTTTGTTTGATTGATTATTTGCATGGGCTTCCGTTGCACAACAAATACAATACTTTTGTATAGATTTTTCATCTAAACCTAGGTCACAAAAAATGATAGGTTAAATAATACATGACTCTTTACACGTGATGTCACATTTTAACTCATCAAATACTTGACACCTAACTTAATATAATTAAATTTATATACAAAAACATATATATCTCTATCATTGTTTTAGAAAAAAATTAAATTGATTGAGATACACAACAATTTAGTTGTTGAAAAACAAAAATAATTATGGATGTGAACAAGGGCCCACATACTTGGTTTCCCTAAATAATTGTTGTTATTATAATGATGATTGGTATTATGGTAGTGGTGAGTATGTGTTTTGTTTGATTAAATAGGAATGTTTGATTATATTAGGGATGTTGAGGGGAAGTGAAAAAGAAAGGGTTGGTATCCTAGTGTCATTTAGTAGTAGAAAATTACAAAAATATGGGGATTTGTATGTGGGGCAACATGGTTTTTGTTTTCTCTTCTCTCAATTGTTCCCTTTTTTTATTATCTTATTTTATTTTTAAATATTCCTCCACACCAAATCAATGATAGCTCTCTCTCTCTCTCTTTCTCTCAAAAGCATAAAACACCCAACTCAGACCACAATCATCATAGGGGAGTATAATTTACAGTAAAAAGCAACCTGAAATTAACTTACTTTTGTTTTGATTTTTGTTTTTACTCGTTTCGTTATTTTATTTTGGGATATTTTATTTAGAAAGTTTGTTTTAAAATTAAGGTATAAAAATATTATTTTATTATTAATGAAATGTTAAAAGTATCTTCTTCTTTTTTAGTGTAACTTTCAAATATGGACTTTTTGTTGAAAATAGTTATAGATAAAGAGTCAATTATATTATTTTGGGATATTTTATTTTAAAAGTCTATTTAAAAATTATGCCTACAATTTCTATAACATTTCATTCTTACTATCAACTTTTGTTGTAATCGCATTGCTTGGAATTAAGTATTTTTGTAATTATTATTAATTTTAATAACATTAATATATTTATTTAATAATTAAACTTTTCAAACGTGTACTTTTGAGATGAAATGGATGGAGTATTTTTAATGGGTAATAGGTGAGAAAATATTATTATGTTAGCGGTTGACGTTATAGTATAGAATCAATAGTTGAATACAAAACTGACGATTTAATAATTTTTTAAATCGGTCGAAAAGAAAGTTCAAACTTTCAGAGGTCTAAAATCTTTTTTAAAAATAAATTACTTTCTAGTTCCCATAACAATAGTAAATTAATTCTAAAATTTACCTTTTTTTGTTGTTAATGTTTCATAAGTGGGATGATGGGTGAGTTGGAGAGAATGAAGAAGGAAGGAGTAGTACTTTCTCTATATATATATATGTATATATATATATATATATATATATATATATATATATATATATATATATATATTACTTTATTCTTATTTTTTTCAAATACTTTAATTATGGTCACACGTTCAAGGACATTAAAAAAATCATATATTTCATTAATATTTATAACACAGTCAATTACTTTTTTTAAACGATGTGTCATGTCAAAAAAACAATGATTTTAAAAAGGAGGGAGTATATATATAACAAGCTAACAAACTTTTCAGACTTTCAACCATGAAAGCAAATTAATATGCAGAAACTTTCTCATGGCATTCTTATAAATTTCACTAATGTGTCTACTCAAATCTGGTCATGAGGGGAGCACATGAGACAACCATGTGCCAATCACAAGCGCTTTAATAAGAGCCCTACGGGAGCACCAAGCAAGCGGGCAAGATGTCTGACGAAGGATAACCTTCGATTCCCAATCAAGTCTGACCGAACCAAAGCTTTGTCTCTCCAATCAGGGGGCCGTGCCCGGGAAATGTATATCTCTCTGCGAGCAACCATAACATATCTGGGCAGGGCCTTGCCCACCTGGGTAAGCATGCGGCCATTGGGCAAACCAAGCCTCGAGGCCCAAGGCAAATTATGAGGTTTCCTAATTCGAGACGGATCAATACCTTATTTATTCCGAAAATCCAGTGTATGTCCGTCAATCACGCCTACAACTTAGGGATGACTTCTAACCCTAATAGGTAATGTTTAACTCTAATTCTATAAGGATTCTATGACTTGAGGGCTATATATACCCCTCCATAAACCCAAAATAAGGTACACGCATTCTTGAGCCTAGAAACTCTGTAAAGTTACTCTCTAAATACACAATTCTTAGTCTCACGCCAAAGTGATTTCGTGAGGCCTTATCTTACATTGCTACTAAGATTTTGGGTAAAATTATTGTCAGTTCAATTTCCAAAGTTTTTAACCCCAAAAATCCACCGTTCTTTTTTTCAACCGCAAAAGACCACTTTTCGGAATATTGTTCCGAAAATATCATCGTCTCCTTCAACTGCTCCGGCAACACACTTTGGATTCGAAAATCACCATTGTTGTGCAACGAAATTGATTCAATATGTACGAAACTGTAATGGATCTGTGCTGGGTTGAATGATTTTTCAATAGAACGAAGGCGGAGAAGGACGGGGAAGAAGAAGGTTTACGACGGAGGAGATGAAAGAAGAAGGTGGAGGACATAGTTTGGTCCATACACAAGCCTATATATCCACATAACCGCATTCGTATGGTCCAATATCGATTTTTACCACATTAGGTTCTTTAAAACATGACACGTGGCCAACCAAAATTTTAAAAAAATCAACATAAAGATTGTGATTGACACGTGCCATGTTCCAAGGGGTGCTCATATAAAAAAATTAGCAAAAACTTAAGAAAGACGATTCTATGAGAATTTTATGTGAGACGGATCCTCTTGAGTCGATCCTACTATTTGTTGATAGATTGAGTTGTGAGATAGTGGAGTTTTGTCTTCCCAATTAAGATCCGTAATATAGTCTCACGAGAGACCTTCTAAAAAATATTATATATCGCCGATGGATGAAAAATTTACTCTAAAAATTATACTATGTAAGCCTTTCAAAAATATTTGATTTATTTAAACTTACTTTTTTAATAAGTAAATAATAGTATAGTTATTTAGATGAGTAAATTTGTATACACATCGTTGTAATTTTTTTCACACAAGTGACCTAAAAATACGTTAGTTGATGAATTTTTGTTCTAAACTACAATCATATCCTATTATTTATTACTCCATTCGTCTATAAATAATTGTCATAATTTTTTTTTATCTATTTCAAAATAATTGCTTTCTTTCAAAACTTAAAAAAAACATTTTTATTATTTTACCCTTACCTTTTTTTACTTATTTTAATTATGGTCATATGCCCAATGACATTAAATGAAATCACATATTACACAAATATTTATAATATAGTCAATTACATTTTCTTAAATGTTGTGATGTGTCAAAGAGGACACTTATTTGAAAACGGGGGTAGTACATGTTATTGTGTTAACTACATCCTAGATTTTGTTGACTTAAAATTTAATTTTTTTGGCATCAAATTGATTAAAATTGCACTTTAAGATATTTGATTAGTTGATATGAATATTAAAATTTAAAGAATTATAAACTTAATTTTTATAACTTAAAAATAAGTAGAAAGTCAATTAGTGTCATGATATGAATCAGATGAATTTTCATGTTACTTCATATAATAATCGACTGAATTTTGTATCAGTGATTATGACGTAGTATCAGAATGAGACGTGATAAGTGCAGTGTTTAAAACTCTCCACCTAGCTTTGCTTAGGCCTCGCTTAGGTGCTAGGCTCCTTTCTACCGCCGCGACTTTCTTAATCGCCGCTTAATCGATCAAGTTGGCGTCTACGCCAAACCTCACCGACCTTAATTTATTTTTGTAGCTTTGATTTTGTGCCATGCGGTGACCGGAGAAGGAAGGGGGGCGAACTGGAGAAGGAAGGGGGAGTGGTAATGGTGAGGCAGAGAGGGAGGTAATGGGAGGCGAACTGGAGTAATATCTTTTATGTTTTTAGTTCTAAACTTGGCTGGTTTATTGCTTTGAGGTTGTTGAAAATTGAGATTAATGGTAGGTTTGTATATTTTTGTTCATTTTACAAATATAGATAAGTGTTTGATAAAATAACAAACGTATAAAAAAATTAATTTTGTATTCAATGTGTTTGATATTTAATGTAAATTATCAAAAAAATGATAATTATGCCTTAATTCTAGGCCCCGCCTAGGCCCCGATTATGCCCCGACTAGTCCCCTAGGCGCTAGGCGTTAGTGTGCCGCCTAGCGGCCGCCTAACGATTTTTAGAACCTTGGATAAGTGTATGAAACATGATGCAATACATTAATATATGTTAATAATTTGTAGAGGTCGGATCAATGTACAATATAAAAAAAAAACCCAAAAACTAAGAAAATAACACATTTTACTGATTTCAAAATTTTGTAACTGATTCAAAAATAATATAATTAAACATCCAAAAGCATTATCTCCCTCTATTTCTCTATCACACACACACACACACACACAAACTCAGTACCTATTAAATTAAATAAACTCAAAAATGAAAATCACAGAAAATAAAAAAATCATAAAATAAATTGAATGAGATAGAGTGAACTAACAAAAGACTATCCGAAATCAAAATCACAAAAAATTCAGACCATAAGGGAAACTTAGACAGATTTTAAAAAAAGAAATTAAAGTATAAATATTAAAATTACAAAAATTAAAAAAAATCCAAATAATTAAATATCCAAAAGCATTATCTACTTTTCTCTCTCTCTCACACACACACATACACACACCAGCTCATTACATGTTAAATGAAATAAACTAAAAAATGAAAATCTCATGAAACAAAAACAATATAGTAAACTAACAAAAGACTATTTAAAATCAAAATCACAAAGATTTCAGACCAATAAGAAAACTTAATACAAATTTAAAAAAAATTAAAATACAAATATTTAAAATTATAAAAATAAAGGAAAAAAAATAAAATAAACCCATGCCCAACAAAAATTAAGAGATTCAGTTCAAGTACACACTAAACAGTAAATCAAGTAAAACATTGTAAAATGATAAATTCTAGTATAATAAACAGTAAATCGTATTCCCCCAGTTTTCAAATTATGGTTTTTCATTCCTTTTTCGTCCGTTCTAAAATAATTATAATCTTACAAAATTTTCTTTTTAAAAAAACATTATTACCACTTTACCTGTACTTTTTATATCTACTTTTAATTATATCTATATTCTCAAGAGTATTAAAAGAAACTACATATTTAACCAATATGTATAATACAGTCAATTACTTTTTTTAAACGATGTGCCGGATCAAAGTGTATAATAATTTAAAAACGAAGGGAGTAAAATTTATCACAAACAGTAAAAAAGTAAAAAAAATTGACCGCTTTTTTTACTAGAATGTGTTTACTCCAATCAATTTAGAGAGATGAAGAGAAAGTTTGATTGCGTGGAAGAGAGATGAGAACGTGTGTTTTGAGGCTGGAGTTATCGAAAATTAACCGTCTTCACGTGCTTTGAATGTAAAAGATTTAATTATATTTGATAAAAATAAACTCTAATTAGTAATTAATTTTTACAAACTCAAGGGGGAGAGGCTGTGTCATTTTATAATATATAGAATATAGATTTTTAATAGTTTGAAATCAACTTTTTAAGCATCATGATTCATGCTATTTGAAGAATATTTCATTGCACCAAAATCTATTTAATTTTATTACTTTCTTATAACCAAAGTTAGTGGAAGAAACCGTGAGAACACGCGCTAGAAATTGCAAGTGAGCTAAACATAAAGAGAATTGAGTGCTTTTTCTATTTATTAACAAGATAAAAATAAAAAACAAAAAAATAAAAATAAAAATAATTGAGAGCTACTAGAGAGAGAGAGATGGGGAATAGAGTGTCAGGTAGGGCATAGGGCCAAAGAGAGAACGTGCACTATTCACAGCGGATCTGGTCCACTCTCCTAGTCTCCTCTTTACTAGAATTCATAAGAGCATCCACAATGCTCCACATTCCCCCACAAATTCTTAGCTGGGTCCCACTGCCAACTATACATTTTCATAATTTCTCTCTCTTAAGAATTTTCACCACATGTGGTTTTGATTCTTCAACAATTTTACATACATGTCTCACCACATTACCACATCATATTCATTTATTTTACAACTTTTTATACTTTGCAAATAAATTAATTAATACGTATATGCAATATAAATAAATTATTTCGTTTATAATTTTTAAAATTAATGAATATTCAAATATGCAATATAAATAAATTATTTCGTTTATAATTTTTATTAATATATTGAATATTCAAATATGCAATATAAATAAATTATTTCGTTTATAATTTTTATTAATATATTGAATATTCAAATATGCAATATAAATAAATTTTTTCGTTTATAATTTTTATTAATATATTGAATATTCCAATATGCAATATAAATAAATTATTTCGTTTATAATATTTATTTATATATTGCATATTCAAATATATTATATAAATAAATTAATTCGTTTATAATTTTTTTAATATATTGAATATTCAAATATGCAATATAAATAAATTATTTCGTTTATAATATTTATTTATATATTGCATATTCAAATATGCAATATATAAATAAATTAATCCGTTTATATTTTTTATTAATATATTGCATAACAAATACATTTATATAAAACAAAGGAATTAATTTATTATTTTCATTAAAATGTTACATAAAAACAAAGACCTCATACAAATAACAAATACTTCAAACAAACAACAATTTTAAAAATTACAAATATAGAAATTTAGCCATAACATTCTTAAAATTGCATGACATCACTAATTGTCACATACGCAGCCCATATATGCTCAACCAAGTCGGCTCGAAGTTCATGATGTCGATTGCTATCACGTAGCTCATTATTTCGCCGCATTGCAAATATTCTTGGAATGCTTGGGTTGAGCCATGGTTTGCTTGTGTAGAGGACTCTCTGTATCATCGACCCAATTAACGTGATCACCCTCATCCTCGACAATCATGTTGTGTAGAATAATGCATGTTAGCATAATTTCTTTCAAGTTATCTCTATACCATAATCGAGCGGGACCTTTTATAATGGCCCACCTCGATTGGAGCACTCAAATGCTCGTTTACGTCCTTTTCTTCTGCCTCTTGTCTTTCCTTGAATTTCTTTCTTTTAGCATCCGCCGGCACGAAAAGCTCTTCACAAAAGTAGCCCAATCGGATAAATTCCATCTGTTAGGTAGTATCCCTTTGAATAATGTGTGCCATTAACTTCAAACTCAATAGGCGGTGCGGTTCCTTCGATGCGTTATTGAATAAAGGTGATTCGTATAGCACATTAAGATCATTACGAGAACCCGCGACTCAGAAGAATGCATGCCATATCCATAAATCTGCGAGCGCTTCAAGCACAATTGTTGGCTTTGCATGACCTCTTGTAAATTGGCCTTGCCAATCGCTGGGCAGACGTTTTTCCATTCCCAATGCATACAATCAAGACTTCCTAACATACCTCGAAAATCGTGCCTTTGCTCATGCATTTGAAGAAGACGTTGTGTATCATCGGCATTTGGTCTTCTCAAGTATTGACCTCCAAAAATCAACTTCACAATATTGACTTCATCTGAGTTTTCCTCATCACTATTTGTGGTAGGGGTAGTAGAAGACATTTTTGTGTGGTAAAATGCAAGACAAAGGTTTGTAGTTTGAAGAGTAAAAATACTAATCCCATATATAGAACATTGGTTTACATTGTTTACTGGTTTACAACGTACTTTTTGAATTTCTTGCGGCTACTTTACAATTACATAAAAACATTTTCAGGAAAACATGAATAATTAAAATTACATAAAAACATGATTACTTAAAATTACATAAAAACATTAAAAATTTAAAATTACATAAAACCGTGAATAATTAAAATTACATAAAAACATGATTACTTAAAATTACATAAAAACATTAAAAATTTAAAATTACATAAAACCGTGAATAATTAAAATTACATAAAAACATGATTACTTAAAATTACATAAAAACATTAAAAATTTAAAATTACATAAAACCGTGAATAATTAAAATTACATAAAAACATGATTACTTAAAATTACATAAAAACATTAAAAATTTAAAATTACATAAAACAGTGAATAATTAAAATTACATAAAAACATGATTACTTAAAATTACATAAAAACATTAAAATTTAAAATTACATAAAAAGTGAATAATTAAAATTACATAAAAACATGATTACTTAAAATTACATAAAAACATTAAAAATTTAAAATTACATAAAACAGTGAATAATTAAAATTACATAAAAACATGATTACTTAAAATTACATAAAAACATTAAAAATTTAAAATTACATAAAACCGTGAATAATTAAAATTACATAAAAACATGATTACTTAAAATTACATAAAAACATTAAAAATTTTAAATTACATAAAAACATGAATAATTAAAATTACATAAAAACATGATTACTTAAAATTACATAAAAACATTAAAAATTTAAAATTACATAAAAACATGAATAATTAAAATTACATAAAAACATGATTACTTAAAATTACATAAAAACATTAAAAATTTAAAATTACATAAAAACATGAATAATTAAAATTACATAAAAACATGATAACTTAAAATTACATAAAAACATTAAAAAAAAATTCGAAATTTAACTAAATGTCATACCCCATATTACGCCACTGCTCCTTTAGGACATCACATGCACGTTCATGTAAGACACGCGCATTGGGATTCATTTCACTTGTATCTTGTGTAAGAAATTTTATATCTTCAATGAACAATTTGTGCAACTGCATTTTTCCTTCAATTTTCTGTTTTTCTGCTTTCGTTGCAGCTCTTATCTTCTTAGTTTCCGCTTCAATTCTCCGAATATCATTGTATTCATCCATTTTATTTTTAATCTCCGTATGATGTTGCTCAAACTCTTCTTTTGAAATATCTGAGGATTTGCCTTTCCCCTTCTTCTTCGCTGCCTTTTGTCCAATTGGACGGGTGCGAATATCAATTTCCTCAACATCCACACTCGTATTAGAATGTCCTTCAGACCCAGATGTCCTAGATTTTTTGCCAACGTGATGAATATCATCTTGTGGTAAAAGAGCTGGAGTGTCTTTCATAATGTTCCACACATGTTCAAATTGAAATGTACCTTTATGTTCTTCTCGAAATTGGCTGTATGAATTGGAAAGTAAATCTGCATCGCTCCAACCGCTTCGATGAGCGGCCAATAGTTTATTGTATATTGCATTGAAATGATTCACTTGTTTCTGAATTCGATTTAACCAACGTGGTCTCACCTGTGTCACCTCTTTTGCCATGGAATTGCTCGGACGATGTTCGTTGTAATAATCGGTGATACGTCTCCAGTAGGATGCACTCTTTTGGTTGTTACCCACCACTGCATCTAGGCCAATCGTACATACTGCATTTGCAAGAATAATGTCTTCTTCGATCGACCACTGTGCACGGACTGTTTTACCTTTATCCGGTTTTTCGAGATCAATTGTTTCTATATCAATTTGTGTCTCTGGAACCGATGATGGTGTTGTTGGATCCTTTTCTGAAGACATCGTCTCGAAACTAGCTCTTCGCGATTCATTTGACGACATACCGTATGGATTAAATGGACGAGGATGGGCTTGCATGTTATATTGGTTGGACATAGGTTGCCAATATTCATTGGGAGACATGAAAGTGGGAGCACGAGGAATGTTAGAATAAATATTCCCAACAGTTGAAGAAGCTTGAAAATTATGAAAATTGTGTGCACCTTGAAAATGCTGAAAATTTGGATGGTTTGGAAAATTTGGATGGTTTGGAAAATTTGGTGGGTATTGGGGGGTTGACGAAAACTGAGAAAATTGAAAATTTTCAGGAATACGAACATTTTGGGAATTTTGATTTTCTTCAACATTTGAAGAATTAAATAAATTCCTCAAATGGTTACCTTGATTTTCATCCATTTGGGAAAAATGAAATAGTAGAAGTGAGGATATAGAAATTGATGAGATAACAAAAATAAAATTGTAGAGAGAATTATAGTAGAGAAAGAAGTGATGAGATAGAAAAAAGAAGTGGAGAAAAATATGAGGAGTTGTTCACTATTTATAGGAGAATATATGAGGGTTTTTGAATTTTTACCGGTTATATTTCAAATTTTCAATTCAAAAAATTTCATTTCAAAATTTTTTGAAATTTTGAAATTTTGAAATTTTGAAAATTTGAAAATTTGAAAATTTGAAATTTTAAAATTTTGAAATTTTGAAATTTTGAAATTTTGAAATTTTGAAATTTTAAAATTTTGAAAATTTTGAAATTTTGAAATTTTTTTTCTTTTGAAATTTCAATAAAAAGCCATCAGCAGACAATTTAAATTGTTACTCCATCCGTTCCGGGCAAAGAGTCTCCGTTTGATCATCAAACTTTTTAAGAAAATTACAATTTTTATTTATATATTGCATATTCAAATATATTATATAAATAAATTAATTCGTTTATAATTTTATTTATATATTGATCATCAAACTTTTTAAGAAAATTACAATTTTTTTGCAATTTTTTTTAAAAATATCTAAATGGAATAATATAATTTTTGCCCGAAACGCAGGGAGTATTAATATATTGCATAAAAATGTTAATAATTAAAAATATATAAAAACGTGAATAATTAAAATTAACTACAAACATTGCATAATTAAAATTACATAAAAATATTACATAATTAAAATTAAATAAAAAACATTACATTTTCAAAAAAAAGTAAAAGACATTTTCAAATGGTTGAAAATTCAACTTTTTAAAAAAAATCAAAATTTTTTTTGCAAAAATCAGACCAATCCGGCACGCCCACGCCAAGACCATTCACGCCCCGCCCCGCGTCCGCCCAGCGCCCTCGGCCCCAGGCGTAGCGTGCTCCCTCAGCGGCTCTCTCTCTTGCCCGGTTGATTATTAATTGGGAATTTTGGTGAAGAATTCCCAAATGGGAATTGTTGAAGAATTGGTTGCAATGGTTTTAGGTGGATTATTAATGGGGAATTCCTCAAGAATTCCCCCATTGTGGATGCCCTAATTCATACTCTCATAACTTCAATGAGTAATTTATTTTTGGGTTTGGCTACCATGTGCTATAAATTTAAGTTAATTATATTTAAATGATTAATTCAGCGAGGATCTTCAAGAAGATAATATTTTAAGGCCTCTCAATATAATTAGTTATCGACATCGCAATGATCTTTAAGAAAAATTAGGCTCTAAAGCCTCTTAATATAAATGGATCACCGACTTAACGAGAATCTTCAAGAAAATCAGGCTTTAAGGGATCAATCTCAAAACTAAAGACTTTCACCGAGTCTTGGGTCATAAATAGATTCTAGTGGGAAAGTATAGATGTGTTAACTTGGAGAGTCCAAGAAATAAAATGGATCAACGAAGATATAGTTGTTCATAAACTGAGTATTGATCCTTGATTTACCTTTATTCATCAGGGACCAAGGACCTTCTCCCCTGAGAAACAAGAAGCGATCTAAGAGGATGTGACAAAGTTAATAAGTGTGAAGATTATTAAATGTGATTTGTTATCTAGTAATAGAACCAAATCGATGACACTAAAATGTGGGTGGCCTTACCAACCGTTCATGTAGACGAGTATGATGATGCAATGGAGTAGGATATCTGGTTGTAAGAGTTTTGATGTGTTTGGCTTGATGGAGTCCTTGTGATGATGTTTAACATACTAAGAAAGAGCACTGTTAAGGAGTAGGGGTTGATCCCGACTCAAACCCACTTGTGTAAAAACAAGTATTCTAATGACAAACGAGAGGGGATTTTAGTCACAATATGTGTTTTAAATGGAAGTAAATGCAAATATGGAGTAATTAGGATTTGAATTAGAAATGAACTAGATGAATAAATGAACATTGATACATATATTTATACCCTTTAAGAGGTGACGATGGTTCGTTAGACGATTGACTAGTATAAGAGACAACAAATCGTGTCTTGTCCAAAGTTGGTAAAGGTTGGATGCTGACATTAAATACTTTGAGATAACAAGTTCAAAAGCATGTGTATCTTGACACAATCATTGGCAACCTTATAACCGTCGTTCTGCTCCTCTCACCTCGGATATTATGTTCTTAGGTAGACGTGCTCAGGGTTTTGCTTATGTTATCTTGTTGTCACCCCGAGGATAACAGGTGCTCAGTGGTGTGAAGGACTTGGTGAGAGTCTTAGTTTCAGTGATGATAATGTTGAGTTTGATTACATTATTGGGCTCTTATAAAAAAGTTTAAACTTTTAGATGAATAAGTAACTTAACATGATATTAGAGCTTTGATTGGGCCAGGTCTAGGATCTAAATCATCCTATTTGCATTTCTTACCCGTAATATTTGAAGTACATGTTGTTACTCTATTTGGTTTGTTAGAGGATCTTCAATGTGTATATTCTTAATACAACTTCTTAACTGGGTCCCATTGCCATCTACACATTTTTATCTTCTTACCCACTTAAGAATATATCTTTCCATTGTATACTATTCTTACACAACTTCTTACACAAAAAAATATTAAATTTAACACTATTTAATATAAACAAAACCCCCCCCCCCCACCCTCACCCCCCCCCACACACACCTGACTGATGTTCCCTCACTCTCTCTCCACTTGCAGGTTCTTAATTAGGAAGTTGAGTCACTCCCTCTCTTCTAATTGGCCAAAAAAATTTACTATGTGGCCATTTAGCACAATTTCCTAAGCTCTAAGAAGTTGGCAAAATCAACAATGGGGATGTCCTTATGGCCTAATATAACATGCTTTTATCTCTTCACGTGTGGGTAGATCAAGTGATAGGGATTATTGAATATTTTAGTTGGTAATTACTTCACAAATAAAATTAATTTGCTAAATATAAATTTGGATTTCTTTGATTAGACCTCAGTCACAATGTTGGGTCATCATATGACATGACATTGGTCCCTTGACACATAGGAGGTGATTTTGTTGGCTTTTTATCGTATTCACAAGTTTCAATGTCATTAAAATGGATTAGTATGTAAAATATATAGCACTTTTTTTTCATTCTTAAAAATTTTTAATTGACTCAATTATTAATATTTTTTTTTTCACTTTCTCACTCACTAATCACTTAACTCTCTCTCAATTTCTACTACGGAGTAGTACTTTTTTAATTTAATAGAAAATTATCTAAATAACCATCGTATCATTTGTAGGTAATAGATTTGATCAACCATATTACAATATCACAAATGTGACTAATATACTTAGTAATTGGGTACAGTGTGGTATTTGCCATTAGCGCTCCATCCAATTTCATAACAAACTTGTTGGCGTGGATTAACGGAAGGTACGAAAGGTATTTTAGCCATTCATTTGCGCCCCTTTCTTTCCAAAATATTTTTCCTTAAATTCTACCTTTCTGGGTACAATTAAAAGACAAAATAACCCATCGTTCAGTCCTTCCGTTAACCCACGTCAATAGATTCATTACAAATTCGGATGAGGCATTGACAACAAGAACCTTATCACACCAAATTACTGAGTATATTGGTCATATTTGAAATATCGTAATGTTGTTGGTCAAATAAGTTATATCTGAATAGTACGATGATTATTTTGATAATTTTCTCTAAAGTTAAGTAATACAAAATCATGAAAAAAACGAAAAAATAAACGAAATCATGGTCGAATCTAGCCATTTCTTTTTGTAGCCACACACATTACTTGGAGGTGCATCCTAGACGCTGATTCCAACCAAACCAAATGGAATCG
Source organism: Codonopsis lanceolata (assembly GCA_013146195.2). Taxonomy (NCBI): domain Eukaryota; kingdom Viridiplantae; phylum Streptophyta; class Magnoliopsida; order Asterales; family Campanulaceae; genus Codonopsis; species Codonopsis lanceolata. The sequence goes on from CM028383.1 coordinate 95,377,429, forward strand.
AATAATTTATTTTAGTTTCGTGAATTAAGTAATTCAGTTTAGCTTGAATTTTGTCGAACTGAGTGATTCAATTCACGATTTTAATCCATAAATAGCGATACGGCCTAAACCGAAACAATTGCACTAATTCATTTGCACAATTCGACCCTTCATTAATAATATAACTTTCACCTTAGTCGTTGGATTAGTATAAGACACTACTTAGAATTAGAATTAAGTACTCTTCCTTTTTCTTTTGGTTTTATTTGATTTAATGTATTAAGGTATTCAGGATACATATTTTTCTTTTAAAAGATTTTATTTACAAACTTGAAATTGTGCGAAAGAATTGATATCTTGTGCCTTCAGTTTTTTTGAACAACAAAATTTGATTGAGGTTTTGAACCAAACCTCATTGTGAATTTGTGATTCGATTCCAAATTAAGTAATTTTAGTGAGTGCGTATATATATTTGTATGTATATATATTGTAATACCCCGTAACACATTAGGTAAATGTAAGATTTATGTATACTTTATAAGGCAACCACTTATTACCACCTTCCACCAACATTATCCATGAATTTTTCGATCGGTTTGTGGTAGTCTTAGATAACCCAAGTTAAGTTATCTTAGTGGCCAGGCGTGTATGTGACAAGACTTTTGAGCTCTGGTCATAAAGTGCTACACAATGAGAGGTGGAAGCCTCTTTTTGATCTTAGTACAAACCACCTCTTGAATCCTGCATTACCGGAGATACGTTTGTTTTGAGCTCGAATCATTAATTATATATATATATACTCCCCTCGTCCCCAAATTATTATCATATTTTTCTTTTTCGTCCGTCTTAAAATAATTGTTTTGTTTGAAACTTTTTTAGGACAACACTTTTACTTTTTTCGTCTCACTAATTATTTTGTTTGAAACCTTTTTTAGGACAACACTTTTCATCTTACATTTTCAATCTTATTTTAAGTATGGATCGCATATACATAAACTTTAAAGTAATCTACATATCAAAATAGTATTAATAATCTAATCAATTATGCTTTTTTAAATCATACGTTAAATCAATCAAAACGATAATTTAGGAACGAAGTGAGTATATATTAAACAGATAAATTTTCCCTCGCATTTATTAATCGAAGACCACCCTTGAAAGTTCAAACTTCAATTACCCCCATTTTACCATTTAACCAAAAAACACACAGACACCTACCCCCCACCAAAATAAAGAAAAGAAAAGAAAAGAAAAGAAAGGGTGCGTGGATTGGTTTTACTACACCGTACTTGCCTTACTTGTAAGAACATCACCAATATTATCTTCATAGTGATCTTCTTGCTAAAAAATGAGAATACATAAATTAATTTTTTTTTTGTATAAAAAGATTATATAATAAAAAAATAAGTTTTTAAGTGGTAAAAAAGAAATGTAAATAATCAGCTAAAAAGATGGGTCGGAAGAATACGCAGACGCTCTAACTAGCCACTGCAAAAACACAATTGATTGTCCTGCTTCTGCTACTGCAGTTGCTGGTTACTCCTCCTGCTAACTTCTGCACAGAGAAGGCGGTGGTTTGGCTTTAGTTCATTCAACTTCAACCCTACCTTTTCCCTCTCTCTCTCTCATAAACACACACAATCTACTGATCTACTATACTTTGACTCCATCTCCATCTCCATCTCCATCTCCATCTCCATCTTTCTCTCAACTTCAAAACACACACACACACACACACACACACTACTCATACGCAAAGAAAGAACTTCTCTCACTACTGATCAACCTAGCCTAGCTAGAGCTAAGCTTGTCAGCAAAGAAAAGGACTCTAGATTTTCATGGGTAAGTAAGGGTTACTTTTTCTAGCTCTCACTCACACTCACCTCTCAAGTCTTCTTGTTTTGATTTGGCATATAGAGAACACACACTCGCACAAAGCAAAACACCATCCTTTTTTTACTTTTTCTTGATTCTTGATCATATCATATATTTCAAAAGTGTTGTTTTCATACTTCTTTTTCACTACTTCGTTTTTCCTTTGCACGAAGGCAACCAGCCCATCTCTTAAATCTTCCCTTTTTCCATCTTTCTCCCACACGGGAATTCTTCTTTATCAACAGATTCAACGCTCTCTTTTAATTAAGTTTTTTTACTTCTGCAGGAGCAAGAGAAAGAGAAAGACCAACTGATCAGACATACTAGTATTATGCTGACTGATTACACACAGTTGGTAGGTGTGGTTTTATGGTGGTTGTAGAAAAACCCAAACTCCTTTGCTCAAAACAGAAGCTACTCACTAGTTTGGGAAAACCAAGGGGTTGGAGTGTTTGAATTTTTACTACCAAACCCACTTGCATAAACATATTCCAAAAATGGATTCATATGAAGCAACAAGGGTTGTTTTTTCTAGGATCCAAAACTTGGATCCCGAAAACGCTTCTAAAATCATGGGTCTCCTCCTCATTCAAGACCACGGCGAAAAAGAAATGATTCGGTTGGCTTTTGGCCCTGAATCACTCGTTCACTCCGTTATTCTCAAAGCTAGAAAAGACCTTGGCTTTTCGTCGAACACCCCATCTACACCTTCCACGCCTTCGTCTCCGTCGCCGTTCAGCAACTCAGTGTCTCTTTCTCGACAGAATTCGTCTTCTACGACGTCTTCACGGCTTATTAACGGTATCGGGAATCTACCCTCTCCACTCAGCATACCGAATCCCTCGTCTTCGTGGACGAATTCGTCAAACTTCTCCGATTTTCAAAATCCCGAAGATTTCATCAGCCCTGGCACATACAATAACTCGACTGCTCCGTCCACCAACGGAGTAAGTCATTTGGGAATTGGGTCTTCTCCGTCAACCATGAACTCGTCAGCCCCGCCGTTTTACCGAAACGGCGGCGGCGGTAGCGGAGAGACGGATCTAGTGGATGACTTTCATCTCCAAGAACAGCTATCTTTTCTCAACGATGGGTCGCCTCCGCTTGGGCCGAAGAGCCCTGATTTTTCTACCGGGTCAACCCGACTTAGCATCGAGTCCGAACGGAAGCGACTTACTGTTTCCTCCGTACGGCGGCTCAGCTGGCTGGGCTGGGCATGGCACTGGCCCACACCGCCGGAGCTGCTCTGTCAACGACATATGCTTGGGAGGTGCTGACGACCCTGCTGGTGGGTATGGGTGGAAACCTTGTTTGTACTATGCTAAAGGGTATTGTAAGAACGGGAATAGCTGTAGGTTTGTTCATGGCGGCGGATTGGCCGAGTCTGATATGGTTGGCTCGCCAAGCAAGCTGGAGATGATGGAGCAGTGCCAGGAGCTGCTCAGATCTAAGTCGGTTCATCAGCAGAGGTTAGTTGCAGCTTCTCAACTGATGGCTTCATCGAACTTTCCGTACTCGCCGGGGAAATGTATGAATCTTCTTCTTCAGCAACAACCCTTGCCAAACGATAGCCCAAGGTATTTTTTTTTATAAATTTATTGGCTTGTTTATTTTGTTTTATTTATTTATTTATTTATTATATCTGGGGTTGTAATATGTTTAATTGTGGGTGTAGGGCGGCTGCTGCGGCGGCAGCGATGATGATGGGGAGGAGATGAGCAAGTATGGGCGAACCCGACTCGATAGAAATGAGTTTTCAATGGGGTTGGGGATGGTGAACCCGGGGTCACGGCAGATTTACTTAACTTTTCCGGCGGATAGTACTTTCAGGAAGAAGATGTTTCCAACTATTTCAGGTATTATGCAGTTTCTTAAACTTGATAATGTCAATTTAAAGTTGAAATTAAGTTGAGAGGAATTTTGGATGTATAATAATTGGATGTGTTGTTATTGATTGGATGTTTGAAGTATTTATGGGCCGGTGCAAGATGTAAGGATACCTTACCAGCAGAAACGGATGTTCGGGTTTGTTACATTTGTGTACCCAGAGACTGTCAAACTCATTCTTGCGAAAGGCAATCCGCATTTCGTGTGTGATGCTCGAGTTCTTGTCAAGCCCTACAAGGAGAAGGGCAAAGTGCCCGATAAGTTCAGGCACGAGTTTTACTTCCTAGATGCTGTTTATGTTTGCGTGTTTTGGTTTTGGTAGGATTGTATGCTGATAGTGTTGATTGAAAAATGCAGGAAGCAACAGCAGCAGCAAATTGAGAGGGGAGAGTATGGATCATGTGGTAGTCCAGCTGGCTTTGACACAAGAGACCCATTCGATATTCCGCTTGGTGAGCATTAATACTTGGTTTGTAATTACATTCTTCTACTAAGACAATGCATGCTTATTTCTGAAGTCATTGAGGTTTGTGTAGTTACATTATTCAGTTAAGAAGGTGCATGAATGTATATGAAGTCACAGAGTTTTTGTCTTCTGTTAGGGGCACGGATGTTATACAATACCCAGGACATGTTGTGGAGAAGGAAGTTGGAAGAGCAAGCGGACTTGCATCAAGCAATTGAACTCCAGAATCGTAGGCTGATGGGTTTGCAACTTCTTGATGTAAAGAGGAATCACCATCATCGTACCCTTTCTACTGGTGCTGCCATTCCTCGCCCACTCACTCGCCAAGTTTTCTCGGTCACTCTTCCTTTTACCATTCCCATTCGGATCGCAGCAGTCCCGAAGGTCTGTCTCCTCATTTTGGTCACAACCCTTTATTCAATTTACTTCTAATTTTACGTATGTTGGTGTTTGGTTATGGAACAGTTAGTTGGGTTGTAACATTTAGTGAAAGAATCCTAGTTCTTAGCTTATATATGTTTCCATATTTTGCTGCAGAGGATGACATGGTGCCTAGGTTTGGGACACCTGTGGTTGTCAGTGTAGATGATCATCAAACTGTAAATGGTTATGAGAAAGAGAGAGAATCATCAGATCTCCAGAGTGATGAGAACAGCAATGGCAATGGCAAATCAAGCCCACATCATGAAGAAAGTGATTTTCAAGAAAGGTGTTCTACTTTTGACATTTAGACTGGGAATAAAGACAACCCATAATAGCAAAACCCACTTAAAATCACATGCAGCTGATTATTAGCTTATGATTCAACTGACCAATAGTATCCCCACTGTAGACTTAAGGAATAATCTTTTATTACCTTTTACTTTATTTTATAGTAATTTTCTGGTATTTGAATGCAGCTTGGAGCACAATCTCCCTGATTCTCTGTTTGCATCACCTAAAGCCGCGGGAGACTACAGGACAGCCTTTTCGACCGATGCAGATGATGTTGATAAGAATGTCAACCTTAATACTCCCCTAGTCTCTGCCTCCTTGGGTACCAATAACTTGATCGCCTCACCCTTACTTCCAGCTACTTCTACATTGGATATGGCTTCACTCAAATCATGTTACTTTCAAGTGCCCAGGTACTTCCTTGTTACTCAAACATAAGTATACTCTCTTCATAGTCTATTCAAAGGAATCATTCACTTGGTTCTTGGGACAGGTTTGCCTCTGGTCATGGTGCCATTGGAATGTAGGCCTTGACCGCCTTCTGTATGGGGGTTGTAGCTTCCTTAATTTAGGTAAGTTATCACAATTTGCAACATGCTGATCAATTATTCATATTTGCACATGCCAACAACTTGTCCATTGCAGGAGTATTTCTAATTGAGGAAAGTTGGCATTGTTTGACTGTATTTTTGTTTTACATTTCTACAGGAAGAAGATGCATGCATATATGTAGTAACCAAAAGAAAGAGATACCCAGATCAGAGATATAGAGATATCACCATCAACTTGACATAATCACCTCACCACCATCATCAAAACATCAAATACTACCACTTACTACCACACAAAAATAAATAAATATATATATATATATATATAGGTAAAAAAAAGGCAGAGTAAGAAAGTGGGTCCCAACTATTCTCCCTCCTTTTTTGTTGTACTCTATTTTAATGAAGTTGGACCACATAGTTATGAGAGGAAAAAAAAAAGAAAGGAAAAAAAAAGAAAGGAAATTAAAGAGAGTAGGGCATAGAAAAGTCAAAGCAGTGGAATGATGTATGTAGGAATTTGACTCATCTTGTATTTTTTTTGGGGGAGGGGGAAGAGGGGGTTGGGGGGAGACTGGGATTGTAATTTTCAACCATTTTTTTCTCACCAAAGATGGCTTTCCCAGAGTATAAGAAACAGTACCCATATTTAGTGTGTTGTTAGATACAACATTTATTAATGTACAATGTACAGCAAGCAGAAGAAGCAGCAGCAAGCAGAAGAAAGAAAGGCTTATGTTGAAACTACAAGGCTGATTTGGTAACCCAAAATGGGGGGTATGAAAGCTTTTGGTCTTCTTTAATGGAGAAGCTAGGTTCAATGTCAGCTCCTCTGTTTGAGTAGTTTTAAGGTACAAAAAGAAAGATGAAATATGGTGTGTATTCATTTTCTACCATTAGTTTTTACCTTTTACTCCTTTTCCATTGTAACCACAGTTGGTGTTTTAGCTCTATTATTAGTAGACATAAAAGAGGAAATATTTAGAAAAGAAAGAAAATGGAAAGTGGGTTTCTTTTATTTTTAATTTCTATTATTTATATTACTGATTACTGATTGGCATGATGTTTATATGTTGGGTATTTGTTTATTTTGAAGTGCAATTTTGTCTTGTTGTTGCAGTAGTTGGTGCCAATAACTTAAATATAACTGGTGGGCCCAACCTTGTTTTGATGGAGGGGGAAAAGGAAAAGGGCCACCAAAGGGGAACACTTTCACATGGGTGCTGACAAAGCATTGGGACCCATTGTGATTTATCTAATGTATTCTTCTGCCAGGGTGTGTGGGTCCCAACCAGCAACACTCATGTGAGTGATGCCATTGCCATGAACTTTCTCTCTCTTTTGTGCAAAGTAGTAAAATTTTGTGTGCAGAGAGGAGAGGGAGGAAAAGTTGACAGGCAGAGCAGAGAGATCTTTAAAGTGGATGTGATGCCACACGTATGACAAAAGTGCTTGGGGAGGGGGGTTGTAGGAATATCTTGGGTGCTGTGGAGTCCTTCAAATTTCTGGTGCGGGTGTGTGTTTTATAATTCCCCCAACTTGAAAGGCTTTAAGGAACTTTGGGAACCTCCTCAGTTTCTCTTGGAGATAGATCCATGGGTTAGTGAGTAATTAATGTTTTTAGTGTTTTAAGAGGTTACCCTCATATATTTAGTAGTGTTATTTATTTATTTATTTTTCTTCTTTTTTCTAAGAATTATTAGAGAATATTCCTTGGACTTGCTTCCGTCAATGACAACCACCACTACCACTACCACTACCACCACCACCATCACCGAAGATCGAAAGCATGCCCAGAATCCGACCAAGTGGCTGACCTAGGAGTAGTCGTATCTTAAGATCTACCATTCAGAGGCGACTAACCTTTGGTCGATCACAGTGAGGTCGACCTTATTGGCCAACCTATCTAGGAGTGGTCGAGCACCTCAAATACTAGAGGCGTTTGTTAGTCCCAAAGGACACGATAATAGACTAGAAGGAATGAATTGAATAGTCCATTTACACTTTTTTTTTGAGCAGATTCTCTTTAAGTGAATACTAATAACTATCAAAAGAGTTGTAATAGGGAAAATTAGTATTTTAACCAACGTACTATTAGTGGGAACCTAAAATAACCTCGTGTTGTCATATTTACCAATGTTGCCAATGTATTCAGTTTTAGAGGGAAATGTTAGAAATATATAAATAATTTTGACAAAATGCTATCAATTTCGTTATGTTTCCTTCCAACTTCATTAACAAAATGATGATGTAGACCTTTCAAGATTTCTTTGATAAAATTTCAAATTAAAGGGTATCCTCATGTAATTTTGACATGTTCTGGGGACAGTGTCTGGGATTGGAGGACAAGTTCTGAAATAGGCGATCGTCCAATTGAACTAATTTCTATATTTTTCTTCTCGGAGCAGATTGGCTCACAGATTTCAAATCTGAAGTCTCTTCTTCCTCTCTACGCATTTGATTTAGGGGTAACAATGATTGACACGACACGATAGCACGAATCAACACAACACGATTATAAAATATGATTATAGAGACAAATGACACGATAAGACCAGCACAACACGATATGACACGAAAGAAACAAAATTGTTAATATATTCAAAAAATAATTATTTTTATATTTATGATCAAATTAGATATATATCATGAAAACAATATAATGAGACACGAATAAGACACGATAATACAAATTGTCACCCCTAATTTGATTATCGCCTTCCCCATGCAACTCATCTGCTATGATATCAAACTCCATCGCCATCCCCAATCTATGTTCTTCTCCTCCATCACTGGTCACAATCAATTAGTTTGACTCTTCTTCGTCATAGATGACCATAGTGTTGTACCATGATTAGAACTACAGCGTATTAGCTTACGCAAACGATGGAAAAACCACCGCCATCAAATCACTTTTCGAAGATAATGCCGTGGAATGTAACGGGGGCAAACCGGAGGATATTAGTGGGGGCAACCCATTTCACTTTCGGTGGAGGGAGAAAGATGGGACTGTAGGGATTTGGTGGGAGGCGGTGGAGCATTGGTGGGTATGAAGAGGGAGAGGAAATTGGCGAGGAGGAGGACGCCATTGTTATTGAAATTGAAATTGAAATTCGAACTTTTTTTGGTTCTGGTTGAAGGTTGAGTTTTTTAGTTTATCAAGATCTCCATGTTTTTTAGTTTGTGATTTAATTATATATAAGGGACTGGCTGGAGAACTGGAAATGAGTGTGGCGGGGTTTGATGTTTGAAACGAGAACCGTGTTATCGCGGCTGCCAAGCAACGCGGGATTGATGTATTGTTGAATGATGAATCAAATCGTGAGACACCAGCTGTGGTGTCGTTTGGTGAGAAGCAGAGGTTCTTGGGGCTCAGCCGGGGCTGCCTCTGCCACTACGAAGCGGAGATCTCTCCCTTCAAGCTAAGGAATACCATTTACTTTGGAAATTTTATGAAAAAAACCTTTAAAGATTCATGTTATCACCTCGTTAACGAATTTGGATAGAAATTTAACGAAATTGGTAACACTTTGTCCAAATTATTTATACACTTCTAACATTTTTTTTTTCCAAAACTGAGTACATTGTCCAAATTGGTAAATATGAAAGTATGAGGTTATTTTGGGTTACCGCAAATTATACATTGGTTAAAAAAGTAGTTTTTCCATTGAAGCAACAGAAAAAAAACACCGGAAATCCTTACAAGTCTATTATGGAAATCCTTACAAGTCTATTGTAGACCAAGGTTTTAAAAATCGTTAGGCGGCCGCTAGGCGGCACATTAACATCTAGCACTTAGGGGACTAGTCGGAGCGTAATCAGAGCCTAAAATTAATACATAATTACCATTTTTTTAAAATAATTTACATCAAAGATCAAACACATTGACTACAAATTTAATTTTTTTTATATTTGTCATTTTATCAAACACTTGTCTATATTTGTAAAATGAACAAAAATATACAAACCTATCATTAATCTCAATTCTTAAAAACCCCAAAACAATAAACCAGCCAAGTTTAGAACTAAAAACAAAAAAATATATTACTCCACCTACCTACTGCCCCTACAACCCACAGTCTAACATATCCTCCCTAATCCCTTCTCATTCTAAATTCCGAGTCTCGAGACAGCCTCATTCTTCTTCATATTTTTTTTTTCTTCTTTCTTCTATCTAGCTGGCAGACCGGCAACCCTTTTTTCTTCATTTCTTTTGTTTTTCCTTCTCTCCGAGTGACCGACTCTCCTAATTTTTTCATCCTTCAATCTCTTTCCTCCTATATCTAACCCTTTAATATATCCCATTTTTCATCCCATCGAATATCCATAAAATTAAACCCCATTTCTTTCTACCTTCCTCCCTGCCTCACCATTACCACTCCCCCTTCCTTCTCCGGCCACCGCACGCCACAAAATCAAAGCTACAAAAATAAATTAAGGTCGGCGAGGTTTGGCGTAGGCGGCAACTAAAAAAGTCGCAGTGGTAGAGAGGGGCTTAGCGCCTAGATGGAGCCTAGGCGGAGCTAGGCGGGGAGTTTTAGAACACTGCTATAGACTTGGTAATAATCGAAAAAGAGCGCTAACATGAAACAAGATAACTTAATATGGTAAGCAGTTAATGAAACAGTAAGTAGATAAGACATCACTCATAGATTTTGAGATGGTTCGTACTGTGAATAATACTACATCCACTACCAAAATAATTAATCTTGATTTAAAATGTGCACTATATTTTTCACTAGTTCTATTACATAAATCTCTAATGGATCGTGTACAAAAATATTTGACTGATGTTTGGTGTGTGGAGTGAATATTTGACTTCACTGTACTTTAGAACATTAAATAAAACAACAATGTAAGAAGCTTAATGAATGTAAATGATTGAGTAGCTTTTTGTTGTTGTCTAAGACTTTGTTGATCTGCTAAAAATCTCTTGAATGCACTGGAGTTAAGAACTTTGTAAGTTGTTGAATATTCTCAAAGCATTAAGTTCTTCAACTTCAATGAGGGCATTTATAAGAGATGATCGTTTTGACAGTTGGAGAAGAAAGAGAACAACAACTACATTAGGTTGAATGCATTTAATGTAGCGAGTTGTTGGCCTGAGTTTCCTTTGAAACAGGTCGGAGAGATCATGGAGATGGAGTAGGTATTGTGCAGGAACAACTGTATCCAAAAGATTCATACCTGCAGGAGTTGGTGTGTCAGAATGTGTCACCACATTGTCTCTCTGTATAGTAATCACCAAAGAGGAAAGTCTTAGGACTTTATCCATGGAACACGAAAAGATCGCACTGGTGATGGCCAGCTGTTGTGAGGTGAAGACATTGTGGGATCCATTTTTGAATAGCATGGATTCATCCACCAAATGACTTGAGCAGTAGGCATCGAGAGGGAATACCCATTTGAACATCTTCCCTTGAGGTTCTCTGGGAGTGCGTGCTCCTCTCATGGCATCCCAGGATGCATCGTAGTGGCAGTAGATATTTCACAGTCACCACCATAAGTCACACCAAGGACTTCAAAAATGTATCTGATAGAGATTGTGGCAGGCTGGCCCCGAATCCATTCTCGAAGAATAGAGCTTACTTTGGGGTCTGGCACCATCCTCTGAAAGAACCCCTCCGCAAGAAGATTTCTATAGGAGGTGTCGTTGAACATAAAGAGTGGAAGGATGCCAGTCGCATTCATGTCTTCGCACATTTTTGCTTTAACATAAAAAATATGTGTAGAGTCCAATTCAATGTACATCCCAAGCAGATATTGTTAAGGGGGGGGCTCTTAGATGATGTCATGAGGAGGTGGAAATGGAGGGAAGCCGGACAAGTTTTGTTGGGCTGTTGGAACAGTGTAAGACTCCTCCGTTTTGGAAGAGGAGGATTTTCCCTTTCCTTTACCAGACTTGTCCACTTGTTTATTAGATTTCACTTGTCGAAATGCTAAGAAATTAGGGCTTTTTCAACGAGCAGTTCAAACACCAACAAAATACCATTTTTATGAACTCGTAAGTGTTTGAAAATCAAACATCCCTTTAAAAAATTATTTTTACAAAGAAACAACAATGGGAACTTCATAGATGTAGCAAAGAAGAATAGTAATGAAGTTTAACCAGTTATTTATGAGATACACAGTACAATAATGGCGTAAATGTGTTATGTAGGAAGTGAAAAGACGTCAGATTCAATGTAAAACCGGCCGTTGAAACTACCATCAGCCAACAGAAAGATCATGAAGATCAACATGGTCTTGGATTTTCAAAAACTGATGAAAACTGTGAAATCTGACAGTGAAATGGTAAACCAAATGTTTTGCTTAAAAAGAACATATGATCTACTTACAGTGCTGTTTCTCTTAAATATCTTAAGACTCACTTAAGAAGTCCTTTAATAAAAGTGAGAAGTTGGACCAAGATAAGTGTTAGCCTTTTGCTGAAAAGCCTAAAAAATTGTCAACCGCTAAAACAATTGATAATTCTCAAGCTACTGACAAATTCCAACCAGCTGACAAAAGAGAAGGAATTAGAAGGAAAACTACTTACAAGTTTAAGCCAATTAAATTTGTGGCTGCTAGAAATTCTATGGCAACACAAGCTGAATCAAAAAGCACCCCTCAAATGACTGACAAACCTGGATATCAGAAATGCAAAATCTGTTCTACTTCTGATCATCAGTCTCATGAATGCTTATTCATATTTAATCCTACTGACAAAGCCAAGATGCCTAAACTAAGGCAAGTTTGGCTACCAAAGATAGCTAACCCTATGGATCCAAAACTATAAGGGTACCATGATGAAATTGTCACATTTCAAGTACGCTTTATGGAAAATGATCAAACAACTGATGTGTGGATAATAGACAATGGATGTTCCAGACGTATGATCGGGTCGTGAATCGCTTATTGACATTATCTCAAAGAAAAGGACCCTATGTCATTTTTGGAGACAATTCAAAAAGGTAAAACCATATGACATGGATCCATTGTAAGAGGATCCATAAAAATTGATAATGTATCTTTGGTGCAAGGTTTGAAACACAACATGTTGAGTATATCACAATTCTGTGACAAAGATATGAGCTATACTTTCTCTTCTACTTATTGCTTTATTAAAAACATCATCACAAATGAAGTTTTACTAACTGGAATAAGAAAAAGAAATGTTTTTGCTATTGACCTATTTTCTATAAACAACAAAACTCAAATATGTTTAATAGCTAACAATGTTTCAAAAACTTCATGGCTATGACATAAAAAACTCACACTTAAATTTCAAATATCTTTGAAAACTTTCAATAGGAGTTTTGGTGAATGGTCTGCCACCAGCTAGTTCTCCAACTGATAAGAAATGTAAAGCCCATATTTTAGGAAAAATCATAAAAACTAAACTCAAACCATGTCTTTCTACCAAAAGAATACTTGAATTATTGCATATGGATTTGTTTGGACCAGTTTCTACTTCAAGCTTAGGTGGAAGCAGGTATACCCTAGTTGTTGTTGATGATTACTCAAGGTATACATGGGTTGAAATGATGCAGTCAAATGATGAAACTTATGGAATACTCACTGCCTTGTTAAGAAATCTTCAAACTAAAAAAAAGTGACATTATAAATATAAGACCTGACAATGGTACTGAATTCAAGAACCTTGGAATGGATACCTACTGTGATGATATGGTATAGACCAAAATTTCTCAGCTGTAAGAACACCTCAGCAGAATGGTGTTTCTGAAAGGAAAAACCGAACACTTATTGAAGCAGGTAAAACCATGATTGCTTAAGCAAATCTGCCTAAGTACTTTTGGGGAGAAGCTGTCAACATATCATGTTTTACAGAGAACAGATCTCTCATCAACAAGTTTCATGAAAAGATACCGTATGAACTGTGGAGAGGCAGAACACCTAACATTGCATATTTCAAAATTTTTGGGTGTAAGTGCTACATTCACTACAATGATAGTGACCACAGAGGTAAATTTGATGAATGTATTTTTGTTGGTTATGCTAAACACAGTAGAACTTATATAGTATATAATAGAAAATTTCAAATAATTATTGAAACTATGCATGTTACTTTTGATGGATTTTCTTTACTTTAGTCCAATTAGACTCAAGATGTTTCTAACAATTTTGAGATTTTTGAGACATAAAATAATAGCAGCTCAATACAGAACAATCCCCCATCATCTACTCTTCCTTCTGATAGTACATATAATCAAATCATACATCAACAAGATGATGAACCTTAGGCAGCTAATACTCAAATTCAATCAGCTGATCGTGCATGTGTTGATTCTCCAGAAGCTGACAATCATCAGCCAGCTGAAACATCTTCTTCTCAACTTAACAATTCTCCAAATACTTCTAGCCCCATTCCAGACCTTCCCAAAGAAATTAGAGAAGCCAAACATCTCCTTCCAAGATCCTTATTAGATTGAGGCTACGCAGAAGAACTCAATCGCTTGAAATATGTCAAGTATGACACCTTGTCCCAAGACCTACTGATTAACAAGTAATAGGAACCAAATGAGTCTTTAGGAACAAAATGGATGAAGATGTAAATGTCATAAGAAACAAAGCAAGGTTGGTAGCCCAAAACTATAGACAAGAGAAGGGCATTGACTATGATCAAACATTTGCTCATGTTGCAAGACTAGAAGCTATCAGACTATTCCTTGCTTATATAACCTTCAAAAGGCTTCAAAGTTTATCAAATGGACGTGAAGAGTACATTTCTCAATGGAGACCTTCAAGAACAAGTATATGTTGAACAAACCACTGGGTTTAAAGACAACAAAAAGAAGGACCATGTATATAAGCTTAGAAAAGCCTTATATGGACTCAAACAAGCACAAGAGCTTGGTATGAAACTCTCTCTAAATTTCTCATGGAAAAAGGTTTTCGAAGAGGAAAAATTGATACAACTCTCTTTTCTATGAAACACAAAGGTAACATCTTATTAGTTCAAATTTATGTTGATGATATTATTTTTGGGTCTACTAATGATACTTTGTGCAAGAGATTGGAAAACTTTATGAAGGGAAAGTTTGAGATGAACATAATGGGAGAACTTACATACTTCCTTGGTTTGCAAATCAAGCAAACTGAAGAAGGAATATTTATCCATCAAGCTAAGTACACCAAAGAGCTTATAAAGAAATATAATTTGCAAGAAGCACAATCAGCAAGTACTCCAATGGGAGTTGAATATCATCTTGTTACAGATGAGAAAGGTAAATCAGTCAATATGAGTGAATACAAAGGTATAGTTGGATGTCTTTTATATCTAACTGCTAGTAGGCTAGATATTATGTTTGCTGTATGTATATGTACACATTTTCAAGCTGATCCTAAAGAATTTCACATGATAGCTGCTAAAAGGATTATTAGGTATCTGATAGATACTGAAAAATTTGACATTTGGTATCCTAGGGATTCGTCTTTTAATTTAATAGGATATTCAGATGCTGACCTTGCAGCTTGTATAGTAAACAGGAAAAACACAAGCAGAACATGTCAGTTCCTAGGAAACAAGTTAATATCATGGGCCTGCAAAAAGCAAGCATTAGTCTCTACAATACCTCAACAACCAAAACTGAATACATAGCTGTTAGTAGCTGCTACTCACAGATGAAGCAACAACTTATGGACTATGAAATGCCTATGAGAACTTGTCCTATATTTTGTGACAATACTTCTGCTATATCTGATTCAAAAAATCCTGTTATGCATTCTAAAACCAAGCATATAGATATAAGATATCACTTTCTTGAAGATCATGTTTAAAAAGGAAATGTTCTGCTAGAGTATGTTCCTATTGAATTCCAATTAGCTGATATATTTACAAAAGCCTTAAAATCTGATAGATTTGAATTTTTAAGAGGTGAATTAGGCATGCTTATTCATTCTTAAACAATTGTTTGTTTAAACTAACATATGCAGCTATTACCAAATATCAGCTGAATCCATCTACTGATACTCAGAAAGGCTTAAAAGACACCCATCCTTCTTCCAATGAAGTTTTCGCTTGAAACATCTCCGAAACATTCTTCCAAATTGAAAGTCTTAAGACTTTTCCAACTGCTTACTTCATAAGACTCTAAATTTTCAGCTGCCATATCATTTGTTGAAGATAATTGTTAAGCAGATAAGATCTCACAGTTGCTGAAATTCAATCATAGCTCAGGTAAGTTTATGAACCTTAACACTTGCTGAACGTATCTCAGAAAGCGGTCTCATTTTAAATTTCCATTTAAAAGTTTTAATCATTTATTTTTATTTGAGATATTTGGGGTTCTCACTTATTCTGCATTAAAAAAATTCAACTGTCGCTATCTAAAAATACTATTCTTCTGATAATTGACATAAGTTTTAGCACAAAAACGTCAACATTAAATGGTTTATTCTTAATGACAACACTTTCTATCATCATTTAATGATTGACTTAAGAGCCCAAAATTTTCAAATTTCTCTTGAAACACATTGACACATTCTTAAAGAGCTTCACTGTTCACCTCTAACTATCAGTGGATTAAATTATGATGAGCCACTTTTTACTTCAAAATATCCCCTCATCATTATCTTTGCTCCTTATCACAACCATACATCCCTTATCACTGTTTGGTACAAACAAATGATTTTTTGTGTGTTTATCACTGCATACCATATCTCCACCATTAAATATTCTTTAACCTCTGTACCTAAACCAACTTAAATTCATCACCATCACTTTCCTACATATACCCCACAAAATATATTTCAACTTCACTACTTTCAAAAAGACTTCATATCTCATCGTTTACATCTCTCTCTATCTTACTTGTCAGTACTTCATCCACACACAATCTAAAAGTTTCAAATCCCTTAGGTACTATGGCAGATAACACCCATCTAGCTTGCAACACTCTTACATGTGAGACTGATGTTCCACCTACTGAACCTCAACCCACTCAATATATTCCCCCACTCTCTAATCCAACTTTTCACCTGTAACGCCCCGTATTCTTGCATGTGCATCGTATGCTTGTCTTCTTGATTTCTTGTTGATTGTGAGCATGTTTACTTAGTTATAAATGTTTTAGAATCATTCATAAATCATTCTTGAAGTTCTTAACATGTTTAGAATCGCGTACGCTTGTTTGTTGAATCGCCGGTTCGATCGTTTTGATCTTGGCCTTAGCGATTTCCCCTTGTTGCTCGTATTGCCTCTATTTCGTCGTACGAAGTGTTCGTTGAGTTCTTGGCCTTGTATCTAGGTCTTAACCATGTTGAAACAAGTCTTTTTCATAGCCAAGTTATCCTAGTTTGATTGGTGTTTGATTGTAGTTTGATTCATTGATCATTCGTCGCGTGAGTTGAGCCTTGTTCTATCTTGTTCCGGGTGTTGTTCGGGTGCGTTTCCGACTCGTTTTGAGTAGGGTTAGACCTTAGAATGGTTGCCCATAAGTTTGAGATCATTTAGGACAAGTTTAGACCAAGTTTTAGAGGTTCCTGAGCCGAGGCGCCTCGGGACTCAAGGAGGCGCCCGCCTCAACTGCAGGGAGCAATTTCAAATGAGCTGAACTTGGAGAAGGCCTCAGTGAATGAGGCGCCCGCCTGGGCATCAATGAGGCGCCCGCCTCAACCTCTGGATGTGCAATTACGGGATTTTCCCTTGTTTTGAGTTGTGACGTGAAATGCATATCCTACCCTCATTAAACCCCCTCTAAACCCTTCCTAACCACCCATACTTAGTCCTAATCATGTCCTAACACTAATTAGAAGTTAATCTAGGTTAGATTAGTGTTTGTTAACCCCCTAATTTCTACTAATTGCACTTGAGAAATTCCTCTTGTACCCTTCTCTTGTTGGAAGTATAAATACCAAGCCTTGGCCAAATTTTCAGTAAATCTCTCATTTGTTCATCCTCTTCTTACAACTTAGAGAGAGAGAGTGAGTTGGGGGCTTGAGTTTTGAGCCCTAGTTCATCTTCTTCCTCCGATCTACAAAGATTCCACCGTTCGATTGCCGCCAAACTTCGGATTCTTGACGGGTGCGACGAGAGGAACGACTTCACCGTTTAGATTTTGATTCTCTTGAGTTTTCACTCAAGCTAGGTAAGTTACTCTTCTTTTTTTTAGTTCTCATTGACCCTAAGGAAACAAAGTTTATGATGTATGAGGTCAATGAGGACACATAATTGCTTCCTATGCTTTCCATTTGAATTTTAAATGTATGATTTTGCTAGGAGCATGTCTAGGTGGGTTTCTTGCCTTGGGAAGTTTATATTGCTTTTTCAACATGTCTAATTGAGGTCTTGAAAATGTTAGAAACATGTAGTATATTTGTTGATGAAAGTGATATTATTTGGGAATGCCCTAAATTATGCCTATGTGATATGTGTGAAAATTGTTATGTGTTGTATCCTTCATATTGGACTATATAAGGGACATGAAATACATTGAAATGTTTTAAGTGAATTTACATCCTTGTTGAACTTAGAAGTGACCTAAGTTGGGTTATGAAGCATATAGCTTCAATTTCCCCAAAATTGGGAATTTAGAGAAAAGACTCAACGGAGTCGACTCTAGGGAAGGATTGAACATGTTAAACTCTAATTTCAATCCCTACGAAGTTTAGATACCGTTTAATTAAGTTTACTCAAATATGAGCTTGATATAATTATTTGCAAAGTCGTTATGAAGCGTTGGTTTTGAGCAGTAATTGCCTTCACATGATTATGGTAGAGATTAACACCCTACTTGGTTGGTCGAGTTCGCTCTTGTCGAATTCGGTCCTTAATTGGTTTAAGTCAAGTAAACATCTACTTGTGCATCACATTGAGTCCAGCTGGCATTATTTGGTTTGTTTATTAAGTCAGGGTGGGACGATGCATCGCCTTCACGAATTATGGGATTCGTGCTCGCTATGGATCGCCGCACCTGGGACTTCACACACGCCTCACTGGGCCGCAGTGGGAAGTAGCCCTTGTCGTATCAATACGTGCCGCATTGGTGCTAATGAAATCGAGTAGGTTCTCGGTATGAGTCGATGAATTCACATAACATCGATGGCACGAGCCAAGAATGAATGTATTGCAGAGCTACGGCGGCCGTTAAGCGGCCGTGACTATCATATCCTACTTGTATGATTTATTTTACGCACTTATGTGAATAAGGTGCTAAGTGTTAAATGATGATTATGTGCCATAATTGTGATAAATGTCATGCTATAACATGAACATGCATATTTTAGTAACTTACTAAGTCTTTCGACTTACCCTATTTGTTTGCTTTGTTTTCCTTAGATCAAAGCCGAGGAGACGTCCCACGCTAGACTCGCTTGTTCGCTTGGTCGTTTGTGAGCAAGGTTGCTCTTTTGGACTTTCACTAGTTAATCTTTTATTTTGGAAAGGACGTTGGGAAGCAAGTCATGTAGACTTGGCTTGGGATTTGTTGTTGTAGTAACTTAAATATTTGACACTTGTAATCTTTTGGTATGCTGACTATATGTCGAGCCTGTTTATATGTTGTTGGTTCATCACAGTTTCTTCCGCTAAAGCTTGTTTAAAGTATTATTGTTGTTGTTGTCTCCGGCATGTTGTGGCCGTCGAGTTTTTTTATAAGCATGTGTTAATTGTAGGAGTAGTTGTTGGGTTCCGGCTGTAACGTCGCCGATGACTTGTTTAATTTAAGTTGTTTTTCCGGCCAAGTGTAGCCGAGTTGTTATTCGTATACAATGTTGCGCCACATGAATTTCGTAAATCTACTTGCGCATGCTTGTGTGTATCTCGTCTATTTGGACGGCGCGACTCGGGATCTCGCATTGGGGTCCGGGTCGGGTCGTCACATCACCCCATATATTCCCCTTACCAAAAGTGTCCCATTCCTAACCTTCCCAACTGGGTTTTCCCCATTGATCATCTACCATTATTTATTCAATATCTTCTTTCTTTCCATGAAGAGAAAAAGGAAGAAAAACATGTGATCAACCCAATCGAGTACGTAGATACAAACTTTAAAAGAAAACTTAATGTTTTTTTTTATCATCCTACCCCTGTATACTTGTCTCTAGCTGAACTTGCTATCACTTATGGCACGTACTTTGATCTGCTGCCACCTCACTGGAGTGTCTTCTACCTCCCTAACAACAAATTTGTCCAGGATGAACTTATCCTCCCTGTCCGGCAGATATATCAAGATGTCTGTGTCTTAAACCCTTTTCTCTTAATGACCCCCATCTTCTAGGTAGACCAACAACTTTAGCTGATTCTATGATCCTAAAAAATCACCATCTACTTAATTGTGCCCCATCTAAACTAGAAACTATACAGCGGATGGCTATGGAGTTTATCAATGCTTGCATTCTTGATGCTAAGAATCATAATAGGGCTCTTCACCTACAGCAGATGTCCTAGTCAGGAGAAGCATCTACTTCCACACATCCTCTACTGTTCTCTTCTGTTAACCTTGTTGCTGCTGCTGACGCTCCACCTATAGCCTCACGTCCAGCCTTATCTGCTAAGCCAACTAATAAGTCAGCTAAGCTTGTGCTACTGCCACCTACTTCTTCCAATCCACTCAGGCCATCCATCAAAAGACAGAAAAAAACAAAAGAAGATTTTTAGTCAAGCTATCTCTCAGCCAATTTTTTTATGACTCTTCAAAAGCTGATACAGAGCCTGTTCTTTCAACTACTCATGTTCATGTAACCCTTGACTACCACACTCTTCTGCTCCATAATCATCAAACCTAGCTGAACTCCATTGTTCCCAATATTCGAAGCACCATTTCCACTGAAGTTCAGGTTGCTATTGCAACTGGCGCTCCTCGAGAAGCCACTATGCATGATTGGAATACTATTATAGCTTTCCAAAAGGATTGGGCTACAAGGGCAGAAAAACTGAATCCTTTCAGGAGGAGAAAGTGCAGAGAGCAAAATATGAAGCATATCAAGTAAAAGCTGATGCATATCTGCTGGAACTCAAAGATCTAAGGAGACGAACAAACATGCAATAAGATGATGAAGTGGATTCATCAGCGTGAACAAATTTAAATTGCTTACTTTTTGCTATGTTATATGTTCTGCTCCAACTAATATCTTATACAGGGATAAATGGCTTTTCACATTCTTATATTTTATTGCTCTCTAGACATGATGAATGACTTTAAGTAAATAGGAGGAGATTCATGCTTTAGATTTACTTAAAACCATTAAAGTTAAAACAACTAGTCTTAAATATTTTAATTAATACCTTTATACTATTTTATTTAGACTTTAACAAGTATAAACCTATCTACTGAAACCTTCAGCTCGTAGATGCCTCCCAGACTTTGTTAAACAACCTCTTTAAATAAAATACCATATCTTCTTAAGCTTAGTCATCAGCAGCTACCAGCAGCTGATACCACAGTGTCAGTGCCTACTTAACACTTACATTCCCTATCTGCTGCACATGATATATTGTTGAAACAATTGGCCTTCACGCTCTTATATTTAATTATTATTTAGTCTTTATATTTCAAACAAAAGAACTATTCATAGAAGAGTTTTTCTTTGTCTATCTTGTCAATAGAAGACTTTCGTGTTTGTCTTAAATGTTCTTCAAATATATTATATCCACTAGCTAACCACTCTCTTTATTATGCTCATGCTAGGTGTTATCCTTTGTCTCTAACATTCTGCAAGATCTCTGTGCATTCAATTAAAGATTTTTTCATCATCATTTCTTCAAGAAATTCAAGTTTCAATTTTGCTCTCTCAAACGACTCCAAACTTGAAGATCTCTATAAAACGTCTGAAGCAATGATCGAAGAAACTACCTTTGCAGAATTACGTAAACAGAATTCATAAATCTTACAAATCTTCAAAGCACACTAACAGAGACAATATGTTGAAGCCTTCATTCGATTTAGAAATTCAATCTTTCTTTGAAGAGCTTATTCTCTCAAACAACAACTAGATAATATTTCATATATTATTCTTTTCTAGTTTCTTGTTTTAAAACAATCACTATTCAGTTTGTTCCTTTATTCTTCCGAACCTTTAAGGAATCTTTGATTGTTTCACGAGTTTGATTGCTTCTCAATCATACTCCTCAAACACGAGTTTTTGTTGTACACTAATCCTTTAGTGATCACTTAGAATATATATAATCTTAGTGCACTTAAAAAATCCAAGTTTGACCAACTTGGTAGTGGACATAACAATTTTTACACTGTGAATCATTCCTAAATACTGTGTCAACTATCTTTCCGCTGATAGAATTGTTTCTCACACTTAAGTAGTTTCAATTTACTTAAGTGTCAGTCGGTTACATTCTTAAATCATTTACTTAATTGTTTTATATATTGTCTTTTAGTTCCTTTCTTATATTAAGTGATTTGCTTAAAACCTTTACTACTTAAACTCGTGTCAAGAAGCTGGCACAGAGTATTTTGTTCATTAGCTGATAGAACAATTTGTCTATCTGCAGATAACTTATTCTTTCCGCTACCAATTTTGTAGGTTTTCAAAATAACCCGTAAAGTTTTTAAAAAGGCTATTCACACCCTCTAGCCTTATTTTGTTGCCTACATGATTTACAGGATCCTTTTGACTATCGGAGAAGAAAGAGAACAACGACTGCATTACGTTGAACGCATTTAATGCATCGAGTTGTCGGTCTGAGTTTCCTTTGAAACAGGTCGGAGAGATCATGGAGATGGAGTAGGTACTGTGCAGGAATAGATGTATCCAAAAGATTCAGACTTGTAGTGTGTCCGAATGTGTCACCACAATGTCTCTCTGTGTAGCTATCACCAAAGAGGAAAGTCTTAGGACTTTACCCATGAAACACAAATCATGAGTCATCAAGAAGTCAACTGAGAAAAACCCTTTGACAGATATTCAAAAATGAATATCTGTAAAGTTAATCCTTTAAATAATGTTAAGTAGCACTTCATAATCCTAAATATTCGCTTTAAAATAGGGCATCATTGATCTTCATAAGGTCTACTAGTGAAGTTTGTTGTTGAAGGTCTGCCAAAGACTGCTGGTGACCCTGTATAACAAGGACTAGCTAAACTGTTCTAAGGCTAAGTTCTATGCTAAGTTGCGATGCTAACGGGTACGCAGCCCATTTAGCCATTTAGGCAAAGAACTACGTTAATGAATGACCATAATCAAATCTAATTTTACAAATAGAAACAACATCATCAAACCTTTAGGTCAACCATAGACGTTGACCATTCCAAGGTCAACGTAGGAAGGGCTGAGCTACCAAGGACCATATGTCAAGGACAATCCAAATGAAGACAAGTCCGTTTTTTATGTTAGTAGTGGTCGGGACATGTTGAGCTCATTCATGCATTGACCAGATGCATGTGGTTGAGGAACATACGTACTCACAGCAACAAAGTCTTCGTCATCAGAATCACTCGTAATGGGGATAGCCTCTTCAAATTGGCATGGAGTTACCTTAAATTTCTTGGCTCTTTCGACGTCTAGACCACTTGGATTATCGTAATTGCTTGGAATTCCCCTCAATCGCTTGCATTTACGTGAGCTAGGGTTTTCGATTTGGGGGAAACCAGTTAAGTCACCGGGGTTTTCTACATTAATGGCATTCCCCTTTTCTCCAGGTAATATGACAGTGAGAGGCTCTGGAAGGGGTTTGGCAAGAACAATGGCTGAGTCTGGATTTATAGGAGAGGAAGTTTGAGATGATGTAGCTTCAACAGAAGTAGCACAATAAGCTACATTGGCTGAGGGACTCTGCTTCATGGGGTCTGAGGAGCTGGAAGGAGCAGATGCCATTGAGAATTTAGGGTATCAAGAAATGAGATGAAGAGAGATGGAGATGGTCCAAGATTATTCAGTAACTTTTGGAATCAGTTGAACAGAAGAGAGTGTGGAGAGGATATCGAGCCTGCTACCTGAAAGATCACTTAAGACAACCTCTTAAACACATTAGCCGTTAGTAACAAAATTTCAGGAATAGGAGGGGCCGTTTGTGATATCCATAAACCAATTTTTGATTTTTGAAAACAAACCAAGGTTGACCAAATCATGTACCAGTGCAATAGGAATTCTGATTTTGACAAGAGAAAAATGTGGAGAACTATGTGTGTGTGGTAACAACCAATCTCTTTATCACATTCTTGAATTTTTGAATTTCAAAATCATCAAGGATTCTTAACAAACACACCAAAGGGCTTGCCAAAATTGTACCAACCCAAGCATTCAATAGCAGTTATATCCTTAACAAGAACTCTTAGAGCATCACACAGATTAGACAACCACATAAATATTTAACATGGAATACTTTGGTAATTATTTTGCAATTTTTTGAGATAAGGACAAAAAATCAGTAGGATGATATTATCAAAACAGAACATGTCCTAAAATTTATGTCTAACAGATGAGGAAAACAAATCAGACAGAATCTAGTCTAATGCAGTCACACACATGTGAAAAAATGTCTAGATCATCTGAATGTAGTTCCCAATATAGCTACATTGGAAGATGCATTTACCAAAGTTATGATTTTATGTACAGTTTCTCAATTTTTCTTTATACTAACCATACTCATCTCCCACAAATTCCATAGGTACTTTATTTCCCTAGGAGAATAGCTCTACTTTATTTCAAGCATATTCACAACATGCCACTTGGAACCTTTCACACTATTTACCAAGGGAAGCCATTTAACTTTTGATCAACCCATGACATCCAAGGATTCATAGTCCCAAAAGAAAGTTGCCACAACCATGTTCACAGGTAGCTCTTTTCCGTTAGGTAGCTTTCACACTTTTTCTTTTAAGGGAATTCAATTTTATCAAGATCACCCTATGAGCACCTAAGTTCCATAGTACCAAGATAAATTGCCACATCCCTAAATTTCAAAAGGTAGCTCTTTCCTTTGTGGGCTTTAAGATTTTTCAACATAAAAAATTTTGGGAGAGAGAGTGAGAGAATTAGAACAAGGAAATCACAACAGATTTTGAATACAAATCCCAAGCAACAACATGCACAAAACATAAGAGATGAACCTAGTGTGCCCACTAAATACATAATGCAGAATGCCTATATATATAGACTCTTGGTACATGGCACACATACCGAGAGATTTCCTAAGATTGATAAATCTCTCAAAATCTAGACTCTTGGTAAAAATATTGGCCAATTGTTTATCAGTCCTTATATGTTTAATGCAAATAATACCTTGTTCAACCAGGTCTCTAATAAAATGGTGTCTTATATCAATGTGCTTAGTTCTAGAGTGTTGAACATGATTTTTTTGCTATGCTTATAGCACTGGTGTTGTCATAATACATGATTAACACTTCACTGTGTAGGCCATAATCCTTGATCATTTGGATCATCCATGAAAGTTATGTACACCCACTACCAGCAACAATGTATTTAGATTCAGCTGTGGAGAGGGCAACACAGTTTTGCTTTTTACTAAACCAAGAGATCAAGTTGTTACCCAAGTAAAAGCATCCACTAAAGGTACTTCTCATGTCATCTACACTACCTGCCCAATCAGCATCACTGAAACCAACAAGGTTGGTGTCAGTGTGTTTTGTGTACCACAAACCCATAGTACAAGTCTCACCAACATACCTAATTATTCTTTTGACAGCTTTCAAATGAGAGACTTTAGGGTTTGATTGGTATCTAGCACACGAACACACACTATACATGATGTCTGGACGGGTGGCAGTCAAATATAGCAGACTCCCTATCATGCTTCTATACAAAGTATGGTCAACACTTTCTGATTTCTCATCCTTGCAAAGTTTATTGGATGTACCCATTGGGGTTTTCTTTTTCTTTCCATCCTCAAGACTGAATTTCTTCACCAAGTTAAGAGCATATTTGGCTTGAGAGATGAACATCCCTTCATGCAATTGTTTTATTTGAATCCCTAGGAAAAATGTTAATTCTCCTATCATACTCACCTCAAAGGTAGATGTCATGCAATGCATAAATTCTTTTTCCAAGAACTTAGAAGTAGACCCAAACATAATATCATCAATATAAATCTATGCAATCAAAATGTGTTTGTCTTTTCTTTGAATAAAAAGTGTTTTGTCTACTTCTCCTCTTTTAAAACCACTTTTCAAAAGATGGTCTGTATGTCTCCCATACCAAGCTCTAGGAGTTTGCTTGAGACCATTCAAGGCCTTTTTTAATTTAAAAACATGGTTGGGTTTATGGGGGTCCTCAAATCCCTTTGGTTGTTCAACAAACACTTCTTCCTCTAGAATGTCATTTAAAACAGCATTTTTCACTTCCATTTAAGTCTAGCTTTGTTTCTTATTATCTCTCCCACTTCATTTGATTTGTTTTTGAAAATCCATTTAGTTCCAATAACATTCATAGAAGTTGGTCTAGGTACAAGGTACCAAACATCATTCTTAGCAAATTGATCAAGCTCATCTTGCATGGCATTGATCCAACACTCATCTTTTAGGGCTTTATGCACATTCTTAGGTTCAATGGTAGACACAAAGCATGAAGTATGTATCTCTTCACACTCAAAAGAAGACAGACAAGCCAATTTCCTATAGTCTACCTTACCTTTCCTCCTTGTTGACATTCCATCATATACATTACCTATGACTTGTGAAGTGGGATGCGCTTTCTGAATTCGGCTAGGAATGTCATGGCTGCGATCAGTCAAACTGGATTGAGTTTCTGGCTGTTCAAGATTTGTTTCTGGATCTGGCAGGTTTCTGACCAATGTAGCTTCTGATGCAGCTGCATCCGGAGCTACATTCGGAGCTACATTCGGAGCTACATTCGGAGCTACATTCCGAGTCTCATTCTCTGAACTTCCAGAACTTGTAGATTCTGTATCTTCTGGTGCAGGAGCACTGTTTGCAGGTACATGTTCTGAAGATTTAGCTGGTGGTCTTTGATCTCCAAAGTCTAGCAAACCTGTAACATCATCCTCAACTGTTTTGTGGCCAAGATCCGTTAGGTCATCAAACACAAGATTCATAGACTTCATAATAGTTTTAGTCCTAAGATTAAAGACTCTATAGGCACGACTATTGGTGGAGTATCCCATGAAAACACACTTGTCACTTTTAGAGTCAAATTTTGAAAGATGATCTCTATCATTGAGAAGATAGCACACACACCAAAAAACATGAAAATATTTTAATGTAGGCTTCTTCCCTAGTAAAATTTCATAGGGTGTCATGGTGCTACCTGGTCTCAAGAAGACCCTATTTCCTATATGATAAGCAGTGTTTAAGGCTTCTGCCCAAAATCTTTTAGCCAAATTCTTGGAGCTTAACATGACTCTAGCCATTTCTTGAAGTGTCCTATTCTTTCTTTCTGCCACTCCAGTTGTGGAGTTTTAGGAGCTGAGAATTCATGGGTTATGCCATTTGAAGCACAATAGCTAGAAAAGGAGGAATTTTCATATTCCGTGCCATGATCTGACCTAATTCTAGTAAACTTTAGATCATACAAGTTCATAACATGAGTGTACCATATTTTAAAAGCCTCAGAAGTTTCAGATTTTTTCTCTCAAGAAGACGACCCATCTGTATCTAGAAAAATCATCAACACAGACAAAAGTGTACTTTTTCTTTCCTAGACTCTCTACTTCAATAGGACCACTGAGATATGTGTGAATCATATCAAGGCATCTAGATGTGGAACACTGAGATATGGGAAGGTGAGAAGCCTTGATTTGTTTACCTTTTTGACATGGACCACATACCTTTGTGAAGTTCTTATCCAGACTAGGCAATCCTTTTATTGCATCATGCTTCACAAGCTCATGAAGTTTACGAAAACTCATGTGCCCTAGTTTTTGATGCCATAGATCTGTGATATCAATACTAATACTGTGACAGGTTTATGCATTGTTGAACATATAACAATTGTCAGAGGATCTAGTACCTGGCAAAAAACACTTGTTAGATTGATCAAAAACTTAACAAGAATTCTTATCAAACTTTACCTGTAGATCATCATCACACAATTGACTGATGCTAATAAGGTTGGTCTTAAGACCTTCAACATGGTAGACATTGGTAAGCCTTGGAAGTACATCTACATTCAGGGTTCCCTTACCAATTATCTTACCTTTGGCTCCTCCTCCGTATGTCACAGACCCACCATTGATACTCACATAGTCCTTAAAGTTCTTAATTGTATATGTCATGTGTCTAGAACACCCACTCTCAAAGTACCATGAACCAACTATGTGTGACTTTAATGATGTAAAGGTTACATTGCACTGTTCATCATCAGACCACTTTGCACCGGGACATATGTCAAAGGGCTCACAGTATTTGGCTTTATCATTCCTGTAACTCCCGTTGGGAACCCACATCTTTTTGAAAGTTTTTGGCTGATGTTTCTTAGAATGTACTTTCTGATGTAGCTTCGAATGTAGCTTCCAATGTTGCTGCATTGGATGCTGCATTCGATGCTGCATCTGATTACGTACCAAGTAAGCTTGCCTTACCTCTTCCTCATAGACAACCTTTTTTAAGAAAACATAATGGTTGAATATGACCAGGCTTGTGACAATAGTGACACGCAAAATTTTTCTTTCTTGTTTTGGGTTTTTCAAAGAAGTTTGGATTTTGAAAATTTTGTGTGGGCTGTTTTGGTTCAGGCGTACCTTCACCTTCTTTAATAAACATCTTTGGCCTGAATCCAATTCCAGACTTACCAGAATTCCCATATTTCAACATATCATCCATTTTTTGTTGGCCAGAGTTCCATTTAGCCATGGTTTCATTGGCTTGGATGAGTTCTTCTTTCAGTTCTTCAATCTCCACATTTTTTTACTCAGCAAACATTCCAGCCTTGTGATACACTCCTTTTGCTCTTCATTTACCTTCTTTAGCATATCATTTGTCTTTCCCAGCAATGTAACTTGAAGAGCCCTCTTTTCCCAATCCTTATACAACTCCTTGTAACCTTCCAGCAGGTCTGATTCTGATTCTCCACCATCTTCTGTGACAGAGGAGTTAAAACAGCAAAGATCTTCCCAGCTTCTGTCCAATGTAGCTTCTGATGTAGTTTCTGAAGAAGCTACATTCGAAGGTACATTGGCCGAAGGACCTGCACAATCTGATTCAGAATCGTATACAGCAGTGAGAGTGATGAGATCTCCTAGATTTTCCTCATCACTATCACTCAACGTTGCAGAAAAATTCAAACCTTTCTTTCTTAAGGTATTTGCACATTGATTTGCATAGTGACCAAATCCTTGACACTCCCTGCACTGAATAGATTCAATATTCTTTCCATTGTAAGAAGGTTTTGAAGCAAAAGGATTGGTAAAGGGTTTTTCTGGTGTTTGAAAAGAATTTTCCTTAGGAACAAATTTACCAGAATTAGGCTTAAAAGAGGTTTTGGAGCTTGATGATGGAGTTCTGTTTTGGCTCTTGGCTTTCAAATTTTTTTAAATTTAGTAGTCAAAAGAGCCATGAAATCTTCTCCAAAATCAGACTCATCAATTTCTTTTTGTAAAGCAAGTAGATCAGAAGAGACATCAACAACAGAAGGCAAAGCAATGTTTTTCACAAGAGGAGTAGAAGATGATGCACCTTTGCCTTTTTACTTGATTTGATCATTTAGGTTTAATTCAAAATTTTGAAGGATACCAGCCAATCTTTCAAAACCCATTTTTTCAATATCATGTGCTTCCTCAATAACACAAATTTTCACATTAAACCTTTCAGGAAAAGTTCGCATCATCTTGCTAACAAGACGATCATTGGTGATAGGATCACCCAAAGCAAGAGCAGAGTTAGACATATCAAGAAGCCTACCATAATAAGACATGATATCCTCATATTCATTCATTCTTGTGTTTTCAAATTGTGTGGTTAGCAATCTTAATTTAGAAGCACGAACACTGGCAGGTCCTTCACACAGGGTTTGAAGGGCCTCCCACACATCTTTAGCAAACTCATAATTGGCTATAACCCTAAAGGTGTTGGTATCTAAGGCTTTGTATATGGCAGACAAGGCTTTAGAATTGAATGAAGCAGTATTTCTATCTTCATTAGACCAATCAGCTTCTTTAGTGATCTTTACATCACCATCAATATCAGTCGTTTTTGGAGGACTCCAACCATTTAGAACAGCAAGCCACGCTTTTTCATCAATTGATTTGATGAAGATACGCATCTTCATTTTACAAATAGAATAATTTGCATTAGTTAAAGTTGGAGGACGAGCAACATTCTCATATTGAGAATCCATCACGGCTACAACCAGAATCAACTCTTAGTGACGTCAAGAGAATGCTCTGATACCAATTGTAAGAACAATAGTAGCTAGGATTCTCCAAACAGCCAATGCAGTTTCCAATGTAGCTTCTACTGAAGCTACAATAGAAGTCACAATGGTCAGAAAAAGTAAAACAGCGGAGGACTTAATTATAAAGCAGGAATTTTAGCACAAACGTTTACCAAATAACCTACAAGCCTATGCTTGTAGATCTAGTCTTATGGCCAAAAATATTTCACTAAATAATATGAATTGTTTTACAAAAACTTTGTGAAATCACCAAACAAAATACTCTCACCGGAAAACAACTCTTGGAGAGCAAAATCCCACTGAAAAACAGATAAAGAAAACATGGGAAGAAACAAACAGCTTCCTAAAAACGACTAGGAAGACAAAAATAGCTTCAGCTCTTCAATGTAGTTCCGAATGTTGTAACATTCGAAGCTACATCCAAATTCTGCACAATCCTGTAATCTTGAAACTGCTTTTGAAACTCTGAATATTCTGCTCTCATCTTTCTCTTTTTCTGCCTGTATGCATATATTCAGCCGCTGCCCCATGTCCTCTATTTATAATTTGAAGGAGACCTACACATAAAGAAGGAAATAAACTCCAATTTGGAAAATGATTAGAATTAATAATTAAATCAATTTCCTTAACTACTAGATTCACTTACAATATTGTCAAGGACTTAAAGGCACGACATTATGAAGGATTTTTACATAGATTTTGTTTCTAAAATAACTCCTATGATTTAGGACCAAGAAACCAAAAAATCTTTAGAAAAATTTTGTTTCCAAAATTGCCAAACTTGCCTAAACACAATGACCAAGAAAGGAGAAACAAAAACTAAAATAGGCCATGCCTATTTTACCCTTAAATACTCGTAAAATGACCTGATGTATCCAAATTAAGCGGATACACTGGGCTTGAAGTAAATGGATATCTGGCTTTTAAACTATTCTTGTCTTGAGGCCCAAACCTGTCAAAATAACCAACAATAAACATGAACTAGGTAAGGGCTTTCTTGCAAATGCACCCCGGTGTAAAAATTAGCTAACACGCATATGCAATATCAATTTGAAAAAGTTTTAGCCTATAAAAAATGAGTATACCTTTTTTCTTCCGTCAGAGGGGTTTATATAGCCAGCCTTGAAGGTTGGAAACTAAATATTAAGTGGACGAGTGTGAAAGGCGGGAACGTTCATGGCCACATCCGGAACGTGGGGGCGGATCTCCCAGCATTAACTCCCCCACGTTCAACACGACAATTATCGTATAACTAAATGGGCTGGTTGGGCTCGCTGAATCATCTGCTTGTTCACTACACTTTTGACCCCAGATGACAGACATGAGCTTGCTTGCTCTGTACGCCTGAGCGACTAGTGATCTGTCCGTGCTTGCTTATAAGTTGAGCCCGAACCTTATTGAATGCACATGATTTGTTTGTGGCCCTGATGACGGCGTGCTAGACACATGACCAATGTTTGGGCCTTTTGGGCCAGATAGTTCATGACCTAAAAATTAACTTTATTAATTTGAATTAAACATGAGAAATATAACCCAGAACTCGTAAACCAATCCGACCCAACCTAAAAATTACACGGCCCAACCCAAATTGTTAACATTTTTTAGTCAAAATGGGTAACCCATTTGACCCAAAATATTAACAGCTTGGGTCGGGTTAAAGCTAGTTGAACTTGTTAGTCATTTTGACCCAATAGTTTTTACTCTCTAAATATATGATTTTTAGGGAAAATACGAATCGACCAGTTTCAAACAGTTACCAGCTATAACCTGACCCAATTTAATCAAACTATTTCGACTACGTTTGATATTTAGATTCTAATGAATTTTAACCGGTTTCGACCAGTTATACATCACAACCCGACACATCTCACACAACTGCCGAGCCTAATTCTAATGATAGGCAAATGGTGTTAGAGCATCACCATTGTTGGCTTTGTCAACTTCTTAGAGTATAGGAAATTGTGTAAAATGACCACATAAGAAATTTTTTTGGCCAACTTGGAAAGAGGGGGTGGCCCAACTTCTTAATTAGGAACCTGCAAGTGGAGAGAGAGTGAGGGGACATCAACCGGGTGTGTGTGTGTGGGTGGGGGGTTTTGTTTTTATTAAATAGTGTTAAATTTAATATTTTTTAATGTAAGAAGTTGTGTAAGAATAATATACAATGAGAAGATATATTCTTAAGTGGATAAAAAGATAAAAATATATAGATGACAGTGAGACCCGTTGTATTAAGAATATACACATTAAAGATGCTCTTATGTTGTAGATTATATTTGGGAGGTCTGTTTATTTGGATTAGATTATAGATTAGGGAGATGATGTTAGTGCAAAAGTCTTAAGTGAATAGTTTTGTGTCTTTTGATTGGAATCAGATCTAAAGATGGGGGAGAATTAGAAATGAGAAACAGGCTGGGCCTGGCTGGCAGAAGTTGATGCTCACAAGCCGTCAAATATCTAAATCATGGGTCCATACATTTTGAAAATATATGAGACTAAAGAGAAAGTTATATATACTTTTCAATCTATTTAGCAACCCTACTTTTGTAAGTGGAGACTGGAGACCACTTTTTTTGGTAGGGCTGCCGGCTGCGTTAGGTTTATTGGGAATTATGCAAACAATTGGCAAAAATTCTAGTAAATAGCCACAGCCACTTTAATTTTATAAGAAGGATCGTTTTAATCTGGTTTATCGTATGTTGATGAATTGAAGTGTTAGATAGTGATATTCGATTTTATCAATTAAGATTCGTAAGACGTTGTCTTACGAGATCTACTTAATTTTTAAAATATTTTTTCATAATATTTTGTGTCACACAGATGATATCAAAAGCAAAAGACTTATGCTTAAACCTATTTGTTTTGAAGAAGTTAATGATGTGCCCCATAATTATTACTATTATTTTTCCCTGTAAATCACTTTTTCTCTTGCACAACAGTAAGATATTTTAGGAAAAATTGTAGGTAAGTCCTTTTTTCAAAGTTTTTAACCGTGTTTTTTTTTGTAATCGATAAAGTGTACTTTTTACATTGCGACGCACAAAGTGTATCGCGATGCATCATTTATATGTCACGATTCATAAAATTGCTTTCTTCCAATTTTTTAATTCCATCACTCTCCAAGAAATCAACTAAAAACCTTAACATTGGAAATGTATTAAGAGGAAGAGACTCTAATTAGTTAACGCCCTAATTGGGACGTCCAAAACATAGTTAAGTACATGTAAAAAGTGGACCAAATTGCCCGTTCTTAGTGCTACTTATTGGCCTTTGGGTTAGACTGCTTTAGCCTTTAGGCTTTCTTTGTCTTCGTTTTTTTTTTAAGTCATTTGTTTCCATTTCTTTTTTTTATATCCCCATTACTTTTTCGTGTAGTCGTTACAAAATTACGAAGAAAAAAAAAACATAAAAAATGGTTGGGCAGTTTTCGGCCCTTTCCGTAAGTAATACTTTTACAGTTTCTAAATAATTGTCATGTTTAATTGAACATACAAATTAAAAAAAAAACTTATTGTAATATAACTATTGGTTTATATAATATGTGATTTCTAATAAAGTCTATGTATATGTGGCTCATTATTAAAATATGATGAAAATGAAATGATAAAAATGTTTTTATAAAAAGAAAAGTTTGGAAATATGACATTTTTTAATGGACGAAAAAGAAAAACATTACAATTATTTAGAAACTGAGGGAATATTAAATATTGGGAGCCCCAATATGTCATTCAATGGACTGAAATGTGAGGAGAAACAGGTTCAGATTGCGGAATTTGATGGGCACCAAAAACTTAAAAACACGTGGATTATCCGCATGAAAATGAGCGGCATTGGGAGAGGAGACATGAAAACAGGCAGCTCCATCAAGGCAGATGCGGATCACCTATTTGAGCAAGAGGCGACGTGGCGCATTATGAGTGTGCCACCGCACTAATGAAAAGTCTCTAGAATAGCTTCGGTGCCCCTTTTGTTTTCAGAATTTGACCCGCAGCCCATGTGCACCCAGGCTTTGCGATTTGGTCCTATGACAGCTTCTATTAATCTCTGATAGTTTAAAATGCCTTACAAAACTTAATAGGAGTTGACAGACGTGGATGACTTACACATTGAAATTCTAAAAGTGATGCATATAAATGCAAAAGTGACACATTTACGTGGAAAAGTGACATTTAAGTCCAAAAAGAATCACACTTTCATACACAATGACTTCAATATTGATGGACTAAACATGACATATTTAAATGAAAAAGTATCATATTTAAAAGCAAAATAGTGACACATTTATAAAGAAAATGTACACATTTTTGGCCAAAAAATGACATATTTCCATTCATAATAATTGTTACACATTGAGAAACTGAAAGTGACACATTTAAATGCAAATGTGACACATTTATAGGCAACAGTAATACATTTAAAGATACTAGTAAGGTTCACATGCGTTGCACGTGGTTAACGCACTTGGTGTTAATGGTTTTTTAAAGTGATTTGTCAGTTTCTTAACTTTTTTGTTTACTTTTAATTATTGGATTCTTTTTGTGTTTTAATCTTTATGGTTTTGAGACTTATAAATTGTGTTGTTGTGTGTTTAGGTTTTTCGATATTTTGTTTTTCGGTAATTTATAATGTAAGTTTTTAGTCATTATATTGCAACTTATCCTACACATTTGTCTTTTTTATTAGTTATTTTTAAATCTTTTTTTAATATCAAACATGAATTCATTCACTTTTATCGGTGTTGGAATTGAAAACAATTCAAGCTTACTTTCTTAGATAAACACATTGTTGTTGGAGACTTAGCTTATGTCGTTTATGAAATTTATGACTCTCTTTGGAAAATAATAAACTGTTTTATAGAAATCAAACTGACAATCCCAAAGTATATACTTACACTCTAAAATACACAATTCACCCAGTATCTATAAAGTCTCACTTTACCACCCAACCTAACTTTTGTGTCATTTTCATATGTCATTGTATAAGTTTTTTCTAGTTTGCCCCCTAGACACTACTAAGGTTACCAATATGATGTTAAGGTGCACATGGTATTTCACGTGAATGACATTTTGGTCATTTTTAACAATGTTTTCTATGCTTTTATTACCAAAAAAAAACTTCATTTTCTTATTCTCTGACAACGCTCTCTCTGCTTCTTCTCCAACAATGACATCTTATTTAAATTTTTAAGTGAGATAAAACTCAAGAGTGTATAAATCTTTTATTCAAATTTTTATATAGAAAAATAAATAAAAATAGTGCGGAATCATATCAGAGAGAGATAAAACACAAGAAGATGATCACATTCAGGTGTCAAGGCCGCCATGAATAAGAACCCACAAAAAATTAAAGTTGTCAGAGCTGCCTATGTTAAATGACCAAGCCACAAACACAATGCATAAGCATACACGATGAATTTCAAAACTCATATTTGAATTCATCACAGATGCACACGACAATGATAAGGCACATCATGATTCAATCCGTCTTCATCGTCCCTAGCTTACACAAGTAGAGAATGCTAAATACGTAATGTACTCAATTCACAAAAACAGGTTCTAACATAGAATATACAATCACATAATCAGAAGCATGAAACTTTAACCATGCTTGCAAACCCAAGTGCACTCTCAATACCATGGCGCTATTACTAACTTTATTATATAATTAACCATTTAGTATTTAATATATGTTTTAAAATAAAAATAATATTAATTAATTGTTTCAATAATTCAAAAATAATTATATGATCAAATTACAATTTCCCCCAAGGTATCCACCAAATCGTATAATGTACCCCAACCTAAGGTTTGTTCCATAATGATATCTGACGTTACATTTTTTTCCATTTTCCAACCTATCCGTGATGGACGCTAGAATATTCACGTTAAATAGCACACGGTCTTCCATGTGCGGGGTAAAAATGACATTTTCATTAGCTGCCTTAGGGATAAATGTATTAAAAGTAAAAAACTCTAATCTCACACACTCTCCTTCCCTCTTCTCCCGATGCAAGTGCCCATCTCTTGCTCCACCAAAATAGTCGCCATCTCCAGCCTAAACCCTTCCCACTTCGGTCACGCCTATCACAACTTTGGCGCTGTCCTTCTTCGATTCTAGCCAAACTCCATCTCTGATCTTCCTCATTCTATCTCATGCAAAACTCGCGCCTAAAGTAGAAATCTGAGGGTATATACTATACTTACTAAAAACCCTAGTAAAAACATGCGATTAACAAAAAACACATAACCCTTATCGATGAATTCATCGGAAAGAGAGACAGGCTTGAATGCAGAGAAATGGTAAGGAAAATGCTATGCTTTGAAGAAGTGCAAAGTTGTTTTGAACAAAGACATTTTTGCGCTTGAAAACTTAGTAGTAAGGAAAATTATAAAATTAGTTGTAAGGCTAGCAATGTTGTTATTTTAATTTGTCTCATAACTAAATTTAGAATTTATTTAATTTATACACCGATCATTCATACACCCATCACCATTACCACCACTACCACCTCAAATAACACTATTAGCCTAGAAATCAATTTTTATTTTATTTTATCTTATTTCTTTGTTTAATTTCTTACTCATTTATTTAATGTCGTATTCCACATAAATCACCACTTTCATGCTTAAAATCGCCCCCACCACTACCAGCATCCCTGCAAATGCCGCAACAGCTATCACCACCACCAAGAAACGTGTCCACCTTGCCTTGCTGAAATGGAAAAATAACATATCTTTAGTTTCCGTTAAGTGAAACTACTTTCTTCAAACGACTTTCCTATCGATTCTAACTTAATCTCTTCTCTAACAAAACGCACAGATTTGTCAACTAAGTTCTCAATTTTTCTTTATCTTCTTGACATTATATCACCTTTCCTTAACACGTTTCTCTTAGCTTATTCATACGCAATTACTAAGCACGCTATAGATTTGCTTAGTATCTCGATTCTCACCAACCAATGTATTATTATAGTTACAATTTTTCATAAACCTCTAATAATGTCATTCCCAACATATGATGTCTCACTTTCCGACATGTTTTTTCTATTTGTCCTCTCCCGTCTATGGGCATTAAAAATAGTGATGGAAAATCGTGTACATGAGGATTATTTTGGTCATTTTGCTTGTGGCTCAAAGTGGGATTTGTTATAATTTCATCATTTAGTTTGCCATTTAATATTTAAAATATTTTTTTAATTAATAAATAATTATTTAAATAATCTAAAATTAGTTATACTTTGTCTGATATTTAAATCAAACATTAAAAAATGCATTACTCCAAAAAATGAAATTTAAAATTTATTTTTTAGCCCTCACTTTCTTTCGTCAACCCCATCATTTATAGACTCGCCACCACCACCACTAACACCTCAAATTTTACCATTAGTCCAAAATTTAATTTTTTTGATTTGATTTTATTTCCTTTTCTAATTTCTTACACTTTCCTTCGAAGTAACAAATTTGGAAAACCCATCAATGATAGACACGCCACCACCACAACCGTAAATTTCACTTTTTACAAACTCAAATTCAATTTTTTTGAATTTTCAAACTTTCAAATTGAATATGAAACCCTTATGGTTATTTGAAAATTTGATGATTAGGAAATCTCACAACGATGTATTTCATCTAATCCACTATTGTCATCCCTAAAATTACTATCACCACAACCTCTAACACCATCATCCATGCAATGTTAAGCACCGCCATCACCATCACCAAGAAACGATTCACCTCGCCTTATTAAAATAGAAACATAGAATCTCTTTAGCTTCCGATTAGTCGGACTTCTTTCGAACGTCGATTTCTTACGCCTCTCATTTCTGTCAAATTACTCCTAAGTTCGGTGTCAAATTACAAGGAGAGAATCTAATTTAGGATGGAGCTACTTGAAAAGATGTTGATTGGTGACAATTTCTTTCAATTAAAGGAGAGTTGTGGTAGAAGAAAAGAAAGTTGATAGCCGTGGGAGGGAATAGAGATTCTCACACGTAACTACTCCGGTTCTATGAAGAGGAGCAAGCAAGTTAAGACCAAAAGAGATTAGAAGTTTGGAACCCTGTTATGGGAAGGAGTAAAATATTTTAAACCTAGTTATTTGTGGTTACTAACAGTGGTTTGTTTGTAATATTTATAAGTTAGAAGCGTATGATGATAGTTTTTAAGGTTGTTTGTAGTAGTCTGAAAATTTAAAGAAGTAAACTGTAGATTTTGGCTTTCTTTTGTAACAAAACGCACAAATTTATCAATTGGTTCTTCATTTTCTTCATCTTATTGACATTATGACACATTTTCTTAACCCACTTCTCTTAGCTTATTCATGGATAATAGCTAAAGACGCTACATATTTTTGCTTAATATCTTGATTCTCACTAACAAATCTATTATTGTAGTAACATTTTTTCATTTACTTCTATAATGTCTTTACTGAGTAAAACCATATTATTTAAGAATGTAATATCATATTATTTTTTAGTTTCAAATAAATTTTTAGTCTCTCGACTGAGTAAGGGTATTTTTGTT
The DNA here is from genome assembly GCA_013146195.2 of Codonopsis lanceolata. Lineage (NCBI taxonomy): Eukaryota > Viridiplantae > Streptophyta > Magnoliopsida > Asterales > Campanulaceae > Codonopsis > Codonopsis lanceolata. The sequence continues at coordinate 95,415,681 of CM028383.1, forward strand.
ATTTAAGAAAATATTGGACGACGTTTGTAACGATAATGGTAGGAGGATGAAACTGATAAGAAAGTAAAAATACAAGACGAAATAAATAGAATTCAAAACTGTAGGACCTAACTTTAAAACATGTACAAGTCAAGGGATGAAATTATTATTTGATTATTAATGGAATTAATTAGTCCCTGATAAATTTACTTGTTTGACCTTAATTAATGGTAGATGATTTATTATATTTGAGGTTATTTTTGTCCAAACATTATTTGTTGTCATGGTAAATTTACTTGTTTTGTCCTTAATTAAATGGTGGGTGTTTTATTTGGTGAAGGGTTATTTTTGTCCATCTATTAAATTGTAAGAAACAAGCTTGACTTTTATAGTAAGAGAGAAAAGTGACACATTCAAAACTAAAAAGTGACATATTTTGTTTAAATACTAGTACTCTTACCCGTGCCGATGGCACAACGTTAGTTTGTGAATTTATCAATAAATGAAGCAGATAATGTGGAAATGAATTAATATTTACTTATAATTTGTCTAAGTTAATTATGATAACAATTACAAAGAAAAAAAAACAAATATTTCAAATTACAAAACTTAAGAATTTTTTTTGCATAAAATTGATTAATTAATTAAAATATCTAAAAGAAAAGGGACATGTGTTTGGTGGAGAAAGGATTAGCGGCCACCAACTGTGAATAGTAGGGGGAGTTGGAGAGAGAGAGAGAGGAGGTAGTTGTTCAACCGCTGTTCACACATGTGAACTCTGGGAATGATAATGACCGTAGGATCTCAATAAATGAATCAATCTCAGCCCCTAAATAGCTTTAGTCAATTGCACATGTGTGACTATGAGCTATATTGCAATATAGATACTACACTTTTAATCCTAAAAGTGACATTTTTAAAAGCAAAACTGACACTTTTAATGCTAAAAAGAAACATTTTATGGCCAAAAGTGATACTTTTAATCGCAAGAATGATGATTTTCATTTATAAATCTAAGGAGTGGCGCTACAATTTCCAAAAGTTGAGGGGTGGCGCTGCAATTTCTGAATTTGACACATTTAACATGAATAACTTCGTCTTATAGAATAAGATGTGTAAAACCATTTTAAAGAAGACCTACTCTAGTTATTAAATAGATCTTGTCTGCAAAACACCAAGTTAGAGCATCCACAAGAGTGGAGCTCTTTTCGTTAGGTTTTATTGTGGCTCCACATGCCACACAATCTTTACTTTAAAAACCAAAATCCTAAAATTTCTATACTATCAAAAACCTTTCAACAACTTTTTATAGGTCCCATTTTATTTATACTTCATTTTACATTTCACACACACACACATATTACATATTATAAGGCAAAAACCTGTGTCACGGATCCTCAATCCGTAAGCTAGAGCCCAAAAAAAAAAAGAAAATGTTGGAGCATGCAATCCATCGAAGAAGACCGCTGGTTATCCCGCAAGAAAACATATCAAAATGAGAGAGGGAAAAGGGTTGAAACCGGACAAATGAGCTGGATTCGAATCTGGAGGCACGTGGAAGGCGAGGTGGCATTGTGAACATGTCATCGCATTAATGAAGTTGGACTTTTAATTGCTTAGGTGCCCTCCTTCTTCCAAATTGTGCTCTAGTGCCCTCTCTCTTTTCGATCATGGCTGCTGAAGTCCTTTTCTTTCCATACTTTGCATTTTAGTCCTTAAGCAAGCCAAGTCAAAAAGGGAATGGGAAATTTCCAATTAGTTTGAAGAAAACGTAATAGCTCATTGGTCTAGCTTATTTAAACCGAAAATGTATCATGGCTCAAGTTCTTCACCGAAGCGACGAGACTTTGATCTACTCAAGTGTCAGTAGCGGAGCGTTTTGTCAATCTACAAAGGCTTTTGGTGACAAGAACTGGAGATATCATAAGTGAGAATACCGACATGAGTAACGAGAAATCTTGTGAAAAACTGGATCGCCTACCAGTTGAAGGTCTCTTTTTGCTTGATGCCAATGAATTCTAGGTGGAAAATAGGCTCCCTCTTTTGATCACCAGTTGAAGGTCTCTTTTTGTTTTATGGTCAAAAGTGATACATTTAAGGGCAAAAACGACTTAAGTGAAACTTTAAAATATTTATTTATTAGCCATAAAATAATAATAAAATATTAATTAATAATATCATATTATTTATATTTATTAATAAATTTTTGTATCTAATAATTAATATTAATTAATCAAAAAACTAATTGATCCCACCAATTTGGTGTTGTTGAATAGTGTTACACCAAATTGGTGTTGATTATGGTTTATGGGTAGGAGAGAAATGATGAGAAAATCACACCAAAATGGGGAAAGGTGTACCGATTGGAGATTGTCTATGAAAATTATGAAGTCTATTTGAAGAGAGAACTAATTTCCATTGAATTGAGAGGCCTCTTAAATAGGCGTACATAATATTATACATAAGGAAGGACTCTTAAAATAGGAAAGGAAATTAACTAGTCTAATTACAGCCGTGAAGTAAGGCCCAAAGCCAGGCTATATATCATGGAAAATGTAGGAGGTATACACAGAATCAATCAGAATTTATGACTCCCCCTCAAGTTGGTTTGTGAAGGTCCCGAATGCCCAACTTGTCAACAAGAAATCTAAAACGATCAGTGCCAAGAGGTTTAGTGAAAATGTTGGCCTCCTGATTCGTTGTGGTTATGTGACAAGGGATAACCTCATTTGACTCAACCCGTTCTCGAACAAAAAAACAATCCATCTCTACATGTTTAGTACGCTCATGAAACACGGGATTAATTGTTGGCAGTGTGTCGAGCTATCACAGAATAGCCGTGTAGCAACGTGCTGTGGTGCATCAAGGTTTGTTAAAAGCCAACAAAGCCATAGTAATTCACTAACGATGGCTGCCATGGCGTGGTATCCAGCCTCAGTGGAAGAACGAGAAACTACGGTCTGGTTTTTTGTTCGCCAAGAGATAGGTGCAACACCGAGCTTAATAAATAACATGTCAGTGATCGATGCGACATGGAACAACGCCCCCCCTTAAATCAGCGTCACAGAAAGCTTCAAGAGTTAAATCACCACAAGCTGGTAAGAAAATGCCTTGCCCGGGTGTAGCCTTTAGGTGGCGCAAGACGCGAATAGTAGTAGTCATATGCGTATGTCGTGGGTTGGAGACAAATTGGCTAAGGGTATTAACGGCAAACGCAATGTCGGGATGCGTCACAGTTAAATAAAGTAGGCGACCAATCAATCAACGATATTTGGCCGCATCAAGAGTCGGAGTGTCTTCATCGAGACCCTAGTGGAGATTCTGTTCCATAGGAAAAGAGCTGGGACGACCACGGACCACCCTATAAGCCAGTTTCTTCCAGAATATCTAAAGTATACTTCCTTTGGCTTAGGACTAAACCTTGAGATGACTGGGCAACTTCAATACCCAAAAAATACTTAATAAGACCCAAGTCTTTAATTCTCAATTTTTTATCAAGATATTTCTTGACTTTGGCAATTTTCGCTTCGTCATTTCCGGCAAGGATAACATTAGAGGTGGCAAATAGGCGGGTATGGGCGGGCCCAAATGGATGGCGGGTTCAAATGGGCGGACAAGTAAGTGCCCATTTAATAACATGAATATATATGAGCGGACACTAAATGGGCATGGGTACCTATTTACATTAACATGCACTTATCAAATAAATACAAAAATTATAAAAAAAATAATTTCCTTCTACAAAAAATTATCAAAAATTACAACTAACCATATATATATATATATATATTACCAAAAAAAAGAAAAATAAATATGTTTTTTTGTGTGTGGATTATAAGTGACCACTTCACTACCATTAGACATCAATATCATTTATAGACTTTAAGGCGTAATTATGGTTGATAGGTTTAAAATCTAAATCGACCTAGGATCTTAGAGACCTAGCCGATGGGTCATAAGTAGAATCTAGACATTCGGGCTCGAGACGTATATATATATATATATATATATATATATATAAAAATGAAATTAGTAATTTTCAAAGAATCTTCCTCGACCAATTGCTAGTTTTCATTCAATTTTTTTTCTCTCATATAGTAATTTTTAGAGATTATAATTTGTAAAGTTGATCAAAATTAAATGCTTCATACTAACCAAATTGTTGGACTGATGTTGATTGATAAAATAATTGATTGAACGTTAAAATATGATTTCACGAATTCAGATAATTTGAACCTCCGAATTCATCAAATTACAACAATTACTTTGAGAATGTTGCAACAATAAATTACAAAAAGATTACTTAGAAAACGGAGAGCCTACAGTGTCGGATCTAAGTGAGATCGGGGGTGGAGGGGGGGGGGATCCAACATACGACATAATTTTGCAATATATATATCTAAGTGAGATCGGGGGGAGGGGGAAGGGGGGGATTCAAAACATGACATAATTTTGCAATATATATATATATATATATATATATATAAAGTTTTAGAAAGTTATAAATGAAGTTCTTCAATTCCAAAGAGAATTAATTTAGCAAAAACTTAAAATTTAAGCGTTCAATTTTTACTTTCTTAGTACTGGTAAAAGAAAAGGGTAATTTAGGAATTTTGCTTGGGGCGGTCTTTAGTGGTTATGTTAAGAAAAATTGTATTCAGGTGTGACATTACACTTATCTTCTAGTTCATCATACACAATTTATATATCTAAGTGAGATCAAGGGGGGTGGGGAGGTGGAGGGTTGGGGATCCAATACACGACATAATTTTGCAATATATAAAACTCCTCATCTAGCTCTGCCTAGGCGCTAGGCCCCTCTCTACCGCCGCAACTTTCTTAGTCGCCGCCTAATCGACTAAGTCGGCGTCTACGTCAAACCTACTTGAAAACATAAGGCCTTTGCAGTCTTAAGAATATGCCTATGTTTTCTTTCAACTACTCCATTTTGTTGCGGTGTATCAATGCATGCATGACGTTTCAAAAAATATGCCATGAGTAGCATAGTATTCCAACATAAGATTGAACTAAAATTCTAATCCATGATCATGCACTACGAATCTTCTTTATTATTATTTTTTTTAGTAAATTGGGTTTCAATCATACTGCAAAAAATAGGTAGAATATGATAGACTTTGGATTGGTGTTTCATCAAGTAAACCCAGACTCCATGACTAAAATCATCCACAATAGAGAGAAAATAATAGGCACCCGTAAAAGATGGAACTCTATAATCTCCCCAAATATTACAATGTATCAAATCTAAACAAAAAGTAGTTTTAATTGAACTGGTGGGAAAAGGAGTTCGAGTTTTCTTCGCTCGCACACAAGAATCACATGGTGTAGTATTATTCCTAAGAAATTTATCAGCTGGTGTATGTTGGAGTTCTATGCCAAATCTTGGATCCAGACTTAGAAGAAAGTGTCATAGCTGCACTATGAGCTTCCATCGGCTCCATGCAATATAGACCATCGCGACATCTACCCATCCCAATCAGGTTCCTCGAAGGTAAGTCCTACATTATACAAAAATCCAGGAAGAAAATTAACGCACAATTATGATCTTTCGTTAATTTGCTAACAGAAAGTAAATTGCATTTAAAATCCAGAATATTCAAAACTTTTTCAAGTCTTATTCCATTTGATAAAACATTAGTTCCAACTCCTTTGATAGGCACCCTATCACCATAGGAATTTTCACCAACATACTAGGATGGGTTTCATTATGTTCCACGAGAATGGTTGCATCACAAGTGATATGTTCGGTTGCTCCGGAGTCAATAATCCAGCGTTGTACAGGAAGTGTCTTACTGACCATGTTTGCTGTTGGAGGCGATTTTGTTGAGGAGACTACATCGGATTTAAAAGCAGCAATGGAGGAGCCGAAATACTTGAGTAAGTTGATGTATTTCTCAGGAGATAAACCAGGAATGGGGCTGAAAGCTGAAATCAACATTTGCAGCCTTTGGTGTCTACTTCCTCTCGTTGCATAGATAATTCCTTTGATTGTTATCGTGAGAACCCTTCTTGTATCCACCAGGTTACCCAATAATTCCATAACACGCTTCAATGAAATGACCAATCCTCCCATAGTTGTCACACCTTGGCCTTTCGCACCTCCCTACCTTGTTATCAGACTGCACCTTGCGTAATTCTTTCTCACGCCACGGCTACGACTGAGTTTGGAAACAATGGTAGGCTTGCGGACTGTAGTTATGTGATGTTGTTGTTCATCTTCAGCAACAAGATGATATGAAGTGCCCAGAGTGAGAGTCGGTTTTGTGCTCAGTATTTGAGTCCTGACAGTTCCAAAAGTGTCATCAAGTCCCATGAGGAACTCATATAGTTGATCTTTTTCTAGTAACATAACGAGTTGTTTCGATATGTCACAAACGCACCTTCCACATGTACACTTTGGTAGAGAGGAGATGGATCGCACTTCCTCCCATAGGCCTCTAAGTTTAGTGTAGTAAGCTGACACATAAGCTTTATCTTGACGAGTTAAGGTCAATGTTTGTTTCAATTCTAAGTTTGGTGTAGTAAGCCGACACATAGTCTTCTTTCGTTTAAACAAAATGAAAACTTTAATAAATTACTCCGTTTGTTCTTAAATAATCGTCTGTTTAACAATAGACACAAATTAAGAAAAACTAATTGACTTTATTTTAAATATTGGTATGGTAAGTAATTTTCATTAAAGCTTATGTGCGTATGATATTATCATAAAGTAAGATGAAAAAGTAGGGATAAATAGTAAAAGTGTTTTCTCATACAAGAAAATTTTAGAAATAAGACAATTTTTTTAAACAGACAAAAAAGAAAAACATGACAATTATTAGAGAGGTAGTACAAAAGTCATAACAATAATTTTTCTTTTAAAAAAGGTACAATATTGTGTAAAACCGTCTCACGGATCCTCAATCCCTAAGACAGAGCCCTAAAACAGAGAAAAATAAGGTTGCTGAAGTAGGCAACCCATCGAAGAAGATTGTAGGTTACCCATCAAGAAAATGAGTCAAAGTGAAATAATAAAAAGGGTTGAAATCAGGCGGGGGATTCAAACCCGAAAAACATAAAAAGAGTGTAGGTCGGCGTGAGATAGATGGGTCATGTGGCGTGCACACATGGTGCCACCGCATTAATAAACATTTTATTTATTTGCTCATGTGCCCTCCTTTCAAATTGTGCTCCGGTGCCCTCCCTCTTTCAGAACATGGCTGCCGAGTACCTAAGTGCCCAGACTTTGCATTTCAAATCAACTTAAAACTTTGATTAACTTTATTTTTAATTCAAAGTGGTATTTTGTGTTAAAAAGTGATACATTTAAGGGAAAAATTGATATTTTATAAGGTCAAAATTGACACTTTAAAAGGTCAAAAGTAGCACTTTAAAGGGGAAAAGTGATAATTTTTTATTAAAATGCAAAGTGACACTTCTAGGGTCAAAAAGAACATTTTTAATGTTAAAATGTGACATATTCAATGCTATAAAGTGACACTTTTAAGGTTAACAATAACATTTTTCATTTATAATGCAAAGTAACACTTATAGGGCCAGTGACACTTCAAATACTAAAAAGTGACATTTTTAATATTATAAAGTGATGTTTTTAAAGTGAAAAGGGACTGCTTTTTATTTATAAAGTCAAACAACACTTAAAGACAAAACTAACACATTTAAAGCCAAAAGTGACATATTTAATGTAAAAAATGACATTTTTTAAAGATAATAGTGATAATTTTTATTAAAGATGCAAAGTAACATTTTTATGGCCAAAAGTGACACAATTAATGCTAAAAAGTGACTCTTATAATGTTAAAAAGTGACACTCTTCATTTTATAAGCGTGAGTGTTGGTCCCATGAATGTGCTAAAATAGGTTAGATGGAGGTGAATAGCCTATATTACGACTTTAAAATTTATCAAACCATTCATTTAAGAATATGGGTGAAATTCCTTTTAGTGATAAGTCAATCTGTAGATGAGACAGCTGCTGGTAGTACTGATCAGCAGACTTGTTAAAAGCTGAGTAATGAACTGCTGGCAGATTGTAGAAAAACTATTTGCTAAAAAGAGGTTTGGCAGCGGAAAGGTTCAGACAAAACATATTTATCTTTAGAAGGTTTAAGCAGTTGTACATGAATATATGTCCAGAACAACATTATACTTAACTTTTCTTCAGATACATGGCATATGGGTTACTTAATAGATAACTTTGGAAAATCAAAACCTTTTATGAACGAGAAAGACAGATCAGAGCTAAGTTTGAAGAATATGTAATATTTGTAAATATAACAGAGGTTTACTCAAAGGCAAACATGCTTAATACATCTACTAAGACTCTCTAACCTAGCCATCTACTTTCTTCCTCTGGATTCCTTCCCCAGTCAAGAACTCGTCTTTCAGATATTCTGCATTTTTTGTATTAATATATAATTTGGTCCATGAACTTGCCAATTCCGATTTATATGATAACTGATGTTAAAACTTTCATATGATGGCTCTTCAACCCAACTTTGGGCTTCATGTTAGTCCCTGGTGGCGTTATCTTTAGATGGAACATTAATTTTTTGTGAAATGACAATTTTGCCCTCACTAATTGTAATGAACATCCACGTTGTCAATTAATTGCTGAGTTGGAAATTTATCTAAAATAAAATATGAAAAGAAAAAAGAAATTAAAATAAAAAATTGATGACAAACCCCTGTTTTTAATGACAACCCCACCAACTGTTACCCTACCCCTCCCCCACGCACACAGACATACACATACACTCCCACCACACCTATCTTCACCAAGAAACAACCCGTATCCCTCCATCTCTATCTCCTCTGACGAACCCCTCCCCACTCTGGTTTTCTTTCTCGAATCATGCATAGATCCACCATCTCCGATCAATGGACAAACTCTTGTACCCGAACTCCTCTTAAAGGCGTGGAATCGAAACTGCCAATCGTATTGCTTGGGAGTTATTCCCCCAATTTAATCGGCAATATCGAGGTCCTGATGTTTCACATCTTCGGCCTCGTGGAGTTCGCAGCTGGGATTCTAGCGTCGGGATCGATGCTGGTGATCTTGTCCAAGTACAAATTGGAAGGGATGTTGTCGGCGATCGGCATGGGACCAAGACCTAAGGAATCAAGGTAGAATACTAATAGATCTTCATTGTTTTGGAGAAGACTATACATCTGCTTTAATTGATTCTTATTGATGGGTTGATTGACTGGCAGACTTAGCAGATTCAACTTTCTTTGTGAATAACTGGACTAGCTTGATTCTCTTGATTTAGAGATTTGGTTGGAGCATGGATTGAAATTTCCTCTGTGGACCTAGCTTGGAGAGAAGACGAATGGGATTTATTTGAAGATTTGCTTAGAGAATTGAATGCCCACGATAGATGTTTTAGTGTGAGGGGAAGGGAGTAAGGGCTTGAAGATTAGAGATCTCTTTCCTTTGTTCCTAAGCCTTCTTATTCAATGTGGGTGGAGCTATGACATCTTGAGATAGGACATAAAGGAATTGATGTGGCAAAATCACAGCTTGGGCCGTCCTTGAGTTGGGTAGGATATCTGGGCTTTGGATCACCTTCTTTGAGCCTATTAAGAACACAAGAAAACCTGAGTAGAAGTGCAAGGCAGGGCCTCGCGAAACCCCTCCGGCGTGAGAGTAAGTCTCGTGTGAAAGCAAATTGACAGAGTGTCGAGGCTCAAGAAAGTGTGTGTGTACCTTGTTAAAAATTATGGAGAGGTATTTATAGGCTCTCAAGGTGATTGAATCTGTCTAGGATTCAGTTTACATAGTTACCAAATCAATCAAGGAGAGAATCCCTTGATTTTAAGCATGATAGGTAGCTGGCCGCGTAGATGTAGGAGCAGATAATGCAAGTATCCTGCTCAAGTATGGAAACCTTTGACTTGTCTTGGAGAGCAAGCTTCCGGTACTTCCTGCTTGGAATGTGCCCGGGCGAGCAGGCTCGCCTGTATTCAATTTGCATCAAGTTTCGAACTTGAGATAGCTCGAGGATGGCCCCGTCGGGTGCGTGGCTAATGCTCGACTGTGTTTGGACAGATGAATCGTTCCTTGCTAGGTATGAACATGGTGTCCGGGATGGCCCCCGGTCGGACGTGCAAGGCCTTTGCCGGCCGGTTTGATGAGTTACTGCCGCTTGATGCTTCTATTACTTTGCTCGGCCGGGTCTCAGTGCCCCATATGCATGTGCGTGATTGGCACGTGATGCTAGCTACGTGCCTTGCTTGTGACCGGCTTGCATCGCTAAGGGCCCCTAGCTCCTTGTCTGGTGATCGATGTTTTATTTAATCTTTTTCCTTGCAAGTGAACAAGACTATTATAGAATAGTATTGGAAGCAAGGGTCGAACCCACAGAGACAAGTGATCACGAACAGTGCAATTATCGATAGCAGATTATTAACCTAAGGGGGGGTTTTTTTATGTTTAATTCTACTCTAAACTACTAGTTATAGATTTTTAACTAATTAGACAAGATAATAATGTATGAAGATCTTATGGTGGGTGGCAATCTAGGATTCTCGGTTTCACTTATATCTCCTTTATGTTCAATTCATAATAATGTCATTCAATGTCTTGGGTTCGCTCACTAAAAATAGATATAGTCTGTTGAACAATTGGTTCAGCCTCCATCCCCGCAAAAATTCATCCATTCTATATCCTAAGCACAGAACTCAATCTAGTTGTCACCTAGATTTATGATCTATCTGTCACCTAGATCATGTAAGAACCTGGTCCTAACTTATCACTCTCGTGCATCGATAGGTCCAATTTATTGTGTTGGTGAGCCAGTGTACGACATATGCACTTGGTCATGCAGTTATCCGCACCTCTAAGCCTTTATTATTTGCGATTACATTCATTTGTTCAAAGCAAAATAATATAGGGGTTGATAAACAACACAATCAACAAGCATTGAATATACATATATATAAGAATCAAAACATAAATTCGATACAAGTTACCTACCACCTCCTAGATTATGGATGATTTAGTTCATCATAGACAATGAACACACATGGAGATGATCGGATACATGATTTGATCTTCAATACTTGGAATTACAGATCTAACTATGTTATACAATCTAAAACTACCTAAAATCTATGAAAAGAGAGCTTCCAGCCGTCCTCTCCATGCATTGGCTCGGCCTCTGGCTTCTATATATACTAGGGAGTTGTAATCAGATTGAATGACTGTGTGAAAATCCGACTTTGACGCATTCGACCACCTTGCGACGCAGTCTTTGGGTACCTGCGTCCGCAAGGTCTCCAAGATGTCCGGCCTTGGAAATCTTGACTTGAGCCCTTTTAGTCAGACGCTTACCTTGCGGTCGCAAGGTGCCGAGGCACCATGCGTTGGCTCAAGGTGTCCAGATTGTGCAATTTCATTGTTTCTTCAATTTTCCTTTTGGCCCTTCTTGAAATTTGCACTTAAAACCCGGAGTTTCGCGTATTTTCACAATTAACCTGAAACTTACAAAACTCACCGAAAACATATATTAGTAACCAAAAGCCTCGTGAAATAGCATAATTTAAGTCATAGAAGTATATAAAATCGACGTATAAAATACATCGATCAAATACCCCCAAACTTGAACTTTGCTCGTCCACGAGTAAACAAATAAACTTATAAATACAAAAGCATATAAATAATAAAATTAAAATCTTTTTGGAGGGTGACACTATTTACACTCCTCTATAAACCCACAAACTCAAGGAGACTCTTTCGAGTGACTCGACTATGCAGATAAATACAAAAACAGATAACTACAAAACTAAATAGAATAAAATTTAAACTAAAAATAAAACATAAAATCTTTTTGGCTTCATCTCAAGTTATAGGTGTATGGCATGCATGTAATCTCAGTTTGGTGCTCACCACATATATGCAGGCTTAGTCATATAAAACCAACTAGTCTTTTCTTAAGACTGCTACTACTTCTAATTTCTCCGTGTGTGTGCGATCATCAGTCTTAAAGAATATCTTAACTAAAACAGTTTTATTAAGCTAAACACCACATTCATATGAAAATCAAAGTTTAATAGAAAATTATGCATTAAGAAATATGAGATCTACCATCCAAACCCGGTCAGTTACAAACAGAAAGGTCTCAAGGATTTAAAAGACTTATACATCCATCCCATGCACTTCTATGTATGACATACAATGCTCTCCTATCCCAATGACTTGTAATAGCTAAGATTATGCTAACACAGTGAGCTTTAGGGTGAATAATAGTGATTATGAAGTGTGTGATCAATTTCATGTTACTCACTTGACAATTAAAACAACATAAGCATTGGCAAGAAGATCATTAGGTGTTTATTAGCTTGTAATGTAAGGCCAAGGTGTTGGGGGATTTGATGGAAATGGATTGGAATTCAAAGTGAGAGAGTAAGACTACCCTTTATCCCTCATACTTCCGAGCAAAAGGAAGTTTTCCCTATTTAGGCTAGGACCTGCAAAGACTACAAGTGGAGGGGTGCTTTTTGTTACTTTTCAGTTTTCTTCTTTCCCCCCCCCCCCCAAAACTTGTTTTGGGCAATATATTCTTCTAAAAATATCACATCATTCCAATCAGCAGAATTTTTCTAACATATTTTTCTCTTGAAAGCTATGCTTCCATTTGAATCTTTGTTTATACTCTTCTTCTTCCGTTTCATTTTTCGTCGACACATGATGATTTTTTTTTTTCGACGACGGAAAGAAGAAGTCTTCTGAAAAATGGCCTAACTGAAAAGAAGTGGTCCTCCTAGAATCAATTTCCCACCCACATCCTACTCTCTCAAAGGGTAGGCTAAAAGTGTATAGGCTTTTAGGGTTAAGTTAATGTGGGTAATAGAAACGATGGCGAATGGGGGTTTCAATAGTGTGCTTAGCACACTCCATTCTTTTTCATTAGGCTCAAAGGGGACACTAGGGATATATTTAGTATAGGTCAGGGATTATTTAGGCTCTAACGATCCAAAGATGGCCTAAGTCATTTCTTAATGCCAAATGCTCACATAGTATTTAAAGCAAGTAAGACAACACAAAACGTCATATCAACTATGGGAATTGGGGTTGAGTGTTTAGCATCACTGGATTTCACATAAGCATTCGCTAAGACAGATAGTAGGGACAATTGAGACTAATATGCAGACACGGTTCGAAAGTGTGCTTGAGATATATAAATGAGAAAAATCCAAGGGATCTAACTATCATGCAATTGACCCTAAGTTACAATTTAATGCAACAATTATGTTCGAATGGCTATGCATCATATTCTTGTGCATATCTTGTTGAAATGAAATAGGTGTTATAAACTTTATAAAACTACTCTAATCAATCCATAATTATGACTGGTGTGAGTGCATGAAGAATTTGGAGAAAAGTAAAAGTTTCGCAAAATTAAGTAAATTCCAGAGGGGTCTACAGACTAACTATGCGGTTCATTGCATTAACTCCTCATTGATCACGACTAGCACTACCACACCTAAACTCGAGGATGAATATTTTGAATTTAATAATTTTTTTTAATAAATATATTTTTTTAAAGAAATTGGGAGATGATGACGATGACACAATTGTTAGGACCCTAAAGGCCCTTCCTATTATAGTATTCTGGTCATGCCAACAACTCCGAAAATAAGAAAAAAATAAAAACAGGAAAAATAGGGTGAAGAGTTAAATGGTCATCGTATAAAGAAATTTTTCTTCACCCTAATGACATAGCCCAACTCCATTCCTCGTTAGGCTAGGACCTGCTAAGACTAAAGGTTTTAAATCCCCCCCCCCCAAACTTAATTTCTATTTTGTCCTCAAAATAGAGGAACATATGAGAGGATTGATGGGGTAGGACAAATATCAAAAGGACGTAGCAGATCCACCTAACGAAAGAGGACGGAACTTGGGCCTCGACTCAAGGTGAGTCGGGCGGAAATAACGAACGAGGACGAAACTCGGGGATCGTGCCAGCAGGGAATCCATGCAGATTGGACGATTCGTCCCACAAGTGTTGGCCCAACCGAAAAAATTCGGTGCAGTCGCGCGCATTTGTGCCAACTAACGACCCATCATATCATTTTGGAGGACAGCCTCCTCCAATCTGTTGGAGATCTCCACGGTGGGTCCTCTTCCTCTTCGGGTTCCTCCTCTTGAGGAACCCTCACTCTCGGCTGGTGATGTTCAAACAAAATGGCCCTCGTAATGGCCAGGACCTGGCCTTCCAGCCTCTCCCGCGTGTTTGGACATTCTCACTGCCCCCTACACAAATCAAGGTAATCAAATGCGGGAACGCGAACCCCGTCCCCTACCTCTAATAAGGGTCTTGATTTGGCCGTTGATCAAACGCGACCAACATCAATGGACCCACGTCATAATGGTGTAGGTCAAGACAACCTCTCCCAATTCACGTGTTTTGGTGACTTGAGGGCATGAGGCGTCCGCAAAGTAAATTTATACGGGGCTTGGCGGTGTCTTGGAGAAAAGACTCTCTCATGGTGCGTGGTCCAAATGGTGGGTTCTGGTATAGGACCACTCCACACCGAGGGAGGATGGCGGCATGACTACCTCGACAGGGATACGGGGGTTGAGGTGTGTGCTATAGTCATCGGCACCATCCCAAAGTTGGAGGTGCCGAAATAAGTGTTAATGCTTTGGGGACGAAAAATTAACCACTTGCCCCCTAACATAAGCAGTGTCTAACACACCACCATCCATGCCAATGTTGCCATTGGTATAGAATTCTCGGACAATAGGGACTACGGCATCCTTGGCGAAGAATCTAACAAAAGCCCCACCTCTGAGCCATCAGTTGGGACGCAGATACCAAAGTTTGACCTTGAATCCTTTCGGGCACCAGGGATTTGGAGAGCTTGTTCGTGTACCTCTCGATGCCTCGTAGGACACGAATCGGGTTATGCCAAAATTATGCTCTTCCTCCTGAGCGGGGCCGGAGGATGAAGCGCCGGAATTTCTACGCCTACGGAACATTTTTGTTTGAAATAAAATTTTAAAACTAAAAAGTTTAACAATTAAAATGTGGTTTAAAATTCTAAAATTAAAATTTATTCTAAAGCATGCAAAATTTTATCTATGTTAAAACTATCTAGCACCCTAGCATGCAAATATTTTACGTATGAAATTAAAAGGGTGTTAGTGTTACTTGATTGCGGCTGAATAAGTGAGTGCGGCCAGGAGTGGAGCTTGATCTTCGTCGGCAACAATGGATGTTTTCTTCTTCTTCTTCTTAGTCTTCACTTCAACAGTGGAGTGCAATGATGAAAGGATGGATGAGGGAGGTGAAGAGTTTTGAAGGGAGGGAGAGAGATCTTGAGTATGTCTTGGAATTGAAGGCGATCTGCCGGAATTTTGGGAGGTTGGGCTACTGCTGCTGCTGCTCTGGAGAGAGGAAGATTTACGTGTGAATTTTGAAGAAGGCACAGCAGTGCAGATTAAATATAGGGACCTTGCGGTGCAAGTGCGCCACACCTGCGTCACAAGGTGGGGCGATCAAAAGCGGTTGAGATTCCTACTGATTCCCCATGTCTGACAGTACGACGCACGAAATTTGCATTTACTGGGGTCCTTGCGGTCGCAAGGTCCTTCACACCTTGCGTCACAAGGTGGACGGTGATCTTCCTTTTTGTTTTCCTTTCAATACTTTTATTGTTTGCAGTTTAGCCCTTCCGAGTTAACTTCCGTTATGTCTTGGATATGTCTGAATAAAAACTAAACAACAATTCTAAACTAAAAATTATTAGTAACATATAAATACAACACTAAGATGTTTTTCTCCCCCAAACTTGAATTTTGACATATTTAATTTAAGATTAAATGTCCAAAAATTAAATTTAACAGGAGAAAACATATTTAAACTAACTGTAAAAACTAAATTACGTTCATCATAGTGGGTTGCCTCCCAACTTGGCGCCTTTGTTTAATGTCTTTGGCTCGACCAAGCGCAAACTAATCTCGTGGGTGGTTCATTGTCACGACCAAAGCGAGATTAACTCAATTGTTCGTTCGATGACATCGGCTCAATATGGCAAGTGGGTGTCCATTCACTAAACACTTCATTATTTTTAGGGTTTTGAATAAAATGAGGGATGAATTGTACAATTAAAAGGACCAGGTTTAGATTTTAACTCACGAGAATAACCTTAACCTAGAGTTAAAAAGTAATACTTTCATACCGGATGAAGCATTTTGTTAGCTAATCCCATGTCATGATACTTTTGGTCTTTTTCTTTCGTCTTTAAATTCTCATACAATTTAGCCTATGCTCTTCTAACTCATTTAAGCGAAACAACCTTTCTTCTCGGCCAATGTTAAATCTAAATTTAATTCTTTAACAGCCAATAGGCTTTATGCTCAATCTCAATGGTAAATGGCCTTACCATATACCATTCTATATGGACTCATTCCTATGGGTGTCTTAAAAGTAGTTCGGTATGCCCAAAGCATCTTTTAAGTTTAGATTCTCAATCTTCACGATTAGGCTAACGGTCTTTTCTATCTAGCTTTTATTGCCTATTGCTTACTTCTACTTGTCAGGATGTTTGTGGATGATACGGTGTAGCTAACTTGTGAGTTTCTAAGAACATTATTTAAAACTTATTGGTAAAATGCGTTCCGGGTCACTTATTATGGCCTTAGGGACTCCATATCTAGCAAATAAATCTTCTACAAACTTGACTAATGTTTTCCATCATAAGTCTTGGTTCTTCTTTGCCCATCCATTTAGAGACATAATCATCTGCTACTAAAATATACTCACAATTATTTGACACATGAAGGGACCCATAAAATCAATACCTCAAGCGTAAAATTTCAACTACTAAATTAACATGTAAGGGCATCGTTTCTCTTTCTATACCACCTGTTCTTTGGCATTTGTCATGTTAGTTCACAATCTCTAAAAGCAGTAGGCGTCTGAACTGATTGCAAAATTTTAAAGCCGGTTTTGTTACCACCGAAATGACCTCCACAAGAATATCCATGGCGAATTCCATGATACCTTGTTGGTCTTTTAGGAATACATCTTCTTATTAAAGAATCGAACAAATTTTGTATCAATGAGGAGCTTCCCAAAAATAATTTTTAGTTTCACTTAAAAACTTCTTCGTAATGATCAAAATCGGATTAATGATATCGGACATAGTAGTTGAC
>CM028383.1:95432940-95508554 GCA_013146195.2 Codonopsis lanceolata
GCCGCTGTGGAAAACTACAGAATTCCACGACCTTCGAGGATGATTTCAAGAACACTGCGCCTTTGATGAAGGCGTGAATGATGCCATCGTGCCTACTTTGCACATGGCCAGCCACATCCTTCGGCCTTCTTGTGGGGTGGTTGACATGAAGACTATGGTAGAGTGGGCTGTATCCGAGCGTCTACTCCGACGATGCCCTTGATCTCATCACTTGGTCCCCTACACCGAGGAAGAGCTGGAGGCTTTGGCAAAAGCTAACAAGGATCTTGGCTGCTCACCTTGAGTCCCTACTCCCCGGCTGAAAATGTGTGCTCTTTGATCGATGCCTTAGAGGGTGAAAAGGCTGCGGATGATGGCAGAGGAGGAGGCTAGGAAGGCTGAAAGGAGGCTGCGCAAGGCTCAATTTTTGAATATAGGCCGATTCAGGGCCCCAAGCTCAGATCCTCCCACCCCCCGAGACGGACTCTCCTCCCTTCAGAGTCAACACCTCCACTCCTTTAGAGCCGACCTCGACCAACCTTAGTTTAGGTTTTGTTTATTTTTGCTCGGCCTGTGCGCCACGATTTTTGATCCCTCTTTGTAACTTTAGATTTATTATTCATGAATGGAATTGTTTTTGGTTTGCCTTTGACTTTGTGCTCATATTCTTCTATTATGCTTCAATTTAGCTGCCTTGATTTTACTAGATAACTGTTTTCTTACTTGCATCTTTTTCCTGCCGTATGTTAATACAAGTACTGGTGCTCCCAAAAAACATGTCGAGCATAAATAAATAAAAGCAGGGAAGTGTCAGTATGAGAACTGTAATTATCTACTAAAAAATAACAAGGCTAGTAAAAGCGAGCTTATTATTTAAGTTGAGAGGTTACCGAACAAACACTAGGTGTGGCCTTGGATCTGGCCAAGGCTTTGAGTGGGCGGGCCCTATCGCCTGGGCGAGCTTCGAGAAAGAGCCTTAGCGGGCAAGGCCCCGCTCACAGTGGCGACCACAACCAGGGCATGGCCCTTGTTCGATGTGGGTGTCTCGAAGCGGTTGCTAGTGTATCCTCTGGGTGTGGAGATATACAGTCAACAATGTTGCTCGGTCACTATAGGAACCCGAGGTAGTTAGCCGCTATCTTGTAGGCATGGCCACTATCGCCCTGGGAGAGCATCCTAGCATGTGAACCTGGGCATGGCTGCACCTCACCCACCGAGAGGATAAGTTCACTAATACTAGGGGGTTTGAGGATTGTTGACCGGGCATGGCCCCACCTGCTCGCGAGGCGAGCAGATTTTGCCAAACAAGTCCAAAAAACAGTATATGATGGATAACTGAAAAATCTGAATGCACGAATATGACAAAACTTTCCTTTTATTGATTAATAATTAGTGACCCTCAACAGGACTGAGGTTTTGCCCGTTTGTGTTTTGACTTAGGGGTAATATTTTTTGAGGTGGTCTGCATGCCAGGGATGCTTCAGGTCTTTTCCTTCTGGAGTTTGAAGTGTGTAGGTGCCCTCTCTGATTATAGCAGTGACTTGGAAAGGGCCTTCCCAATTAGGGGACATTTTTCCCCATTCTGCCCGGTGACCTGTTACCTCAATTTTCCTGAGTACCCAGTCCCCAATAGAGAAGGCTCGGCCTCGGACCCTTTTGTCATGATGAGCCTTTGCTCTCTGTTTGTAGTTGACCATCCTGAGTCGTTCATCCAGCCTTCTTTCTTCGAGTAGGTCTAGGTCTATGGCTCGGGCAAGCTTATTATACGCTGCCATTGTGAGTGCGGCTGGTAGCTAGGCAAGGCCATCTCTACCGGAATCATAGCTTCATATCCGTATGTAAGTGCAAACGGAGTTTCCCCAGTTGGTCCTCGAACAGTGGTTCTGACTGCCCATAGGGCTGATGGTAGCTCTTCTGCCCATTTTCCTGCTCGCCCTTCTAGGTTTCTTTTGAGGGCATGCAGTACTTGTTTGTTTAGGCCTCGGCTTGGCGTTGCCACGTGGATAAGCTATGGATGGCTGCCCGGTGTTTGGCCTTGGCGAGCACATTCTGCTGTGAATGCGCGGGAGTGGGTGCCATGGTGGGTGCCATGGTCGGAGATGATTTCTCGAGGGAGCCCGAATCGGCACCATACTTGATCGTGAACAAACTTGATGACATTGTCCTCTGAGATCTTGGCCAGAGGCTTTGCTTCGATCCACTTAGTAAAGTAGTCTATGGTGACCACCGTATACTTGTACTTGCCTTGTGCTAGGGGGAACGGGCCGATCAGATCGATTCCCCACATGTCGAAGGGCCAGACCGTAACGACTGGGGTTTGCATTGTGGATGGAAGCCTTGGTATGTCCGCGTATCTCTGGCACTTGTCACATTCGCGAACATACTTCTCTGCATCCCTTCTAAGGGTTATCCAATAATATCCTGCTTGCAGGACCCTCTCTACCAAAGCTCTTGTACCCAGATGGCCACCACATTCTCCCTCATGTACCTCATACAAGGCGCCTTGATTAGTGCAGGGGTACCACGGCGAAGCATAGGTCGACCTTAGATCGCATTGCGGGATTCCCCCTAGTTCTGAGTAACGACAGGCTTGGCTTCGTACCGTTGTGGCTTTGACCTTGTCTGCGAGCAGAATTCCCTGCTCGATGTAGTCTTTGTAGCCATCAATCCAACTTCTGGTCGCTGGTTTGATGTCCATTATGACCGGTCTGTCAACGGCTGGGGTTTCCAAGTGCTCGATCATCACTGAGGGATTTAGTAGTGTCAGGTTCGCCTCAGCGATCTTGGACAAGTAATCTGCTTGCATGTTATGCGCTTTCGATCAATTACGATGATCTCCCAAAACTTGAAATTCTTCAAGATTTCCTTGACCCGGCTTTCGCGATATTTGACGAGGGTAGGGTGATGCACCATATATTCCCCCTGGACTTGGTTCACAACTAGTTGTGAATCCGAGTACACTGTGACCGCTTCTACACCCATGTCTGCTGCGAGCTCAAGCCCGGCGATCATCGCTTCGTACTCGGCAACATTGTTTGAGGCGGGGAACAAGAACCGAAGTGCTAGCTCAAATTCTGTAATCTCGTCGGGAGCTATGAGAAGGATGCCAGCTCTGCTCCCGACTTTGCTCGCTGCCCCATCTACATAAAGCTCCCAACAGTAGGCTGGCCAGGGTTGCGGCTGCTGTTTTTGCTTGGGCTCTACTGGTTGTTTGGCCTCAGGATCCTCCCGCTGGGTGAAGCTTGTTTCGACCAATAAATCAGCTAATGCTTGAGCTTTGATTGCTCGCCTGGGAAAATAGTCTATGTAGAACTCTGTGAGCTCGATTGACCAGTTGAGCAATACACGATGTGTCGATTTGTGCGAGGACTTTGCGTAGTGGTGCGTGCATTGTATACTATGATTACATGTGCAGAAAAATAAGCCTTTAATTTTCGGGCAGCTATGACAAGCGAGTAGGCTAATTTTTCTACATTAAAATAACGATCCTCAACAGGATTGAGGGCCCTGGATACATAGTACACAGGTTTTTGAATATCTAGTTCCTCCCTAACTAAAAGCGGCCCACGGCTGGTCAAGTGGGCTGCTAGATATACAAATAAAGGCTCACCGGGCACGGGGCTGCTAAGGAGAGGTGGCTTGCCGAGATATTCCCTGAGCTGCTCGAGGGCCTTGGCACAGTCTGCATTCCACTCGAAACCCTTGTTACCGCGTAGAACCTTGAAGAAGGGGAGGCATTTTTTCGCTGACCGGGAGATGAAGCGACCCAAAGCAATTACTCTGCCGTTTAACTGCTGGATATGTTTGATGCAGTAGGGCTGCTCCATGTCGAGTAAGGCTTGTATCTTCTCTGGGTTAGCCTCTATACCGCGCTGGTTGACCATGAACCCAAGAAATTTTCCTGCTCGGACCCCGAAGGCGCACTTGCTCGGGTTCAGCTTTATGTTGTGTTCTTGATTGGCAAAGCGTTTACGCAGTCAAGAAGTATGGTCGCGGCCCTTTGTTTTGATGACCATGTCATCTATGTAGGCCTCCATGTTTGAGGCGAGGCCGAAGACCTTGTTGACCATGCGTTGATAAGTGGCTCTGCATTCTTCACCGAAGGGCATCATTTTGTAAATAGAGGCCCAATTTGCCGGAAGGCATCTTCGCCTTATCTTGCTCGTTCATTTTAACCTGGTGATATCCTGAGTATGCATCCAAGAAACTGAGCATTTCGAATCCGGCTATAGAGTCGACGAGCACGTCTATGTGAGGCAATGGGTAGCAGTCTTTCGGGTAGGCTTTGTTGAGGCTGGTGAAGTCCACGCACATCCGCCATTTGTCGTTGGCCTTCTTGACCATTACCACATTTGTCAGCCAGGTCGGATATTGAATCTCCTCAATGATGTCTGCCTTCAGGAGTTTTTCGACCTCTGCTTTGATAGTCGCATTTTTCTCGGGTGAATATTTCCTTGGCCGTTGCTGGACAGGCCGAAAAGTAGGATCAACATTTAGGTCGTGGCGGGCAATATTCTCACTGATATCCTGCATGTCCTCGACCGTCCAGGCGAACACATCCAGACTGCTCTTCAGTAGCTCGATCAATCTTTCCCGAGCTTCAGGAGGCATGGCCTTCCCGATTTTGATTTTCTGCTTGGGATAAGCTGAATTGATAACAACCTCTTCTAGCTCGCCCTCTGGTTGAATATCGGGCTCGTCACGGACTTGCAAAGTGTCCATCTCAATGTCTTGTGATTTTAGGCGCTTTTCCTTGCGCCAGGAGGGCTCTGGTGCCGAGTTTTGCTCGGGAATCTCTATTTCCATGGGATCCGCCGCCTCAGAAGTTTCCCCGAGTTTGATGTTATTAATGGGGACAGAAGCTGAAGCGGTTTCAGTGGAAGTCATTGCAGTCTGATCGGGAAGGTCCTCGATCAATTTTGGAGCTGGCTGGTATGCAGTCGGGGAATGTCCGCGATCGGTTTGCATTTCTTCCGTGAGTTTCAGGACATACTCCCACATTGCCCGAGGTTTGCTGTTGAGGATCCCCACTTCGTTCTCAGTGTAGAACTTGGCTTTCTGGTGGGGAATTGAGGTGACCATCTGGAATTTGGCCATTGCTGGGGCGCCTAAGATACAGTTGTAGGCTGATTTTAGGTCGATCACTAAAATGTGATCATCTCTATGTGGGTTTGAGCCCCATCACCCATGAATACCTCCAGCTCGATCGTGCCTTTAACACTCACTTGGTGATTAGTGAACCTCTCCAGTTTTCCCAGATACGGCTTGAGGCGGGCATCCGGCAATTCCAGTCCCTTGAAGCAAGAGTAGTACATGATGTCTCTGCATGCTCCAGTATCGAGTAGGACCCTGTGGACTTGCCAATTGTTCACCAAACAAGAAATAACCAGGGGCTGCTCGGATGCCAAAGGAGTGCATGCCAACTCACTGCGGGTAAAACAGATGTTTTGCTCGCCTACCCGCTGTATCGCTGGCGTGTTGACAGCCTTGGACAAGGAATAGATATGTTTCCCGAGCTGTGTGTTGGACGGGAGCTCCTCTTGAATCATGTTTATCACCCCTCGAATCTGAGGGGCCTGGCCACCTCTTCCTCTTGGGGGTCTTCCCTGGTCATTATTGGCATTGTTCCCTGCGCCCTGATCTCTTTTAAAGCGGTCCAGCTTGCCCGCATTGATCAGCTTTTGGATTTCCCTTTTTAACACAATGCACTCCTCAGTGGTGTGGCCATTACCATGGTGGTAATCATAGTACTTTGTGTTGTCCCGGGTATGAGCGAGCTCAGGGTCGAGTGGATATGAGACGGACAACGCGTCTCCTATTTGGAACATAATTTCTTCCCGCGTAGTGTTTAGCGGGGTGAACTGAGCTTCCCCGAATCTTTGCCCGGGGGTGGATGTCTTCTTTCTGTCTCTCGAGCGGCGGTTGCCCTCCGGGCTCTGGTCAGCTGGCGAGGCCGAGCTACCTTGAGCCTTATCCTTATTCTTGGCCTTATCAGCCTTGACACTTTCGGTCGAGCAAAAGAGATGCGAATTTGCTAGCAGTTCTGCCTTGGAAGCCCCCGGGTTCATTGCTAGCATTGTTTTCAGTGGCCCTGCCCTCATGTTGTTGAGGTAGCAAAAGGTAATCTCAGGGTCACTGGTCGCAGTCACCTGATCGAGCATCTCCTCGAATCTCTTCAAGTAGCTGCTGTATGATTCATTGTCACCCTGCTTGATCTTGGCAAGGTCGAAACGATTCTTGGGGGTCGGGCCTGCATTGCCAAATTCCTCTAAGAATTTTTTTCTGAGCGTTGCCCAGCTACCGATCGATCCCCGGGGAACTCTGCCCAACCAGGCCTGTGTCTTTCCCTGTAGAGCTCCCTCGAACGCCCGCATCTTTAAGGTCTCTACATCAGTGACCATCCGAATTTGTGCTTCGAATGATCGGAGCCAGTCACTTGCCCGCGTCTTCCCAAAATATTTGTCGAACTGCGGGAAGATGACCCCTTGCGCGGGTGGCGCATTTTCAATTTCTGGAGTAAATGGGCTGCCCTCCAGCGGCTTGGTGGCGCCATAGCCGGGCTTGGCCACGGCTAAATTAGCCATTTGTTGGGCCATGTCCCTTTTCATGGCTTCCATCCTCTCGGACAGTCGCCTCTCGGCGTCCACTGTGAGTCTAGAAGAGTGAGCTGGGCCCGTTTGGTCGCCGCGCACTCGAGGGCAAAATGTTGGCTCATAAGAGGATCCGGCCTCCTATGTGACTCGAGCTTTGTATTTAGGCCGTTGCACATCTGCTTCTACGCACTCACGGGCCCTACGGCGGCAATGGCTCTCCTCCCGAGCATGGTGTTCTTGTCGACGATGGTGCCGATGGGAGAGATTTTGACGGCTGTATTTACTCTCAGCCTGGTCATCTGCTTGTTTTACCGCCTCCACTCTTTTCGGGCGATGCGTGAGCGCGGAGGGATCCGTCTGCTTTCGGAGCGGGCAACTGTTGGGAGGCATGGCCATCGCCAACAAGTGCCGAGTTCTTGAGGAGCGAGCAACACCATGTCTGGAATCACTGCACGCAGGGGAATGGCCTAAGCGGCATTCTTCCGTTAAGTGCGTACATTTTGTTGTAGTACCCCACTTGAATTTGCAGAGCAGCAGCTTGTTGATCAGGGTTTTGCCTGGATAAACTCACATGACTGTCCTGACCATTCTCCCGTTGGCGATTGAGCTGTATTCTGAGGTCTTGGGCGCGTGCATCGCGCCTCTCGTTTATAACCGTCCTGGCATCACGTTGGCTTACACGGCTTTGACTGGCATGTTGGGAGACTTGCTCCTCCACATATGGCACTTCATTGCCCTGAATTGCATGCCCAGCAGCCACCTTTTGGTTACTAGTTTGCACCCCGTGTGGTGCCCTTGGTGGGGGGTTATTGTTCCCAGCCTGGTGGTTGCCAGCTTGTTGGTTGCTGACGGTGGCATGGTGTTTGCTTCCTTTTCCAGCCATTGCAACCAAAAGAAAAATCGAGAATTTTACCGGAAAAATTTAGAGAGAAGTGTTGAAACTACCTTCCCGGCAACGGAACCAAGCTGATGTGGCAAAATCACAGCTTGGGCCGTCCTTGAGTTGGGTAGGATATCTGGGCTTTGGATCACCTTCTTTGAGCCTGTTAAGAACACAAGAAAACCTGAGTGGAAGTGTAAGGCAGGGCCTCGCGAAACCCCTCCGGCGTGAGAGTAAGTCTCGTGTGAAAGCTAATTGACAGAGTGTCGAGGCTCAAGAAAGTGTGTGTGTACCTTGTTAAGAATTATGGAGAGGTATTTATAGGCCCTCAAGGTGATTGAATCCGTCTAGGATTCAGTTTCCATAGTTACCAAATCAATCAAGGAGATAATCCCTTGATTTTACGCATGATAGGCAGCTGGCCGCGTAGATGTAGGAGCAGATAAGGCAAGTATCCTGCTCAAGTATGGAAACCTTTGACTTGCCTTGGAGAGCAAGCTTCCGGTACTTCCTGCTTGGAATGTGCCCGGGCGAGCAGGGCTCTGCCCAGGTATTCAATTTGCACTGTTTCTGAACTTGAGATAGCTCCAAGGGATGGCCCCTGGTCGGGTAGGCAGGGCCAATGCTCGACCAGGTTTGGACGGGATGAATCAGGTTCCTTTGCTAGGTACGAACATGGTGTCCGGGTATGGCCCCTGGTCGGACAGGCAAGGCCTTTGCTCGGCCAGTTTGATGAGAGTTACTGCTTTATTTGCTTGATGCTTCTATTACTTTGCTCGCTGGGCCTGTGGGCCCCATATGCATTGTGCTCGTGATTGGCACGTGATGCTAGCTCGTGCATTGCCCGTGACCCGGCTTGGGTCGGGCACATCAGGAATCAAAGCCAAATCTCATTCGACTGCTTGTGAGTGCGCCGATTAGCTAGACTTGGAAGCTTCAAGTTCTTTACTTGCATCCCCCTAGTACTAATGCAGAAAGACATATCCTTTCATCCGTAGTCATCTCATATCTAATAGTGGCATCCACATCTACATGAACTGGAACTTCTCTTAAAGACCTAGATTGATTAGTCGATTTACTCATTTGGTTGGAAGCTTGAGAAAAACCTTTCATGGGAGTAGACTTATGGGCTTCCTTGCTTTCTTCTTTGTTAATGGCATCACGGTACTAATTACAGGAATTGAATGCTATTGACAGAAGAAAGTACTCAACAGAGAAGACAACCTGACACATCCACTATTAGCCCTATGACTTTGATATTTGAAGTTTTAGTTTTATATTTGATTAATAAAATACTAACTTTTTATATATTATAATTAATTCCAGAGGGACATCATACTCAGCTCAATGAGGGCAAAATTGTCATTTCACGAAAAAATTAATTAACATTCCATCCAAAGATAATGTCACCATTAACTAACATGAAGCCCAAAATTGGATTGAAGAGCCACCATCAGAAAGTTTCAATATCAGTTACTATATAAAACGACATTGGCAAGTTCAGGGACTAAATTATATATTAATCCCATTTTTTCTCTAAAATCTGTGCATTTTTTTAACTCAACCTCCCGTTAGTAATTTTTATTTTCTCTTGGAATAAATTTTCCAAATACCCATCTCTCTCTCTCTCTCTCTCTCTCCGAATGTGTGAAAAAGGATGGAGGATTTCTTGAACCATTGCATCCATTTGTTTGTTCATCACCCGTAAGCTTTTCCAAGCCCAAAACGAGGTTACTCTTGTCCTTGCGGTCAAATCTGGGTATCAGAGTATGCATTTTCCATTATTTTCAAACATTTCTTTCATTCAATTTCATATTAATATGTGTGTGCATGTAGCAGTTGTCGATTTCTTTCTGTTTTCATGTTTCAATGTTTATTAACACACGGGATTAAAATGGTTCCTGTGATGAGGCAAAATGCTTTCTGTTGACATTACTTGTAACTTTTATTTTCCAAATTTGCTTTGCTGTAATAGTATACACAGCATTACATATAGATTTGTTGGGTATTTTGTGACTTCTGTAATTTACATGCGTACCTTTTGTTAATAAATCAGTTCTCCTTAGTATTTTCTTGTATCAGTTTGGTGCTGCTATGAAGTAGTTGAGATTTTGTGCTGCTACGATGACTTGTATTGACCCAGCTTTAGCCATTAAAGAAGATTGAACTTTTACAACACTTTTGGCCTTACTTGAATATAGGAAACCCTTTAGGTTGTACTGTATATGCACATATGCATTAGGCTATTAGTAGCCACTGCTCGACTTGGTGGCAGTGGCAGTATGGAATAAATACGTGAAGACTTTCTGAGTTTTTGTGTCTTCTACTTGGTGATTCGATTGAAATCAGATCTACGCTAAGTTTGTATAATTTAAAATAGTTGTATATTTAATACAACATCTATAAAATACTTAATACAGTATCTTTAAAAAATATTTGATCAAAATACCCTTTATATAATTTATTTTTTTCGTTTTTTTATTAAATTTAATTTAACAAATTTTAAATTTAAAAATATTTTAAACACAATTAATTTATTAATTAATTTGATTTGGTTACTAAACACAATTAAATTACTAATTAATTTGATTTAGTTATACTAAGTGAAAAATTATCTTTGAGTATAAATATCAAATTGTAAAATTTTTCTTGTAAGTGAAAAAATATTGCTTACACATTTTTCTCTCAGTAAAAATTTCAATCATTTAAAACTTCCAAAAAGTCTACAATTTGGAAGCAAATCGGGAAAAAAAATGTTGAAACGTGGATATGGACGATGATGACGATGTTATATCTACCACTTACACGAACTTTACGGTAATATTTAATTCTAATTGTTCAATTTTTATCTCCAAATGTTAAATTTTTATCTGTTAATTTATTTTTTAATGTTTAAATGAAAAAATAACAAAAAAAAGAAAGATTTAGGGACAGGTTTTGTAAAAAAGTGTTTTACCAAAATACCTTTTACGTAATTTAATCTTTTTTTAATTAAATTTAAATTAACTAAAATTTAATTTTTTTGTTTTTTATTAAATTTAAATTAGCTAATTTAAAATTTAATAATTAATTTGATTTGAATTAGGTTTAAATAAAAAAAAACAAGTATTGGGTAATTTAATTTTTTTGTTTTTGAATTAAATTTAAATTAGCTAAAATTTAATTTTTTTTTGCTTTTTATTAAATTTAAATTAGCTGATTTAAAATTTAATAATTAATTTGATTTGAATTAGGTTTAATTTTTTTTTTTTTTTAAACAAGTTTTGGGTTTAGGGACCGGTTTTGTACCAGTCCAAATTGGGGAGATGGACTAGGGATCAATCTGGTACAAGTCCAAAATGGGGGGATGGGTTTAGGCCTGGTTTGTTGGCAGTCCAAAAGGGGGGAATGGTTTATGGGCTGGTCTGGTAGCAGTCCAAAATGGGGGGATGAGTTTAGTCCTGGTTTGTTGGCAGTCCAAAAGGGGGGAATGGGTTATGGGCTGGTCTGGTAGCAGGCGGTAGGCTTGTGGGATAAATTATTGGGTTTGGGACTAGTACCAATCCAGTCCTTAAACCCAAAACTTGTTTTTTTTTTAAATTTAAACATAATTCAAATCAAATTAATTATTAAATTTTAAATTAGCTAATTTAAATTTAATAAAAAATAAAAAATTAAATTTTAGCTAATTTAAATTTAATTAAAAAACAAAAAAATAAATTACCCAAATTAAAAAAACAAAAAAATTAAATTACCCAAAACTTGTTTTTTAAACCCAAACTTGTTTTTTTTTAAATTTAAACCAAATTCAAATCAAATTAATTATTAAATTTTAAATTAGCTAATTTAAATTTAATAAAAAAACAAAAAAATTAAATTTTAAGTTAATTTAAATTTAATTTAAAAAAATTAAATTACGTAAAGGGTATTTTGGTAAAACGTTTTTAAAATTGTTGTATTAAGCATTTTATAGGTGATGTATTAAGTACCTATGTTTAAAATAAGTGAGAACTGGAAGAGCATCATGAGCAATTAGTGATGCACTCGTACGTTGCACGGATTATATATGTGTATAAAATTATATATTAAATTAAAGTTGAATAATATATAATTAATTTTTTAATATGAACAAAATAAACAAAAAATAATAAACAATAAAATTAAATATAAAAAATCCTATAAATTTGAAAAAAAGTAATATAAATTTTGGAATACTTTTTATATATAATAATTTTCGTTCAACATGTACGATTATTGCAACTATAAATATCATATAGTAACTCTAGACAAAGCTACATACAACTGATGATAACCAAAAACATGTTTTCAAATCAAGTCTTATATTAGAAAATGACTTACCATGGTTTTTATTAATAGACATTGCGTAAGATATAATCCAAAAAAAAATGTTTTATCTGAAATTTGAAAGAAATTCTAGGATCAAATAGTATCAGTAACATTTTTGGAATCAAAAGAGTACCACCGGAATTGTCTTTTGAAAGAACTCAACCTTCAAAACATGGTTTCTCAATCTTATAACAATTAATTCGTGTCATTGCATAACTCAAGTGAATAGACTATGTTACGAAACAATATTATTTGAGTTCCAACCTTCAAATTTAACTCATAGTTTGAGAATTTCATAATATGTAATTCAATTGAAATATTCACGAGTATGTACCGTTCAAATTTAACTCACAGTTTGAGATTTCATAATATGTATTGTTCATTGATGTGATGTAATTAAAAAAATTGCATCTTAATTTTTATATGACTATTTAATTGAAACCACAAAAAACATGTATATCTTTCAACAACATAACTTATATATTACATTTCAATTTTTAATTATATAAAGAATTAACAAAAAAAGAAAAAAGAAAATGTCACTCTAATTTGAACATGACATAAAGTTCTCGATATTCTTACTTATTTGTAATGGACCATCATAAAATGTATTTTTTGTTTAGTTTATTGAGTTTTGTCTTTTTTTTCAGTTGTGTAGTGTGCATTCATCTGATATTTACAAAATCTCAAACATATATCAATTCATTTGCATATTGTCTGCTTCATACATTGAATAAGTTCCATACTGACACCGTGTCATAAGCACGAATACAAAATCTAGTGATAATTTAAACTAAGACGGACCCAAACTAAAAAAACAAACAAAGTCACGCCCATGAGTATTTTTTATTTGTTTTTTGTTTTAAATATTATAGAACTGTATTTTAAGATCTATTAAAAACAATCATAAGTATTTTTATTTACCTATTATTTATTTATAATAATACTAAGCTATTCAATATTTTTGAATAAATACCATTTTTATGAATTATTTTTTTATATTGATTTTGTTTGTAATTAGTTATATGTACATGGACTATGTCTGACTTATGAATAGCTTGCTTAAAAATTTGATTTCTACTTTATTTTTGTGTAATATTTAATAGCTATATGGCTTTGGTATGTAATTAATTAATATGTCATTTATATGTCATTTTCGAATTTAATTCTCCAAGTAAAAAAAGTAAACTCAATTGGAATAGTTACTGTCAACATCATTAAATGACATTTCAAAAATTCAATTTCAAAAATTTTTTTGAAACAAACAAAACATAAGTGATTCCATTTTTGAAAAGTGAGTTTTGTCGGGAAATTTCTAAAAATTATGCACTTATGTTTTTATATATACTACAACACAACCGTGTAATGCACAGTTCAATATTGATATAAATAAAACAATATAAAATTTTAATGATAACCATAAAACCGAATAATTATATGAAAAATCACGAGTTCAATATGCATATAAAACAAATTATAGAAAATTATGTTAATAAAAACAATAACTTTTTTATCATATCTTTAAATTGATATCGAAGTGACATGTCCTCGACCAAAGCAGTTTCTTTTGTACAATAAAAATTGAAGTTAATCATAGAAAATTATAATCAAAGCACTCGTGCGATGCACGAAGCCTATATTCATATCAATACAATAGTTAAAACTTTAGTGCTAATAAAATACACAAATGATTGCAACATAAAGATTATGAGTTCAATGTGTAGAATTGAATATCATAATTTTGTAACATTAAAATTAAGATTATTTTGTTTGGCTCTCATGTAGAGTTCAATTAAAAATCTAAACGTATAAGAAAATTAATAGAAATAAAAAGATTAATGAAAATCAAGAGTCTTTAGGTTTTAAAATGTTTTACCTTTGGAGAAAAAAATCAATTTATAGAATAAAAATATTAAGAATTTCAGTTCAATTCCAATTATAATATTTTTTTCTGGATATAAACAATAAAATTTACATTGAAGCCCACAATTCCACTTCTAAACAATGGAATTGAGGTTCACTTTCTCTCATTTTCTACTCTGGAGTCTCAACAAAATTTAAATTCACTGATGTGTTTCCCGTATTAAAAAATAATATTAAAATATATACAAATAAATATATATAAATAAAAGTTACATTAATATTAAAAAATTGATAGCGTGTATAATATCAGGCAAAGGGAAAATTGTTTGTGATATACTGACATGTTTTGTCATAAAACCTTAAAAACTACACTTTTCAAAATTTGTAATTTTTACAAAATAATTCATGTATTATGGTTCAATTTAAAAATCAGACATTAAAAAAAATAATTAAAATAGTATATAACCAAGGAAAATAAAATGTAGGAGATGGATCAAGGAAAATAGACCAAAAATTCAAACAATCGATGGATAGATATCGGAAAATTTGGTTTAAACCGTGCTATGGATAACTTTTGGACCGTGACCCGGTAAAAATTCATAAAACCACGTTGTTTTAGTTGATGTATATAAACGAAAAGAAAACACTTTTACCCTAGTTTCACCACACATTGCAATATATTTTTTACGCATTTTTTTCAGCGATGACCAATCCTAAGGTTACCACCTAAACAAAGTCCAACAACGGAAACTTTGACCACTGACTTACCAGAAACTTGTTAGTATGTTCATGTTTCCAAAAATATTTCAAAACTCTGTTTAACTTCAAAACTCATTTATTAATTTTAATTCGTGATTTAGTTCAACTAACAAACAAATTCGATGTGAATGTTGATTAATTTCATCATTAGTACTTTTTTTATATCTAAATTTTTTAACATGTATAAGTAACTAAAAAATCAGAAATTATCGGATTTCCATTTTTTTACATGTAACTAGTTGTCTCAAAAAATTGGTCATATCTCGATTTATATATATTTTTTTACAATAATAACTTTGGTTATTATGAAATCGAGAAAAATTGTCAGATCTTGATATTATTATTAATTGATTGTCCATGAATTAGTTTTATTTCAAAGTGTGTGTATATGATTTAGTTTCAAAATCGTTGTTTTATTCCACATTTATTTTTCCTAGCCTAGATATTGATACAAATAAATTTGAAAGAAAAAAAATTGGTTTTGTTATCTCTCAAACTATTTGAAATAAGACCCTAATTATGTATGTAATGGGTAACGATCATTAAGTCATCGACAATATGTAACTTTTTCTTTCAATTAATAAAGCTATTTTGTATGGTTATTACTGTTAACAATATTTTTAAAATACTTAGCTAACGTGGTACCAAAATCCTACATCCACCCCTATAGGCAGTGCCACCTCTTCCAGAGTATATTGTTCGATGACATGAAAATGAGACTAGCTAATATAATCTGATTTGTAAAGTGGCATGGCCATTGACCACGATTCAAGAATTTTGTAATATTGCAGTTTAGAGTTTACACCACTTACTATTACGGCTATAATAGTATAATGCTACTCTCACCATCCCAAAAATTAGTCCACTTTCTATATCGGAAAGTTCAACCAATGACAATATCATATCAGTATTATTAACATATGTTTATAAGGTTTTAGGTAATAAAATATCAATTACGGAAACAACATCAAGAATACTATCAATAACAACTTTTAATCTCTCGAGGATAAGTAAACAGAGTGAGTTTAAGAATTAAGAATAATTTCGTAAACCCTGTTAATTAATTACACTTAATTGTACTAAGTTTTAATAATTAAAATTCTTTAACTTAAAAGTCACCAAATCCCCTCAAAATCAACAATTTAAAAAACCAACCAAGTTTTATCGAGTCAATGTTACCCAAATAAAAAGTCACAAAACTTGGTTTTATTATCTCTCATGTTTTTACTATGCATATTTTTCTTAATATACTAAATAAGAATGTGAACAAGTTTTGGAATCATTTATCCAATCAATCATAATAATAATATTTTTTGTTTTCAATTTCTAATGCAAAAAGTGGCTTATATACAAATTAGAAGTGTTTTTAAATTTCGAAAGTCACTTTTAACGGGAACTTTCCAAAACTTATTCATCTCCTTTTATATATATATATATATATATATATATATATATATATATATATATATATATATATATATATATATATATATATATATATGAAAGTATCCCTCGTGATAAATGCATGAAAAAAGGGATCAAACATGATGGCCGGCCTAGCGATTCAAAGTAAATGAGAACTGGAAGAGTTTCCTTTCCACAATGCAGGAAAATGGGGACGATAAGACTTGCTAAGAAAATGATAAGGGTAAAATTCACAAGGTTGAATAACATTCTCTCATTTGTAAGATTTTATTTTGTTAAATTTTTTATTTAGAACAATTGATGAGGTTGGTTATTTAGGTTACCTTGTACGCAGCTCTCCTTCTCATCCATTCCCGAGTTGATCTTATATATATATATATATATATATATATATATATATATATATATATAAACCTTCCACTTGCCATTTTACATATTTGTAGTTTGCCATTTGATTATTAATAAGTATCTCGATTGCAAAAATGAAGTTCATCTTATTTTCTAACAAAAGAGGAACGAGAAAAATGATGCTTACTAAAATGAACTCCATTTTCACTAAATATTTTTTTTTCATAAAATAAGTTCCCTTTCTAATGAAGTTTACAAAAATCAATTTTGTCACTATCATGTTCCAATGTGCAGTTGTGCACTTGCAGTGTTATAATGTGAAGACTAAGGGTATATATGTATAGGTGGTACTAAAGTTGCTTAAAAGTCAACTAACTTCCTTACTTTCATTGAATCTAGAAAAAGAAAGTCACATTTTGGGATGGAGGTGTTGATAATTTAAGTAAAATTATTGGTTATTTATTATAGTCGGCGTTTATGTTTTGAAGATAAGTGAGCTCGGGAATATTATATTGTGAATTTGGGGGTGCGGAGTGCATATTCACATAAGTTTTACGGGCTTACGCGTAGGGGTGTCAATCCGAGTCGTCAAACCACCAAGTCGAGTCGAACCAAGTCGAACCATGCGGTTTGGTTCGGTTTTGGGTGCAATATGGTTCAGCTCGGTTTGAGATTTTGGGAAGTCGAACGGTTTGGTTTGGTTTGCGGCTTGACATGTCGAGTCGAGTCAAACCGAACCAAATCAAACCATTTTGAGTTGAACCACCAAGTCGAACCATCGAGCCGAACCACCAAGTCGAACTACCAAGCCAAACAACAAATTCTTTTGAATTCCTAACCTTTATACTTTAGCACTCTTATACTATTAATATTTTTATACTATATAAACTATAAGGCTAATATTAGTATTTAAGAATTTGCCTTTAGATTTTTTTAATTTACATAAACGTTTTAAATATAATGTACGTTGTTGTATTTTTATTATATTGGATTCAATTTATTGATTATAAGAATTAAAAATGTTAATCCTTTTATTTGAAAGTTTGTGTAATTTTTTTAAAAGTGAGTTTATGAATATAATTGTATTATATTTAATTTTTTAGTATTTTCTTTAGCGTGTTTTTATAATATTTTTTTGGTTTACTTAAATTTTGAATGAGTAGAACTTTCTAAATTCAGACCGAAATGAAACCAAACCGCGAAACCGAACCATGAAACCGAACCACGGAACCGAGTCGAACCACCATGGTTCGGTTCGGTTCAGCTCAAGACTTAAACGGTTTAGCTCCGGTTTGATTTTTCTCAAACCGATGGCATGCGGTTCAGCTCATAATTTGTTCTAAGTCGAACCAAGTCGAACCATTTACACTCCTACTTACGCGTGTTAATAATCAAGTAATCTGTTTCCTTTCGATTTATCGTTTTTGACATTTGAAAATCGGTTGTGACAGTTTTCCTAGCAGTTTATCTTGGTGACTGTCTGCAAGGGATATAACCATTTAAAAGGAAACTTGATTAATCTGCAAGGGACGCATATTTACTACTCCGTATATAATAGTTCTTCCTTTATCTTCATCTTCTTTTTTTTTGGTCGATATACATAGAATGCTCAAACAGTAGTCTCCTGCGTTAGTGTCAGAACAGGAGGACAATTGTATTAACACAATTTGTACATATCTGATTGTTATCTTCATCTGATAAGTGTATATCTCTGCTGTACTTATCTCCTAAGATCTGTAGCTATCTCTCAATTGTAATCTCCTCCACCTTGTGTATAAATATGACTATCAATCAATAGAAATAAACATACTCTCTCATCCAAACTCATTGATTCTTCATATGGTATCAGAGCTTTAATTCAAGCTTGAAAGTGCTTCTTCGATCCACAATGTCAGGCTCCAGTGAATACACAATAATCCAGTTAAATGCTCCAACCCACTTGCCTATCAAACTCACCCAAACAAACTTCGTTGTTTGGCGTCGACAACTGCTTTCAACCCTCATTGGCTATGACTTACAAAGTTATATCGATGGCACCATCACTACACCTCCTGAGTTTCTTGATACGGAGAAAAAGAAATCCAATCCTGCTTACTCTCTGTGGTACCGTCAGGACCAAATAATCATCAGTGCCATGTTAGGTAGCTGCTCCGACACAATACAACCTCACATCTCCTCGCACTCCACAGCCTTATGAAGCCCGGCAACTTACCACTCAGACGCAAATAAATTGCGTACAAGAGTCATCTCCCTTAAAATTCGATTGCTCAAAAACCCAAAAGGACCATGAAGTATGCTTGATTTTTTGCGTGACATGCGCGTTGGCGATGACTTAGCTCTGGCAAATAGCCCAATTGATGATGATGATCGGTTCTCCACACGTTATCCAACTTGGGTGATGACTTCAAGGAAATCATGGCAGCACTACGAGCCGAGATTCACCAATCTCATTTGATGAACTCTATGATAAGTCCGATTGACTTTGAAACTCAAGTCAAAAAGTCTGGATGAGCCCATCATATCGCTAACCGCAAATTTCTCCCGAACCGTGATCGATCTTCTTCCGAAACTCCAAGGACAAGCACTACAATAATTCCAACAACTACAACAATAACAATACTTCACGTGGACATCAGCAGTCCAGGCCCCATTGGAACAACAGGAATGACAGTCGCAACTTTGGTCGTGGTTCGTGGCGCTGGCCATAACTCTCCCAAGTCCAATTTTGATTCATCCGCTTTTGTAACTACTGTATCTTGTAACATCTCGGCATCATACTAAGGACCGCCGACGCTAGCTCGTTTTCTTCGTGAGAATGAAGTTCAACCTCAGTCAATTCCACTACCCCTTCGTGGCTTTTCGACACAGGTGCCTCTCGTCATGTTACATCAAACACTCATAATTTGCAAGCCTTCTCTGACTATGGAGGTCCGGAGGAAATTGTTTTGGGTGATGGTACAGGTCTCTCCATAACACACACTGGTCACTCTACTTTTTCTTCCAATAATCACCTGTTTCATTTAGACAATATTTATTGTGTTCCTTCTTTGAACAAAATCTGATCTCTCGTTGCTAAATTCTCATCAATCTAACACGCTTCCTTGGAATTTTTTCCCTTTCATTTTTGGTGAAGGATCTTCGCACGGGAGCGCCGCTTCTACGAGGGGAAAATCAGAATGATCTCTACAGCCTGTCTCCTTCAAATTCAGTTCAATTAAATTTCACAATCACAGATTCAGTTCATAACTGGCACTCTCGCTTAGGCCATCCTTCCTCTCGTATATTACATCATATATTGCAGTCGTTTAAACTTTGTTCTTCGAGTAACTCAATAAATTTTAATTGCAATTCTTGTAAGTGCAATAAAAGTCACAAACTTTCGTTTGGTGATAATTCTCTCGTTAGCAACAAATCCTTACAATTGCTTTACACTGATGTATGGGGCCCCACTGACCTCTCTATAGATAAATTTCGCTACTACGTAATATTTATAGATCATTATTCACGTTACATTTGGATTTACCCTCTTCGAAAAAAATCAGACGTTACCCCAATTTTTAATCAATTCAAACTCCTTGTTGAAAAGTTTTTCCAAACTCCTATCATTTCTGTCTATTCCGACAATGGGGGCGAATACGAGTCATTACACACCATTCTCAATTCTCATGGAATTTCCCTTCTTACCACTCCTCCCTACACACCAGAACACAATGGAATTTCTGAACGCAAACATCGTCATTTAATTGAAACAACTCTCACCTTACTTCACCAAGCCTCCCTCCCTCTTTCTTTTTGGTCTTATGCTGTTCAAACTGCTGCATATTTTATAAATTGCCTACCCACTCCCACTCTCCAGCACAAATCTCCTTTGGAAGTTAACTTTCAACGAAAACCAAATTATAGTCGTTTGAAAATTTTTCGGTGTCGTTGTTATCCATGGACTCGTCCGTATACCTCCTCCAAACTTCATCCCAGATCATTACCCTGTATCTTCTTAGGTTACTCCACATCTCAATCCGCCTACAAATGTTATGACCCCATTTCAAAGAAACTGTTTATCTCGCGACATGTGATTTTTGTTGAAACTGAATTTCCTATGAAACAGGTCAGTGGAGCTCAGTCAGATTATTCCTCGTGGACAGCTGCTTCTCGGACATTTCCTTCTCCACAAAGTGACACCCTCACCACATCTTCTATCCCCGAACAACCTGCTCCCACGACATTCTTTCCTCTTTCTTCTACTTCTCCCATACACATTCCCTTGTCTATGCCCCACTCCCCAGCATTACCCATCACCTCTGCTACATCACCACCATCCCCACCTCCATCTCCTCCTCCATCACCTGAAAACCTTCCTCCCCCTCTCTCACCCCGTCCACCCACACCTCCTCCATCTCCACTTCCACCTCGCCAAAGAAAGCCAAATCCTAAATACTATAACCCCAATTTGATCAATCTCACCACTGCCCACCCTCTACCATCTTCACTTGAACCCACTTGCGTCTCTC
The DNA here is from genome assembly GCA_013146195.2 of Codonopsis lanceolata. Taxonomy (NCBI): domain Eukaryota; kingdom Viridiplantae; phylum Streptophyta; class Magnoliopsida; order Asterales; family Campanulaceae; genus Codonopsis; species Codonopsis lanceolata. The sequence goes on from CM028383.1 coordinate 95,453,622, forward strand.
AAGCTCTCAAAAGTCCGGAATGGCGCCATGCCATGTCTGCGGAGTTCAATGCCCTTCTCCAAAATCATACATGGGACCTAGTTCCTGCTTCCGACCAAAATCTCATTGGTTGTCGATGGGTTTTTCAAATTAAACGCCATCCCGATGGAACCATTCACAAATTCAAATCCAGGCTAGTTGCGAAGGGATACCACCAACGCCCTGGGGTGGATTTTGCTGATACTTTCAGCCCTGTTACAAAGCCTGTTACAATAAGGATTCTTATCTGCATTGCTCTCTCCCGCAATTGGCCCCTTCGTCAACTCGACATTAATAATGCCTTTTTAAATGGTCATTTGCAAGAAGAGGTCTATATGGCTCAGCCTCCTGGTTTTGCTGACCCACAATTCCCAAACCACATTTGCCGCCTTCGCAAAGCCTTGTACGGCCTAAAACAAGCACCACGTGCTTGGTATCTTGAACTCAAAATCTTTCTCATTTCATTCGGGTTCAAGAATTCTGTGAGTGATGCATCATTATTCATATTTAACTCTGCTGGGATCATTTTATACTTTGTTGTTTATGTTGATGATATTCTTCTCACAGGCAACAATAGTAATTTTATTGATCAGTTTATCTCCCAGCTCAATCATAAGTTTGCTCTTAAGGACCTTGGCAGTCTTCATCACTTTCTTGGGGTCGAGGCCATCTCTACATCACAAGGCATGTTTCTTTCTCAACACAAACACATTCGAGACATTCTCACTACCCATAACATGGTGGGAGCCAAGGAGGTCACTACTCCCATGCAATCTCCATCAAACCTGTCCGATTTTCCCAAAGCAGTTGAGGCCGCTTCCTATTGTAAAATTGTTGGTGCTCTTCAGTACTTAGCTATCACACGACCTGACATTGCCTTTGCTACCAACAAATTATCCCAGTACATGCATGATCCTTCGGAAACCCAGTGGCAGGCTCTTAAACGTCTGCTCCGCTATCTCAAGGGAACAATCAATCATGGGTTATTCATTCGTCGCCATCAGCCACTTGATCTTCGTGCTTTCAATGACTCGGACTGGGGTGGCGCCACTGAGAATGGTCGCTCTACCTCTGGATTCATCATTTACTTAGGCTCCAATCCTATCTCGTGGAAGTCCTCTCGTCAAAAGTCTGTCTCTCGCTCCTTAACTGATGTCGAATATAAAACAATTGCTCACACTACGGCCGAGATCATTTGGATCAAACACCTCCTCACAGAATTAGGTGTCCTACTTCCTGCCATGCCTGTGCTTTATTACGACAACATTGGTGCTACCTATCTCTGTGCCAATCCGGTATTCCATAGCAGGATGAAACACATTGCCATCGATTACCATTTTGTTCGTGAGCACATAACCCACAACGTCCTTAAAGTTCATCACATTGGTACTAAAGATCAGTTAGCCGACACTTTGACAAAGGCTCTTGGTCGTCAATCTTTTCTGGCAGCTCGAACCAAGATCGGCGTCACTGATGGTTCTGCCGTCTTGGTGGGGGCGTATTAACACAGTTTGTACATATCTGATTGTTATCTTCATCCGATAAGTGTATATCTCTGCTGTACTTATCTCTCAATTGTAATCTCCTCCACCTTGTGTATAAATATGACTATCAATCAATAGAAATAAACATACTCTCTCATCCAAACTCACTGATTCTTCATAAATTGTAGTCTTATCCCACAAGAATATTTGTGTAACTCAAATGCTTTTAATAGGGTCGAATAACTCTTGCAGGAAAGTGCACGGTGCATGATTCTGCAATATATCCAAGTTATTTGACATTCAGTCATCTACTTATCCAACAGGAGGGAGTAATATTATTACTGCCAAATCGTAAGAAAATTAGTTTTGTCCTTTAATTTTATATGAATTTTTGTTTAATTATGTATTGATTCTTAGATAACAACCAAAATAGTTCGGATTAGGGGGAGAGTTGCTGCATGTTCTGAAATTATAATTTTTATCGAAGTACAGATAAACAAACTTCAGCTTTTCAACAAGCTCCAGATGAGTAATTAGCTTCTTTATTAATTACATGAGTTTTAATATGTCTTTGTTCGTGAAAAGGTGGGGTACTCAATAAAGAGAAATGAAATGAATTAGTTTCGTTTTTTTTTTTGGGTGCAAGTAAGCAAGAAAGGTTGTTCGAGGAAGATGAGAAAGAGAAAACGTATGGGCAGCAAAGCTAGCAAGAAGCAATAGAGAGAGAAAGAGAGCATATGTGAATTATATGCTACATCTCAAATATCATCTAGAAATTGAGGCTAGGAAGAACTCCCAATTAAGCCTTTGAATAAGGATCAAGAACTAAGTTTAGGGTTTTGGGCAAGAAAAAAATAGTGACAAAAAATACTAGCTCCAATTATGTTGAGATAATGTTGTGAATTCTTAATATGCACTTCGTTTAATGTAACCAGGGCCGGTCATGGGGAGAGCGAGAAGGGCGACCGCCTAGGGTCCCTAATTTCTAGGGGCCTTAATTTGTAAAAATTGTCTTATGTATTATATATATAATTTAATGCTAAAAATATTCACAATTGCTTGATTGTTGTAGTAGTGAGTTGCAAAAGGGATAATTTGGAGACCACAAGCTTGAATCCTTGCATGGCAATGAACTATTTATTAATTTGACTAGTTATCGGATATTATACTAGTTATTGAATGAGATGAGTTATAAGATTAGAGGTTCAATCACTATGCTAGATATTCTATTTTATTTTATTTTTGTTAAAAAAAATTTTGTGACATCTCTATAGAGGGTCCTTTTATTTATTTTTCGTCATGCGCCCTCAAAAGTTCACGACCGCCCTGGATGTAACACATATAGATCATCATATGTAAATAGTCAACTTTCTTGAAGGCAATTAAGTAAAATGTGTTTGATAGGTAGAAGCTTTGATTTTCACAAAGTATTAAAGTATTAATTTTCTTTAAATCTTTTTTTAATGTTGATTTTTTTTCTTATATTAGTGAAAGATAAATGTGTGTGTGTATATATTCCCTCCGTTTCACTCAATGAGTCAATATTTAAAAAGTCTAACTATCAAGGGGATGTGTTAATGCCATTAGAGTGGTTATAATTACCAAAATACTTGACCACAGATAATGTGTGTTTACATTACAAGTTAACGGTAAGGATGACGTGTTATAGAAATAATAAATATAACTTTTTAAAAGTGAACTCTTTAAGTCAAACATTCTAAATAGTATGATTGACTCTTTGTCTGAAACAAGGAGAGTATCAATAAAAAATATTCTTGTCTATGTAACAATACATTGAATTAATAATTTTTACGTAAGTTTTATTCAAAATTTACATGTTTACAACTATTCTTACAATCATTGCTACAATTATATGCTTTGCGTTTAATACACGGGTGCAAAAATGAATTACCCTTTAATCATCTATGCCTAATTAATTGCTCATAATTCAAATTGAAGCGAAGAAGAAAGCCGAACGAACGGGAGGAGAAAGTCGAAGGAACTGAAGGAGGAGAATGCTTTTGAAATTCTTGATTAATTTCTTTATTTTAATTTTGACTAGATTAATATGTTTAAGATATTTATAAATTTTTTGTAACGTAAAATAGTACTTGCATATTTTTCAAATTTTAATTTATTGTTACGTAACTGGTACATCTATTACTATATATTTAAAGTAAATGTATTAATCGATAGCAGGACATATAGTTTATAATGAGTCCAGATCTCCTGTACCACTTGTGTGTATCACTGGTGTACCACTTTTCATCTTAACCATTGGTTGAGATGCAATGATTTGGATATAATGGTGAAGATGAAAAGTGACACCAGTCAAGCAGAGATCCGGACTGTTTATAATAGGGGTGTAAGTGGTTCGGTTTGGTTTGGTTTATACCAAAACCACAAACCGAACCGCCTCCTAGTGGTTCCAAAAATCTCAAACCGAACCGAACCGAGCAAGACTTGGAACCGAACCACTCGGTTTGGTTTGGTTTGGTTTGGTTCGGTTTTGTGGGTTTTATAAATTATTTTTAATGAAATTAACCAATATTAAAAATAACAATAAAAATAAGATTTTAATTTGGAATTAACATCAAAATTAGGAAATAACCTACTAACAACAAATTATCATAAATAAAACAATACAAATTCTAAAATAAACACAAACAATGGAAGAAATAATACTTCTTCAACAATCAAGATTTTTTTTGATTTAGTATCTGTATATATATATATATATATATATATATATATATATATATATATATATATATATATATATATATATATAATGAATAAATCAAAGGTTCAAAATAGTTAATAAATGTAATATAATATATATTATATAATAAATAAATAAAATATAGGGTGGTTTGGTTCGGTTTGGTTTGATACCAAAAATCGTGAACCGAACCGAACCGAACCGCGTGATTTTCCAATTTTAGAAACCGAAACCGAACCGTATTCGACCAAAACCGAACCAAACCGACTGGTTTGGTTTGGTTCGATTCGGTTTCGTGGTTCGGTGGTTCCGATTTACACCCCTAGTTTATAAAAGGATAAAATCGTTATTTGACAACTACACAGTTTATGAAATTAGGGTTTTGAAATAGTATGCCAAACACATTTATAAAAAAATAGTCACATTTCATAAATGTTACGTTTTAATAATGCTGCGTTTTGAAAATATTGTACCAAACGAGGGCCTAAGAGTCGGGATTTCAAGTTAGTTGTAAAATGTGGAAAAATTATATGATTATATGGCTTTTTCTTTTATAATTTGATGATAATAAGTACTTGAGAAATTGAAGGAAACAAAATACAATTACAGAATGAGAATGTGTAACATTAAGACCAATAATATGTGTGATCAAAGGGGGAAGAATAAGAGATCCTAGCATTACTCCATACAAAAATCTGTTTCATTCCTTCCCGCGTTTATAGCACAAACACTTTGAAAGTTTCCTTCTACTTCACCCCACACACACACATACTCTAACGTCACCAATCACCAATTTCTTTCTCTATCTAGATCTAGCTACTCAACTACAATCTCATCATCATCATCATCATCATCAAACACTCTGGGAATTGGATAGCTTAATTAATTGATGGAAGATTATTTAAGGAAGAACTTTGACGTGGAGCCAAAGAATCCATCAGAAGAAGCTCTAAAGAGATGGAGATCTGCTGTTGGCGTGGTGAAGAACCCTCGACGGAGGTTCCGCATGGTTGCCGATCTCGCCAAGCGTTCCGAAGCCGATCGCAAGCGTCAGAAGATCCAGGTACGTAGTTTCCATGCATGCACTAAATTTATACATCATTTCATGTCTTTGATTTATAAATCAAAGCTCCTTGTTTTTTGGTAAAATTTTAGAATGGAAATTGAACATTTGAGGGTGGGATTAATGATCAGTAAGATCATTCTTATTGTCTCGTTTTAAAGTCTTTGTATTTGACCAAGACTCTTGCTTGAAGGTTTATAAATATGAGGATGCTGTGCGTTTTCATTGAAGTTTTGTGGGAACGAGTCTACGGAATCAAATCAAGGAAAAATTAAAAAACAGCAATTTAAATTTTTAAAAAATAAGTAGTGTGTGTAATATCTAAAGCTGTCAATGGGCCAGGCTGGGCCGGTCCAAAATTTCTCTAGGCCACCAAAATTAAAGTCCAAGCCCACACAAAACATCGGGTCAATTGGGCTAGCCCATGTGCCTACCAATTGAATGAGAATTTTGTCCATTTTTACCTATTTTCTGGCCCATGACAAAGCCCACTGGGTCAACCCGACATAATTTCACCGGACCAGGATGGATTGATATTTCACCAAGCTTATGGAACCTAAAGCCTAACCCGTCATAATTTCACTGGGCCTATGGAACCTAATCTCACGAAAATGAGTAGGGGCATTAATTAATTTGTTTAACCAATTGGAAACACGTAGGTTAAGTTTAGTTCTCAAACTGGCTCTGTCCAAGAATGTTCATGCCATTTGGGCCTCCCAAGGCAAATAGTAGGGGGCTCTTAGTCGGCCATGTGAACAAATTTGATAACTACGTATTGACAATTTCTTAGAGGTCATATTATCATTGACAATTTCTTAAAGGTTACATCGGAATCCCAATCTCGCTTAATTTGAAATTTTAGATACATTTGGGATATGTAGAGGTTATTAAGTCTTGGAGGAGATGACTTTTGATTCAAAGAATGGATTGAGAGGGACATTAATTGTTTGCTAATGCTAGCAATGGTAAGATTTAGAGAAAAAGATATCAATTGGAAAGTGTTACTTGACCTAAAATGTGATAGATATTAATTCATCAATAAAATAAATGGGGGAAATGTATTTATCTAGCCTTGTTTTCCATTAATTCTATTTTAATTTCGTTTAAAATATGCTACATACCATATTTTGGCTAGGAATATAATTTTATTTTTCAAAAAGAAATTCCAGCATATGCAATAAAGATGAAAATAGTATAGACTTGAAACATTGGGCTTAAAAAAACCTATAGAAATATTAATATCAACTCGTATAGGTCTAAAATCGTTTGTGACAAACGACACGACATTACACGACGAATTATGTCTACCACACAATCCAATCTAAACCGGCCAGCGATTTAATTGGATTATAAAAGATGAAATTAACAATCCGCAAGATATGAATTGAATGCCAAATCACCTCCTAATCTGTTCACCCAATCCGATATGCACCCCGAAAAATCTTCCTCTATGACCAAAACACTTGAAATATTGTTTTACTTTACTTGTACATAATGCTTCTTTCATTGTACAGTGATAATCAAAACGATAGAAATCATCGATACGAGGCACCTTAAATCCAACTTCAAAATCTATTTATAGGAAATATTTTAAATATATAAAAGACCACCTGATGTAATTGCATTATCATTTCTTGGAGTTGCATTCTTGAACAAAAAATTCACGCAAGCTTTTGAACGTACTACCAATTTCATGTCCCCTAGCCAAATAAAGGATTTAGTTTTACGTCACAAACCTTAGTTTATTCGGCTCTGAATCCTTTAGGTCACGGTTTGTACGATTTCCAAATTATAAATCATTTTGTCATTGTACACATTTCACGTCTCATATACTCTTTCTGTTTTGGTTAAAGAATTTATATTTTTGTATGTTATATTTTAAAATTTTATTTTCAAAAAAACAAAAACTTGTGTAAACAGTCTTACATATATTTTTTTGTAAGACAAATCCTCTTTATTCGATTCATGGTGTGTAAGTAGGTTGAGTTTTGAGATAAAAAAGTTTTGTCTTACGAATTAAGATCCGTAAGACGGTTTTACAAAAGACTTATGAGCCGTTTGGTAATCAAGATTAAGACTAGATAAAATTAATAAGCCGAGTTTCCTGATATTGGTACGCAATAGATGGTCGGGACTAATAGCATGAGTTATCCGGATAAAATCATTATCCTCTCACTATTAATACCAAGCGGGACGGTGGTATTATTAGTGTTCTCACTAAAAAAAATTAGGATTAACATATGTAATCTCAAAACTACCCCCAATATACAAGTGATGATTAATAGTGAGGGTACTAATAGTACTGAGATTAATAATACTGCTTATCCTTGTCCGGCTACCAAACAAACCCTTACTCTTTCAAAAAGTTATGTTTATCATCTCCATAACATTTCAACTTTACCTTTATATTTGGTATTAGCATATTAATTATATTCAAACATTATATGTAATATGACCAACTATAAAACTAGTTGTATATCACTTAATTATTAGATTTTTTAAATATAAACTTTTTGGATGATATGAAGGAGAGTATGACATGCAACGTAATGCGTAAATCAGGTGATAAGAGTAATTCTAACTTAATTATAAGTCTCAGGTGCCGTTTGGTAATCAGGATTAAGGTCGGATAGGATTAATAAGCGAGTTGCCTGATGTTTGGTACGCAATAGGTGGTCGGGACTAATAACACGAGTTATCCGAATAAAGTCATTATCCCCTCACTATTAATACCAAGGGGAAAGGTGGTATTATTAGCGCCCTCACTAAAAAAATTGGGATTAATATTTGTAATATCAAAACTATTCCCGATATACAAGTGAGTATTAATAACGATGACACTAATAGTACTGAGATTAATAATACTGCGTTAAACCCCAATAGTGTTGATAAATGAGAAATCAAATTATCTGGGCTGTACATTTTATGTTAGGGTGAATTACACATAACCTCCTTAAACTATGGATTGAGTTCAAATTTTCTCCCCAACTACCAATTAAAGCAATGTGCCCCTTGCAACTTTAACATTTTCTTAATCGCAAGATGGTTTAGGCTAAACTATCATTTGTTGACGTAAAATGACCACTTGAGTCTCATTTGACCATCTTTAGTTTTTTTTTTTTTTCTTAACCATAATGCTTTTTTGGTGTTTCGATCGACTATTTTACATTGTTTCTCTAAAACCATCTTTATACCAAAAAATAGTTCGTAGAAATAATTTCTTATTTTTATTTTGAGCATTATGGTAAAAATAATATATATAAATGGTCAAGTGAGTCTTAGCTAGAAAAATTCCCTCAAATGATGATGCCTAAACAAAATGTTCAATTTAAAAAATGTTATGGTTTAGGGGGAGTGCATTGCTTCAATTAAAAATTGAGGGGAGTAACTCAAACTTAACCCATAGTTGAAGGAATTATTTGTAATTTATCATTTATTTTAGTGCTTTCTTATTTATTTGTTTTTTCCGATGAAGAGTGTATTTATAGTATTTAGAGCATCCATAATCATAAATATTTTAAAAGATTTATCTACACTGTCGTGTCATTACAACTTATAAACCTTTAATCTATAAACATATTCTTCATTATAAATAAACTCATAAAAGGATTTATAGCATGAATTCACTACTAAATATTTTATTCTTTTACAATGTACATTTGAAAGTAAAAAAAATTATTTTGAAAAATAAACATATCTTTTTAGAACATAAAAATTTATAGAATGTATTATAAATATTGGTGTAATGTGTGATTTTTTTAATGCCCTTGAACATGTGACTATAATTAAAGTACGTAAAAAAAGTATGGATAAAATGATAAAAGTGTTTTTCTAAAAAATAAAATTTTGAAAAAAGATAATTATTTTAGAACGGATAAAAAAGAAAAATAGAATAATTATTTGTAAAAACGGAGGAAGTATTATGTCTAACAAATAATTTATACATTTTTAATCTAAAAAAAGAGAAGGAAATGGAAACTTTATAACCCATTCTTAGAGCTTTAGCAAAATGGGTTTGGAGTTGCTCTTAGTCCTTTCCAAGAAAAATAGTTATACTTCAAATTTTCATTTGTCTTGAAAAGAGCCACTATTATAAATTAAACCGATAAATGTCCATCATCTTTCATTTTTTGTTAAAAAAAATCATCTTAGTGTAAATTAAAGATAATACTCTTTTCATTCCCACAAAAAAAAAAATCTTTCTTTTTTTGGTCGTTCCAAAAAATGTTCATTTTTTAAATCTTTTCTTTTTCAAAACTTGCCTATACTATTTTAACCTTGATTTGATCCTCACTTCAAATTATATGCATCGCCAGTCTCACATGGGTATCCTTAAAAAACAAAAAAACGCGTAGATTAGCTAGTAAGAAGCTATTATACCATAACCATAAATCTCAGGTTGGGTCTTTGGTTCGAGAGTTATAGAAACACAATTGTATTAAAATCTTATTGGGAACGCTTTTATTATCGCTCGTGATCCTTCTTGTGATTAATCTTGGGCTTTCACATCTTAGAACAAATTTGGGAAATAAAAAAATGGTATACATAAAAAATACACATTATATTAATATTTATAATATAATCATATTTATAATAGAATCAGTTATCTTTACTTAATTGGTATGTCCAGCCTAACATGATACTCTTTTGAGAACGGAAGGAGTATAAAAAAATAAAAATAAAGATACATGAGTTTTAAATGCAAAATCTTCTTCTTTTTGGGACGGCAAATAGAGTAATGTCTATGACTAGCGGTTGCAAAATCAAATTTATTTTAGTTTAGTTTGTTTCTCAAAATAAAAGAAGGAAAAGAGATAAGAAAAAAAAACTATCTCCGTTTTTAAATAATAGTTTTCCTTTCGTTTTTATTGAAAAAAGGTTAATTTTGACATTACACTTTGACCAATCGTTACATTTTGTCACTGTACTATTTTTCGAACAAAATTGTCATTGTACTTGAAAAGGAAGATGTAATTTCATCTTTATCACTAATTGTCATCCAATTTTTAACGAAAGTAATTTCAATTACATCCCCTAAGGTTTTTTAAAATGCAAGAAGATACGTAATGATAGTCAAAGTTAAAAATTAAATGATTTTATGGTTATTAAATTATCAATAAGTTTCTTTTAGATGCTAAAAAATAGATTTAATGAACAAAAAAAAATGAATGAATGAAATATAAAAATGTAAATAAGAGGGAAGGATATACTTCCAAAATAAAAAAACTAAGAGAAGAATATCAATAATTACGCTTAGTAGCACATTAACAACGACAAAAGATATTTACCGACTGAGATTTAATCATTTTAAAAATATTTAACGGTTGAGATTCATCATATGTGTGGAGGTGGTTATCATTTTTATTAATAAATTATTTACTAAATTATTAAAAATTGCTTAATTATTATTAATAAAAAATTAATAAAAAATATTACATGAATTATTTAATTAATTTTTAATAAAAAAATTGAATTCCTTAAAAAATCATTTTTAAATAAGTTATTAATTTTTTTTAATAAATTAATAATCACTAAATGAAACATATAAGACATAAATCATAATAACATTACAAATTGTAAAAAAATTCTAATAAAAAAGAGTATTATTCATAAATTTTTAATACATCACAGTTTTCATTGTGGCTATTATAGGTTGAATTATTTTTTTTATAATCTTATCTTTGTGATTCCTAATTATAATGGATTTTGAAAAACGTTAATACAAATATAAGTTATAATATTAGTCAATTTTCTTTACGAATTAAATTACATTCAATGAATGAGAGTAAATAACTAGATTTAATGAATTAATTTTTTTTCAAATTTTATTAATCGATTAGATTTCTTTTAAACTTGTTATATTATTATTATCATTTTTATTATTATTATTATTATTATTATTATTATTATTATTATTGTTGTTATATTTTTATTCTATGATTCATTAAGACAAAATGTATATATTAATTAATTTAACTATTTTTCTGTCATTATTTATTCAAGCAATATATCTTTTCTTCTTATTTGTATGTTTATATTTCATTCATTATTTCCTTTTTTGTTTATAAAATAGTATCTTTTTTTAAAACCATCTACCTTTTAACATCAACAATAATTAAAGATTTTCCAACATTTTAAAAAACTTTTAGGGAGAAAACTGAAATTAATTTCGTTAAAATTGGATGACTGTTAAAGATAGTGACGAAATTACATCTATTTATAAAAGTACAATGTCAATTTCGCTCAAAAAATAGTACAATGTGTAAAAAATCATCAAAGTACAGTCGTAACATTAACAATTTTTCCTTTTTTTTATCAATTCCAAAATAACTGTTTTCTTTTAGAACTTTAATTTTTAGGAAAAAAACATTTTAACCATTTTATCCTTACGTTTTCTACTTACTTTAATTATGACCACGTACTGACATACATAAGGGCATTAAAGAAAATCACACGTTACACTCATTTTTGGATTACAGTCAATTTTTTTAAAAACGATATGATAAATCAAAGAGAGCAATAATTAAAAAATAGAGGGAGTGTGTGTTTGTTTTTGGTTTTTGGGGTTAGAAGATTATTGATTTTAGTACGGGAAATGGCATTATTATGAGGTTTAAATTCGTAGTTGTCACAGTTATGGAATTTTCTCAAATGTTTATGACAAAAGAAAATTCCTTGAAATTTCTTCTACTATCGACGTGGTACGGCCGTACGGAAGGCTTGAATGAATCCTAGACCATTGATCGAGATTGCAGTTGACTTGTTCTCCAATTCTTATAAACCTCAAAACTAGTAAACTTGGAATACTCCCTACAATTTTTGGAAAAATGTTTATATCAAATATAAATAGTAAAATTGAAATGTTATGAGAATATAGACATAATTTTAAAGGTAAATTCTTAATGTAAAATGTTTTAAGATAGTATGATGGGCTATTTGTTTGTAATTGGGAAATACGTCATAAACAAATACCATAAATAGATTTGTCAAAAAAATGGAAAAAAAATGTGTCGAAAAATCCTATAATAAGAATTTGATCTCATGTGCCCGTGGATAGTTAATATTATCAATCATATGTGTTAATTTTTATGTCTTTATTCAAATTTAATTAAAAGAGACCTATCAAATACAACTGTAAATTTGATTTTATGTGTCGTGGATACCCCACTAAAGTGAAATTTGACAATAACAAAAAAAACAATTAAAAAGAAGTCTTAATAAGAAAAATATTGACTAGAATGTATTCAGAACTTCAACTAAATGTCAAAAAAAAATAGTTCTATCATGAATTATGAAGAAAAATGGTTGAAGAGATTTTTTTTTCAAGTGTAAATCCTAGTAGTACACAAGTGATACATTTTTATGGTAAACGATGGTAAATGAGATCTGCAGTCATTTGCGTCTGCTTTGGATATGCTATTATTTAGTACTCCCTTCGTTTTCAAAATATTTTCATTTTTATTAGACATATCGTTTTAAAAAAGTAATTGATTATATTATAAATATTGGTGAAATATATGGTTTCTTTTAATGTCCTTAAGCATGTGGTCACGGTAAAGTGGTAAAGGTGTATTCCTAAAAATGAAACTTTTGAAAGAAGACAATTACTCTTCTGTTTCGAGCAAAGAGTTCACTATTCTATTTTTCTATGTTTCACTTAAAGAATGTCTTTTAAAAAATTAAGTTATAAAAGTGTTATTTTATTACTAATAATCTACTGAAAATATCATTTTCTTAAAATAAATTGATTTTTAAATAAAAACTCTTTATCTAAAATAGATAAAATATTTAAAAATAAACCAAAAATAAAAATATTACGCTAATTTAAAAACGAAAATATGAAACTAAGACGTATATTTTTGTTCCTCTTTGACGTGACGTGCAAATCCGCGTTTCGTACTACAAGTACAAACTCATATATATTGACAATTCTCTAATGGTATTTATGGTAGTAACATTCTCTGAAACTCCTTTGTTTGAAAAAATATAGTAAGATGAAACTTAAAGCCAAGAATAGTATTTTTAACAAAATACATTTTAGGCCACTATAGTTTATAAAAGATTGTAATTAGCCACATGAACTTTAAAAATCAAAATTATCTTACAATTTAACTTATTTTTTGGATGGATGTTAAGTTTGAACGTTAATTTATATTAAATATCTATTTTGCCAACAATCTGTCTTTCTTTGCATATGAACTCAATGTCTCTAACTCCCAACCCCTAGTCATTTACCCCGCACTTCATTCTCAAAATTCTTGATTTGTTTAATCATTTTCTCAATCAGTGCTTAATTGATTGTTAACTAATTACTTTAACTCAAAAAATTAACTGTATACAACGAATCAAATCTGCGTAATCATAAAACCTTCTTTTTTGTTTTTCCAAATTTTCAAGAAAATGGAGAAACCAAATCCACAAGAACCGAAATCGGACGAGGGACTGATGTGGTTCAACATCGCCATCATGTAGCATTTTCAAGAAGTAAACGAGGGACTGATGTGGGAGTGGGATTGGTGGCGTATGCACGAATCATGGTGTTGTAGGAAAATGAATTTGGGTTTTGAAGATGAGTAAAGATGGATTGAGCGTAAGTGAGGGATCTGGAGGAGGCGACCGATGGAGAAGGGGTCGTGAATGAGACCGGTTTTGAGCATTTGGGCATGAGCTTGGTTGATTTCGGAGGTGGATTTACCCATCTCTGTGAAAGAGAGGATTGGGTGTTGGTACAAGTTTAGAGACATCTTTTGGTTCTGAGGAATGGGTGTTGGTACAAGTTTAGAGACATCTTTTGGTTCTGAAGAGCCGGGCTTGGCTTAGCTCGATCCTAAATTCAAATCGGGTTTTGTCCCTAGTTCCGGTTGTTCTCTTCATCTTTTGTCAACGCGCCACCCAGCTGCAGTGTGTCGTCCTCCGCCATCTACAACTCCGATCTTCACCTCTTCGTGAAATCTCTGCAAATCCTAGCCTAGGGCTCGAAATTGGAGTTCGCTCGGTGTTTACTGGATCTAAAATTGAAAGAGCGAGACTGGGATGCTCGGATATGGCTGGGTCTTGAAGCTTGAGGGGCCGGAGATGGAAGAAGGCCGACAGAGATAGATGGAGCAAGCCGTCTGTGAAGCTGCTTGGCCGGATCGAAGAGAGCGGTTGTAGAGAGGGATGGAGATGGTGCTTGCTGGAATCCGGGTGTTGGTGTGGATCGGCGGGCTGGAAGAGAGAGAGAGGACAGCCCCGTCTCCATATATCACGATTTTCCCGAAATTACTGTGTGAAACTTAACGTCCATCTAAAAATTGGGTTAAATTGCAAGATAACTCTGGTACCATAGTCACTTAGAAAGTTTTAAAATTCAAGTGGCCTAATTGCAACCTTTGTAAAGTAGAGTGACCAAGATAGCCAGTTTCCTCTTTTATATCAGAATTCCAAATGGACCTTGTTTCTTCTCCTTTCCTTCAACATATTTCTCTCCGAAAACGATCTTCTGTGTTCTTATACCGGAATATTTTCAAACTCTTCATCGTATCTAAAGCTCGTTATTCATGGATATCATATGCCGAAATCAAACTAGCTTAAGGGTAAGTGAGTTAGTAGAGGGGTAGATACACGTCTCGAATCGGGCACTGCACTGTCCTCGTAATAAAGGACTTTGTTCGACCATTTTTGCTTTCACTACATTACATTGTTAAACAGCTGCTAACGAAATGAAAATTACTCACAAATGCACTAGATTGAATAAAATGGTTAACTTCTTTAGGACTGTTATGTTTCTGCAGGAAAAGATACGAGTGGCTTTATACGTGCAAAAAGCAGCGTTACATTTCATTGATGGTATAGTTTTCATATCGAGTCACCTTAATTTGCACGCTTCATTTTCATTCCATGCTTCGTTTGCATGATCAAATTTGTGTTTTGGTTACTACAGCTGTTAGTCGAACTGAGTACAAGCTCTCGGATGAAGTGAAGCAAGCAGGTTTTGCCATTGAGCCTGAAGAACTAGCTTATGTAGTCCGTTCCCACAATACCAAGACATTTATTTCTCATGGAGGAGTCGAAGGATTTGCAAAAAAAATATCAGTTTCACTTAATGATGGTGTGATATCGAGTAATATACTTCTGAGGCAAAAAATCTTTGGATGTAATCAGTTTGCCGAGAAGCCTTCTAGACCATTTTGGATGTTTGTTTGGGATGCTTTGCAAGACTTAACTTTGATCATTCTCATGGTTTGTGCCGTCGTTTCTGTTGGTGTCGGCATTGCTACCGAAGGATGGCCAAAAGGTTTGTATGACGGGTTGGGGATAATACTCTGCATTTTCTTGGTGGTATTTGTTACTGCAGTCAGCGACTACAAGCAGTCGTTGCAATTTAAGGATTTGGATAAGGAAAAGAAGAATATAATAGTTCACGTCACGAGAGACGGAAGCAGAAAGACAGTTTCGATTTATGATTTAGTGGTTGGGGATATCGTTCATCTGTCGATTGGAGATCAAGTTCCTGCAGATGGGCTCTTTATAGCTGGCTATAGCTTAACAATCGATGAATCCAGCTTATCAGGTGAAAGTGAGCCAGTGAATATTGAAAAAAGAAGGCCATTTCTTCTGTCAGGGACCAAAGTGCAAGATGGTTCGGGTAAGATGCTTGTGACATCAGTCGGAATGAGGACCGAATGGGGAAGATTGATGGTGACTTTGAGTGAAGGGGGAGAAGACGAAACTCCTTTGCAAGTGAAACTTAACGGCGTTGCTACCATTATTGGGAAAATCGGACTAGCTTTCGCGATCTTGACTTTTCTGGTGTTGACTACGCGGTTTATAGTTATGAAGGCATTCCACAATCAGATAATGAATTGGTCTACCAGCGATGCTTTGAAACTTTTAAATTTCTTTGCAATTGCAGTGACTATACTTGTAGTTGCAGTTCCAGAAGGGCTACCTTTGGCAGTTACACTAAGTCTAGCCTTTGCGATGAAGAAATTAATGAAAGATAAGGCACTCGTGAGACATCTTTCTGCGTGCGAGACAATGGGTTCGGCTACTTGCATTTGCACTGATAAAACCGGAACTTTGACAACAAATCATATGGTTGTCACCAAAATTTGGGTCTGCGGAGAAGCTAAACTAAAAGTTGATGAAAGCGCAGACATCTTGAAAGCTTCAGTTCCTGAAAAAGTATTAAGCGTTTTTTTGCATTCAATTTTCAAAAACACTAATGCAGAAGTGGTGAAAGATAAAGATGGAAAGACCAACATACTCGGTTCTCCGACAGAGAAGGCTTTATTAGAATTAGGATTGCTTTTTCATGATGATTCTAGTGCCAGAGGCCAAGACTTAAAGATCGTGAAAGTTGAGCCATTCAATTCAGTAAAGAAAAAGATGTCTGTGCTTGTGGCTCTTCCAGAAGGCAGGCTGCGAGCATTCTGCAAAGGTGCATCAGAAATAATATTAGATAGTTGCGACAAGATTGTCAATAAGAATGGCGTATCAGAGAATTTATCCGAAAAACAGAGAAAGATTATCACAGATGTGATAATTGGTTTTGCAAATGAAGCTCTCAGAACCCTATGCTTGGCTTTCCAGGATATAGACAACAGTTCTAGTAGAGATAGCATTCCTGAAAACAACTACACACTAATTGCAGTTGTTGGAATCAAGGATCCAGTACGCCCGGGGGTGAAAGAAGCAGTCAAGACTTGTTTGGACGCTGGAATTATAGTGCGGATGGTAACAGGGGACAATATCAATACAGCTAAGGCCATTGCTCGAGAATGTGGCATCTTGACAGAAGGTGGATTGGCTATAGAAGGACCTGATTTCCGAGATAAAAGTAGTGAGGAGATGAAGGAGATAATACCAAAACTTCAAGTGATGGCAAGATCATTGCCTTTAGACAAACACAAACTAGTAACTCAGTTGAGGAACGAGCTCAAGGAAGTCGTGGCTGTGACTGGTGATGGCACCAATGATGCTCCTGCTTTGCACGAGGCAGATATAGGACTAGCTATGGGTATAGCAGGCACAGAGGTTTGTCCAATAAGCATTTCTGCATAATTTTGGCATTCTTGAAACGTTTTACTATTAATGCAGCATATTGATATCATACAGGTCGCAAAAGAAAATGCTGATATCGTCATAATGGATGACAATTTCAGTACAATAGTGAACGTTGCGAGATGGGGTCGTGCAGTTTATATCAACATTCAAAAGTTTGTGCAGTTCCAGTTAACAGTTAACGTCGTGGCTCTTATGACCAATTTTGTTTGCGCTTGCACTTCAGGTTTTGTTACTCTATAAATTAACACATTATTTTCAGTGGTACGTTATCTTTGTTCTTGATGACTAATTAGATTGACAAACAATCTTTGGGGGGGGGGGGAAATTTCAGGATCTGCTCCTCTTACGGCTGTTCAGTTGCTTTGGGTGAACATGATCATGGACACGCTCGGTGCATTGGCTCTAGCTACAGAACCTCCACACGATGGACTAATGAAAAGACCCCCAATCGGGAGGAACGTACACTTCATAACGAGGATCATGTGGAGAAACATCATCGGGCAAAGCATATTTCAGCTTATTGTCCTTGGTCTTATGTATTTCGAAGGAAAGCGAATTTTTAAGCTCACTGGTTCAGATTCTACTTCTGTTCTCAAGACACTCATATTCAATACCTTTGTGTTTTGCCAGGTATATAACTATATATATCGACTCTTTCCACAATTTTTTTGGAGTTGTGTTTTGGCAGGTGGAATAAACGTCCTCTTTCCGTTTCAGATATTCAACGAAATAAACAGTCGTGACATGGAGAAGATAAATGTTTTACGAGGCATGTTTGATAGTTGGGTCTTTATGATTGTTATGGTCTCAACCGTGACTTTCCAGGTCGTTATAGTAGAGTTTCTGGGCACGTTTGCTGACACGGTGCCACTAGGATCGGACTTGTGGTTAGTCAGTGTTTTGATCGGAGCTGTGGGCTTACCTGTTGGAGCGATACTCAAATGCATACCGGTTATACAGCCTAAGCATGATGACACAGTCAAGCATCACGACGGATATGAACCACTCCCCACTGGTCCTGACATGGCTTGAAGTAAAAAAGATTGTCGTTGTCGTTATGTTTTATCAACTGAATCAAAATTTCCGAGCAGTATCATCTTTCGATATCAGTTTCGTTTAGTTGATTGTTGAAATTGTATTAATGAAAATATATTTTGATTCAACTTTTGAAGCCTGCCTCTGTGCACATAGAGAGATTACTAGGGTTTGGCTGGATAATCTTATGCTTTCTATGGAGAAAGCACAAAGAACTTTGAACTTCATGGCTCATATAGCTCTGACATTTCCTTAATCTGTGTATATATGACAATTTCATTCAATCATAGGAAAGAATTGTCCAATTTGTGAGTATACTTTTTGACCAATCTTTTCGTTATTGTACTATTTTTCAAACAAAATTGTCGTAGTTTTATAAAGTGTTCGTCATTATCCCTAATTGTTATTTAATTCTTAATATAACTGATTTCAATCACCTCGGGTGAAATTTTGTAAATAGGTTGGAAGATGCTTATTGCCATCTAGTGTTTGAAATTAGGGAGGGAAGTTAGCCAAAAGAGCGGGGCTATTAACACCCTATCAAAAATAATTGCAAAAATGACTAAATAGCCCTCTCTCTTTTTTTCTTTCCTTTATTTTCTTCTTCTTCTTCCATGCGTCCAACTTACCTCGGCCCTAGTCATCATTCCCGATGGAATTTCCCTCCCTCCCAGCGGCAGCAGCAAGGTAATCGCCCTACGTTTTTTCTTCCTCCATGGATGGCCCCTATCCTCTCCCTCCCACCAGAAACAAGGTAACCTTTCTTTCTCTCCTTCCCTCTTCTCTCTCCTCTCCCTTTCCCTCGAAAAATTCATCAATGTTCGGCTATAATTGTCTGAACACTTCAATGGATGTTCAGTTCAATAAATTTTCGGCAAGCACCAATCGAACATCCATTGAAGTGTTCGGTCAATCATGGCCAACAACAATGCCGAGGAATTTTTTAATTTTTTTAGTGATGAGAATGAGAAAAGAGGATAGAGAAGGGTGATAGGAGGGAAGGGATCTCTTTATCGGGAATGTGAGGTAGACAGGGGAAAGAAAATGGGAGAGGGAGAAGGAGAGGAAACTGGGGATGAGAAAAAGAAATAGAGGGAGGGAGAGAAGAGAGGAAGTGGAAGAAGGGTAAAATAGGAATAACAAGGGTGAATTGAGTATTTGGTTGATTTTGTGATGATTGCCCTGGGGGAGGGGGTATGGAGTAGACTGTGGGGTGTTAATAGCCTTGCTCTAGGCTAAAATCATGTTTTTAATAAAAAATGTTGAGGGAGTTTTTACTGGCATGAATTATTAAATAAATAATGTTGAGGGAGTTTTTACTGGCATGAATTATTAAAAAATAAATTAAAAGTAATACATACTCCATCCGCCCTTAAATTATCGTTTTCCTTTCTTTTTTCGTCCGTTCCAAAATAATTATCTAGTTTGAAATTTACCTTTTTGAATATCACTTTTACCACTTTACCTTTACTTTTTCACCCTACTTTAATTGTGGGCCACATATATATGAGCTTCAAAAAAAAACTACACATTAAACCAATATAAATAATCAAGTCAATTATTTTTTCTTAAACTAAATCAATCAGAACGATTATATAGGGACGGAAGGAGTAGTTTTTTTTTAAAAGTAATTCTTATACAAGAAGATAACTATTCGTGGGCAAAAATAATTTCCAACGTGGGATAAGTTTCATGTTGGTTATTAAATGTCGAATTAAAATATTTTTTCTCGTAATTAAATTAAATTACATTAATTAAATTACATTCCACTGATTAAGTTATTTTTTAAATTAGTTACTTAAATAATTTTCTTTTCAAACTTAACATGTTTTTTCTTAATATTTTCTTTATTGTTTTTTTTTTTTACTATATTATGAATTATGATACAGTAAAAAAAATCTGAAATATTTAAGAATGTGTAAACTTGATGTAGTAAACCGCAATAAACCAGATAAGTAAAACTTAATTATTGTAAGGGGGGCTATCCACACCTCATTTCTGCATTGAGGTATTGTACCTTGTGCTGTAAATTACAGAAAATAGGAGCGTAAATAGCCTCACCCTTATTGTAAAGCTCTGCATGCCTTAGTTAGTTTAGCTTTCTTGGCAAAAGCCTAGAGACTGCTATACAATTCCAATGTATAATGATCAAGAATTGCTGAACAACAATCTACACAAAACAAACTAAAAATATAGAGAAAAGCAAAATATTCTTCTAAATGGGATTTACTACAGAGATTCTTACATATGCTACAAGTGCAACGCCAAATCTTTCCGTCTTCAGAGGGCCGAGCTACAGAAAAATTACGTCCACAGAAGCTTCGCCAACTTTAATAACTAGTTAGATGATGGCTCGGCTTTTCTCACGAATAGCTTGCTTATATCTTCCGTGACAACGTTGCTCCTGCCAACACCTCAATCAGAAATCATCAGAATGAGATTGTTTGTGTGATGCTGCAACACAAACAGGTTGCTTTTGGCAGCTTGAAAATGGGGGAAGAGAGACAGGAAAGGTTTAAAGATCAAAATAGAAAAACAGGGCAAAGAAAGAATTGGAAGGTGCCAAGCTCTTAAAACTGCTACTCATGACACAAACCATACCAACTAAATTACGTAGTTAGGAATTTTAAAAGTGGCTTTACCAAACCCGACTAACAATCCAGAATATTTGAAAACCTTATACCCTAAATTATGAGATCCACCAACTGTTATTTCCAGCATAAGCTTTATTTTCCACGTAATAACTAAAAAATCAATTAAAAAATTGCAATTAATAATGAGTTCTTATCACCTAAGTACCCATCTAGAGTGAAGACAAATTAATCTGAAAGAGTGGACAACATATTTATTTTCCAGGTAGTAATTAACTCAAGGAGTTCTATCAGGTAGTAAGCATGCACATGTACTTGATACTGAATAAGCTCACCTTCCACTAAGCTGAGGTGGCCTCAGAAGTCCACCTACTGTATCTGGAATGCCCTTTGAATGGGGCAAGCTCCCTCTTGGAACTTTGCTACGAGGAAAAGTGGAAGTCGATTCTTTGGACTCTCTCTTGCGTGATGCATTTTCAGCCATGGCAGCTGCAACTCGAGAAGAGTGGTCATAACTACCCACCACATTAGATGGCATAGCAGGTGAAGCCAACAAGAGTGAGGCATCTGGCAGTCTAATCATAGAAGGCTCAGACTGACGTAAAGAACTATCTGATTGTTGTTTAGACAACTTCAGCGGTCTCCTACATAGGAATGATCATGTTGTAATATAAGAAACTGAAGGACGCGGCATAATGTCAGTAAAAAAGCAACTACAACATGATGCACTAAACCTTGTTAAAACCCAGCAAGACTTTTATTTGAAATTGGGCTTTGTATAATGTATATAGAATCAAAATTGGGCTTTGTATATAGAATCCCTCAAGTTCATTAGGTGGTGCAACAAATCCTGAAATCCAACATCACTGTAAATTAAAAGAGAAAAGAAGAATAAAGTATGATTTGGAAGTTGTAACCCTAAACTGGTTAGGCTAGGGTATTTATATATACGTACATATTAGACAGTAATGTTACACTTAACACTCTTTATAATACCCCTTATTCTCTAACACTCCCCCTCAACCTAATTCCAACCACCGACTTGGTCAGAACATTGCTTGCTGTTCACCGGACTTGACATAACTTGTGACGATAATATTTTGTTGTAGCTTCTTGCGAATGAAATGACAGTCAACCTCAATATGTTTTGTGCGTTCATGAAACACTTGATGCAATATGGATGGCTGCTTGATTGTCACACCATAGCTGCATAGGTGTTGAACCACCAAACCCTATCTCAAGTATTTGGCGAATCCACATCAACTCACAAGTCGACTAAGCCATGGCTCTATACTCCACCTTCGCACTTGATCTCGACACAACTTGTTGCTTCTTGCTTTTCCAAGACACTAAGTTGCCTCCAACAAATATGCAATATTTGTGGTTGACTTCTTACTAATAGAACACCCAACCCAATCAGCATCACAAAATCCCTGAACTCTTATGTGCCCATGATCTCGATAAAGTAACCCACGGCCTGGAGCTCCCTTGAGATATCGGAGGATGTAGTGAGTAGATCATGGAGACAACATAAACTGACTGATTTTACTTACTGCAAATGCAATGTCCATTCTAGTCACATCTAAATAGTTCAACTTCCCTACAAGCGTACGATACCTCTCCGGATGATTCAATTCTTCACCATCATCATCCCTAAGCTTCACATTAGCACCCATAGGAGTCTTGGTTAGTTTTGCCCCTAACATCCCAATATTAGTAAGTCGAGTACATACTTCCGTTGAGAAAGAAAGATGCCTTGTTTCAAACGGATAACTTCAATTCCCAAAAAGTACTTGAGGTTCCCATGACCTTTTGTTTGAAATCTTTCTTGAAGGAAAGACTTTAGAGCACAAATACCCACACTATCTCTACCAGTAATGACGACGATATCATCAACATACACCGTCATGAGAATACACCCTGCTCTAAAAGAATCTAAAAGATTGAATGATCACTACTGACCGCATAAAGTCAAACTCTAACACAACCTCGCTAAATCGGCCAAACCAAGCTCTAGGAAATTGCTTTAGACCATACAACGACTTTTTTAACATGCAAACTATCCATGACTCCCCCAAACCCAGGATGTTGTTCAAGATAAACCTCTTCGTGCAGATCACCATAAAGAAATGCATTTTTAACATCGAGTTGGTGAAGCGGCCAATAGTATGATGCAACAAGAGAAACAAGCAACCTAACAGAAGCCAACTTTGCAACTGGAGAGAAGGTTTCTGAATAATCCACACCATAAGTCTAGGCATAACCTTTCGCAACCAGACGAGCCTTCAATTGAGCTAGGGAACCATCGGGATTCACTTTCACTGTGAAAACCCACTTACAACCAATTGCACTCTTATTATTCGGCAAAGGTACCAAATCCCAAGTCTAATTCTCTTCAAGAGCATTCATCTCCTCTTCCATAGCGGTTCTCCAACCAGGGTCAACCATTACTTCAGATGCAGACGTAGGAATATGATAAAACTCAAAGGAACTAATTAATGAAAAAGTAGAAGAAGAGAAACCAGAGTAACTAACGTAATTAGCAATGAAATATTGTGCACAACTACGCTTAACTTTTCGAAGAGCAATGGGAACATCTAAATCAGATAGTGGAGGCACAAGAGCGCTAGGATCTGCAGAAGAGAGGAGTGGCTCGGTAGTGACCACATCAAGAGGTGCAGAAGGAGGTCCCTCCGTTGACGGCGGGAGTAAACTTGATGAACGGGGGGACGAGAGGGAGGTACTGGAGGTGGGACAGGCTGTACAAAGTGATAGATAAAGAAATCATCATTAGAGTCTGAAGAGGACGGGCCAAAAAATGTGACATCAAGGGAAACGAGATAGCGATTCAATTCGGGAGAAAAACAACGATACCACTTTTGAGACCGAGAGTAGCCAAGGAAGATACATTTGAGGGACTTGGGATCCAACTTGGTTATATGTGGACGATGATCCCGAACAAAACAGACACAACCAAAGGTCTTTGGTAACACGGAAAACAACAAACGGGAAGGATATAAGACACGATTGGGAATCTCCCCCTAAGAACAGAGGAGGCATTCGATTAATAGGATGACACACAGTCAAAACTGCATCAACCAAGATTGGCTTAGGCACGTGCATTTGAAAGCTAAGAGCCATGACACTTTTCATTAAATGGCTATTCTTTCTTTCCGCCACCCCGTTTTGTTGAGGTGTATTAGCTCAAAAGGATTCATGGGTCATAGCATGATCATGCATAAAAGTGGAGTAAGGAGCGGAGAAATATTCCTTTGCATTGTCACTACGAAGAATTTTAATAGGCACACCAAACTGGGTATTAATTTCAGCACAAAAACCAGAAAAAATAGAGAATAACTCAGAAGGATTTCTCATTAAATAAATCCAAGTTACACGTGAAAAATCATTGACAAATGTAACAAAGTAACGAAAACCAAGTTTTGACACTACTGGAGACGGACCCGAATGAACTAACTCAAACGGGACACATGCCTTTTTATTGACTCTAGGAAAGTATGAAACACGATGGTGTTTAGCATACTGACAAGCTTCAAAATTTAACGTAGACAAAGACTCTAGAATAGGACACAATTTCTTAAAATTTGAGAGACAAGGATGACCCAAACGATAATGTAGCCGATGCGGAGTAAGGGAAGTAACACTGGAACACGCAACGAGCAAGAGAACATCATCTAGCTAGTAAAGCCCTCCTAATTCATAGCCTCTACAAATAATCCTCTTCGTCGTTAGATCCTGAAAGACACAAGAATTTGAAAAGAATGAGACACTCCAGTTGTAACCATGAGTTAATTTAGTGATGAATAGTAAATTGAACGGAAAACCAAGTAGGTAAAGGACGGAAGACAAAGATAGTGATGGAGTGATACTAGCGATTCCGCTCCCCTTAACACATGCAACAGATCCATTGGCTAAAGTGACACTAGGCAATATAGAAGAGGTAAAGGAAGATAAAATACCAGCATCACCGGTCATATAATCGGTAGCACCAGAATCA
Organism: Codonopsis lanceolata; assembly: GCA_013146195.2. Classification (NCBI taxonomy): domain Eukaryota; kingdom Viridiplantae; phylum Streptophyta; class Magnoliopsida; order Asterales; family Campanulaceae; genus Codonopsis; species Codonopsis lanceolata. Next base: position 95,478,598 of record CM028383.1, read on the forward strand.
ATGACCCATTTTCGACTCGAGGAGGAAAGACACGCAGTGGGTTTACTTGATTGGACAAGAATAGCTGCAGAAGAGGAAGACGAAGACGGTTAAGAGACCTAAAACTGGGTATACCTAGCATACTCTTCATTTGACATCATAACCATCTTCCGTTCAGGAGAGGACCGAGTGACGGGGTCGGGATGAGTAGCAACATTAACAAATCGATTACCAATAGGTTTCCCATGTGACTTCCAACAATTGCGTTGTAGATGCCTCGTTTCCCCACAATGGTAGCATACTTTGACATCCTGATTCCTCCACGTCCATGTGCATCATCACCACCACGACCACCCCGACCTCCTCTACGACCTCTGCGTCTACCACCACCACGGCCACCATCATCATAATCTCTATGCCCATGAAATGCCTGTGTGACAAGAGCAGAAGACTCACCTACATCCCCCTCCGTTGGAATAGGCTTGTGAGACGTGCGTAAAACCCGCGAGAAAGCCTCAGACAAAGAGCAAATGTTGGTACCCGACAAAATCTGCGATCGAGCAGTAGCAAACTCAGGTCACAAGCCAGCTAACAAAACCCATGACAAGGAGCTGCTCATGTTGTGCTTGCATCTGCTTAACATCAGCCGTAATTGGAAGCAAAGTGCACTATTCTTGAGACATTCCCTTAAAATCTGCAAAGTACTGAGTCACGGTTCGATCTTTCTGATTCTGTCTAAGCACATCATTGGACAAGTCATACAAGCGATTCAGATTACGACGGCCCGAATACAACACCTCCAAATACTCCCAAAGATCTTCGACTGTTTCACTATGTGAAAGTAAAAAAGTGTAATGCATCATCTCGAATTCAAACCTTCATACCTTCACCAGTTTTAATATTCGTGAGATGATCGCCCTTCTCCACGCCAATAAGACTCTAGCTAACAACCTTACGTCAAATCATATAGTTGGTGCCATCAAGCTTTTTATCTGTAAGCTTATTATGAGTGGTGATCACTTGAGAAATAGTATCGGAAGTTGTGGGTGCTGACATAATAGGCAGAAGAGAGCCCTAACCACCGGTTCCAACAAAAAAAAGGTAGGCACCAAGGAATGAACCAAGCTGCAGAGTCTCAACACACGTCCAATGCAGAAAAAGAATCAGGCAGGTGGACTTGGGCGAATCCGACGAACTGAAAACTCCGACGAAATTCCGGCTGACGCGCCGGCGTGTGGTCGGGAGCTCCGGCGATGGCGAAGTTTTCCGGCGACGGAAACGGGTCCTCCGGGTCGTCTGGACACGGTGAACTGCTCTGGGTGGCGCATGGGTCACAAAAGGAGCAGGTTGGTGGTCAAGAGCCCGGCGCACTCAACCTGCTGGAAAACAAAGGGAAGTGTCGACCCCTCTGTCAACCCTACCAAACCCTTCCTGCTACGCACAAACACAACTGCCACACCACAACCTGGGCTGGCCTATCGATCAAAGTCGCACACTTCGGTGACTCATCGCATCGCACACCCTGGCGACGCAAGAAGAGAACAAGACGTCCCTACCGTTGCATGTAGAAAAAAGAAAAATAAAAAAAAATAAAAGGGAAAGAAGGAAAATAAAAATTAAAAATTAAAGTGAATCAAACCAAGTTTGTTATGGAGATTCAAGCTTTGATACCATGTAAATTAACCGAGAAGAGAAGAAGAATAAAGTATGATTTGGAAGCCATAACCCTAAACTAGTTAGGCTAGGGTATTTATATATACGTGTATATTAGACAGTAATGTTACACTCAACACCCTTTATAATACCCCTTATTCTCTAACAATCACGAACCTAAAATTTAACTAAAATACTTAAAAATTGTCATACAGAAAACAAACAGAGTTTCAATTCTTTACAAGGGTATGTTCACCCATAACAAACTCTAAGAAATCAAACTATACAGAGTATCCTTCTACAAAATAAAAACCTTAGTTTCACACAATTTACCAAATAAGAAAGACAGAAGCAGTTAAAGGAATGTGAGATAGAGAGAAAGCTGACATTGTTCCCATATTTACTGTTTTCCGGAAACAGACACCCAAACAGCCACCTTTTAACCTATTTACTGTTTACAGAAACAATTAACATTGCCAGAACAACATTGCTACTTTCTTTCAACAAAAAGCCTAAACAACCCCAAAACTGTAACTCATTAACCCAACTAATCAAATTGCTAAGAAACCATTCAATATCAGGTTTTTTACGTCAATTTTAGCCCCTCAAATTCCTACAATAGCGTTCTGATGTTTTTTCCTTTGGTTCTATGTTAGTCTGCTTGCTCAATTGCAACTGCTCTGCTTGGTGGTTGGGGCTGGCTCGTACAAATCAGTTGATTGCTATGGGCTATTACTTATTAATTTCATGACCGAGGCCAAGAACAAGTTGCATGTGCATCCCACGTGGGATATCTGTATCCTAATTAGTAGAAGATAGAGAGAGCGCTGAAAATGTTCTCCAGCGAGGAGACGCTAATTGGATGAACGTTAACATGTCATGACATCTTACATGAAATTGGAATTTTCCATTATGATCGCAGGTGTCATCCTCTGTTTACTAGACAGAGGTCATACCTTATTCCATGAAAGAAGCGAGGTATTTACTAGAATCAAAAGGCAATAATGAGATCATTCTCTCTCAACCACACATACATAAGCACACATCCACACACCCCCCCACACACACATAAGCACACATCCACACCCCTCCCCACACACATAAGCACACATCCACCCCCCACACACGCAACCACAGACTCCTTCCTCCCACCCTAAAGTAGTCAGTCTTACCTCAACTACATTCATTTCTTGAAGGCGTTGCTTCTTAATTCAATATTCCATTATTCCACAAAGTATTGTTGGTCTAACTGAACCATTATAGAATTTTATATTCCAAGTACAAATCAATTGCATAAAACCTATCAAGAGTTGATAATCCAAAATGGGATTAGTGGCCCTATCACAAGTGTTCTGGGTGCAAGGGGCTCCAAATACGGTTGGTGGCATAAGCAATACGTTACATAAGAATCCAAATATTATGTTTTATTGTTTTTGCTTGGAAATGTAGTAAACATGCACTGACCATGCCACGGATACATGATAGACATGAAATAGATACGGCAGGGTCAGAACATATTTTTTCCATCCCTTTTTTTTTTATAGGTAAGTGTGACCCCTTGTTGGTATGGGGATTGGAACCAAAGACCTTAAGGTATTTACCTGAGTGCCCTTGCCATCTCTCCCACCCCTTGGGATATTTTTTTCATTCCTTAAGAAGGGCTCTGTAGCAAGTACTACAAAAGTTACTTGTCTATTATGATGAACAAGATCAAAACCCAAAATTGGCTTCACTAAAAATTAAGGGGGTGAAGATAAAGAGATATCCTACCCTAAATCCAGTAATCCCAAGAGAAATGGATCTTAGTTTGAATCTTTCATTATCTTCTTCTTTGTCGCATGAGAGCATGACAGGATCACTTTTTATGTATATATGCCAAATGCCAACAAGTTTTACCATATCCTATATCCTTAGCTTTTAAAGTATCGCCAACTATTATACTTTTCTTATAAGAGCAACTGAGCAAGCATCTGCAAACTACTTCCTCCGTCCCAAAATTATTGTCGTGTTTGACCAAAACAATTGACTTGATTATTAATATTGGTTTGATGTGTAGTTTCCTTTAAATCTCACGTGTACGTGACCCATAATTAAAGTAGGATGCAAAGGTAAAGGTAAAGTGGTAATAATGTTGTCCTAAAAAGGAAAGTTTCAAACAAGACAATTATTTTGGGACTGACGAAAGCAGGACAATTATTTTGGGACTGAGGGAGTGCTTTCCATTTTCGTCCGTCTCAAAATAATTGTCTTGTTTGAAACTTTCCTTTTTAGTTTTTAGAACAACACTTTTACCACTTTAGCCTTACTTTTTCCTCCTACTTTTAATTATGGCCACATGCACAAGGACTTTAAAGGAAACTACTTGTTATATCAATATTTGTAATACTACCAATTAGTTTTCCTTAATCTGTGTGAGCCAGTCAAACACGGCGATTATTAAAAAATGGAGGGAGCATGAACATATTTTTTTCCATGCTCCATAGCACAAAATCGAGGCATGCTTCAACTTAATCAACCTAATCTAGCACCGAGGCATCATCTTCAACCATCGTCTCCCAATTAACAACTGACTCTTAATAACGAATTTGATCACAGTTTTATTTCTTTCCATAAAGCTTAACTATGCCCAACCTTTCCTTCCACGCACATTTTTTCCTTCCTCCACTTTATTTCTTTTGATATGCTCAAATTATTTGTGCTACTACAAGCCCAATTAATTCTGCCACTTCTCTCCAGACTTGTATCATTAATTCACATTGTCTACCTATCAAAAAAATTAATTCACATTGTCTCATTTGTAGGGGCTATATTGTATGCAAATACCATGCTCCCTCTCATCCATCCCTTTGCATTATCTGTCTTCTATCTAATATAATCATCCTGTTCTATCAAAAAAATAAAAAAAATAAAAATACCCTTTACGGTATGTCAACTTGGATGTCTACTGTCAACTGATTGACAAAGATCCGTGAGAATTTTTAATTAGGAACACACAAGTTTCTCGTGATGTACTTCTAACTACAGCAACTTCTCTATCATGCAACTTCTCTAGCATACATAATAATACAATTCTTGGGTAATATCAGAACTCCCATAGACAATAGAAAACTTCTTGTTTTTTTTTAGCTTTTTGATACGCAAGTCAATAGAAAACATATGTAGATCAATCTCCTCTATAAACAATGGGCCTCAAAACTTGACCTCAAAGACATTAATCCAACTTGATACTTTGGCATCAATATTACTGGTGAAAGTCTAGGAGTCTACTCTCAATCAACCGAAGATCCGTGTATTTTGATAAGTAAGAATAAATATATAAAATATATATATATATATATTTAGTTTTAAACCCCACCTATTTTATTTTATTTTGATAAGTAAGAATAAATGTATAAAAAAAAGTGTCAAACAGGTGACGCGTCCTATGGACACCGGAAGTAGCAACATACCTTAATTAGCCGAAAGGTTGTTCACAAAATCTACAAAAGAGTTGTCAATAGACGAAACCGACTCTGAGCAACGAAACCGACTGAAACCGAAAGTAGTGTGTCTGAAGAACCAGCTTCTTCAACATGTCCACACTTAGCTCCTCATTCTCAAAAGCTCATTGATTCCTCTCTTTCTACAGTCCAACACACGGTCAAAGGAGTCGCATCCCACACACTACTCGTCCTCCTTCTCTTATACACGGACTAGCAGAGAAGACGCTCCTTGACCGATCTAGGCATTACCCATGAAACATGAAATAGTTCAAGGATGAAGTACAGATCTCCCTCGCCACTGGACAGTGCATCAGATATCAGAAGACTGTCCAGTGGCGATGGTTGGGTGAATTTCAATTTGGTACTAATAGCAGGAATTCTTTAATTTGGTACCAAATCTTACTTACATTTGAACTATCTAAGATGAGCAGATATCACCAAGGCACTTAAAAACCACAATATAAACTCCACCCCATCGTATATCTCCGAGTTTTAACCTTAGTGTAGCACCCATCTCTCTTTCTTCGTGCTTTCAACTATCACTGGGGTTCTTGCCTCAACTAGCAACAACAAAACCCTTACTTCCCCAAATAGCTAGATGAAGAAAACCCAGCAAGACTTTTATTTAAATTGTAAAATTAAAAGCTGGTTTCGTAAATTGAATCCCTAAAGTTCATTAGGCAGCGCAACTAATTCCTGAATCAACATCAGGAGCTTCAAATTAACTAAATAGTTAAATTTATCCATGCAAAACAAAGAGGATTTCAATTCTTTACAAGGGTTCGTTCAGCCATAACAAACAAAACAGAGTTTTTTCCTAAGAAATAAAAAAAAACCTAGTTTCGTCCAATTCAAACCAAATTAAAGAGAAAGAGGAAATTTAAGGATTATGAGATGGAATATCATCTTACTCATTTGCAGGAACAGGTTGTTGGGTTGATCGATTGTCATCGAGGACAGTTACTTTGTTGGCCGCGATGTCACGAGGGTGTCTCTGCTCCTCTCGAACATCTGGTTCATCGTCATCTGAGGAAGCGTAGTCCACCAGCGACATCTCTCTCTCTTACTCTCTAGCTCTCCGGCGTCGCAGCAACAGAAAAAGTAGAGTGATCAGAGGTGCTTCATACAACACGCAGGAAATCTCAACGCAGCACACCTTTTTTTCTTCCAATTTTGCCCTTATTCATAAACTATGTCATTAAAAAAAAAAAAAAACTAGTTTTATACCCGCGTGTTATTTTTCAATCAAATTATACATAAACAACATGAAGTGAAATAACAAATTTAAAAGAATAAATTAATAAGAACTTTATATATATATATATATATATATATATATATATATATATATATATATATATATATCATTGTAAAACGAATATCATGATTAAAAACTTTAACGAAAATATGGCGATTACTATTACTATCACTATCATTAATATGTACGATTACTACTATTATCATTATCATTATCACATAATAAAATGCACGTAATTTATAATAATCAATATTAATATATATTTTTTATCTTTTTGTTAGTGTGTTATGTAAATTAAACACATAATTAAAACGTAAAGATAAAAATATAAGTGAATTTAATTATTACTTAGTACATGAATGAAAATCTATATATATTTTAAAATACGTTGAATATATATTTGTTGGATGATAAAAATTGCACTACAAATTCAAATGACGATAAACCAAAAAAAAACCGACTCAAATTACATATTTGTTGTTTAGCTCCTATGAACAAAACTTGTCTTGGCAAAGCTCACAAGCAAATTAATATCAATATAAGAAAACCTTATTGTATAATGAGCTTTTAGATTGTTATTTTTGTTTTCCTTGCATATTGGAATAAAGAGGAAATACCGTCCCTCTTATATTGATGGTATTTAATTTCTTAACAGCTTCTATTTTTGTTTACTTATCAATACTTGTATATGTGTGCATATGTAAATATAATTTTTATTTTGTATTGTGTGTGTGTGTGTGTATATATATATATATATATATATATGTATATATATATGTATATATATATATATATATATATATATATATATATATATATATATATATATAATGTAAAAAAAAAGTGTTTCAGCTTCGAATCTCTGTTAATTAAATCTTTAGTATAAAAACTAAGAAAAATGTAACAAAACAAAATGTTTCAACTTCTAATGCATAGCTAGAAATGTCATATTTGAGTTTTCATTTATGAAAAACATTTTAGGCAAGAAAATCACGGTTGTTATTATTATTATTATTATTATTATTATTATTATTATTATTATTATTATTATTATTTTATGTATGTATATATATATATATATATTATGAATAGTGCTCGTGAGTAGCTTTGGAGAGAATACAAAATGTTGTCCAAAAATTCTCCAATGTAACAGCTTTGCGAGAATTCATAACATTCTCCAATGTTGGAAAGAGCAATGCTGAGAATCTATCCAAAATACAAGCCTATTTAACCCACCCAAATTCACAACATTGAGCTACAAATCATTCTCTCCCTCTACTCCACAATATTCTAAAAAGCACAACATTGATAAGAAATTTGGGAATTTCTCCAAAATAAACAACATATATATGAATTCTAACTACAACATACGCACACGAATATAGATTCTAACAATAATGATACGCACATGGAAGACATGCATGTTACAGTAAATTTTACTTCTAATTCGTCAAATTTTACTTGCATAGTGTATATAATTTTTCCAAAAAAAATGTTAAAGTCGAAATTTTAGGTTGATTATGAATGAGGGAGAGCCGACCTTGTGGGTGGACATCTTAGGGCTCTTCATCATCTTTCTGCCCCGTCCATATGATTTTCAAAAAAAGAAGAAGGTTAAAGACAGATTTTTAGGTTGATTATGAAGAATGAGGGAGGGTCGGCTTTGTGGGTAGACATTGGGAAGAGATTTGAGAATTTCTCCAAAATAAACAACGTAAATATGGATTATAACAACAATGATACGCACATGGATACATATTCTAACAACAATAATATGCACACGGAAGACGCTCATGTTACTGTAGGTTTTACTTCCAATTTGTTAAATTTTACTTGCATTGTGTATATAATTTTTTTCAAAAAAAAAGAAGAAGGTTAAAGTCGAATTATTGGGCTGATTATGAATGAGGAAGAGCCGACTTTGGGGGTAGACATCTTAGGGTTCTTCATCATCTTTCTAGGTCGGCTATATGATTATCAAAAAAAAAAAAGGAAGGTTAAAGCCGAATTTTTGGGCTGATTATGAATGAGGGAGGGTCCACTTTGTGGGTAGACATGTTAGGGTTGTGACGACCCGGACCCGGACCCAAGATGGGATCGCGGACCGGAGCGTCCAACGAGAGAGAACACAAGAAGACAACTAACATGCAAGGACTCAAAAATATTTTTAAAATGACGTGACGCAACATTTCAGTCGTAACAAAACTCAACACTAAAGGTCGGTATTTTAAAAATCTTTTCACCTGATAAAACAGTTAAGCAAGTAGTCCATGTCTTCGGCGACACTACACACCGGAACACGAGCTAAGCAGTTAATTGAACTAAAAAGTAAATAAGAGCTAAAGGGATGCTCAGCGGAAGTCTATACGTAGTGAACAACAACACGATATACAAGGCACGACCTACACAGTTGCCGGCATAAAAAAGGAGTATAAGTACTACAAGAGTTAAAACTACGAGTAGCTAACAGGGGTACTCAAGTACAAAGTCTATACACATTCCCATGCATAGTCTAGTTGACTAGCTTTAAAACCCATCGTCCTTGCAAAATACAAAAGAACAGAAGAGGACATCTAAAACCACCTCTTCAACCGCAAAAGTCGGACCAAAAGAGAACTAAGAAGTACGAGCACCGCGAGCCTCAACGAGAAGGACCTGTCCTGCTAGGATCTAAAAACAGTAAAGGGGAAAGGGTAAGTCATAAAGACTCGTAAGCTATCAATCATGCATGACATGGCAATATGCAATACATTAGGCAAGACATTAATACGAGCATAAAGATCAAGTATTCAAGATGCACATTATTGCACATAGTTCACATAGTATAAGGATATTTGAAGAGCCGGGTCGCTGCGTAGTTCCTGCAAGGCAAACATTTTCGAGAACGTGCAAGTATCGATGGGTGTGAGATACATCGATCTTCCGAAGAGATGCCAGGGATATATAGACACTCAATGGGCGTGTATTGGTTGGCCAAGGAGAGCTACTTCCCCACTGTGGCCGCAGTGGAGGCGTGTGTGCGAGAGCAAGTATGCCAGCTGGACTCATGCAAATGTCAAGTAATGTATACTCAACAAATAAACAAGTATGGAACAAGCTCGACAAGAGCGACCTCGTTCAAGACAAGTAGATAATTCTCATCAATAACCAAGCAAGATTGAGCTCGACAAGAGCGAATTCAATATGTCAAGTAGGCATTTATTATGACATGCAAGTACAAGCGAGATAGTCAATCCAATTCAAGAGTCTAGAACTAATTTTTCTAGTGGAACGCATGTATAACGTCGTAGGGATTGATCATTGAGCCGGTATTGTTCGATAGCTCACTAATGTCGACTCCGTTGAGTCATTTCTATAATCCAACCTAGTAGAGTTAAAACACTAGTTGCATTTCAAACTCTTTTCTAAGTTATCGAATCGATTAGACTAGGTCATTAATCCAAATAATAGTCATAGCTAAGAATAATCTCAAGTTCCCAAATTATGGAACCCTAGAATCACGATTTCCAAATAATTGTCTAAAGTCTATGACCCAAGAACAATAGTTATTTCTAACGTAGCGTAGAACACTTTTACTTCTAGGCTTAGTGTCCAAATCAAACAATTAAGTACATAGCCAAATATTTCCAGAACTTCGTACTCTCTAAAGCACATTCATATCATGGTAGAAATCAAGGGGAGCATGATTTAGTCATGGAAGAAATGGAAGAAAGAGGGGGTAGCTTGTTATCTCTAGCATGAACCTAAGGGAAATCGATAGCTTACCTCAAGCCAAGCAAAAGACAGAAGCAAGAAAACTAATCGGCGACAATCGATCTACTCGACGGCGGCTTCGTAACGGCTGTCTCGGAATCGCGAGTGGGTCTTGAAATCACTTGGAAGCCAATCCCTCACGCATTATCCCACCAAGACTCTCACGTACGAGCTCTCTCCAGACCAAGGAAGAAGAAGAGAAGAAATGAATCGTAAAGAGAAAGTCTCCAACTGATGTAGAAGAGATCAGCTTAATTAATCGTGAGTAGAGTACACATGTCACAAGATGAGTGATGGAAAGAAGTTTAACAATCTTGATTAGGCTTAGATTAGACTAATAAGGTTCTAATACAAATGATCAAGGTCACTAATGATAGAGGTTTAGTAAGGGTAGAAGTGTAATCAACCAAGAATGCAGAAAATTCCCGTTATGCTGGAACCCTCTCTGTTCGGCTAGGGTGGCCGAACCTTCCCCATTTTGTTTGGTTCATAGGGCCGAACATTTCCCTAACTGTTCGGGTGGCAGATTGGAACAGTTCCTCAGGCCAAATGTCAGGTCAAATAGGTCCAGATTTGAACGTATAACGCACACGAGGCAATCACAACTCAAAGACGCAATGGAATGAGTACTAAGGGTCAATTAACAATGATAAAAGACTCTCATGGTCTTGGCTAAGTCCAAAAGATCAAGGTCCGAGCAAGAGCATGCCAAACTAGAGCATGCAAGGCAATAAGAGTTTGATACAACAATAACGACTCGATCAAGGAACGAAATCAAGTCAAACATGTTAGGGATACTACTAGCATGTTAAATACACATTCTAATCATGATAAACAAGTATAGAAGACAAGTTATACAAGTAGGTTTTGGGTTCTCACAAGGGTTCTTCATCATCTTTCTAGGCCGGTCATATGATTTTTAAAAAAGGTTAAAGTCGTATTTTTGGGATGATTATGAATGAGGGAGAGATGGCTTTGTGGATAGAAATGTGAGGTTCTTCATCATCTTTTTGGGCCAGCCATATGATCTTACAAAAAAAGAAAAAGGTTAAAGCTGAATTTTTGGCTCGATTATGAATGAGGGAGAGTCGACTTTGTGGGTAGACATTTTAGGATTATCATCATCATCTTTCTAGGCCGACCTTCCTGAGTTTTGGGTTGTTAGTGGTTGGATAAAGTGGAGGGGCGATGTTAGGTTTAGTTTTGGATTTTTATATATATAGTTTTTTTTAAAATTAAATTGTTAAGTATATTTTTTAAAATATCAAATAATTGTTATTATAGATTTGGCTAAGTGGTCTCCGCGACAATTAGCGTGACAATGATCTTTAGGACTTAGCTTTGGTTAGATTATGTTTTAGAATGCTTTGAAGACTGCTGCCATAGACATCAGATTTCATCCAAAAGTCTGCCTCTTTAACTCAGCCAAATTGCTTCAAAATAGTTGACTTTTAGGGTTCATTGGTCTGTCCATACTCATTTTCGTTTGAAGGAAAGCCTCAGGCTTAGTACTCTATCTGTAACCTTTTGCTGGTCCATTTATAGCTGTTGGATATTTGATTAATTGAGTTATTGTGTTTTCTAATTGGTTTATTTTAATTAATTATTTGTTTTACTTTTCTTGGTATTTACTTTAACTAATTATTATTTTTACACTTTTTTATAGAAAGATTATTTTGGAGATTATGCTTTAAATGGTTTTTAGGGTTTATATGAATCATTAATCTAGTAGGATTGTGTGCTCTTGTAATACAAGGTGTGTCGTTTAACTTGCTCATAAGAGACACGACTAACCTAATTATAATTGGTAAGGAATCCTTCATATTTTGTAAGTCTATATTTGATAAAATTTAATCCTTCTTTATTGCACTAACCTACTAATCTTTTATGGTAAGTTGTTTTCTTATTCTACAAGGTTTCTAGGTCAAGGATGCAAATATAAATAAGAGGAGACATAGCTGTGAAGCTAAGAGACGTTTATTGAGCATAAATTATACACACAGTTATAAGAGGGAAACAGATCAAAAACTACTGCTGCTCTATTTCTGAATGTACTATTGAATGAAGCTACGTCGAAGCCTTCATTCATTCTGTCACCAGCACTGTTTTCTGTTTACACCTCCTACTGTTTTGTTAAAAGATTTTTAGCATATATCCTGAGGTGTTATTATTATTCAACGTCATATCTGCTATCTTGAGAGCTTTTCATAAATTCCAGTTTGTTAGAATTTCGAATGTAATGAGCTTAAACGTAAATTTTACTAGTGGAATATTTTTTGTCATGAGGCATGATCGATACGCATTTTTGCTTATTGATCAAAGGTTATCTCTTGTGTTCAGTTTCATTCTTCCTATTTTTTTTTATTTCCGCTGCATTGATATCTCAATGAAATCTTCAATGAACTCTTCATTGTAAACTTCATTGACCAGATCATATACAAAACAATTTATTTTCGGTATTTTATTTATTCTGTTTTTATCCTTGTTTTAATCATTCTTTCAATTGGTATCAGAGCTAACTCTTAACGCACATAGAGAAGGTCCTTTTCGATTATAGCTATGATGAACGTCAGAATAATGGCTATCACAAGATTCTCATTCTTGATGGCACCAACTATTCTAGTTGGAAAGTTCAGATGCATGTATACATCAAATCAATTGATGAACGTGTATGGCGAGCCATCCTCACTGGTTGGTCTACACCTTTGAACACATGCAATGAAGGTCACAATGAACCTAAGTCTGAAATTGAATGGTCTAATGATGAGTTGTTACTTGTTAACTATAACTCTAAAGCCATGTATGCTATTAACTTTGATGTTGATCCTAGTATTTTAAAAATTATATCTAACTGCAGTAGTGCTAAGGGTGCTTGGGATGCCCCTCAAAGACATTATGAAGGATCTGATATGTGGCGACCCGACCCAGACCCGAGGTGGAACCGCAGTTCGGACCGCCCAAATAGGGGGGAAACAAGTAAGCACATAAAACATGCAAGGACTTAATTTAAGAAAACGACGTGACGCAACATTAGAAACGTAACACGCCTCGGCACCAAAAGGCCGGAATTTTAAAAACAATTCCTGATAAAACAGTTAAGTAATTAAACCAAGTCATCGGCGACACTACATGCCGGAACCCAAGCTAGCAGTTAATGGACAAGAATTAAATAAGAGCTAAAAGGATGCTCAGCGGAAGACTTATACATAGTGAACTATTAACAAGATAACCAAGCTCGGCTTACACAATACTGACATCAAAAGGAATACAAATACTACAAGTGTTAAAACTACTAGTAGCTAATAAAAGTAACAAGTTCAAGTTCTATACATATTCCCAAGCATAGTTTAATTGACTTGCTTTAACCCATCGTCCTTGCAAAATATAAAAGGAAGGAAGAGGACATCTAAACCACCTCTTCAACTGCAACGTCGGACCAAAAGAGGAATAAAGGAGACATGAACACTGCATGCCTCAGCGAGAAGGACCTGCTTTGCTAGGATCTAAAGCAGTAAAGGGGAATGTAAAGTCATAAAGACTTGTAAGCTATCAATCATGCATGTCATGGCAATATGCAACATACAAGGCAAGATATCATCACATAAGCATAGAGATCATATATCCAAGATGCACATTGTTTCACATAGGTGCTCGTAATTAAATCACATAGGAAAAGGATATATGGAGAGCCGGGCTGCTACGTAGTTTCTGCATACAAGTGTTATCTGGAATGTGAGGTGTCAGATGATTGTGAGTAGATCGACCTTCTGAGGAGATGCCCGGGATAGACACACCAATGATGCTCTAATGGTTACAGCAAAGGGGCTACTTCCCCACTGTGGCCACAGTGGAGGCGTGTGTGTATAAGGACAGGTATGCCAGCTGGACTCATGCAAATGCCAAGTAATGTTTACTTAACGAATTCTCAAGTAGAGAAAGAGGTCGACAAGAGCGATCTCATTCATGACAAGTAATTATTCTCATCAATAAATCAAGTAGGATTGAGTTCGACAAGAGTGAACTCAACATGTCAAATAGGCATTCTATTATATGACATTTAAATCAAGCATGATAATCAATCCAAATTCAAGAGTCTACAATTATTATTCTTAGTGAAACGTGTTTAGAACGTCGTAGGGATTGATCATTGAGCCGGTATTGTTCAATGGCTCACTAAAATGGACTCCGTTGAGTCGTCTCTATAAATTCATCCAATAGAGTTAAAAACACTAATTGTATTAAAAACTATTTTCTAAGTTATCGTATAGGATAGACTAGGTCATTAATCCAAATAATAACCATAGCTAAGAATTATCATCCATTTAATATTTCATGGAACCCTAGAAATCATAATTTCTAAAAGTCATTGAAAGTCAATGGTCCAAGAACAATAGTTATTCCAAATGAGGCATAGAACACTTTTAATTCTAGGCTTAGGACCAAAATAACAAGATGAACATGTCATTCGAAATTCCCAAAATCTCAAATCATCCTAAAACATGATATTAACATGGCAAAGGTATGAGAGACATGAAAGAAGGGGAATAGCATGGCATTTCTAGCATACATCCTAAGGGGAATCAATAGCTTACCTTGTTCAAAATCCAATTGTTGCATGTTAAAACAAAGCAGAGAATATTAAACTAGAGGACAAGAGCTTCGATTCTGTGGTCTCGGATTGAAAAATGGATGGTCGGAGCTTCGACAATCAAGCAACCAAGGTAGAGCTCCCAAGCTTTCTCTCTCTAAGAACCTAGCTCAACAATGGTGGAATGAGGGAAAAATGGCTGGTAAGTTGGAGGTTAGGGATGATGAACTCACTAAAAGAGTCAATCCAAGCTTAGATTTATGAGGCTTCTAATTTGTGGATAAAAGAGTACCCTTGATTAAAACACATCTAAGGGCTGAAAATAGGCTCAAAAGGGTCAAGGGTCAAGTTGGGGATTGCCTTGGGTCGTACAAAGGGTCAAGTGTGCAAGACAAGGCTCATCAGGATTCAAAATCCCGTAATTGAGGAATTGAGGGGCTTGCGGCCGCAAGGTCATCCCCACCTTGCCTCCGCAAGGTCTCCAGAACTTTGTTTCCCAAGTTGCTGCCTTCCTTGTGAGGGCAAGCCCAAACCACCTTGCGATAACAAGGTCTCCAGATTGAAAAGCCTTCAAATTTGGCCTAGAATGAACCCCAAACAACCCAATCAATTCAAGGGGGGGTAAACCAACACTCAAAACACAATCAGAACAAGTCCGAACATCACCCGAAATAAGAAGGAATGAAGGGTGAAACTTGCAACGAACATCAAACGAATCAATGACGAGTTAAACAAAGATACAACAAGCATGAATGAACATTCTTAAACATGTTTAAGACTAGGATACAAGGTCTAGGATTCAAGTTAACATCTCACGAGTCTCAAAAACACGAAACGAGGCAAGGAAAGACAAACCGAGTGACCCTAAGAGTCAAAAGGTCAAACAAAGCAAGAAGGCTTCCGAACTTTCAACCAAGCATACAATGACCAAGATTGAAGTTATAAAACATGTTATAAAGGTACTAAGGCTCTAGTATGACTTAGTTAAATGCTAAGACGATACACGAAGCAAGTATAACAAGGCATGTAATGTATAGAAGGCATACAAGCAACTACGATTATGGTTGACCTAATGCGAGCGTGGTATGAACAATATGGACTCTAAAACATGTTAAGACACATAATGAACATATTAATCAAGTATAGGAGACATGTTATACAAGTAATGGGTTTGGGATCTCACATGATAGATTTGGAAGAACTAAACTTAAAACGAATATGACTAAGTTTGAAAATCTAAAAATGGAAGACTCTGAAAATATATCTTCCTACAGTACCAAAGTTCTTGAGATCTCAAATGAATCAGTATCTTTAAGAGATCTTATCTCCAATGAAAGGTTGATGAGTAAGCTTAAGAGATCTCTACATGAAAAGTTTAATGTCAAGATTTCTGCTATAGAAGAGGCTCATGATACATTCTCAATGTGTGTTGATGAGTTGATTGGTATTTTACAAACTTTTGAATTAAATCTCACTCAACAATCAAAAGGCAAAGAAAAAAGATTGCTTTAAAAATTAGGACTGAAAAGGAGGAAGAGTTTCTTGAGATTCGCAATGAAATGAGTGAATCTGATATGAGTGATGAATAGTTGGCTATATTTGCTAAAAAAATGGTAAATTCTTTAAAGGAAAAAATTCTTCCAGTTTTAAAAATACTAACAATAATTCTATGTCAAGAACTTATCATAGCAGGTTCCAAGAAAGCTCAAGTGTAGCAAGCCAAGGAGAACAAAGGAACATTGAATATGTTCAATGGCATGCTTGCAAAGGATATGTACATTATGCAAACAAGTGTGTTAATACACTTATGAAGAAATGTAAGAATTTTATTGCTACATTAAGTGATAGTGATGAGGAAGAGTCTGATAACTTATATAGTTTGTTTGCTTATGAAAAACCTGTTCATATGAATCCTGTATTCACTTTCCCTGAAGAAAGACCTATTCCTATGAATACGTTAAGACTGCCCAGGAATGATGTCTCCAATATAAGTTCATCCATGCCTACATTGATGAAAACAAGCCCTGTTTCTGGTAAGTTTTATTCTTCTCCCTATTCCAAAGCTATTATGTAGATAAATGATGACTTTGAAGATGAAAATCAAAATCTCTTAAATGATTATAATGTTCTTTTTAAAAATTAGAGTAAACAAAAAGTTTTAATTGAAAAACTTTCAAAAGAACAAAATGCTTTGAATGTTGAAAATAAAAAATTAAATACTTTGAATGATGATCAAAAAGAGGCTTTAGCTCGTATTGAATCTCTATTAACTAGACAAGATGTGGAGTTTGAAAAGATGAAAAGTGAGCCAGATAAGTCTAATGGTACCTTGCATAAAATGAATAAAGGTAAGGCTACTTTTGAAGAAATTTTGGAAGTAAGCAATGAAGTAAGAGTTGGTCTTGGTTATAAAATTCCTAAGGTTCCCATATTTATCAAAAATGTTAACAAAACTCCTATGTTTGTTAAATAAACTGGTAAGTGCCCCTCTATCTCCTCAAAAGATTCAACTGTTCAACGTCTTCGATTTTATGTGATAAAGGAAGATCCAAAAGAAAGACTTATAGAAAACGTAGTATGATATGTTTTTACTGTTATATTAGTGGTCACATTAAACCTCGTTGCCGTAAAAGACACGATGATCTGGTGAAAAACGTTTTTCAGAACTCAATGAAGGCTACGATGAACCTTCATTCCATAATTCATTCATATTCTGACAGATTTGCTTGGAAACAAAAATCCAAAATGTTTTGTCATGTTGCCTTTACTTCTTTTAAGTCTGACATTGCAGGTACATGGCACTTTGATAATGGTTGCTTTAGGCATATGACAGGTTCTAAAGAATATTTGAAAAATTATGAAAATGTCAAAGGTGGGTGTGTGACATATGGTGGTGGTGCTCAAGGTAAAGTAATTGGTAAAGGTATTCTAAATTGTCAAGGTCTACCTAAATTAAATAATGTGTATCATGTTGAAGGTTTGACTACTAATTAATCAGATAAGCATTAGTCAATTATGTCAGATTAAACAAAGAAAAATGTGATGTTTTTGATAAAAATAACTTATGTATTTTATCATGCATTAGATATAATGATAATTGCTATCTTGTTACTAACATACTTACTTGTCATTCTTCTTCCATAAATAATATTGACTTATGGCATAAAAAA
Source organism: Codonopsis lanceolata (assembly GCA_013146195.2). Classification (NCBI taxonomy): domain Eukaryota; kingdom Viridiplantae; phylum Streptophyta; class Magnoliopsida; order Asterales; family Campanulaceae; genus Codonopsis; species Codonopsis lanceolata. The sequence continues at coordinate 95,496,481 of CM028383.1, forward strand.
CTTGGTCATATGAGTACTAAGAAACTATAAGAACTTGTTAGACACGAAGCTGTTAGAGGTTTACCAAAATTAAACACCAAGGAAATGAAAATATGTGGTGCATGTCAAAAGGGTAAACAAACCAAAGCTTCACATAAAAATATTCAATTTTTTTTTTTTTGAGAAACAGGGACGGGACCCTGCAGCATTTTATTAAAATAAAAAATAAGAATACAAGGAGGGGGACAACCAGCCTAACCCATAAACGGGCGGACAAAGGAGCCTTACCTCTAACACCAAAAAAGAAATCAAAAATCACTCAACTAAGAAAAGATGACTCAATGACGATAATTATAAAAACCCAACAAATCATCTCTCAACACTTGCCGCACAGTATTTGGAAGATAAGCCAAAGTCTCATAAAGCATATACGATCTAGTAGTATAGGCCACCTCCGCAAGCTTATATGCCACTCTATTGGTTTCCCTGTAGACATAAAAGTATTCAAAATTGTGGTTCTTCTAAATGTTTTGAATTGGTTCATACTGACCTCATGGAACCAATTGAAGTTGAAAGTTTAGGTGGTAAAAGGTATACATTTGTTTGTGTTGATGATTTTTCTAGATTTACATGGATATTTTTCTTAGAGAAAAATCTGAAACTTTTGATGCTTTCAAAATTTGGTACAAAAAGATGCATAATAATTATAATCTTACTCTTGTGAAACTTAGATCTGATCATGGTAAAGAATATGAAAATTCATCATTCTCATCTAATTGTGATAAAGAGGGAATTTCACATGTATTTTCTGCTCCTAAAACCCCTCAACAAAATGGAGTACCTGAAAGAAAAAAAATAGAACTCTACAAGAAATGGCTTGTGTTATGCTTAATTCTAAGAATTTGTCTAAAAGATTTTGGGCAGAAGCTTTAAATATTGCATGCCATATTATTAATCGTGTGTATCTAAGACCTAGTAGTAATATGACTCCTTATGAAATTCTAAATGGAAAAAAACCTACTTTAAAGTATTTTCATGTTTTTGGGAGTATTTCTTACTTGTTAAATGATAGAGAACATCTTGCAAAATTTGATTTTAAAAGTGATAAGTGTGTGTTCATGAGATATGCTACAAATAGCCGTGCCTATAGAGTATTCAATCTTAGGACAAGAACTATTATGGAATCCATGAACATTGTCTTTGATGATCTATCTGATTTGGGTAGAAAACGTGCTGAAGGGAAAATCATAACGAACAGATCCAAAACATTCCCAGTAGAATTCAAAAGGACCACCCTTCCAGTTTGGTGATTAGTAAAGTAAGTGTAGGTGTGCAAACATGAAGAAGAGAAAAGGTTAGTTACAAAGACATGGTTAAACTTGCTTGTTGGTCTCTTGAATGCTTAAATGTTCATACTTGTTGCTATATTTATGAAATAGAACCTAAAAATTTGGTAGAATCTTTAAAAGATGAACCTTGGATAAATGTCATGCAAGATGAACTTGAACAATTTGTGAAAAATGATGTTTGGTACTTAGTTTCACGTCCAAAATCTACTAATGTTATAGGAACCAAGTGGATATTTAAAAATAAGTCTGATGAACAAGGTAATGTGATTAGAAATGAAGCTCGTTTAGTTGCTCAAGCATACACTCAAATGGAGGGAATTGATTTTGATGAAACTTTTGCCCCAGTTGCTAGAATTGAATCCATTAGATTGTTGTTAGCTATTGCATGCTATTTAAGTATTTTTTTTTACAACAAATGGATGTTAAGAGTGCTTTCTTGAATGGTGTGTTAAATTAAGAAGTCTATATAGAACAACCTAAAGTCTTTGAAGACCCTTTTAAGCCAGATCATGTTTATAGACTTAAGAAATCTCCTTATGGTTTAAAACAAGCTCCTAGAGCTTGGTATGATAGATTAACATATTATCTACTTAAAATGTTTTTAAAAGAAGAGAGGTTGATAAAGCTTTGTTTATTCAAAAATCCAATAAAGAAATTCTTATTGCTCAAATATATGTAGATGATATAGTTTTTTGGTTCCACATCTGATTCTAAGTTAAAACAATTTATAAATGGAATGAGTTCTACATTTGAGATGAGTATGGTTGGTGAATTAAATTTCTTTTTGGGTATGCAAATTAAACAATCTAAAGATGGTATATTTCTCTCACAAGTTAAGTATGCTAAGAATCTAGTTAAGAAATTCAAAATAGAGAATGCTACTTATAAAAAGACTCTTATGTCTTCCAAAGTTAAGCTTAGTAGAGATGATAAGAGTAAATATGTTGATAATACCCTCTATAGAAGCATGATTGGATGTTTACTTTACCTAACTGCTAGTCATTCAAATCTTATGCATTGTGTGTGTGTTTTTGCTAGATATCATGCAAACCCCAATGAATCTCACCTTATGGCATTAAAAGGAATTATTAGATATGCCAAAGGAACTTCAAAATTAAGGATTTGGTACTCCAAAGACACCAATACTAATTTAGTTGGTTTCAGTGACTTTGATTGGGCTGGTGATGCGTATGATAGAAAAAGTACCTATGGGGCTTGTTTTTACCTTGGAAATAACTTAGTGCCTTGGTATAGTAAGAAACAATTTTTTTCCCTTTCTACTGCTGAATAAGAATATGTGGCAGTTGATAGTTGTTGTACTCCCTTGCTTTAGATGAATCAAATGATTGAAGATTATGATTTGCATAGTGACACATTACTTATATATTGTGATAATCCAAGTGCTATTGATATATCAAAGAATCATGTGCAACATTCTCGAACTAAGCACATTAACATTAGACATCATTTCATTCGAGATCAATTAGAAAAAAAAATGTATCTATAGAATTCATAAGAACTGAAAATTAACTTGTAGATATTTTTACCAAGTCATTAGATTATGAGAGATTCTCCACCATACGTAGATCTCTTAGTGTTTGCATTTTATAACATTAGTTGTCAATGTGGTTACATTCGTTACCGCATTTGTATACGCTGTATATTTCTTAGGTTTTTTATTTCTTTCTTTTATATATTTTAGGCATAATTATACTGCATTGCACAACCGTTCTTCTCAATTTCTTCTATAAATCTCACCTTCAAAGAAACTCATTTTTCTACAACTTAAATTGATTTTTCTGAGAAAGCTTATACTTGATCTTAATGTTTCCTACAAAAAGTTTATAACTCAGTTGGTGTTGTCTATATCCTATAAAGGAAAGTGCTACCTTTCAAATTTTATAGAAATTTTCAGGCCGGTTCACATAAAAAATATGAGTCTTTGATCTTCAATAGTATCTCATTGATTCTGATCATGTGAATAAAAAAATAATGCTACTTTTAAACAAAGTGAAAGCTACCTGCTGGATATATCCTAGTTTGTTTTGAGATCAATAGTATCTCATTATAAAGACTTTTTGGAAACAAATTAATTTTCAAATTTCAAAATGTTTTAATGAATGTAGTGTTCAATGAGGTGACATTGATGAATTCATTGGAAGTAAAACAGTTCTTTCACCCCCCTCTCATATATTTTTGATTATACACTTTCATATCTTTTAGACATCTAGTAGGACATGCATTCTTGGTAATTATGTGTGCTCCTTGAGATGAAGTATCTATGTTTGCTCATGTATAAAATTCTTTTTCTTAGAATTTCAATAATTGATCTATTTTGAAAAGTGGGCTGAATTTCAGAATTTAAATAGGATCTTTATTAAATCTTTGCATGACTTATTGATAAGCTTGTAATTTTCCTATTATTTTCATTAATTTTCTGAAATTTTATTGGTTATTTTGAGCTTTGGTTGATAATTAATTGCATATGGGATATTATTTTTATGTATTTTGTGCTTCATGTAGGTATCTCTAAGATATTCGAGGTTTTATGGCTCAATATATGCAAATCGAGGACATTCCGGGCTTCAATGATAATTTTGGACACTTGCCGTTAAGTTTCGTTAAGGATTTCGAAGCACAGAAGGCAACAACAGCCTAACAGGGTTAGCCGAGGACTTATTTACGAAGTCTGGGTGCAAAGGGACTTCACCAGCCAATTTCAGAAAGTCAGGGGCACCGGAGCAATTCTTTGAAAGTCCCCTTCATTAATGCGTTGTCAAGCTCTCCCGCAGCCACGTCCCCCGCCCTTAGTGCGCGACCCGCGTCCTTTCCTTCTCGAATCAGGATCCAACCCGCGGCCACCCTGCCCCATCCAGCCCATCAGCCCTCTTTCCGGCCCACCTTCCTCTCTCAGCCTCGCCCGTTTACACATGGAGCAGCCCGCGTGTCCTCCCCCTTTCCAGCCCTGACCCTAGCGCAACCCAATCTCCTTTTCTTACCCCTTTTTCCCTCAATTAATTCCTAACCTTCCAAAATTACCCCTTTCTTGGCTTGTGCCCTAGTTGCCCTTGAGTTAATCTAGGAGCAAAATTCGGAGAACACAAGGAGAAGGCTGGAACAGAAATCAAGAGGGTCAAGAACTGGAAGCAGCCGCCATTTTATTACATTTTCCTTCCCTTCATTGTTAAACCATTATTGTTCAAGCCAAGGAACTCCAATCATCTCCTTCATTGTAAAGTATTGTGCACTTTAATCTCTATTTTTATTTAATGTCAATATTTTTCATTGAAGATTTGATTTATTTCCTTAGCATTATGAACTAAATTAACTGCCTAGGGTTTTGATATATGTTGGCTTGAATGTTGTGATTTAAATTTGGGGTTTTGTTATTAATTTCTATTCACTTATTTTTTGGGTATTATGTTGTGTTCTTAATGCTTGTATTGATTTGATCACCCAATACATGATTTCAAAAATTACTTAATGCATGAAAATGATTTTGTAATTTTGGAAAATACAACATAGTTGTTTTTGGTTGGGTTAATATAAGTTATTAATCCTCTTTAAAATAGTCAATTGGGGTTTTGTGTTTGGATGCGATTAATTGGATAAATTCATAAGTAGCGAAAGCCCGTGAATTTATATCGTTATTTAGCACCGTTATACGAAGCGACAGCCCTTAACGGTGATTTTTGAATCCCCGACTTCCAAAAAAATAGAATAGTTTTAATAGCAACACCTTATTAAATCACAACGGAAGAGCCAATTGAAAATCAAAACCCTAGATCCCTTCTCCTTGAAGTCAACCTCATTTTAATATTGCTTTATTTAATTTCTTGATTTAGCTTAATTAATTAATTAATTCACTAAAAATTGATTGCTAAATATAGTTAAAATTGCAACGTGCTTGGTACTCATTAAAAACAACCAAATTGCTTCCTCGTGAGATAGACACTCTACTTTATCACTATATTACTTGTTTAACCGGGTAATCTTGCCCGTGTTGCGTTCGCACACCAATAAGTTTTTGGTGTCATTGCCGGGGAAGCACGGTGTTGTTTTAAGATATCATAATAGTTGCTTTTGAGATTGTAATTTAGACTTCATTTTTATTTTCTTGTTTTTATGTATTGTTGTTGCTTGGGCTATTGCACTTGATCTTTTGGTATAGTTCTTTGAGCTTGTGTGTAGGTGTATGCGACACACCCGATCGGCAAAAGTTTCATTGTTGCCGATTGATCCGGAAATTGAAAGAACTATCCAACTTCGCCGTAGAGTGCAAAGAACTATGGCGGAAGCGGGCGCCGGAAATAATCCCCGAGAAGAAGTTCAAAGGGCAAATGAAAGGGTGAATAGGGAGAATCCTATTGAGCAAGAGAGGCCACTCCATGACTTCACTATTCCCTTCATAAACGATTATCTACCGGGAATTGTGAGACCTCCCGTGGCTGCTAACAACTTTGAGATCAAGCCATCTCTCATCTCTCTAATCCAAGGGAACGTTCAATTTGGGGGATTGGTGACCGAGGATGCTCATGATCATATCATGAATTTTATGGAGATTTGTGACACTTTCAAGATGAATGGAGTGTCGAGTGAAGCCATACGCCTTCACTTGTTTCCTTTCTCTCTTAGGGATAAAGCGAAAGTGTGGTTGAACTCGTTGACTCCGGGATCTATCACAAATTGGGGAGAGCTTAGGCAAGCTTTCTTGGAGAAATATTATCCTCCGGCGAAGACGGTCCAATTAAGGAATGCCATCATTTCTTTTCTTCAACTTGATGGTGAGACGTTGTATGAAGCTTGGGAGAGATACAAAGATATGTTGAGGAAGTGCTCGCATCATGGATTGCCCTGGTGGTTGATAGTGCAAACATTTTATAATGGTTTGCTTCCATCAACAAGAACTTCTATTGATGCGGCCGCGGGTGGAGCATTTATGACAAAGAATGTTGATGAAGGGTATGCTTTGTTGGAGAAGATGGCCTCAAACAATCATTTTTGGGGGAATGAAAGAGGAGCTCAAAGAGGTGTTGCCATGGTTCGGGAATCCTCAACCGAAGTTGCTAGCTTGACCGCTCAAGTAACGGAGCTTACCAAGATCTTGCAAGCTACTCTTCTTCCACAAAAAGTGGCATGTGAGCTTTGTGGAGGCCCTCACACTTCGGATGTTTGCCATTTGAAAATGGAATCAATCCAATTTGTTTCCAACTTCAACCGAAACCAAAACAACCCATATTCAAACACATACAATCCGGGTTGGCGAAACCACCCCAACTTCTCTTGGAGCAACAACCAAAACCAACCCTCCTCCTCAACCCAAAATCGAAATTCCAATAACCCTCCCGGATTCTCTAACCAACCTCACCAACACCAACCACATCATCTATCCCAACCACCATTTCAAAATCAACCCCAACCAACTCAACCACCACCCAAGAAAGAGATACATGTGGAAGACCTCCTAAAAATCATCCATGACCAACAAGCCATAATCCTTAGCACCCAATCTTCCATGAGAAACCTTGAAATCCAAATGGGTCAACTTGCATCTTCCATCAAGTCTAGACCCCAAGGAAACCTTCCAAGTGATACCGAAACCAACCCAAAGGGGAAAGAACAATGCATGTCTATTACTCTTAGAAGTGGAAAGGAGCTACAAGGTGGAAAAGAAGAAGAGAAGGTGGGTGAGCAAAATAGTGAACAAGTGCAAGAGAAATTTAAAGAGAAGATTGAGCCAATTCCCCCTCCTCCGGTCAAAGAAAGAGTGTATCCTCCACCGCCATTTCCGCAAAGGCTCCAAAAGGCAAAGGATGACAATCAATTTCTCAAGTTTCTTGAAATTTTCAAAAAGCTTCACATCAACATTCCTTTTGCTGATGCTTTGGAACAAATGCCTTCTTATGCCCAATTTGTGAAAGATATCCTCTCCAAGAAAAGAAGACTTGAGGATTATGAGACTATACCTTTGACGGAAGAATGTAGTTCCGTGTTGCAACAAAAGCCCCCTCCAAAACTAAAGGATGCGGGAAGCTTTGAGATTCCTTGCACTATTGGAGAAAATTTTTCAGGCAAAGCATTATGTGATTTGGGAGCTAGCATTAATCTCATGCCATTGTCGGTTTTCCGGAAACTTGGTCTGGGTGAAGCTACATCTACTTCCGTCACTCTACAATTGGCGGATAGGTCGCTAGCATGCCATAAGGGAGTGGTTGAGAATGTGCTTGTGAAGGTTGACAAACTAATTCTTCCGGCGGATTTCGTAGTGCTTGACATGGAAGAGGATAGTGAGATTCCAATCATTCTTGGAAGACCCTTCTTGGCTACTGGTAGAGCTTTAATTGATGTGGCGAAGGGAGAGCTTACTATGAGGGTACATGATCAACAAGTCATATTTAATGTCTTCAAGCCCATCAAGTATTCTGATAAGTTGGAAGATTGTGCAAGGGTGGAGGTGGTTCAAAGATTGAAGGGAGAAGGATCTCATGATAATATTCTTAAGAGTCGGGTTGAGCAAGTTTGTGAGAAGGTGGTGATCAAATCGGAGAAGTTAAAAAATGTGATGAAAAGAAGGGGAGGTATGTCATTCCTCCAAGAAGAAAGAAAGTCAAAAAGTCATCTTTGGATGTGGCACAACTACCATCCAATGTGGTTAAGTGGAAAAAAATCAAATTGGAGGCACCAATGATGGAAGCAATGTTTAAAAATGGTGCCAAGAAAGCTTCTCCAAATGGTAGCGCTCAAGTGAAGGTTTGAGTGCTTCTCCATGATCCTCCATAGGCCGATGCGGGAGAAGAAGTCAAGCTAAAGACTTTAAATTAGAACTACTCATATCAGTTTTCTCTTCCCTCTTTTTTTATTTATTTGTTTTTACGGCTTTTGTATTTATATGCATGTGTCGCTTTTCGAAGCCCTCCCGAGTTTGTGGGTTTATAGGGAGGTGTATATAGTGTCCCCTCACAAAAATATTTTTCTTTTTATTTGCTTTTCATGGGGTTGTAGTGATTGTTGCCTTACCTTGGTATGCTCATGAACATTGAGGGCAATGTTCGGTTCTAAGTTTAGGGGTGGGGTTAGCATTATTTTTGCCCTCGATTTTTGAGAAAATTTTGAAAATTTTTAGAAAATTTCAAGCTAGTTTGGACCCCATTAATTATGTTTTGATCAGTCATGTCATCACTTTGGCGCTCATTGAGTTGTATGTGCATTATTTTCTTGGATTTGGCCTTGAGATTATTACATGCATAGTTGAGGATATTTTGTGATTTTTGTGCTATCTTTCCCTCATTCATGTTAAATAGTGCCCATGTGTGGATATCTTGATAATTTTTAAGCTAAACTCTAGCTTTGGTTGTGCATGTGTTATGAGTACCTTGTTGTGAGTTGTGATGCCGTTAGATGATCTTGAAATTGATGAATAGCTTGGCTTGTGAGTATGACAATAGCATGATATAGGTCATGTTTGACTCGTTTGTGCCATATCTACCTACCCTTGTTCACATTAAATCCCTAGTGTCCCATTTGAGCCTTAATAAAAGAATGATGTGTGCAAGAGCACACAATGACCCCCATTCGCCTTCATTTCTATCACCCACATTGACTTATCCCATGAGCCTATACACTTTATCCAACCCTTTGAGAGAGCACTTCGTGAAATGAATTTATAAATCTATGTCTTGGAGGGAATGTGAGCTTCATGGAAGTGTTGTTCTTTATATATTGGTGTGGTGTGGTTTTAATCTTGGTTGATGAGTTGGGGGTTGTTTATCTTGTAAAAAGGGCCCCTTGTGTATATAAAAAAAAAGGGCAACCCAAAATTGTGAACCATTTGTGCTTTAAAGTTATTAAAAAGGGAAATTGTGGGATGAAAAATCATTTGTGGTAGTTTGATGTACTCTCAACCCCAAGTTCTTGATATAAAAAAAAAGAAAAAAAAGAAGAAACTAAGTTTGGGGGTTGTTGAGAAGAATGGTTGTGATTACCGACCCAGGCCGGACTGACCCCAATGCGAGATCCCGAAAAGGCAGTCCAAATAATCAATAACACAAGCATGCATAGTAGGATCATAAAATTCATGTGGCGCAACATCGCATACATACAACAACTCGGCTACACTTGGCCGGAAAAATAACCTAATTTAAACAAGTCATCGCGACGTGCAGTACAGTAGGAACCCAACAACTACTCCTACAATTATTAACACATGCTTATAATAACCTCAACGGCCACAACATGCCGGAGACAATAACAACAACAATAAATAACGAGCTTTAGCGGAAGAAAACCGTAGTGAACCATACACATATAAACAGGCTCGACATGTAAGTCGGCTTACCAAAAGATTACAAGTTTTAATAGTTAAGTTACAACATCATTAAAAACAACATAAACCCCAAGCCAAGTCTACATGACTTGCTTCCCAACGTCCTTACCAAAATAAAAGGGCTAACAACAAGTCCAAAATATCAACCTTTATAATACAATAACCAAACAGGAATAAGGCGAGTCTATCCGGACCGTCCTCGGCTCTGATCTAAGGAAAGACAAAGCAAACAAATAGGGTAAGTCGAAGACTTAGTAAGTTACAAAAATGCATGTTCATGTTATAGCATGACATTTATCTCGATTATCATACATGATCATCATATAGCACACAGCACAGCACATAGTCCACGTAAGTGCGGAAAAGTAAATCATACAAGTAGGATATGATATAGTCACTACCGCTTAGTAGCTCCTGCAAAACATACATTGCATGGTTCGTGCCATCGATGTTATGTGAATTCATCGACTTATACCGAATCCTCTCGATCTAGATAGCAAGCCAATGCGGCACTTAACCGATACGGCAAAGGGCTACTTCCCCACTGCGGCCCACAAGTGAAGTGTGTGTGTGAGTCCCGTGCGGCGATCCATAGCGAGCACGAATCCCATAATTCGTGAAGGCGTGCATCGTCCCACCTTGACCCGATAAACAAACCAAATAATGCCACTGGACTCAATGTGATGCACAAGTAGATATTTACTTGACTAAACCAATCAAAGACCGAATTCGACAAGAGCGAACTCGACCAACCAAGTAGGGTATCAATCTCTACTATAAAAATCATATCAAGGCAATTAAATTGCACAAAACCAACCTTTCATAAAATTTGCATAAACCATCAAACCAATCTCATACTTGAGTAAACCAATCAAACGGTGTCCAAACCGTAGGGATTGAAACTAGGGTTCAACACGTTCAAATATTCCCTAAAGTCGACTCCGTTGAGTCTTCTCTAAATTCCCAAATTTGGAGAAATTGAAGCTATATGCTCCATAACCCAACCTAGGTCAATTCTAGGAGTTCAACAAGGTTATAACTCACCAAGGCAATGCAAAGTGATTCAAGTTCATCATAGAGTTCATTTCATAGGATAGAACACATACAACATAACAACATAATGTAGGCTCCATTTAGGGCATTCTCTTGTGAACAAACTTTCAACAACAAATAATATACATGTCTCTAACATGTTTAAAACTTCAAATAGGTAAGATGAAAAGAATAATATAGGCTTTCACAATCAAGAATTTAACCTATACATGCTCCTAACAAGATCAAAATCTCAACATACAAGAAGATAGCATGGAAGGCATACAAGTGCCCTCATTGACCTCAACCAACATAGGCTTTGCTTCCTTAGGTCAATGAGAACTAAAAAGAAGAAGAGAAGAAGAGAGTAACTTACTAGTTATTCACCAAAGAAGGAAATAAGAAACTATTCGATGGAAAATGCTCCCTGATTGAGCTTCTTCTTCAACTTTAATGGTTAGTCTTGGCCAAATGATGGAAGGATGATTGAAGATGAAGGGTTTAGCTCCAGCCATGGATTAGCTAGAGAAAGAGAAAGGGAAATTCGTTTTGAGAGAGCTATCACAAAAATGAGGGGTAAAGAGCTTATCATGTGGTTAAAAAGTCCAAAGGGTGAGTGGGACAAGTGTCAAACACTTGTGGTCCCTTTTCAGATTTGGGGGCTTAATGACCAACTAATGAGCCCTTAATCTAACTTAAAAATCTAGTTAGGGATGTTAGGACTTAAGTAGGAAGGGTTAGGAGGTTTAGGATAGGTTTAGTGGGGGGTTTGGTGAACAATTCAATCAAATTCAAACAGGGAAAATCACCCGTAGAAAGAAAAACAGTGAGGCGGGCGCCTCACTTGGGCCTCATAGCGCCTCAACATCGGGGCTTCCCCAAGTTCACCACAGAAATTACCTCAAGCATTTGAGGCTGGCGCCTCACCATGCCTCCCGCCTCGGCCCAACTCCTGATCTAAACTTGGTCTAAATGGTCCCAAACTTTTGGGCAAGCCATTCCCAAGGTCTAACCCTACTCAAAAATTTTAACACACCGAACAACTCCCGGAACAAGCTAGGAGGCGCCAACCACGCGAATGAACAACGGATTAAACTCAAATCAACCACCAATCAAACTAGGATATCTTGGGCATGAAATAGGTTTGTTCTAGACATGAATAAGACTTGAATATAAAGCTAAGAACTCAACGAACACTTCAGACGTCGAAATAGAAGCAAATCTGATCCAGAGGAATCGTTAAGACCAATTTCAACGCCGACAACCGCGATTCTACAAACGAGGTTTATATGATTCTAAACATGTTATGAACTTCTAAAATGATCTATGAATGATTCTAAGACATTTATATAACAAGTAAACATGCTCACAATCAGAAAGTAAGAAACAGC
>CM028383.1:95508654-95529043 GCA_013146195.2 Codonopsis lanceolata
TTCCAAAATCTGAGGCGTGAACCTCGGGTCTCATCGGACACAATACTAGCGAGGCACGCCATGAAGTCTCACAATCTCACGGACATCTGGCTGTAGCAGTCGATGAATGCGTGATAGCTATCGAATGAAGTGTGCGAGACTTAGTCGATCTGTCGACTATAACAAGCTGCATTAAACCCTCTCGCGTCTTGCGGATAATCTGTCACAAAGTCCATGGTAATGAACTCCCATTTCCATTCGGGGAATCTCCGATGGTTGTAGAAATCATGAGTCTCGATGCTCGGCCTTAACCTGTGACAAGTCAAACACTTAGACACGTACTCGCGATTTCCTCTTCATACCTCTACCAAAGCTGTCTTTTCAAGTCTAGGTACATCTTCGTGCTGCTCGGGTGAATGGTATACTTCGTTTATGAGCTTCAAGAACCAACCTCTTCAATTCCGCATTACAAGGAACACAAATCCTACCTCGAAAAGTCAAGGTACCCTCGGTATTAACCACAAAGTGCGGCGATACATTCTCGGCCAACCCGTAATAACTTTCCTCATCTCAGGATCATTCCTTGCGCTTCTCTAATTTTCCCAAATAAAAGCAGTAACACGATTTTTGCAAAAATCACCCTCATCAACAACACAGGACTCCAATCCCTCAAATCCTCCAACATTTTCCATTCCTTCACCATCATACCGCGACATATGAACTTTTCTACTCAAGGCATCATACAACATTTGCCTTCCCGGATGATACAAGATAGTACAATCATGGTCCTTTAACTTTTCCATCCACCTGTGCCTCATATTCAACTCCTTTTTGAGAAAACAAGTATTTCAAGCTCTTATGGTCGGTGAAGATCTCAAACTTAGACCCATACAAGTAGTGTTTCCACTTATGCAATGCGAAAATAATCGCAGCCAACTCCATATCGTGTGTCGGGTAGTGCGCTCATGAATAGATAGTTTCCTCGATGCATAGGCGATCACCCTCCCATTACGCATCAAAACAACCCAAACCTTCCTTAGAAGCATCACATAGATCCGCAATTGTCTCCTCCACTAGGCGAAGCCAAAATAGGTGCCGATGTCAGCCCGATTCTTAAGCTCTTGGAAACTAGACTCACATTTCTCGCCAAACAAGCGGCACGTTCTTACGTGTCAACCTCGTCATAGGAGTCACAATCCTAGAAAACCCTCAATAAACCTCGGTAATAACCCGCTAACCCAGAAACTCGAACCTCGTGGCGAACTAGGCCTCTTCCAATTCGTCACCGCTTCAATCTTAGACGGATCAACGGCTATCCGGCTCGAAACTATGTGCCCCAAGAATACTTCCTCAAGCCAAAAGGCACATTTGCTAAACTTGGCGTAAAAGGCTTCTCGAGAAGAATAGACAACACAATCCTCAAATGTTTCTCATGCTCCTCCAGAGACTTGAATATACTAAAATATCATCAATGAAGACCACTACTGAAACAATCAAGATAGCGTGAAAAACACGGTTCATCAAATCCATAAACACGGCGCGATTCGTCAATTAAGCGGCATCACCACAAATTCAAAATGCCCGTACCTAGTGCGGCGTCTTGAAGTCTTCCTCTCTAACCTTCAATTGGTAGTAACCCCATCTCAAATCAAGCTTAGAGTAGACAATGGACCCTTGCAAGCGGTCAAAAGATCATCGATGTGGGGTAGAGGATACTTATTCTTAATAGTCACCTTATTCAATTCTCGGTAGTCTATACCAGCCGCCATCCTTCTTCCTCACAAATAAGGCCAGGTGCGCCGAGGCGACAACAGGTTTAAAAACCAATCTCTAGGAGTTCTTGCAAGCTGGGTTTTCAACTCCACTAAGCTCATGGGTGCCATCTATATGGTGCCTTAGAAATCGGTGAAGTCCCAGGAATAAGCTCAATAAAACTCTAGTTCTCATCGGGTGGCATAGCATGATCGGTAGAAAACACGTCGGGAAATTCACACACTACAGGGACCTCTTCTAAGTTAGGCGAAGACTTCCTCTTATCAACTACGCATGCAAGATAACAGTACACCCTTGAGATAGTAATTTTCTAGCCCTCAATGCGAGAAATAAAGTGCACGTCACTCGAAGCATGATCACCCACAAAAGTAGCTGCAAACTCGAGCACACCAGGCATATAAAAGGTAACTCTTTTCTATGGCGGTCAACTATAGCATGATATGCACATAACCAGTCCATGCCAAGAATCACATCAAAATCACGTATAGGAAGAACTACCAAATCCGCGTACAAAGTGTGGTCACCCTTGAAACATCACAAGACTTAAACACTTGAGGGCGAGCATATATTCCCCGGCGGGGTAGACACTTCAAGCAAATATGGCAAGGTTGAGGCAACACGCATGAGGTTCTCAATAAAGTGCGAGAAGCAACATATGAATCACGAAGACCACGGATCTATGAGAACTCGAGCCTTATGATCGAATATAGAAAGAGTACCTCAATCACGGTAGTAGACCGTGACCCTGAACCTCGCGGCGATCAGCGCAGCTGAAATACCCGACCTTGGACTTTAGGTTTACCGTCCCCATCTCTCTTAGCTCCCGAGGCTGCACGGGCTACCCGCCGATTGGCCTTAAGCTTCGGACAATCTTTCTTCATGTGAGTTCCATCACTTGATTGATAATAACACTTCCCATTTTTCCCCGGCACCTCAATTTGTGTGCCCGGACTTACGGCAAATGAACAAACCATAGCTTCACTCACGCGACCTTGCTTGCTTGCCCAGAAGAAGAAGTGTTGTTACCTTGTTTCCCCAGGCGGCCTACCTCGGCCTCCACTTCTCCGATCACGGTTCCCTTGATAACCCCTATTACCCGGCTGTTTCCACGATTCTTGACATTGCGTGCGAGTGCTAGCGATGCATTACTAGCATTATTCTTAACCACGTGCTCATCAATGTCTTGCTCCACCTCATACGCTCTATCAATGCACTTCGATAATCGGTGAGCTTAAGCGCTAAAATACGCTTTCTAAACTTCGGTTCTTAACCCCTTCACAAACTTGTGTGTTCTCAGTGCCTCCGTGGGAATCGGATACGTACAATATCGGCTCAGTTGCGTGAACTTTGCGAGAATACTGCACGCCACGATCATGCTACCTTGCTCAAGATCATAGAACTCTTTCTCTCTGCGATTGCGCACCACATCCGGCACATACTCATTCTTAAACTCTCTTTGGAAATTGGCCCATGTAATGGGAACTTGTTGCATCTCCCAACTCTCCTTTAACAGTCCACCAATGCTCGGCGGCTCCCTTAAACATAAAGGTTGCTAACATAACCCTCTTCGTCAATCGGTACACCCCATCATGGACAATATCTTAATCATTTCCTCCATCCATGCTTCAGCCTTCTCTCGGTTTCGGTTCCCCAAGAAGCGAACTAGGCTTTAGTTTAAGAAACCTCTCTAAAAGGGTAGTGTCAGTCCTTGGTCTCGGTGGTGGAGGTGGTGGTGGTCTTCTCTCCTCACCTGCTCTCACGGCCCGCTGCCGAGGAAAAGCTAACGATGCGATGTAGCTCGGCCATATCAGGAACTACTGGATCCTCCAGCGGTACCTCTACTCAGGTTCAGCCAGAACTCTCTGGTCTACCTCTCCTGGATTAACCATCGGACTCCTACAAGAATTCACTCGGCGTTAAAATCAACACACAAATAACCAACCCAACTAGGCCATGGAACCTATCTGGCCGGCCGACTAACTCTATAGCTCGATACCAAGCGTGACGACCCGACAGGACCCCAATGCGAGATCAAGTCGCGCAGTCAAATAATCAATAACACAAGCATGCATAGTAGGATCATAAAATTCATGTGGCGCAACATCGCATACATACAACAACTCGGCTACACTTGGCCTGAAAAATAACCTAATTTAAACAAGTCATCGACGTTACGGTAGGAACCCAACAACTACTCCTACAATTATTAACACATGCTTATAATAACCTCAACGGCCACAACATGCCGGAGACAATAACAACAACAATAAATAACGAGCTTTAGCGGAAGAAAACCGTAGTGAACCATACACATATAAACAAAGGCTCGACATGTAAGTTCGACACCAAAAGATTACAAGTTTTAATAGTTAAGTTACAACATCATTAAAAACAACATAAACCCCAAGCCAAGTCTACATGACTTGCTTCCCAACGTCCTTACCAAAATAAAAGGGCTAACAACAAGTCCAAAATATCAACCTTTATAATACAATAACCAAACAGGAATAAGGCGAGTCTATCCCGGACCGTCTCCTCGGCTCGGATCTAAGGAAAGACAAAGCAAACAAATAGGGTAAGTCGAAAGACTTAGTAAGTTACAAAAATGCATGTTCATGTTATAGCATGACATTTATCTCGATTATCATACATGATCATCATATAGCACATAGCACATAGTCCACGTAAGTGCGGAAAAGTAAATCATACAAGTAGGATATGATATAGTCACGGCCGCTTCGTAGCTCCTGCAAAACATTCTGTTACTGGTTCGTGCCATCGATGTTATGTGAATTCATCGACTTATACCGAGAATCCTCTCGATCTAGATAGCAAGCCAATGCGGCACTTAACTGATACGGCAAAGGGGCTACTTCCCCACTGCGGCCCACAGTGAAGGTGTGTGTGAAGTCCCAGGTGCGGCGATCCATAGCGAGCACGAATCCCATAATTCGTGAAGGCGATGCATCGTCCCACCTTGACCCGATAAACAAACCAAATAATGCCAGCTGGACTCAATGTGATGCACAAGTAGATATTTACTTGACTAAACCAATCAAAGACCGAATTCGACAAGAGCGAACTCGACCAACCAAGTAGGGTATCAATCTCTACTATAAAATCATATCAAGGCAATTAAATTGCACAAAACCAACCTTTCATAAAATTTGCATAAACCATCAAACCAATCTCATACTTGAGTAAACCAATCAAACGGTGTCCAAACTTCGTAGGGATTGAAACTAGGGTTCAACACGTTCAAATATTCCCTAAAGTCGACTCCGTTGAGTCTTTGCTCTAAATTCCCAAATTTGGAGAAATTGAAGCTATATGCTCCATAACCCAACCTAGGTCAATTCTAGGTTCAACAAGGTTATAACTCACCAAGGCAATGCAAAGTGATTCAAGTTCATCATAGAGTTCATTTCATAGGATAGAACACATACAACATAACAACATAATGTAGGCTCCATTTAGGGCATTCTCTTGTGAACAAACTTTCAACAACAAATAATATACATGTCTCTAACATGTTTAAAACTTCAAATAGGTAAGATGAAAGAATAATATAGGCTTTCACAATCAAGAATTTAACCTATACATGCTCCTAACAAGATCAAAATCTCAACATACAAGAAGATAGCATGGAAGGCATACAAGTGCCCTCATTGACCTCAACCAACATAGGCTTTGCTTCCTTAGGGTCAATGAGAACTAAAAGAAGAAGATGAAGAAGAGAGTAACTTACTAGTTATTCACCAAAGAAGGAAATAGAAGAAACTATTCGGATGGAAATGCTCCCCTTGATGAGCTCTTCAACTTTAATGAAAGAGTCTTGGCCAAATGATGGAAGGATGATTGAAGATGAAGGGTTTAGCTCCAAGAAGCCATGGATGAGCTAGAGAGAAAGTGAAATTCGTTTTTGAGAGAGCTATCGCTGAAATGAGGGGTAAAGAGTCGATTTCAGGGCTTTAAAAAGGTCAAAGGGTGAGTGGGACAAGTGTCAAACACTTGTGGTCCCTTTTCTAATCAGATTTGGGGCTTAATGACCAACTAATGAGCCCTTAATCTAACTTAAAAATCTAGTTAGGGATGTTAGGACTTAAGTAGGAAGGGTTAGGGAGGTTTAGGATAGGTTTAAGTGGGGGTTTGAAGTGAACAATTCGTCAAATTCCGAAACAGGGAAAATCACCAGTACCAAGTGAGGCGGGCGCCTCACCTACCATGCGGCCGCCTCAACATCTGGGCTTCCCCAAGTCGAAATTACTTCAAGATTTGAGGCGGGCGCCTCACCAGCCTCCCATGCCGCCTCGGCTAACCTCTAAAACTTGATCTAAACTTGGTCTAAATGGTCCCAAACTTTTGGGCAACCATTCTAAGGTCTAACCCTACTCAAAATAAGTCGGAAACACACCGAACAACTCCCGAACAAGCTTAGGACAAGGCGCGAACCACGCGACGAATGAACAACGGATTAAACTCAAATCAACCACCAATCAAACTAGGATATCTTGGGCATGAAATAGGTTTGTTTCGACATGAATAAGACTTGAATATAAAGCTAAGAACTCAACGAACACTTCGTACGTCGAAATAGAAGCAAATACGAGCAACGAGAGGAATCGCTAAGACCAATTTCAACGCGATTAAACCGGCGATTCTACAAACAGGTTTATATGATTCTAAACATGTTATGAACTTCTAAAATGATCTATGAATGATTCTAAGACATTTATATAACAAGTAAACATGCTCACAATCAACCAAGAAAGTAAGAAAACAGGCATACAATGCACATGCAAGAATACGGGGCGTTACAATGGTGAGTTATGATGAAGTATGTTGTTTCATGAAGTTAGACTTGAGTATGATTTTAAAGGCTTCACTTGTGCTCTTTTGTCTTGATTTCCTTCCCTTCATTTGTAGCTCAACCTTGGCCTAAAGTTACAAGCTTTGCAAAAGTCCTATTGATATTGTCATGCCATGGATTATTGCCTTGTGAAGTTTATCTCTTTCGGTTTCATGGCTTATGCTTGATATTTCATTGAACGTTCAATCCTAGCTAGAGTGATGCTATTTAGTCATGGGCTTGTGCTTCATGTTTTTAAGTAAGTGTTTGAGGAAAGTTTGCTAGCATTGAAATCACATCATACCTTGGTTATGCATTTTTATAATCTTGAGTTTGATTTCTTTCATGGTAATGCATGTGGGATCTTGATTGGGTGCCTTCTTCATTCCATCTTTGTCTCGAGCATCTCCATAATCCATATCTCTCTTTGCTCGGGACGATCAAAGCTTAAGTTTGGGGGTGTTGATAAGCATGTAATTTTGCTATTATTTTCATTAATTTTCCGGAATTTTATTGGTTATTTTGAGCTTTGGTTAATAATTAACTGCATTTGAGATATTATTTTATGTATTTTGTGCTTCATGTAGGTATCTCGAAGATATTCGAGGTTTTATGGCTCAATATATTCAAATCGAGGACATTTCGGGCTTCAATGTTAAGTTTGGACACTTGCCGTTAAGTTTCGTTAAGGATTTCAAAGCACGTAAAGCACGAGGCAACGACAGCCTCTAAGTAGTTAATCGAGGACTTATTTGCGAAGTCTGGGTGCAAAGGGACTTCGCCAGCCAATTTCAGAAAGTCAGGGGCACCGGAGCAATTCTCTGAAAGTCCCCTTCATTAATGCGTTGTCAAGCTCTCCCGCAGCTACGTCCCTCGCCCTTAGTGCGCGACCTGCGTCCCTTCCTTCCCGGATTCGGATCCAACCCGCGGCTACCCTGCCCCATCCAGCCCATCAACCCTCTTTCCGGTCCACCTTCCTCTTTCAGCCTCGCCCGTTTTCACATGGAGCAGCCCGCGTGTCCTCCCCCTTTCCAGCCCTGACCCTAGCGCAACCCAATCTCCTTTTCTTACCCCTTTTTCCCTCAATTAATTCCTAACCTTCCAAAATGACCCCTTTCTTGGCTTGTGCCCTAGCTGCCTTTGAGTTAATCTGGGAGCAAAATTTTCAGAGAACACAAGGAGAAGGCTGGAACAGAAATCAAGAGGGTCAAGAACTGGAAGCAGCCGCCATTGCATTACATTTTCCTTCTCTTCATTGTTAAACCATTATTGTTCAAGCCAAGGAACTCCAATCATCTCCTTCATTGTAAAGTATTGTGCACTTTAATATCTATTTTTATTTAATGTCAATATTTTTCATTGAAGATTTGATTTATTTCCTTAGCATTATGAACTAAATTAACTGCCTAGGGTTTTGATATATGTTGGCTTGAATGTTGTGATTTAAATTTGAGGTTTTGTTATTAATTTCTATTCACTTATTTTTTGGGTATTATGTTGTGTTCTTAATGCTTGTATTGATTTGATCACCCAATACATGATTTCAAAAATTACTTAATGCATGAAAATGAGTTTGTAATTTTGGAAAATACAACATAGTTGTTTTTGGGTTGGGTTAATCTAAGTTATTAATCCTCTTTAAAATAGTCAATTGGGGTTTTGTGTTTGGACGCGATTAATTGGATAAATTTATACGTAGCGAAAGCCCGTGAATTTATATCGTTAATTAGCACCGTTATACGAAGCGACAGCCCTTAACTGTGATTTTTGAATCCCCGACTTCCAAAAAAATAGAATAGTTTTAATAGCAACCCCTTATTAAATCACAACGGAAGAGCCAATTGAAAATCAAAACCCTAGATCCCTTCTCCTTGAAGTCAACCTCATTTTAATATTGTTTTATTTAATTTCTTGTTTTAGCTTAATTAATTAGTTAATTCACTAAAAATCGATCGTCTAAATATAGTTAAAATTGCAACGTGCTTGGTACTCATTAAAAACAACCAAATTACTTCCTCATGGGATCGACACTCTACTTTATCACTGTATTACTTGTTTAACCGGGTTATCTTGCCCGTGTTGCGTTCGCGCACCAACACTTATCAGTGTGTAAGAAGTGTGGTATACTAGTTGTTTCCGTAACCTTTTAGAATTTGTTAATCTTTAGTCTATTTGGTCAACAATTTATTTCTACTTTCATATTTAATTATACTCGTTTCCTTCGGTTTTTAAACTTTAAAATCCTTACAGTTTTATGATTCTTTTGTAACACAATTACATTTTATCTCCTATATATACACTAACTCTCATTAATTTTTATATTCCTATCTCCTATTTTGCAAATTTTTTCCTCCGTATATCGTTTTTTTTTTGTCTATCTTCATGTCAACCAAGCCTGGCTATTCGTACCCCTTGCATTTTGTGGATTCTTTGCAGAATGAACTTGTATTTCGTATTCCTCCCATTGATTGTGAATATGGATGATGTTCTGTCCATGTGTCTGGACCCTATAGGCTGGATGTACCTTCATCCAAATCTTCATTCAAGACTTCATTCTTTTCTAAATCTGTTACTAGAGATTGTGTCCTTCCTGCCCCAAATTGTGTCAATGTCTCGTTCCTTCATGAGCGTATGACATATATTGATGTGTAACTTGTCCATGTTTTGGATCAGTATGATTATGTTATTGAGTATCTTCGTTTCCTTCACAAGACGCGTGAGATCTACAACGAGTTGTTTCTTTTTAGCAAAACCAAAGGGGGGAGATGCTATGTTGCTTCCTAGTAATTTAAGGTGAGCACCTATGTGTTGTAACACTTGTGGGAGTGTGTGTTATAATTGTTCAAGATCAAGGGCAAAGCCAAAGTTGATGATTCAAGTGATGATGAAGATGACAACCATGATGCTGCTAAAGACATTGTTGTTGTGGCAGAAGCTGCTCAGAATTGGGGAATACTCAACATATCACAGAGTAATGATTCATGGGGAGTTGATCCTATTTTTGCTAATCATTGTCCCAGTGTTAATCAACGACAGTTTCCTTGGAAAATTGTGGATCATGAAGAACAGTTTGAATATTTCTTTAAAGCTTAATTTGATTGTCTTATTTATGGGAAGTTATTTGCTTGTTTGAATTGCTTATTAGAGCATCCACAGTGGTTCCCTTTATTAACACCCTAAAACCCTTTTTAGGGGTTTTTTACCACACTTAATCCCCACAATGGACACCCTATCAATCACCCTATCCCTTAAAAAAACTAAATCTCCCCCAACTCATTGGGTGAGTATTAGCCGGACTCCATTCATCTCTTTCTTCTCTCCCCTCCACCTATCTCCTTCTCCATTGGTCTTCTTCCTAGTATTCGTTCCTTTTCAAAAAAATTGTTCCAAAATTTAAAGAAGACGGCAAAAACGGAATTTTTTTTGGCTTGATCAGAACATCCAGTTTTTGGCCAAAATTTTGATGTGCTAAAGTGGAGAGCCTATGAATTAACAACCCAACTCACATCATCACTTTGACGATGGTATGCTTTCCATTTTTTTTCTATTTTCTTTTTCAATTAATTTAGTGTATTTTTTGCACTATCATTTCCCTTTTTTTGTTATTTATAACTTAAAATTATGGGTATATTGATAATAATATTGAAAAGTGTGACAAGACTTTCTTTAAATAAAAATAATTGATATAATCAAAACATATAATATATTTTTCATAAAATATAAAATTTAAAAGTATAAATATTTTATTTCAATTGCGGTAGGAAAATAAAAAAATAAAAAATAGAAATATATTGGTAATTAGGTCTATTAATTAAGATGTCACAAATTCAAAGGGTTATATAGAGGGTGCTCATTAGAGTTGAAAGTTTTTTAAAGGGCCTCTAAAAAGGTTTAGGGGGTTATATAAAGAGTGTTTTAGGGTGAAATCATTGTGGATGCTCTTAGTTTGTTTTGTTTGCTTTTTCAGAAAGACAAAAAGGGGGAGATTGATTGATATTTGATTAATTGACTTCTTATGTTTTCTAATTAGTTTATTTTAATTAATTATTTGTTTTGTCTTTCTTGATATTTACTTTAATTAATTATTATTGTTACACTTTTTATAGAAATGTTATTTTGGACATTATGCTTTAAATGGTTTTTAGGGTTTATATGAATCATTAATTTAGTAGGATTGTGTGTTCTTGTAACACAAGATTGTGTGCCATTTGTCTTCCTCGTAAGAGACACGATTGACCTAATTATAATTGGTAAGGAATCCTTCATCTTTGGTAAGTTTATAATTGATAAGATTTGGTCCTTCTTTATTGTACTAATTTATTTATTTTTCAAAAGGTTGGGGGACATAGACCGTACCCCAACCCTTAATTTTTATTATTTTAATGCCTTTGTTTTTTTATTCTACAAGGTTTCTAGGTCAAAGATGGAAGTATAAATAGGTGGAAACATTGTTGTGAAGCCAAGAGACGTTTACTGAACATACATTATACACAGAGTTATAAGAGAGAAAGAGATCGAAACTGTTGTTGCTCCATTTCTGAATGTACTGTTGAATGAAGCTACATCGAAGCCTTCATTCATTCTATCACAAACACTGTTTTCTGTTACACCTCATACTGTTTTGTTAAAAGCTTTTGAGCGTATATCAGTTTAGGTAGTCTGAGGTGTTAATATTATTCAAATCCATATCTGCTTTATCTAGAGATTTTTCATAAATTCCACTTTGTTAGTTTTTCAAATGTAATGAGCTTAAACATATATTTTATTAGTGTAATATTTTTTTTGCCATGAGGCACGATCAATAAGTATTTTTGCTTCTTGATCAAATGTTATCTCTTGTGTTCAGTTTCTTTCGTCCTGTTTTGTTTTATTTATTTCCACTGTATTGATATCTTAATGAAGTCTTCAATGGACTCTTCATTGTAAGCTTTATTGACCAGGTCATATACAAAATAGTTTATTTTTGGTATTTTATTTATTTTGTTTTTATCCTTGCTTTAATCATTCTTTTAATAACAAAATCAATCTGGCGGTCAGTGAAGTCTCAGGATCGTTTGTACAATCCAATCACCTAAGGGTCCGACAACTAATAGCATTTAATGTATTAAAAATGCATTTAATGCCTAAAAGTTCTCCCCGTTACAAATGAAGATTATACACAGTAATACAATCTAGCCTACAGAGCACGAGTGTGATTAATTTCGCTTGATTATTACACTCCCAAAAACACTTGGTCAAAAGTAATTTTGTACACGATCCATTAGTGATCTTAAAATATGTTACGAACCTTCCATAATAATTTTCAAGTCAAACCGCAACTTTTACAGTGATATATCAATTGTTCTTGACTCAAATGAAGAAATATGCATACGCACAACTCACAGAAGCCTTTCTCTCTAAAACGTCACGAAATGGGTTTTGTAGAAAAGACTTGAAGTAGCTAATTTATTCCGTGCAGCAAAGCCGAATTAGCTAGGTAAGAGAGCATGAGGTGGCTTCTATTGGTGAAGATTAGGTGTACATCCAAACCACCGATCGATGAATCAAATCAAATCAAGCGGTTTGGTTCGATTTTGAAGTCGAGTGGTTCGGTTCGGTTTGGAAAATAAAAAAATCAAGTGGTTCGGTTCGGTTTGCGATTTCTTAACTCAAACCGAATCGAGCCGCCACTACAAAAAAAAAGTAGTTTTAGTGGACCCTACCTTTTAGGAAACTTCTATCTTTCGAATTCTCTATTATATAGTCAATTAGGTCGGCCCAATTTTAGGGTAACCAAAAACTTTTATTTACTACGGTCATCTAGCGCCCCAAAATATTAGACGGTGAATTGGCGCCTAAAACTAAAATTACCAAAGAATTTCCATATATTCCCCAAAACTTTACCCTCTTCACTTCCCTCCCGCTCTCTCCCACCTCCCTCATCCTAATTTTCTAGGGTTTTCCAGTTGAAATCTTGATTAATTAGGAAACTTCTTTAGCTCCAACTACCGTGGATACAAAGCAAATAAGTGAGCAATGTGAGTTATATCTCCTTTTGGTCTTAATTAGAGCAGATCAATCATATATATATATTTTCAATTTGTTTTCCATTTTGTTCTTCTTCTCATCGTCTTCCCTCTGTTTCTATGTTTTTCTTTTTGATCCCAATTTTAGTTGGGTGAACGTAATAACTTCCAATTCAACAATTTAGGGCTTTAAGGGAACTCGTCTAACATAGGTGCGTTGTTCGGTCAATAGTTAGTTCATGAAGGATATATCTAAACATATATCATACAAGTTCGCTATCAAAACAAGAATCACGAATTACCTTGTGCGAACTTGAACCTTGTGCGGCGGAAGAATTTCGCTTGAGCTACGATCTTCAGATACCAAAATCTACGAACCTGCAAATCTCTCTCGTCGGATTGATATCACGGAGCACGGATATCAATACTGGTTCACACCGCAAATCCAAGCCTCTTGATGGTTAGGCTAGAAGGAGTATTTTGGTGAGATATAATTTGGGAGAAAGAGGGGGCGGCTGATCTAGGAGGATGTGTTCATCTGTTTTTGTCTCTTAGGGTTTTATCCCTTTTGTTGCCCTATTTATATTATTACCAAGAAACCTATTTCTTGTAGGTTAAGTAATCCTAAACCCAATTGATTAGGAAACTAATTAACCAATTAATAATATAAATATATTCCATGGGCGACTAAATAATCGGCCGCAAGCCCAATTACCAACATCTCCCACTGTACACATGGACTCACCTTTCTAACCACATCGTATCATCAAAACCCGTTAAACACCGCCTTTTCATACTGGAAGTGAAGTGTGCGACATGACGAAAGATAAAGGGTGAGCGCTATACCAAATCACCATCCGATCAAAGATATAACGCCCTCGTAGAAAAACAAAACTCGCCAATACCCTGCATATATACATCAATTTAAGCATCCTCAATCCTCAAGAGCGGTGCTTAAAACTCAATATGTTTGTGTATCAAGATCAACCTTTGAACCGTATGTTCAATATGATCGCCATGGCATTGAAACACAAAAAATAGAGATGCATATCATACTATCTTCCTTAGACACTCATATTAATCACTCTTGGTTAATCGCTTCCTAGCAATGTCATATCATAGCCCGGTCACTATCTTCATGATATAGTTCTAAGTCACATAGGTATAATTGTGATCCGGATTTGATCACTAGAACTCACACGTTAAGCAAGGATCATTCAATCACTTCTTAAGTCGCATTATAGTCACATAAAGATGAAGTGTTCGCATGAAGTGTCTGCTATGACGAACTCCCACACGAAGCGTTGCATCTCATGCTCAAACGTCATACGAACCTTAGTCTAGCCGCCTTTCCGCATCTAACTTGAGTACTTAAAAGCATTCACTCTTCTAGTGACTCTCTCTTTACTCTTCTAGATCTCACATTCGGTGTTAATTCTTATGTTAAATTTATATTCGATCAAGACATTTACATTAGGTGTTACATTACATTAGTTTTATACTGCTGGCTAATCGGGTCAGCCAGATCGATTAGCGTGGCAACAGTGAAAGGTATAGAACTTTGCCTTGTATAGTTTTTGTAGGACTTTTTAGGTTCATCGGAAGACCTCTTCTCGCCACCTCACCTGAAGACCCGTCAAAGCTTAAGATCGGTAGACCTCGTGTCCAAATTGATTCGCTTCTACGTGTCCTCTCTCCAGATCAAAGCTAGTCGGATTAATTCAAACTTATTCCCATATGTTATTTGAATTAATCCAAGTCTTTTCCGACATGTCAAGCCGCCGAAAGCAACTTTCCGAAAAGCAGAATACTTTTCGCCTGAGCGAAGTAAAAGCATCGCCCCTACTTTTCGCTTCATCTCTCGATCCGACATCAAATCGCCCACCTTTTTGAAGATCTCGAAATGATTATCTCGCTTCTAGTTATCTGTGAAGACGAAATTCCTTGATCGACAAACCCCCATGCATTTAATGCATTTATGAAAAGAGTTGTTGAAAGTCTTCGCTTCTCCAACGGATCTTTGAAGTGCATCAAGCTTTAAATACGCTATATGAAGATCGGAACAAGAACAACTGCATGTAATCAATCGAACACTTAAAGAATTGCTCAATCTACACAACTCCAAGTCTTTCACTAAGCATTCAATAGATCCTCCAACATCTAGAAGTCCTCGTCAACAACAAGAAGCCTCGCTTCTTCAACATTTATTGTTTTATTCTTCTTGTTGTTTACTTCCATTAACTATATTTCTCGCACGAATTAAATATCTTGTATTTAGATATTTAATTCCCTAGACCCAAACACAAGTCAATATTTTGTACACGATCCATTAGGGATATTCTTTGTAATTGATCTAAGTGGAAAACATAGTGCACAATTTAAATCCAAGGTTGATCGCCTTGGTGGTGGACGTAGCACTCATTATAGTGTGAACCATCCCAAAATACTTGTGTTATTTCCTTCTGTCTGTCTAATTATTGAACTGCCGCTTAGTTTCATTGTTTATATTATCCTCTTCATTTCAGAGAACTTAAGTAATCTGTAAAAGGTCTACCGGTAGTCCTTATCGGCACACGGAACAAACTTTTTGAAGGTCTTCCGCTACTTGATTCTTTTCATAGATTGCAAGTAACTTTCAAGGAACTTACTTAAAAGTTTTTAAAGTGTTAATAAGCTATTCAACCCCCCCCCCTTCTAGCTTATTATTGTGCTCATTGGGACCCACAATTGGTATCGAGCCTTACTTCTTCGAAAACAAGTTTTCCAAGATTAAACTCTGAGAGATACGACATAATGGCACAAACACACTATATGCCGCCTACATCTAATGCTAACCACGTCCCAATATTGGACGAAGGTCATTTTGATGTATGGAAGGATAAAGTAATGAGATTCATGAACTCTATTGACAATGGTTATGGAAATGTGTCACCAGCAGTCAACATGTACCAATGAAGGCAAATCTTCTAGCCTCCATCGCTGGAACCCTGCAAGAAGTTCCAAAAAGAAGAATCGAATGGACAGAGGACGATAGAAAGTCTGAGAACTTGACAAAGAAAGAAGCAATTAACATAATCACCGCTCTCTAGATACAAGCACATACCAGCAAGTGATTCGATGTACAACCGCTGCGAAAGAGATGTGGGAAGCTCTTGTAGAATACTTGGAAGGAGACCAAGACACAAGAGACAAATGTAAAATATACATACATCCAAATAGCCAGCTTTGATTCTTTCAAAAGGATCCTAAGGAAACCTTGAGACAAGCATACGATCGATTCAAGGTGAGGTAATAAATAGTTGCTTTTCTCTTGGTAAAACGTATGACAAAAAGGAAATGAACATGAGGTTTCTAGGCTCTCTAGGTAGCTTATGGCATGTGAAGACCACGGCTATGAAAGAATCTAAGAACTTAAACGAGATGACTCTTCGTAGTCTCTACGCAAGTTTAAAGGTTTATGAACTTGAAGTTAATCAAGCTCTAGAGCAAGACAAACAGCTCGTGTCCCTGCCGACCATGGTCCAAGAAGAAATCATTGTTGAAAACAAACCTTCTACTTCTTCCAAAGTGAAAATGATTTTTTATCCGATGAACAATTTGCTATGTTTGTTAAACGCGTTTTCAAAAATTTGCAAAATATGGAAGGAAGAACACTCACCAACAACCTTTCAGAAGATTGGTGAAAGCTCATCTAAGGAAGAGCTTGTGTGTTATAACCGTAGGAAACCCCGGTCATTTGCCTCAAAATGTCCTAAGCCAAAATTTGAAGCATACCGAAAACCCTCGTTTAGAAAATTTCAAAAACAAAAAGGTATGTTGGTCAAGACATAGAAGATAAACAAAAGTTGCTACATGGTTTGAAACCGATTCGTAAGAGGAGGAAGAGGATTGTGAGCAAGCTAACATATGCTTAATAGCTCATGATTCATGTCCTACCTATGACTCGAAAATGAAGTTGTAGTTTCACCAAGTCCTTGGACAAAAATGAAACAAAGGGATAGCTTCAAGAAGGAAGAACTTCTCAAGGATAATCAGGATATGCTTGAAGAATTTAATTCCTTTAGAGTAGCCTATGTTAAATCGGCAAAGAATCGTGAGAAACTCACACTGAGAAATTGAGAAATCTGATGGCAAATGAGATTCAAACTCTCAATAGCTGTCAACAAGAGAGTATCAAATCAAGGAAGAAAACAAATTTCTTCATGACAAAATTGATCAATGTCTCGACCAGCACATCAAAGGACTAGACCTAGAGAAAATTGCCTTGCAAAAGACAATTGACTCTCGAATAGTTCCAAGGATGCATTTGAAGAAATCCTTACAAGCCAAAAATCTAGCAATGATAAAAGCAGCATAGGATATTCTTCGGATGTGTCTCTTCCGACAATCTCTTCGTCAAAGAGAAAGGAGAATCCTCCGAAATCGCTAATGATATATCTTTCTCTAAACAGACATTTGGAAATATAGGGAAGCAAGGCCTTGGTTACTCAAGTGTCCTTATGTTTACCCTAAAGCTCGAAAGGAAAAGCCAAAATGAATGATTCAAATGAGAAAATCCGAGAAGGTAACGGTAGAGAAAGTGAAGTCTACCGGCAACGACTATGCCAAGGCAAAGTCCGCCGACGGTAGACCTGCTAAACCTCTACCTAAGATCAAGTTTGTCTATGAAACGTAACAATAAAGATGCTTTATTCCGTTGAAGGTAAACTTAAAGGTATTCTACGAATCCTCCCGAAAAGGTTCTCAAATTTAAAAGCTAAAGCTAAGTTCTGTTGGTAACCTACCTAGGAAGAGTCGAAAGAAACCAATTAAGTCTACCGTCAACAAGCAAAGCCGAACCGAAAATGAATGTCAAGAAAAGGAATGATCATAAGCACTCTTCAAATGAAGACTCTAACAGCTTCTCTATGGTCTTTCCATTTATGTCATTCTTGTCATTGCTTAGGCCCTCCTCCTCGGCACCCCCGTAATGCCCGCTAAGGTTCACCCCCAAGATCCGAGAGACCTAGTTCTCTCAAGGTCAAGGTGTATGGGTTGCAAAAGGTTGCTAATCCTTAGGACCCAAATAAAGGGTACCTTGTTTTGCTTTAACTCTTTTACGTGAATGCTTCATGGCTATAGAATCGAAAACAAAGACATCTCGGTACCTAGACAAGGTGGGTCGTTCAAGACACATGACGGGAACAAGTCTTCTTACGAGATATAGTCAAGCAAAGGACCCACGTTATTTTCGAGAGACAATGCAAGAGGAAAGACAATTGGATATGGCTCAATTACTAGAGGAAGTCTCTCCATCAACAAAGTTTCTCTAGTAAGTGGTTTAAAGCACAATCTTTTTGAGCATATCACAATTCGCGACAAAGGACTTCTATGCCAATTCACTCCCATTCCAACTGCCTCATCAAAGACAAAGGAATCGTGCTCTACAATACTTGGCCAGGCAATAGACAAGGAAAGCGTCTATGTCGTGGACTTAAATCTTCTAGGGAGATTCTCAAACTGTGTCTAGTAGCCAACAATGTTCGTGACAACAGGTGGCTATGGCACAAGCGTCTCGATCACCTCAACTTGAGCACCTCTCCAAGCTCTCCAAAAATGGGCTTGTCGAGGTCTACCTACGGTGTGTGCGCGATCATGACGAAGTTGTAAAGCTTGTCAACTAGGAAAACTTTCCAAGTCTTCCTTCAAAAGAAAGTCTGTTTTATCAACAAAGCAGACCTCTTCAACTTGCATATGGATCTCTTTGGACCTATTACAACGGCCGATATTCGGGAGACAAGTACACACTTGTAGTAGTTGATGACTACTCTAGATTCACTTGGATTGAAACTATGACATCTAAAGATGAAACATATGATCTAGTCAACTGCACTTTTTAGAAGACTTCAAACTCAAAAGCTTGAAGACATTTGTGACATAAGATCGGAACAACGACAGCAATTCAAAAACAATGGTGTAGAAAATCTGCGATGACCATGGGATCGGCCACAACTTCTGCTGCCCGTACTCCTCAACAAAATGGTGTAGGCGAGCGGAAGAACGAGAACAACGATTGAAGCGGCTAGAACAATCTTTGGCGAAGCTAAACTTCAGTATTTACAGAAGCGGTCAATGCTTGCTTGCTTTACCCAGAATAGATCCACAGTAAACAAGTTTCATAATAAAACTCCATATGAAATATGGAGAGAAAGATCCCAAACATTGGATTTCTTAAAATCTTCGGTAAATGTTTTATTCTTTACAATGGAAAAGAGTATAGAGGAAAATTTGATGCAAAATCAGGCGAAGGAATTTTTAGGGGTATTCAAACATTCAAAAGCATTCGCATTTCGATAAATCTAACTTAAAATCTTAGAATACGTGCATGTTTCTTTTGATGAATATGACTTGTTAGAGCCTAGAATGGCTCGAGCGTTGCTAATGATTACGATAATGATGAGGCAGTACAAATACGGCATCTACTTCAATCCTTATCGAGAAAGCGGCAGCTGCGAATCCCAATATCGGTAACCGCTTCACCGGTGAAAAGAAACCTCTACCGATACCGATAACAACTCATCTGTGACCACGAACCCATCTCTTGTTTTACCCCAAGCACCTTTACAGATCTCTCATCCTTCTTGTTCACGGAAAATGAAAGTTTTGAAGACTCTATTTCTTACGAGACGGATTTTGGTGAATCTCCTTCTCAATCAACTCGAATTCTTAAGGGAAGAATCCACGGAAGTGATCTTCCTCCAAGTTATTGAAGCAAGAGATCATCCCATTTCTCAAATCATTGGTGATCTCAATGAGGAGTTAAATGCGAGAAATAAGGTTCGAGAAGAAACTTTGTTTGCTTATGCATTTGTATCGAACTTCGAACCAAAGAAGATTGATGAAGCCATCGAAGATCATAAGCGGATTGAAGCTATGCAAGAAAGAGCGAACCGGTTTGAAAGATGTAAGGTGTGGAGCTTAGTTCAAAGACCGGCGATCATCCGGTCATCGGCACCAAGTGGGTATTGAGAAATAAAAGAGATGAAGATGGAAATGTCACCGAAACAAAGCTAGATTGGTTGCTCAGGGATACCAGACAAGAAGAAGAAATTGACTTTGATGAAACATTTGCTCTGTTGCTAGACTAGAAGCAATCGAGAATCTTTAGCTTATGCCTCGTTCATGGACTTCAAAGTGTATCGAGATGGATGTTAAGAGTGCCTTTCTGAATGGTGATCTTGAAACGTATACGTGGAACAACCTCCGGATTTGTCATCTCGGACAAAGCGGACCACGTCTACCGACTCAAGAAAGCTCTCATTGCTGAAGCAAGCTCTAGAGCTTGGTATGAAACTATCCAAGTTCTTAATTGAACAAGGATTCGTGAGAGGAAGAATCGACACTACTTTATTCATCCTCAAGCACAAAGGCCATTCTCTTAAATACAAATCTATGTGGGCGACATCATCTTTGGATCAACTAACCAAAGCCTGTGCAAAAGATTCGAGCGATGCAAAGCAAGTTCGAGATGAGCATGATGGGCGAACTTACCTATTTTCTAGGGTGCAGATACAACGAGACCGAGACGGAATCTTCATCACCAAACCAAATATGCAAAGGAACTAATCAAGAAGTTTGGTCTTGATTCAGCCAAAGGATTTGAAACTCCAATGTCTACCGACGCCATCTTGACAAAGATGAAAAGGGAAAGCAAGAGAACATGACCAAGTACCGAGGAATCATAGGTTCACTTCTTTACCTTACTGCTAGTAGACGACATTATGTTTGCTGTTTGTGTTTGTGG
>CM028383.1:95534143-95584385 GCA_013146195.2 Codonopsis lanceolata
TGAGCGTAAGAAGCACCAGCTGGGACTTGTCAATTTCTTGGAAACAGACTCGCCTCATGGTCTTGCAAGAAACAAGGATCTGGCAAACTCAACCACGTATGTAATATATTGCTGCAAGCTTTGTTGCTTTCTCAACCGCTATGGATGAAGCAACAACTAGTGGACTACAACATCAAGACCGAACAGCGCAATCATGTGTGACAACACATCACTATCTCGGTCCTCCAAAAATCTGATGCATTCAAAGACAAAGCATTGATATTCGTTATCATTTTCTCAAAGATCATGTGGAAAAAGGTAACATCGGCCGAATATGTTCCAACCGAGCATCAATTGGCGTACATTCTCACAAAACCACCGGATGCCACCAGTTTGCTTATTTAAGGAGAAATCTTGGTATGATTGATCCAACGCTTAATTTCAATATTTTGTTAATGTTTCTTTCATACCCGGTAGACCCAAAGATAGACTAATCAAGACGTAAGTTCTCCTTTACCGTAAGACCTAAAGGTTAGTACTCTTACTTAGTCTATTTTTGCTAAAGAGGTTTCTAAAGCAATAAAGGGGGTCAAGGACGAAATTTGGTACTTACGAAAATATCTTAAGTTCCCGCTCTTTTAAAACAGATATTTTCTCGCCTTTAAATAGTCCTCGAACCGTCATTTCCAAACTTTACGAAACCCTTTGAACAGAAACTTCTCTCTCTCTCTCTCTCTGAGTAACTACTTTCTGCAAATTCACGTTCTTCTTCTTGTTTCTTCTTCTCATCCTCAACAATGGTACGTTTTTCTCTACTCTACTCGAAATTTTCATGTATCGTTTTGCATTTCAGTATCAACCTAAAATCCTTTTGGAATTCAAACCGTCATTTTCGAGTTTATACAGTAATTCGCCATTGTTGTTGTTATAATCCCAATACTAACAGCTTTTTGTTTATTCATTGTTCATTCTTATGAAAACTTCATTATGTTTTCTCGAGTGTGGCTTCTCTAAACATTCTAGGGTTTCAAGTTTTTGCGTTGAAAATTTCAATTTATTTTGGAAAACTTTGAAATTCCTACTTGTTTAGATGTCTTGATGAAAAGCCCTAACTTCTATTTTGTTTTTCTTTCAGGCAAGAACTTCAAAATCTAAGCGCGACAGTGGGAAGGTTTTTGACCCTGAAAATGTCATTCCTCCCAGTACCAATATCAATCTTCCAGGATATCCCACCTATCCCGCCGCTCATGACATCATTGTTGCTTTGGACCCGGCTATACATTCTGCATGTGTATTGACCTTCATCAATCAATTCTATAGCCGCCGAGTCAAAGCTTGCGAGGATATGGACGCCTGGATTCTACCCTCTTCTCGCCTCAACGACAAAACCTACAAGATCTTCCCCGGCGTAAGAATTTTATCAACGAATGGAGCTCATGAACAAGATCGCTTCTTCGTGGGTGGATTCGAGGCCGCCCCATCTCTGCCACCGCCAAATCTATTTCCACCATCATTGGCGTGCATTACGGAGGAGCTATTTCAAAGAACCACGGCCGAGGCTTTACATGCCTGGGAAGCCATGAGGGGAGTAGACACTCTCCTGAGCCTCAAGGGAAGATGCTCAAACTTGTTCCTCGACGCTCATCGCACTGCCACCCTTCTGACAAGGGGCTTCTATTCAAGAGTGGAGCACATGACATGTTTATCGCCAACAGATCAACCCGACTGTATTTCTACAAATTGCCTCAACTGGGGCTCATCATCTTCGACGAGCTAAAGTAGTGGGTGGAGAAAGCAAAGAGCAACCCCACTTGCAAACGCCTTCGCCGATCCGATCAATGCCCTTTTAAGGGATGATGCAGCCATCAACTCTTTCTTTGAAAGAAGATGAGAGCTGTATACGGTGGCCAAGGACAAACAACTCACGCCTCGCTTTTTCAAGAATACACCGAATACGAGAACAAGCGCCAGATGCGTAAAGGTCTACCGCCGTCTCTCTTGACAAAGCGGCCAAGCCTCGCACCTATCTTGGTCACCCGCTTCAATATGGAAGCACATGTAGCCGCAAGCAAGTCCTTCAAAAGGCCTCCGCCAAGTTTGATGATCAAGTGGCCACGACCTCCATCTAAAGGCCAAAGGTCCGGCCGATGAGGCCGCCAAGGACCAAAATAGCAGCCAAAGGCAAAGCCAAGAAGACTAGGCCGGAAGTGGCACCTCCAACCGAAGAGGAGCAGCCAAATGGATCGAGAAGGAGATGAAGGAAGGCCGAAGAAGAAGGCACCAGCCAATCTAGCCACTCCTCTCATCTACCCAAGCCAAACCTTCTACCCAATCCACCCAACCACCTTCACCACCTCCCGCACTCCACTCCCAAACCAAAACGAAGGAGACTTCGTAGAAACCTTTGAAGACCAGCCACCGGGTCCCTCTCCAACCTCTACCGATGAAGCTACTGAGTCTCCTATTCACCACGAGGAAGAAAAGGAGCTACCGGTACCCAACCCCCTCTACCGCCACTAACAACTACCTCTACCGGCCAAACCTTACTCAACCGCTTCATCTATTCCTTCTCGAGTCATCTACTCGAGGAATTCACCACCTCCTGAGGAGTCTATCCCTCAGGAGCTCAAAATCGTGAGGAGCCAACCCCAACTCCTCCTCCTCCTTCACCCTTTAACTACTCACCCGACCCATCCACACCTTCCTCACCACCCCAATCCCAACCAACTTCTTCAACCACACCACAACCCTTAGACCTCGCCGCCGCCAGTTCCTCTTCGAACTTTCGTCAAGATGCATCTATTCACCTCTTCTCATCAACCTCCTCAACCTTCTCAACCTCCTCAACCTTCCCTTCAAAAACCAAAATTTCTATTCTACCCCGTCTCCTTCTTTACGGTTCTCTACCGAACCCATACCCCAATCCTCCCACATCGCTGAAAATTCGACACCGATATGGAACCGGATTCCCACCAACTCCACCTCCATCCTCCCCTATAACCCTATCCTCTTCCACCAAAACCATACCAACCCAAGACTCATCCTCTTCTCGCCTCCAACTCCCCATATCCAACCCCATCGTGCCTACGCCTCTGCCGACACCATTCACATTGGCCAAGCTTTCTTCCCATCACCACCAATGTGAAGTTTTGTCCTGCTAGAGATGCCATCTACCGGCTAGGCGAACTCACTAGCATATCTACCGCTATCTGAAGTAGCCACTGCAATGCCAAGGCCAACGACCGGATCGCCACTACTCTTCGACAATTTCAAGAGGATGTCCGACTCGCGTTTTGGACAGATGCAAGACGACTTCACCGATGTCAAGATCAACATCGGCTCAACGAGATGAAGGCCGCCAGATCATAGGTTCCATTTTCTACGAGCTATTCCACGCCATCACTCTCCATCTCACCTACTGGCCGCATTCTATTATGGAACTCAACAACCTCGCCGAAACTCGCTCATGACATTATGAATGCCAACCGGATCGTGATCCGCCATCACGAGGAGAAACAAATGAGATCTATCAACGTAATGCCGATGGAAGAGAACATCCGCCTTCGTGAAGAACCGACTACCGCTCGCTCCACCGCACCTCCAACCGATGCGTATGCCGAATACCAAAGAAGAATGGAAGAGCTAGAGCGAGAAAGAAGAGAAAAGGAGGTCGCAGACAAAGGCAAAGGGAAAAGACCATGGTAGCTTTTGTATCTTTTCTTCCCTTTCCTTTGTATTTATCTTATTTTTGAAAACTCTGTCAAATGTAAACATCTTGTTTATGAATACGATGATTACTTGCTTTTTCAAAAATTATATTGTTTAAATTCTTCGCTTATTGTTTATCTATATTAGAATTTAAACATTCAGCTTTAAATTGATTTAAACCGCTGATCTGTGCTATTCTTTG
Organism: Codonopsis lanceolata; assembly: GCA_013146195.2. Taxonomy (NCBI): domain Eukaryota; kingdom Viridiplantae; phylum Streptophyta; class Magnoliopsida; order Asterales; family Campanulaceae; genus Codonopsis; species Codonopsis lanceolata. The sequence goes on from CM028383.1 coordinate 95,538,033, forward strand.
ACTCTCTTATTCTTGTATGCACTTAGATTAGTCCCTTGCATCTCGAGGTGTTATTCGTTTTAATAGAGGCATGTCTACCGACACGTAATATATAAACTTTCTCGACATGCTTATTATCTATTAAATAGCTTGTTTTAAAACCCTCATTTGTAGTAATGATGACCAGATATAAATAGGAGGAGATTGTTGATTCTTATGTTAAATTTATATCCGATCAAGACATTACATTAGTTTTATACTTGGCTAATCGGGCGTATCGATTAGCGTGGCAACCTGTATATAGAACTTTGCCTTGTATAGTTTTTGTAGGACTTTTTCAGTTCATCTAAGACCTCTTCTCGGCTTCACCGAAGACCCGCTCAAAGCTTAAGATCTAGACCTCGTGTCCAAATGATCCGCTTCTACGTGTCCTCTCCAGATCAGCTAGCGGATTAATTCAAACTTATTCCCATATGTTATTTGAATTAATCCAAGTCTTTTCCTCGACATGTCAAGCCGCCAACTTTTCGAAAGCAACTTTTCCGAAAAGCGAATACTTTTCGCAAAGAAAGCATGTCCCCTACTTTCGCTTCATCTCTCGATCCGACATCAAATCGCCCACCTTTTGAAGATCTCGTAAATGATTATCCGCTCTAGTTATCTGTGAAGACGAAATTCCTTGTGACCCCATGCATTTAATGCATTTATGAAAAGAGTCGTTGAAAGTCTTCGCCTTCTCCAACGGATCTTTTGAAGTGCATCGCTTTAAATACCGCCATTGAAGATGGAACAAGAACAAGCATGCAGAATCAATCGAACACTTAAAGAATTGCTCGCTCAATCTACACAACTCCAAGTCTTTCAAAGCATTCAATAGATCCTCAACAGATCTAGAAGTCCTCGTCAACAACAAGAAGTCGCTCTTCAACATTTATTGTTTTATTCTTCTTGTTGTTTACTTCCATTAACTATACTTGCATCTAATTAAATATCTTGTATTTACAGATATTTAATTCCCTAGACCCAAACACAAGTCAATATTTTGTACACGATCCATTAGGGATATTCTTTGTAATTGATCTAAGTGGAAAACATAGTGCACAATTTAAATCCAAGGTTGACTGCCTTGGTGGTGGACGTAGCACTCATTATAGTGTGAACCATCTCAAAATACTTGTGTTATTTCCTTCTGTCTGTCTACTTATTGAACTGCTTAGTTTCATTGTTTATATTATCCTCTTCAGCAGAACTTAAGTAATCTGTAAAAGGTCTACCGGTAGTCCTTATCTAAGGCACTGAACAAACTTCTTGAAGGTCTTCCGCTACTTGATTCTTTTCATAGATTGCAAGTAACTTTCAAGGAACCTACTTAAAAGTTTTTAAAGTGTTAATAAGCTATTCAACCCCCCCCTTCTAGCTTATTATTGTGCTCATTGGGACCCACATTCGGACTTTTCCTTAGGATATAAATTCGACCTTATAAAAGGTCTCATCTTGGCCGTATGCCAAGGCGATAAATGTAATGTCATTTGCGTACCCCCCTTTGTAGGTACCAAAGACTTTTACCATCTCAACTTGCTCGCCCATCTTGCGACAAGGTGAATTACCCGTGTGAGAGGGCCAATTCAATATCCACGACATCTTTTTAATCAAAAATATATATGCTACGCAATTTCATACTGAAATATCCAATTAACATATAAAAGGAATAAAACGAAACTGCAATTTATTCAAACGATAATGAAAAAATAATAATCAAATGTCAACACAAGTGTTCTCAGAATAAAAATCAAATCCTACGAAGTCCTAGACCCAACATATGATCCTGAAAGATCTCTCTAGCTAGAGGCTTAGTCATAGGGTCAGCTAACATGCTTCTAGTAGGAATGTATTCTAGAACAACTTTCTTTTCTGCAACCATGTCTCTAGTGAAATGATATTTGATGTTAATGTGTTTCATCTTCCCATGATACTTGGGATCTTTAGTGTAACCTAAAGCAGCCCTGCTATCACAAGCAATGACTACAGGACGATCCACATGCGTCGTAACATCAAGATGTTGAAGAAAACTCCTCAACCACACAGCTTCTTGAACCGCAGCTGAGTAAGCCATGTATTCTGACTCCATCGTAGATAGGGCGGTGCTAGTTTGTCGCTTGCTACTCCAAGAGATAGCTCCACCACCAAAGAGGAAAGCGTAGCCTGAAGTAGATTTATAACCATCTACATCTCCAGCCCAATCCGCGTCAGTGAAACCTTTCAAGCTCAAATCCCCACCTTGGTAACATAGGGTTAGATTTGTGGTTCCTACCAAGTAACGCAGAACCCTCTTCACTGCCATCCAGTTTTGAGGTTAAGGATTACTTTGGAATCGACTCAACATCCCCACTGCAAAGCGTAGGTCAGGCCGAGTACACACCATAGCATACATCAAGCTTCCTACTGCATTTGCATATGGAGTCGTAGACATTCTCTTCTTCTCTTCTTCATTCTTAGGGCATTGGTTTGTACGAAGGACACATCCTTTTTCCATTGGAATGACAACGGGTTTTGCGTTAGACATGCCAAATCCTTCGATAACTTTCTTAATGTAAGTCTCTTGAGACAAACCAAGAAATCTTTTCGAACGATCTCTAATGACTTTTACTCCAAGCACATAGCTTGCTTCACCCAAGTCTGTCATATCGAAAAGCGCAGACAACCACTCTTTAGTGGCATTTATCATCTCCATATCATTCCCAGCTAGTAGAATGTCATCAACATATAATGACAGAATCAAGATCTTTTTCTTGGATCGTTTAACATACACACAGTGGTCTTCCTCAATCATCACAAAGCCAATTGAGGTTATCGCTTGGTGAAAGCGAATGTACCACTGCCTAGATGATTATTTGAGACCATAGATGGAACGTTTGAGTGGACACACTTTGCGCTCTTATCCCTTGACTTCAAAACCCTCTGGTTGAGTCATATAGATCTCTTCATCAAGTTCTCCATTGAGAAATGCAGTTTTAACATCCATTTGATAAAGTTCTAGATCCATGTGTGCTACTATCGCTAGGATTAGGCGAATAGAGAAAATCTCACCACAGGGGAGAATGTCTCCTCATAGTCTAAACCCTCTCTTTGGGTAAAGCCTTTCGCCACAAGACGTGTCTTATATTTGTCAATTGATCCATCTGGCTTTCGCTTGACTTTGAAAACCCATTTGTTTCCAATAGTCTTGCGACCTTGCGGAAGATCAACTAACTCCCAAACCTGATTCTTTTTCATAGAGGAAATTTCATCTTCCATTGCGGTCATCCATTCATTTGCTTGTAGGTAAAGAAAAGGGCTTCTTTGAACGATGTAGGCTCACTAGAATTGAAAGAAGTAGTTAGGAAAGATTCCTCTTCGATCACGAATCGACGACGAGGTATATTTCCACGTTTACTTCTTCGTTCTAGTGTCGGACTCCCACTAGAATCCGTACTCCCACTCGGATGAAGATCACCTTGACACTCATTGGCGACTTCCATATGTTCAACCTCATGTTGTACCATATGATTAGGTTGAGGCAATTCCCCACCTTCGCCAAAAGATGTCATGCGTTCTTCTCCCATCTCAAAAAGTTCAAAGTCTTTCCTAACTTCACCTATCTGTGGGAAATCATTCTCAATGAAATCAACATTGCGCGACTCTGATTCAGTCATTCCTACGTCAGGTTTTCCACCGTACATAACATAACCCTTTGAAGTATCTGAATACCTTATGAAAACACACTTGTTTCCTCTAGGGCCTAGTTTTCCAAACTTATTGGACGTACTATGGACATAACCTGCACAACCCCAAGGATGAAGATGCCCCAATTTACGCTTCTCACCTTTCCAAAGTTCATAAGGGGTTGTGGGAACTGACTTAGAAGGCACTCGGTTAAATATGTTGGCGGCAGTCATTAGCGCATCCCCCCAAAACGAAATTGGGAGGTTGGCTGTGCCATAATCGACCTAACCATTTCCAACAATGTTCGATTCCTTCGTTCTGCAACACCATTTTGTTGCGGAGTTCTAGGAATTGTCAACTGTCGGCGTATTCCCTTTTTCTCACACAATTCTTTAAATTGATCAGATAAATATTCACGGCCCCAGTCAGTTATAAAAGTTTTTAAGCTTTTATCATTTTGATTCTCAACCTCTACGAGAAAGCGCTCAAAACACTTGAGAGCTTCATCGCGGTGAGAAATAAGGTAAACATAACCATAGCGTGTATAGTCATCGATAAAAGTGAGAAAATAGGAAGCTCCATGACGTGCCTTAACATTCATTGGTCCGCAAATATCTGAATGGACTAACTCTAATGGATGTGTGGCTCTTTTTGCCTTACCAAAAGGCTTTCGGCAAGCTTTTCCTGCCAAACAAGATTCACACAAGGGTAGGTTGACTTTGCTAAGAGATCCCAATAGACCTTCTCTAGCCAATCTAGTCATCCTATCTTTTCCTATATGTCCAAGTCTAGTATGCCATAACTCAGAATTAGAATCATCATAAACCATGCAAGAAGAAGAATTAACAAAAGAATTATGGGAATCCAACAAATCTAATTTAAAGAAATTATCTGACAAAGAACCATGTCCCAAAACCTCATCACCAAAACAAATATCCAAGTGATCATTACTAAAATTAAAAGAATATCCATGTCCTAGCAATTGTACTACTGATAATAGATTATGTTGAATTCCAGGTGCATAAAGAACTTCATGTAGAGTCAATGTGCGTCCACTCCGCAATTGAAGTTGGTATGAGCCAACTCCTTTGACTTCAACAGGCGGCTGTTTCCCATGAAAATTCTTCTTGTACCCGAGGAACTTTTCGATAATCTACAAATCCTTCTCGATCCTCGTCACATGTTTGGTGAGCACGAGTCTACAATCCACACAGGGGAGAGAGTCGACCAATAAAACATGAGAGCAAACACAACTTTGCATGGAGATAGGATTAAGTGATACCTTCTTGGGCTCAGGACAAGTCCGAGCAAAATGACCCAAGGCACCACAGTTGTAGCACTTCTGCTTAGCAATATTCTTTTTGCCTCTACGGCGTTTAGCAATCTTGTCACTTTGGGGGGGGGGCAAATTCTGAGTCTTCTTGCCTTTAGCTTGTTTCTTGCGTTGCCCGTGTGGCTTGCGCGGACCCTCAAGGGAAACAAGAGCAAGATCACGAGTTGCAGCACTTATCGCGCGATTCGATTCATGACACTCAGCCTCAAGCTCAACATGGCGAGATACATCTGCAAAAGTCTTAATGGAGTCTGTATGAGTCAAGATACGCCTCAAACCACTCCAAGAGTCAGGCAGTAAATGAATCACCGCTTGAACTTGTTGTTCATCAGATAAAATAGAACCAGCAGCTTTAAGATCACGAATCATTCCGGACATCTCACGTAGTTGTTCAAGAATGTTTCGTTTCTGATCAATCTTATAGCTTTCAAACTTGTAAGTCAAAGTCCTTAACTTTGTAGCAGAAGTATTCCCATAAGTGCGCTTAATTTGGTCCCACATTTGTTTAGCAGTCAGGCAATCCTCAAACTCGCCAATCAGATCATTATGCATGCTACTCAGCATAGTAAAGCGTGCACATCGATCTTTCTTTTTCCAGTCAAGGAATTCCTGCATTTTTTGGCGATGCTGGGCGATGGTCAAGTTACCCATCTCTGGTTCTACCAACACAGTATCAAGGTTGTCCAGAACCTCTAGCTCGTTTAGCAAGTACGTGATTTTCCTTTGCCAAACACTATAGTTTGAGCCATCTAATTTCTCACCCTTATTATGGTCATCGATTATTACATTCTGAGAAGCCATTTCACTACATTTTATTGCAAAAATAAGACATAAGCATATATATATATTTCGATTCACTTTTGTTTTAAAAAATCAATTACTAAATATAATCACATCATACACGTAAGGAAGGAAAATCCGTGAGGCTCGTAATCACAACCAAAATATGCACAACATGAAAATATTCATAAATTGATGATTTAAACAAAAGAAATATGATAGAACAGATCCATCAAGCACATATCATGTACATAAATATTTTCACTACTGAAAATAAATTTATTGGGTCTCGTATAGTCCCAATCGCAATTTTAGAGCCCAGAACGACAATTAAATATGCTAAAAATGACTTTAAAATAGCTTAAAAATCACAAAGAATTTTAAAAAATTCCAGAACAGTCCCAAACAGCCCTAAACAGTCATTGAATGACAAAACAACCCTTGGATATTATTTTTGTATTTTTAAAAAATCAGAAAACATGTTTTTATACACTAAAAAAACAAAAACAAATACTTACAGGCTGAATTGATCAAAACAGAGGCCACCATTGGACTTATACGGCCAAAACAAAGCCAGACGCGCCGGCCGTGTTTCAATCGGAGCTGTGGAGAAGCAGCACGCGCCCTCACGCGCCACCTGCGTGTGTGGGCTTCCTGAAGAAGCTGACTATACACTGACTGGGCGTAGGGCTGACGTCATCGATGACGTGACAGCTGGCGTGGCAAGGACTGACGTCATGATGACGTCACTGATGACATCATCAATTCTAAGTCACTGCATGTGGGCCCCACTGCTGACGTGGCATGTGACATGGCAGACATGTCATCAGTCAACACGTTGACCGTTGACCAGTCAACGGTTGACTGGTCATCCTCCCACACTTTCCTCCACGCGCCTGGCCGGCGTTTGAACTCCACGCGCCGTCTTCTGTTGGTCCGAAGACCTCACGGAAGGTGGCGTTGGACTCGTCTCATCGAGTACTTTCCAGTGGTGTCCTTTTTACCTCGAAAGGAGTGCCACAAAAATCACGTGTATCGAGGCCGAGAGTGGGCTTCGTTTTTGACTCGATTTTTAACCCAAAAAATCGATTCGCGAAGTGCCAACTTCGCGAGGCCATAAAATGTTCATTTTAAGTCCAAATTAAGCATATAATATGTCGTTGGAAAGCTCTCGCGGAGTACTTCAAGTACAGTCCATAAAATCATGATTTTACAGAACATAAACAAGTCATAACAGCACGCAAAGTCTTGGAAAAATCGATTTTCAACAAAACTTGGGTTTGCGATATTTTGAAAAATATCCAACGGAATTCAACGAGAATTTAGTATGTTGTTCGCCTCAGCGTAGGGAACTCAGACATATAAAATTTTCTGGAAAATTTTAAAGTTTTACACATAAAATAATAAAACCCATTTGTTTCGTTATCAGGTAAAATTTTTAAACAAACCCAAAAATAAGAGCATGCGATTCATGGCATAACGATACGAGCAATCAAGCATATAGGCTCTGATACCAATGAATGATATTTCTAAACATATATCATACAAGTTCGCTATCAAAACAGTAATCACGAATTACCTTGTGCGAACTTGCACCTTGTGCGAAGCGGAAGAATTTCGCTTGAGCTACGATCTTCATATACCAAAATCTACAAACCTGCAAATCTCTCTCGTCGGATTGATATCACGGAGCATGGATATCAATACTGGTTCACACCGCAAATCCAAGCCTCTTGATGGTTAGGCTAGAGGGAGTATTTTGGTGAGATATAATTTGGGAGAGAGAGGGGGCGGCTGATCTAGGAGGACGTGTTCCTTTGTTTTTGTCTCTTAGGGTTTTATCCCTTTTGTTGCCCTATTTATATTATTATCAAGGAACCTATATCTTGTAGGTTAAGTAATCCTAAACCCAATTGGATTAGGAAACTAATTAACCAATTAATAATATAAATATATTCCATGTGGGCGGGACTAAATAATCGGGCCGCAAGCCCAATTACCAACAATTCAATTAGTAGCTAGTTAGGAATCTCGAAGTGTTTTGGTCTTGTGTTATGTTTATTTATTAATTTTTTGAGACTTATTAATGATCTTTCCCTAACCATTTTTGGTTCTCTTTTTTGGACTTATTGGATTCTTCTTCTCTGTTCATCATCATCGTCCTTTTGATTTTGAATCAACATGCTTACAGAGGTATGCCTGATCAATCAAATTAATTATTTTTTACCTTTTGAATGAACTTTGATTGTTCTTCTGCATTGATGCTCTTCTTCATATTACTTTTTCTTATGTTTAGTCCTATGAGTTTCTTCTTTTGTTGTATATTTGTGGTTTTATGTACCTTTCTTTGATTTGACTAGTCTTTGAAGATTGGACTTTCTTGGAATCATATTGATATTACTTTTTTTGAAAAGATGCATCAAGTTTAAAGTATTGTAGAGTGAGTTATGACATATCTGTTAGTTGAGAGATTGGTTAATTGGGAGAATGATCTTTCTCCTCCTTATAAATTTCTCAAGAAATGTTCTTTGTCTGTTTGTGTCATGATAGTATGATCCATTGTTTCAATTAAAGTTAGAAGTTATTTCATGAGGTTGGAAGCTCTAATTCTTGGTAAATATAGGTTTCTTGATCATCCCTAGTTTTAGGATATTCAAGATTAGGTTAAGATGCAAAGCAGAAACCTGACAGTCGGAACGCATCAAATCAGTCTTTTAAACTTGACCCTGAATCTTAATAATCCACCACGCCTTTTTCGCATCCATCGTCCCAGCAACTCACGCTCTAGATCGCATTGAGCTAACACTGTTTCAATTAAAGTTAGAAGTTATTTCCTGAGGTTGGAAGCTCTGATTCTTGGTGAATATAGGTTTCTTGATCATCCCTAGTTTTAGGATATTCAAGATTAGGTTAAGATGCAAAGCAGAAACTTGACAGTCGGAACACATCAAATCAGTCTTTTAAACTTGACCCTGAATCTTAATAATCCACCACGCCTTTTTCGCATCCATCGTCCCGGCAACTCATGCTTTAGATCGCATTGAGCTAACACTGCAGATTGAAGCGCCAATTGATTCACAAGTTGGGCTTTAAAAGCCTCAATTATGTCCTGTCAACTTATGATTAATTGACCATTCAGTACGTGGTAGTTCAATTGGTGGTTAGTAGGATTAAATGACAGTTGCAGAACTAGAATCTATTTGCTGAAAACCCTAAAGCTAAAGGCAATGGAGATCAAAGCTCCCCTGTACTTCTAGCATACTAATCTGCTAAGTCTACAAACTTAGAGCTTGAAACAGTTTGTATGATATTGTGGGTCGCCCAGGCTGCGCCCGCGCCCCGCATGCCCTTGGTTAGGGGTGTGTGTACGTGTGGATGCGGGACATCCATTGCTCTCGTTCCACCCTCCCTTTTCTAGGGGAAGACGAAATCAAAAGTGCGAGAGGAGTGCTGTCTATGATAGCGCGTTGGAATGTGTCTCGGTTGACTTGAGTGGATTTTTGATCCAATATGCGAACTTGTGGTTTCCCGCATCAAGTTATCCCTTTTTTAGGGGATACCAGGATATGGGAAGGCATTACCCTTTCATTCCCATTTTCCCTTTTTTAGGGGAAAACGGAAAAGTACAAAAAAGGATATTGCGACGCCCCCACTATGGATTTTATTAAAAATAGCCTTATGGCCCGTTTTGGATCACTATGGGAGCTTTGGGTTTCCCGTATCAAGATATCCCTTTTTTAGGGGATACAGGATATGGGAATACATCACCCTTCCATTCCCATTTTCCCTTTTTTAGGGGAAAACAGAAAAGTGCAAAGAATGAGTGTTGCGAGGCCTCACTGGATCCAAAAAGTTTAGAGTCGCCATCTTTATTTTAAGGCAAAAATAAAGGAAAACCAGAAAAAAGAAAAGAAAACCAGAGATAGAAAACGGGTATGAAGATTTGAATGTTTTTCGGGAACCATATTCCAACTGGTCAATACCTGTTATCGAAATATGTTAAGAAGAATTTTCAAAATTGTGTCTGGTTGGTCAATACCTTGTTTCCAAACATAATAAGAAAACTTTCAAATTTCCCGAAAACTGCACTCGACCGATCAAAATCTGTCGCCGAACACGACAAAGAAAACTTTCTCCAAGTTTTTTCAAAAATTGTAAAAAAGATCATTCTTTTTTCCTTTCCTTTCTTCTCACTCACTCTCTTTTTTTTCTTTTCAATATTCCTTTTTTTTTTTTTTTTGGAAATATTCCCTTTTTTTTTTTGTGTTTTTGAAATATTCCTCTTTTTTGTGTTTTGTTCTTTTTTTTTTTTTTTTGAAAAACCCTTTTGAAAAAGAGTTCTTTTATTTGAAAACTTATTTTTGAAAAAGAGTTTATTATAGAGTCAGGGTAGGAATACTTTACCTTTCTTACCTTTTGCGTCCGGGTGGCTATTGCGGATTCAGTTGATTTTGACATTTCTGTCACTCTTGCTTTTTCAAGCCAAGGATTTTATTATTATTTTCCTTTTTTATTCTTTTTTATTCTTTCTTCTTTCTTTTTTTTTCTTTTTTTTTCTTTTATTTTTGTTTTCCTTTCTTTTTTTCTTCTTTCTTTCCCCCCCCCTTTTTTTTTTACAGCTGACCTGCTGGGGATAATATTCCCTTTTTGCCCTCGGATGGATGGTCGCCAAATGTGGTTAACAAAATTAATTTTGTTAACTTTCTGTTAAGCTCAGGGGCCATTTTGGAATTTTTGGAACTTGGGGACTTAAGTGTCGCGGCTTCAAACTTGGAGGGGGGAAAAGGAAAAAAAATCCCTTTTCCACCCTTATTATGGACGGGGAGTGAGGGAAGGGAGCTACTGCTCCTTCCTTCTTCTTCCTTTCTTCTTCAGCTTGCCATTGTTGCTGCCTTCTGTTGCAGGAAAGCGATACCACTTTTAAAAACACGTTTTTCCCAGCTTAGGGAAAATGATGCAACCTTTTAAAATGCGCTTTCCCCAGCATAGGGAAAGCGATGCCACTTTTAAAACGCGTTTCCCCCCGTATAGGAAAAATGATGCAACTTTTTAAAACGCATTTCTCCCAGCATAGGGAAAACGATACAACTTTTTAAAACGCGTTTCCCCTAGTATAGGAAAAACGATGCTACCTTTTAAAACGCGTTTTCCTTAGCATAGAGAAAATGATGCCACTTTTTAAAACGCACTTTCCCCAGCATAAGGAAAGTGATACAACTTTTTAAAACACATTTCCCCCAACATAGGGAAAACGATGCAACCTTTTAAGACGCATTTTCCCCAGCATAGGGAAAGCGATGCCACTTTTAAAAAGCGTTCCCCCTGCATAGGAAAAACGATGCAACTTTTTAAAACGTGTTTTCCCCATCATAGGGAAAAAAGATACAACTTTTAAAAACGTGTTTTCCCCAGCATAGGGAAAACGATGCAACTTTTTAAAACGCGTTTCCCCCAGCATAGGGAAAACGATGCTACCTTTTAAAACGTGTTTTCCCCAACATAGGGAAAACGATGCCACTTTAAATATCCTGACCACTTATTGCGGGTTGGTCATAGGCTAATAATACCATCCTCCCCTTGGTATTAATAGAGGGGGGGAGGTTAATGACTTAACTCGTGCTATTAGTCTAGACCACTTATTGCGTACCAAGCATCAGTGTGGCAGCCCGACCCGGACTCCAATGCGGAATCCCAAGGTCGTGCCACCAAGACAAGCTAAAATACGGACAAACACCTGCTAAGCATAATGGTGCGAGTCAAGAGTTGAGCCAACAAGCTCAAAACAGGAATGTAAGGCCATAACAGCCAAACGGAACAACAAAAACTAAAATCTGCGGAAGCAAATCATAAGTGGGACCAAAGCCTATAATCCTAAACCAAGGAATACAAGGCTGAGAGACAACTTCTCTCGACAAATCTACGACTCGCGTGACGCAACATTGCGCACGGGCAACAAACCCTCGGCAAACCTAAGGCCGGCGAAGCAACAAAATACCAACCTGATAAACAACCATTCGACGGCTATAACATGCCGGAGGGACAAGTCAACTAAAAGAATAAGAGATTAAACACTAACAACTAAACCAATGTCTCTCGACTAAAGTTGTCGGAGATAGAAATAACAATAATACAATACTAGAACATGAGAGCTAAAACCTTTCTCGAAAAGACAACGGAATAAACTTCTAAACAAATACAACAGCTCGACCAAACAAGTCGGCTCCCAAAATAAAAAGATAATAAAATACTAACATAATCTACCCAAGTAAAGTCTACATAACTTTACATTCGTGTCTCACAAAATAATAAATACAATAATAATAATAACTCCAAGCTATTGCCCGGAAGACCACCTGCTATCCAACAAGCACCCGAAGCTGCAACGTGCACTAACGAGCTTACTGCAAAAACTAAGGAAAACAAACACACGAAATGAGTCATAATGACCCAGTAAGTTACTAAATGCAATTGTATGGCATAGCATGACGTGGCATGGCATAATGCACAAGCATGTATAAAATCATGGCATCTTAATAGCATACCAATAATAAACTTGTATTAAGTTAATAAGTAACATAAACTTCATAAACCACATAGCACATTATCTTTCATATAAGTGCTTATAGTAAGTCACATAAGGGATAGAGAATATACCCAAATAGCGCCGTTGTGTTGCTCCTGTAATACACAATGTTATACTGTATCGTGCAACATCGATGCTCTGTGATGTCATCGACTTTCATCGAGAACCACTCGATTTAGCTAGCAGCCGATTGCGCACGTATTGTTACGGCAAAGGGGGCTACTTCCCCATTGCGGCCAACAATGGAGGGGTGTGTGGGGTCCCAAGTACGACGATCCATAGCGAATACGAATCTTACGATTCGTATAGGCGATGTATCGTCCTACCCTGACAGAAAAACCAAATCCAAATAATGCCAGCTGGACTTTTATGAAATGCTCAAGTAGATATTTACTCGCATGCTCAAACAAGAACCAAGACCGATCATAGCGGACATATCAAATCAAGTAGGACATAAAGCTCTACACACCAATTTAACAATGCACATATTTGTACATACTTAACAAATCCAACCAACTTATAAGTTTAGTCAAGAACCACATATTGAGGTACTCTTAATCCTCAAGTCATCACCCAATCAAAAGTAGCTTATAAGCTCAAGAAATCACAACATGAGGTCTACCGTAGTCCTCTACTCGAGATCAAACCAAAGACTATTACTTTAGTCTAAGAACAATCATAAATCAAGACTTAGCATTTTAGCTTCACTTAACGGTACACTGGACTCAACCATAGTCCCAACCGTCGTATATACTCGACATCCTCAACCAATCTCAAGGGTACCGTACCCAACCCATAGTCATAACCTCGCAAGTGCTTTGATGTGCACGCGACCAAATTCCCTAAGAGAGAACTCATTCAAATAATCATTTCTTAAAGATACACGAGATTATAGGTTGGTCTCTAATGCTCTGTGCCCTAACGAGCACGCTCTAAATAAATCCCTAATAAGCCTCTATATTGTGGATGTCACAATTTGATACAATACGAGATGCTCGGGTATTCACAATCAAAACCAACCAAACCCGAACATCGTAGGATTTCAACCTAAGGCTCACTAACATCTTATTGAACCTATAACGACTCCATTGAGTCTTAATATCGCATTTCATTAAATACATATTTCACAAATCCCAAAATTAACACATCATTCAAGTTTATAGAAATTCTCCCAAAAATAATCCGGGCTTGTTTCCCAAGCCTAAAAATCCAAGAACTCATCATAATCATAGTCAAACGAAACCCAAATGTTGTAGGATTTCAACCCGAGTTCATTAACACATTATTGAACTTATTTTGACTCCGTTGAGTCTAAATACTAAGTTTCATTATTTTCACACTTCATCAATCTCAACATTTGCACCCACTTCAATTAACAATAATTTCTCCAATAATCCGGGCTTGATTCTCAAGCCCTAAAATTTATAACACTCAACATAAATCATAACCCATTTCATAAATAACTTAATTTCAATTAAATGATCCTACTCATGATATCTAGTGAGTTCACACATTTAAAGCCCCAAAACTTAGTCATATTTTCATAATAAACTCAAATAAAATGTAAACATGATTTCTAACATGCTCACAATCCTAGAAACACAAGATGAGGAGTAACAATATACTTCAACAATCATAGAAGTCATCCTACATATGCTTTTAACAATTTCACATGCTCAAATCACAAGTTAAAATCACACAAAGCAAGTATGTGTACTCATTGACCTCAAATAGCATAGAGTTTGTTTTCCTTAGGATCAATGAGTACAAAATCAAAAGAAGAAGAAGTAACTTACTTGTATTCTACACCCAAGAAAGCAAATGAGAAAACTAATCGGTTGGAAATGCTCCTCTCAACAAGCTCTTCAATCCTATGGCTTGGCTTCAACAATGGAGGAAGGGAGCTATGGAAACCAAGAAGAAACCTTCAAGAACTCAAGGAGGAACCATGGAGGAAGCTAATCCCGTTTTTGGAGAAGGGAGGAGAGAAATGAAGGTCAAACAATCAGATTGTGGCTTAAAAAGGGTTAAAAACTGAGTGGGACAAGTGTCACCACATTGTGGTCACTTAAAATCTGATTTTTGGCTTAATTAATCCACTCAATCACTCACTAATCCACCCATAAAACTTGTTACTAAAGTTAGGACATAATCAAGGAGGGTTAGGGAGGTTTAAGTGGGGTTTAGAAAAGGTTTTGGATAGGGGTTTAGGAGCAAAAGTCGTAAAACAGCAAAACATGCAAAACAGGTTTCGGGGCACCTTGCGGTCGCAAGGTCCCCTATAGCTTGTGACCGCAAGCTCTCCAGCAACCTTAGGTGACTTCTACCATTGACCTTGCGGGGGCAAGGCCATTCCACCTTGCGAGGGCAAGCCCGGCAGACCCGAAATGGCTCAAAATTCAACCGAAAAGACCCCCAAACACTTAACCAAACCTAACAAGGTTCAAACCTCATCCAAAGTAGGTCTAGAACTCCCTTAAAACACTCACAATAACCCCAAAACAACTCCCAAAACAAATCGGAGCGAAACCAGGAAGAGGTGCAACAACGTGCAACCGAAACGACGAATGAACTAGCAATTGAGCGAGCAATGAAAGGAGACTTTTAAGGCAAGTCTAAGGGCTAATGAAGAAGCTTGAATACTTCTAGAAAGTTGAATAACAACTCGGGAAATAAGAATTCCAAAGGAGAGACGATTACGCGACTCGATCCCCGAACTACGCGATAGAGACGAATGTTATCTCCAAAGCTTCCAAATCATCGATAGACTTAAGGAACACCTCCAACTTGAAGTATAATACATCTAAACATGTTAATCAATCATCAAATAAAGGTCTAGGACCAAACTGAGGTCACGAACACAAAATGCAAGCAAACTCTCAATCGCGTCGCATTCCGACTATCGTCGAGTCACGACTTGTGACTTTAGCAAGTCGACAACTATAGGGCATCTCTTAATAGTGTTTTGGTCTTAATGTGGTATCTCATACACATCTAGGAAATCTCACTAACCAATCATAAATCCCACAAAAGAAGAATTGCGAGTATGGCACGCAAACCGAGCTAACGAAGGAGCGGGGGGCCACAATCAGATAACTCGACTTATTAACCATTGGCTATCAAACGACATCATAAAGTTTAGTGAACGTTTTTCTAGCTTGATTGGCGTACGTAATTATCTTATGGCAATTCTTGGTTTCGAATGTGACCCCAAAAAAAGAGAGATTATAATTTTTTTCGAGAAAGTTTTAGTTTAAAAGCAATAGTTTCATTTATTAATTCATTGGTACAGTTGATAAACAATTAAAATTCAACTAAAAAAGATGGTAAAGATATAGCATTCAGACTTATTGTTGCGATGTACCTACTTCACAATTTACCAATATTTATTTAATTTTCTTGGAAAGGTTTCAAAATGTCTGAAAAATGCATAAAACCTAGTAATTAGTAGAGTCGTCAAAACGGATCAACAGGCGGACCAACCTGCAAAATGACAGACCCCACCACTCGACATGATGGGGCAGACCAACCCGCTAAAATGACGGACCAGAAATAATTTGTCCTAACTCAACCCACCTTGGGTTGGGTGGCGAGGCAGACCAACCCGCCAAAAAAGAAAATTACAACGGAAGAACTAAATTCTGACTTGGGTGAATAGAAGTCACCCACATCTGCTGCATCTAAAGTACCAAATATGTTGTTTCATCCGCCGAGACAGAAAAATTTGAATCAACTAATTCGAATGAGGAAGATGCCTCCACTAAAAAAAGAAGAGACGTTGATCGAAGGACGAACGAAGCTAATAGAGTCATAGAAGATCCCGAAAGAGACGAATTGCCAGATAGTTTCTCAGATCTGATCTCTTAAAAGAATGACTTATAATCTCTTGAAAGAAAGAGGTGAGGGAAGAATGAAGAGGAAGTTGTGGGTGGGTGTGTGTGTGAGAGAGAGAGGCGGTGAGGTAGAGAGAGGTAGAATGAAAATGGTTTAGAGAGAGGTTGAGTGGGTGATGGATGTCGCTGGAAATAAGGTGAGGAGAAGAGAAAGGGTGATGGTAGATGGTTGTAAGAAAAAGAATAACAAGGTTAGGGTTTCACTATCATCTATATTCTAAAATAGCTAGGTAATTGACTAGTGCTATTTTTAATTCCCTATTTTTTCTTTTCCTATTACAAGTCACCCATACAATTAATATTATGAACAGTTACTCATTTTTCTTCTCCCTATATTTTATCTTAATATTACAAAGTCACACCCTGCGATTCTTCAACTATCACTTGAAGCAATGTACCCTTCAACTGTAACATTTTTTTAAATCGCACCTTCTATTTAGACATTGTCATTTAAATTGATGAAATCTGGCACCGCGTCATAGGCACAATATATATATATATATATATATATATATATATATATATATATATATATATATTGGTGGACCAACCAGCCCCGCTTCAACCCACGACCCGTGTGGGTCTAACCCAAAATCCTCCCTTTTAGCGGGGTGGTATTTTTAAAGCCTAACCCACCTTTTAATAATGGCGGGGTGAATCAACCCAACGGGTTTAACCCATTTTGACAGCTCTAGTTATTAGCTAGTTTTTTTTTTGTTGTTTAAAAGGTTTGAGGGGGTATAGACTTTACCCCAACCCTTATTTTTTATTATTTTAATGCCTTGAAAGGCTACAATTCTAAATATATTATGCCTTTGGTGTGGCTGGAACAAATAGTGCATCTGGTGAGACTTTGAACACCCGACCTCTCAGATGAGAGTAGTGATGTATCAAGGTGCCTCTGATAGGGCTTGAACATTTGACCTCTCCATTAAGATAAGTGAGAAGCTAAATGGGGTCTTTTGGTAAGACTTGAACAACAACGTTGTCTCTGAAAAGACTTGAACATCCGACCTTTCTATTGAAAGTTGTAAAGTTCAGGATGTCTTTAGTAAGACTTGAACACCCGACCTCTTCGTTAGTAGAAGTGAGCAGTACCAGTTAGCTAGTCTTTTGTATCACAAGAAAGTTAAAAGTTCACCTACTTCTAATTTTATTTTCCACTACTTTCACTTCAAGTTTGATAAGAGTTGTTTTTCACGGTTAGTCCCTGAACTTTTTAACATTAAATGACTAATTTGGCCTTGAAGAAACTCACATGATGTGCACATGAAGGGACTTAACGGCTTATATGTAACGACCGATTGCATTTAAATATGTAAGCACAAGGAGTTGATTCTTCCGAATTTCTGTACAAGAACGAAAAGGGTGGGAAAAGCATAAGGACTAATGGTATAGTATTAGCCATTTTGGTAATTTTCCTAAAATAAATAAAGAGTTAATCGCCTATTGGTCCCTTGACATTGACCATTCCAGTATTAATCCCTTAATAAATTTTCGCAATAATTGAGTCCAAAAAGTTGTAATTTTTCACAACTTTAATCCTTTTGATGGATGTTGTTAGAAAAATACTGTTAAGTTGACTATGTGTCTCCCACGTGCATTTAGTAAATGCTAAAATAACTTTTTCTCAAACCTAACTTATATCATAATTTGCAATCAGGTCTCCAGGTTTTGGAAAAAAAATACCACAAGGCCTTCTTCCTTGAACAAAAAAAGGGTGAAACAAATCCAAATCATTTAACATTTACGAGAATCAATCTCAAGAAATCACACAATTTAAGACAAGTCACACACCTGCCTGAAAATCTAAAACGAACCACCCATGTTCAACAATCGAGAACTCTACATCATCATTTACCCGTAAAAAAGAAGAAGGTGAAGAAGATGGACTCATAGATCTCAATCACTTCATATAAACCATGAAATTTTACTGATATCAAGCATGCCATTCTTCTTTAACCTTCTTCAAAAAAATCAACCCACAAGGAACAAGAACATAAGCAAACGATCAGAATCCGATGTTTTGAGGTTGCCAATCACCGAGATCTCCAAGCTCAAGGACACATATGCAGTCGAGAGAGAGAGAGATTTAGATCTAGATTTTGATTTTCATTTCAGTTTTGGGTTTCAATATTAGATATGATTTTCGATTTGATTTCAAATAAGGGTTTGTATTCGATTTAGAAATCTTAAGAAATATCAAGCCCGATCTATGCAATTTAAAAAACTGACAAAGAACTAATGTGATGGATCTTGATTGAAGAATAATTCTGCAAAAAAGGAAAAAAAAAACATTCGGGGAAGAAGAGCTTGTTGTCCTTTTTCTTATAGTAGGGACTCAATTACAAATTATGATATACATTATGTTTAAGAAAATTTAATTTTAACCCTTACTAAATGAATGTGGGGACACATGGTCAACTTAACGGTATTTTTCTAACGACATCTATCAAAAGGATTGAAGTAGTGAAAAATTACAACTTTTATGACCCAATTATTACGAAAATGCTTTAAGAGAAATGCTGGAATCGGCCAAAGTCAATGAATCAATGGTGTGATTAACCCATAAATAAATGATGTATGCAATGAAGTGAAAATTAAAAAAGAAGTAAACATTGAGTTTTATTGATATATTATTTTTTTGATAGTAAACCATTAATAGTAATGTATACTATCATCACCCACCATTCACCAACTATACAATTTACGCCAATCACCAGGAAATGGTGCAAAATAACGGTTAAAATAGAAACCATCTCCAGTCACTAACCAAAAGCAACTATTATGAAAATTTCTACCACAATCACCTGCAATATGATCGTTGAAAACAACAAAGCCTGCCTTCTTTTCTTGACTCTGAAAGTCACAACTGAAAAGAGTGGTGTCAGCAAAATTCATCCGAAAACCAAACTTATAATCTTCTGCATATTTAAGGTTTCTCTGTCCTAAATCATCATCTTTTGACTTGCAATGAACTTGAAGACCAGACTGGATCTCATTAACAATATTAACATCGTAGCGTTCAAGCCAATAGGAATTCAGAGAAGAACCACCGGCGATAAAATTGTCCCTCGCAAAGCTCCTCGAATGTGTGGCATGAATGAAAAAACCTGCAGCGAAAAGGAAGAACAAGAGGTTTCTCATGGGATCAATCATGTTTCACTAAAAGCAATTTTATTTTTGAGTGTGTGTGTGTGTGTGTTTTGTGATGATGGCCATAGTTTCTTCTTATATAGTCCATTCGTAAATATAGTCCTTTGAACTTGTATACTTCCTCCGTTGTTGGTAAGATAAAAAAATATCATAAGGGGTTTTTTTTTTTTGGGAAAAAACATTACACTGTAATTAGATTACTACTCTAATTAGATTTGAGTAACTGACTTTGACGAAGTAATCTTTGACTAATTTCAACTAAGTGATCATGAGTAGACCTAAAGAGGCAACTTTTTACCCTAATTTATATTTTGAATTTGACTATATGATGTTGAGCAAGGTTGATTTTTGAAGGAAAAAAGAGTGACGCATACCGAATAAGAAAATATTTTATTGGTTAGAAATACCACGTGACATGCTTCGTGGGGTATTTATAAAAATCGCTAAGTCAAAGATGACTTGGTCATTTGTAGCCTTACTTAAAAAAAAATACTCTTTTATGGTCTGGTTTGTTGATAAACCACGATTGGTTTATTGGTAAACCAGTAAAAATGAACTCCCTTAACATCCGAAATCACTGGTCGACAGTGTGGTCGACAGACCGACCACTTGGTCGACCAAGTGGTTTACAGTGGTTTATTGATAAACCACTTGGTCGACAATTGGTTTATCAATAAACCAGTTTAAAACCACTTGGTCGACGAACTGGTTTATCTGGTCGACCACTGTTGACAACTGGTTTATCAATAAACCAGTGTAAAACCACTTGGTCGACCAACTGGTTTATCTGGTCGATCACTGCAGTTTATGGTCAAAGGCTATATATGTTCATTAACCGGGTCAAATGGCCGTATTTGACTAATATCACTATGGCTTCGTAGTGCTCTTCAAAGGTGGCCCGAGACCGAGAGTATATTGGGCATGACCACCTAGCCCGGTTTGAAAATTGACCCAACCTATTAAATTTTTTTTGGCCCAAAAAATTTAACGGGCGGGCTGCTACCCATATATTTGCTATATAAGTGTAGGTTTCATGGCAGAAAATATGGTTTAAAGCGGGTCGACCCGTTAAATTTTGGATTATAATGGGACACGATCCATTTCGACCCAACCCACCCACCCAATCATCAGCGTATAATTGATATCATTTAATCTCATTATTTTATAAATTGTTTAAGTCATTTTCTCGTTCATAATTTTCTATAGTTTAATAATTGATATTTTTTATTATTAAAATTTAGGATTTTAAATAGTATAAATAGTAATTCAGATGTATATTATTCTCTATATAACATGTAGATTTATTAAATATTTATAACTTGCGGTTGGTATCTACTACTATAATTTAATCATATATATTCATATGATTTACTAATAAGTTATAATTAATTGTGGTTATTAGCAAATATAAATTTTGTTTTGATATTATAATTTCAGATACAATGAAAGAGACATAAAATTTTTAAATACAGACAAGTTATATATGAAGATTTCCATAGCAGACTTTTTATAATTAATTATGGTTATATTTTATTTTGTAATCACATGTATTCAATGAACAATATTTTCATAACACATTTATTCTTATTCTAATGTTATTTTCTTATTTTAATTAATCAGTAAATTAAGTAAAAAAATATTTTAATTAATCAGTAAATTAAGTATACACCAAAAGAGATTTGTAATGACAGATTTTCAATGTGTGACTACTCCTATTAAATACTACTATATAGAAACTTGATATTTTCTACCACATGTGCATATTTGCACATTTTCAATACATCTTGAGAGTTGTATAATCAATTAATCAGATTTGTGTTCTCAATGCATGCTAACTACTATATAATAATACTTAAAGATGACTTTTTTTTTAGCAAATGTATTTTGGCGGGAGCTTAACTGATATTCTACCATATCTAGATCTAGATCTCAAATCTACTCGGGAAGGGAAAATGAATTACGAGATGATATTCATTTTTCTTAAAATGTTTAATCAGTTCTCCAAAAAAGGAATTACGAGATCTAGATATTTAAGCATCTCTAACGATCTAGAATTTATTTTCTTTTTCCAAATCTGCCTTCATCCTCAATTGCGAGATCGGTAAATCTATATCTGATTTATAGGTTAATTTTTGTTGAAACTGACAGATCATTGATGGTGTAATATTTGATTTTGGTGGGATGGCAAGTAATTGGAGTAACTTGAGATTAAGAATATCTGAAGTTATTCTCTAATGAACAAATGATAGTTGCTTTTCTAGTAGTGCTCTCGATACCAATGTATTTATCTTTGTCTTTGTAAGAATACAAGTAGCTAGGATTCAAAAATTGTCAATGCAATTTCCAATGTAGCTTGTGTAGAAGCTACAATGGAAGATGCAAAGGTTGGAAAAATTAAAACAGCGGAAGACTTTTGTTTTTAAAGCAGAAAATAAGTAAACGATTACCAAACAATCTACAAGCCTATATTAGTAGATCTAGCCTCATGGCCAAAAAGATTTCACTAAATAATATGATTTGTTTTACAAAAAGAATGTGAAATCACCAAAACAAATACTATCACAAGACAACAAGTTTTGGAGAGCAAAAACCCACAGAAAAACAGGTAGAGAAAACGTGGGAAGAAAAAAAATCAGCTTCCTAGAACAGCTAGGAAGACAAACAGTTCCAGCAGTTTTCAATGTAGCTTCTGATGTAGCTGCATCAGAAGACAAGGAGTCGAAGGGCAAGACATTAAGAAGGTTTTTTTTACATAGATTGTGTTTCCATAATATCTCCCAAACTTTAGGATCAAGAAATAAAAAATCTTTATGAATATTTTGTTTCCAAAAAATGTCTAAACTTAATGACCAAGAAAGCAAAAAATCTTAGGAATATTTTGTTTCCAAAAATACATCTAAATATTTTGTTTCCAAATATCCATCAAAACTTTAGGACCAAGAAAGGTGAAAATAAGACCAAAATATGTCATGCCTAATTTGCCCTTACAATCTCCCCCTTTGCTGAACCTTTCTGGTCAAATCAAATGACAAGTGTTTATTCAACACCAATCTAACCATATAATCTGCATTGGTTAGAAAATCGCATCCCCCGGAATTTGTGCAAGGTATAAAATCAGAAATCATGTACTAAGCACAAATCATAATATACCAATGATGCAATCACATGCATACAAAACAAACATGGACAGTTTATGGGATTCATCACCATCACCAGAAACACTTGATCTCTCTCCCCCTATTTGACCGGAAAAGGAAGAGGGATAAACAATCTCAAAAAATCAAAGATTTTGAAAAACACAATTAAGTGTTTACCATGACTTGATCACACCCCTATCAATAATTGAGCACATCATATCCAGATTCAATACCTCTTAGTTTCCCACAAAAATTAGACAATCACTAAATATTTTTCAACATGGAGATTTTTGAAAATTGATTTGCACAGTTTATTTTAGGACAAAATTTCACCAAGCTGATATTCTTACCAACGATGCATGTCCTAAAATTTTATGCCTAAAACATGATGACTAAAAGCTAGGCAAAAAAAATGCAATCACACACAAGTGATAAAGACTAGATCAATTGACGTAGTTCCTAATGTAGTTGCATTGAGAGGTGCATTCATCAATAATAAAACGAATAAAAAAACACGACAATTATTTAAGAACGGGGGGAGTAGTTAATTAAATTGCTTCATACCTACCTTATGTTTAGATTTAGTAACTAATTAAATTGCTTCCAGAAAATAAAATCTTATCTTCTACGTAAGCCTATATAAAGTGTTTCAAAAAAATGTATTCTCACACACAAATATTTGACATATTTGGAAAAAAAAAAAAAGAAGAAGATGAGTTATAGCAAGACCATTATCATTTTTCTCATTGTTGTAGTTTTAATGGGATCTTTTTCAATCACCTCTGGTAAACTTTCTATCACACACACACACACAGTCTCTCTCTTTCTCTCTCTCTCTCTCTCTCTCTCTATATATATATATATATATAATATTACTGATAATAATTGTCATTTTTTCCTTGGTGTGGTGCAGCAGCAGCAGAAGGTAAGGCCATACGAATCAAGGTGCTTTGCAACCCTGTTTTGAAGTGTGATAATATGTTTTATTCATATTGCGACACTTTTTGCAAATCGGGCACACCCCCTAGTGACTGGTATGCAGTTTGTCAAGATGGAAAATGTTGTTGCCACAGTCCTGAATAAGATGTATTATTAATTATACCTTTATTACTAAAAAATAATAGCCATGTTCCGTGGTATTTCAATTTATTGTTCATATACTTGGTTGTTGATAATATAGACTCTAAAGTCTCTAACAAGGACTCTGGAGAAAGGAAGGAAGTTAACATCGGTGCAGACTGCACTTCTACAAATAACACAAATAGCAAGGGCGTCGAGTATTCAAGGGATAAAGTTGAAGGATAGATTTGGTAGATATAGTTAGTTAGTTGGTTCGATCTCAATGTCGTAGATGTGCTCTTTTTCCTTCCAGTATATTCTATCCAGTTGTATAAAAGGAGCTGTCATGGTTTGTGCATTGTAAGACACAACTTTTCTATCAATGAGAAAATGGATTCACTCTTCTTCTCAAACTATTTCTCAATCTATCAATTGACATTGGGCATATGTTATTTTCATTTTATTTTACTATAACATTTTTATATTTTTTTTGTTCCATAATTAATCTATCAATAAGATTTTCATATCTTTTTATATTCGAAGAAATCGAAAAACAAAGGTTAATTTCATTGCGTAATGCATAATAGCCTTCTTCCTCCTCCTTTGCCTTCATCATTAATTTTCCATCCCCGTTTCATTGTGCACAATCGTGATTTTTGAACTCAAAGCGTTGATTGATGTTGTGAAAAAGAGGATTTGGGCAACACCCGACCTCTCGGATGAGAGTAGTGATGTACCAGGGTGTCTCTAGTAGGGCTTGAACATTCGACCTCTCCGTTAAGATAAGCGAGAATCTAAATGGGGCATTTGGGTAAGGCTTGAACAACAAACTTGCCTCTAAAAAGACTTGAATATCCGTCCTTTCTATTAAAAGTTGTAAAGTTCAGGGTGTCTCTAGTGGGACTTAAACACCCGACCTCTTCGTTAGTAGAAATGAGCAGTACCAGTTAGCTAGTCTTTTGTATCACAAGAAAGTTAAAAGTTCACCTACTTCTAATTTTATTTTCCACTACTTTCACTTCAAGTTTGATAAGAGTTGTTTTTCGTGGTTAGTCCCCGAACTTTTTAACATCAAATGACTAATTTGGCCTTGAAGAAACTCACATGATGTGCACATGAAGGGACTTAACGGCTTAAATGTAACGACCGATTGCATTTAAATATGTAAGCACAAGGAGTTGATTCTCGCGAATTTCTGTACAAGAACGAAAAGGGGGGAAAAGCATAAGGACTAATGGTATAGTATTAGCCATTTTGGTAATTTTCCTAAAATAAATAAAGAGTTAATTGCCTATTGGTCCCTTGACATTGACCATTCCAGTATTAATCCCTTAATAAATTTTCGCAATAATTGAGTCCAAAAAAGTTATCATTTTAGATCTGGAAATTAAGAAATCTTAAGAAATATCAAGCCGGATCTTTGCAATTTAAAAAACTAACAAAGAACTAATTTGATGGATCTTGATTGAAGAATAATTCTGCAAAAAAGGAAAAAAAAAAAACATTCGGGGAAGAAGAGCTTGTTGTCCTTTTTCTTATAGTAGGGACTCAATTACAAATTATGATATACATTATGTTTAAGAAAATTTAATTTTAACCCTTACTAAATGAATGTGGGGGACACATGGTCAACTTAACGGTATTTTTCTAACGACATCTATCAAAAGATTGAAGTAGTGAAAAATTACAACTTTTATGACCCAATTATTACGAAAATGCTTTAAGAGAAATGCTGGAATCGGCCAAAGTCAATGAATCAATGGTGTGATTAACCCATAAATAAATGATGTATGCAATGAAGTGAAAATTAAAAAAGAAGTAAACATTGAGTTTTATTGATATATTATTTTTTTAATAGTAAACCATTAATAGTAATGTATACTATCATCACCCACCATTCACCAACTATACAATTTACGCCAATCACCAGGAAATGGTGCAAAATAACGGTTAAAATAGAAACCATCTCCAGTCACTAACCAAAAGCAACTATTATGAAAATTTCTACCACAATCACCTGCAATATGATCGTTGAAAACAACAAAGCCTGCCTTCTTTTCTTGACTCTGAAAGTCACAACTGAAAAGAGTGGTGTCAGCAAAATTCATCCGAAAACCAAACTTATAATCTTCTGCATATTTAAGGTTTCTCTGTCCTAAATCATCATCTTTTGACTTGCAATGAACTTGAAGACCAGACTGGATCTCATTAACAATATTAACATCGTAGCGTTCAAGCCAATAGGAATTCAGAGAAGAACCACCGGCGATAAAATTGTCCCTCGCAAAGCTCCTCGAATGTGTGGCATGAATGAAAAAACCTGCAGCGAAAAGGAAGAACAAGAGGTTTCTCATGGGATCAATCATGTTTCACTAAAAGCAATTTTATTTTTGAGTGTGTGTGTGTGTGTGTGTTTTGTGATGATGGCCATAGTTTCTTCTTATATAGTCCATTCGTAAATATAGTCCTTTGAACTTGTATACTTCCTCCGTTGTTGGTAAGATAAAAAAATATCATAAGGGGTTTTTTTTTTTTGGGAAAAAACATTACACTGTAATTAGATTACTACTCTAATTAGATTTGAGTAACTGACTTTGACGAAGTAATCTTTGACTAATTTCAACTAAGTGATCATGAGTAGACCTAAAGAGGCAACTTTTTACCCTAATTTATATTTTGAATTTGACTATATGATGTTGAGCAAGGTTGATTTTTGAAGGAAAAAAGAGTGACGCATACCGAATAAGAAAATATTTTATTGGTTAGAAATACCACGTGACATGCTTCGTGGGGTATTTATAAAAATCGCTAAGTCAAAGATGACTTGGTCATTTGTAGCCTTACTTAAAAAAAAAATACTCTTTTATGGTCTGGTTTGTTGATAAACCACGATTGGTTTATTGGTAAACCAGTAAAAATGAACTCCCTTAACATCCGAAATCACTGGTCGACAGTGTGGTCGACAGACCGACCACTTGGTCGACCAAGTGGTTTACAGTGGTTTATTGATAAACCACTTGGTCGACAACTGGTTTATCAATAAACCAGTTTAAAACCACTTGGTCGACGAACTGGTTTATCTGGTCGACCACTGTTGACAACTGGTTTATCAATAAACCAGTGTAAAACCACTTGGTCGACCAACTGGTTTATCTGGTCGATCACTGCAGTTTATGGTCAAAGGCTATATATGTTCATTAACCGGGTCAAATGGCCGTATTTGACTAATATCAATTAATCAGATTTGTGTTCTCAATGCATGCTAACTACTATATAATAATACTTAAAGATGACTTTCTTTTTTTCACAAATGTATTTTAGTGGGAGCTTAACTGATATTCTACCATATCTAGATCTAGATCTCAAATTTACTCGGGAAGGGAAAATGAATTACGAGATGATATTCATTTTTCTTAAAATGTTTAATCAATTCTCCAAAAAAGGAATTACGAGATCTAGATATTTAAGCATCTCTAACGATCTAGAATTTATTTTCTTTTTCCAAATCTGCCTTTATCCTCAATTGTGAGATTGGTAAATCTATATCTGATTTATAGGTTAATTTTTGTTGAAACTGACAGATCATTGATGGTGTAATATTTGATTTTGGTGGGATGGCAAGTAATTGGAGTAACTTGAGATTAAAAATATCTGAAGTTATTCTCTAATGAACAAATGATAGTTGCTTTTCTAGTAGTGCTCTCGATACCAATGTATCTATCTTTGTCTCTGTAAGAACACAAGTAGCTAGGATTCAAAAACTGTCAATGCAGTTTACAATGTAGCTTGTGTAGAAGCTACAATGGAAGTTGCAAAGGTCGGAAAAATTAAAACAGCGGAAGACTTTTGTTTTTAAAGCAGAAAATAAATAAACGATTACCAAACAATATACAAGCCTATATTTGTAGATCTAGCCTCATGGTCAAAAAGATTTCACTAAATAATATGATTTGTTTTACAAAAAGAATGTGAAATCACCAAAACAAATACTCTCACAAGACAACAAGTCTTGGAGAGCAAAACCCACGAAAAATAGAAAACGTGAAAAGAAAAAAAATCAGCTTCCTAGAACAGCTAGGAAGACAAATAGTTCCAGCAGTTTTCAATGTAGCTTTTGATGTAGCTGCATCAGAAGCTACATTCAAATTCTGCACGAAAAGCTGAAACTCTAAACTTCTGAAAACTTTTAATTTTCTGTTTTTCTGTTCTCTCTTTGTATTCGTACCCTTTCAGCCGCTGCCCAAGCCCTATATTTATAATGTGAAGGAGACCTACACATAAAGAAGGAAACAAACTCCAAAATGGAAAACAATTAGAATTAGAAAATAAATCAACTTCCTAATATACTAGATTCAATTACCAAAAAGACAAGCAGTCCAAGGGCACGACATTAAGAAGGTTTTTTACATAGATTGTGTTTCCATAATATCTCCCAAACTTTAGGATCAAGAAATAAAAAATCTTTAGGAATATTTTGTTTCCAAAAAATGTCTAAACTTAATGACCAAGAAAGCAAAAAATATTAGGAATGTTTTGTTTCCAAAAATGCATCTAAATATTTTGTTTCCAAATATCCATCAAAACTTTAGGACTAAGAAAGGTGAAAATAAGACCAAATTATGTCATGCCTAATTTGCCCTTACAATCTCCCCATTTGCTGAACCTTTCTGGTCAAATCAAATGACAAGTGTTTATTCAACACCAATCAAACCATATAATCTGCATTGGTTATGAAGGATATATCAATTATATATCATACAAGTTCGCTAACAAAGCAGTAATTACGGATTACCTTTATGCGAACTGGAACCTTGTGCGTAGCGGAAGAATTTCGCTTGAGCTACGATCTTCGTATACCAAGATCTACAAACCTGCGAGTCTCTCTCGTCGGATTGATATCACAGGGCACGGATATCAATACTGGTTCACACCGCAAATCCAAGCCTCTTGATGGTTAGGCTAGAGGGAGTATTTTAGTGAGATAGATTTTAGGGAGAGAGGAGAGGGCGGCCAACTAGGGAGACGTGTTCTCCAATTATGTGCGTTAGGGTTTTATCCCTTTTGTTGCCCTATTTATATTATTACAAGAAACCTATTTCTTGTAGGTTAAGTTAATCCTAAACCCACTTGGATTAGGATACTAATTAACCAATAAATAATATAAATATATTTTCCATATGGGTGGGACTAAATAATCGGGCCGCAAGCCCAATTACCAACATCTCCCACTCGTACACATGGACTCACCTCTCTAACCACATCGTATCATCAAAACCCGTTAAACACGCCTCTTCATCATTGGAAGTGAAGCGTGCGACATGACGAGAAAGATAAAGGGTGGAGCACTATACCAAATCACCATCGACCCGGCATAGAGCGTCCTCGTTAGAAAACAAAACTTCGTCTATACCGTATATATGCATCGGTTTAAGCATCCTCAATCCCTCAAGAAGCGGTGCTTAAATCTCAATGTGTTTGTGTATCAAGATCAACCTTTTGAACCGTATGTTCAATATGATCACAATGGCATTGAAACACAAAAATAGAGATGCATATCATACTATCTTCATTAGACACTCATATTAATCACTCTTGGTTAACTGCTTTCCCAGCAATGCTCCGTAGGACTGTATGTGCATAGCCCGTTGGTCGGCATGCCAAAGTAGCATCATCAACGTCCAAGTTCATGATATAGTTCTAAGTCACATAGGGTATAATTGTGATGGATTTGATCACTAGAACTCACACGCTGATGAAGCAGGATCATTCAATCACTTTCTAAAGTCGCATTATAGTCACATACGATGAAGTGTATGCTATGACGAACTCCCACGAAGCAGGCATGTCATGCTCAAACGTCCATACGAATCTTAGTCTAGCCGCCCTTCCGGCGTCTAACACCGAGTACTTAAAAGCAGTCACTCTTCTAGTGACTCTCTTTTAAGATCTCACATTCGGACTTTTCCTTGGGATATAAAGTCGACCTTATAAAAGGTCTCATCTTGGCCGTATGCCAAGGCGATAAATGTAATGTCATTTGCGTACCCCCGTTTGTAGGTACCAAAGACTTTTACTATCTTAACTTGCTCGCCCACCTAGCAACAAGGTGAATTACCCGTGTGAGAGGGCCAATTCAATATCCACGACATCTTTTTAATCAAAATATATATGCTACGCAATTTCATATTGAAACATCCAATTAACATATAAAAGGAACAAAATGAAACTGCAATTTATTCAAACGATAATGAAATAATAATCAAATGTCAACATAAGTGTTCTCAGAATAAAAGTCAAATCCTACGAAGCCCTAGACCCAACATGTGATCCTGAAAGATCTCTCTAGCTAGAGGTTTAGTCATAGGGTCAGCTAACATGCTTCTAGTAGGAATATATTCTAGAACAACTTTCTTTTTTGCAACCATGTCTCTAGTGAAATGATATTTGATGTTAATGTGTTTCGTCTTCCCATGGTACTTGGGATCTTTAGTGTAACCTAAAGCAGCCATGCTATCACAAGCAATGACTACGGATCGATCCACATGCGTCAGAACATCAAGATGTTGAAGAAAACTCCTCAACCACACAGCTTCTTGAACCGCAGCTGAGCAAGCCATGTACTCTGACTCCATCGTAGATAGGGCGGTGCTAGTCTGTCGCTTGCTACTCCAAGAGATAGCTCCACCACCAAGGAGGAAAGCGTAGCCCGAAGTAGATTTATAACCATCTACATCTCCAGCCCAATCTGCGTCAGTGAAACCTTTCAAGCTCAAATCACCACCTTGGTAACATAGGGTTAAATTTGTGGTTCCCACCAAGTAACGCATAACCCTCTTCACTGCCATCCAGTGTTGAGGTCCAGGATTACTTTGGAATCGACTCAACATCCCTATTGCAAAGCATAGGTCGGGCCGAGTACACACCATAGCATACATCAAGCTTCCTACCGCATTTGCATTTGGAGTTGTAGACATTCTCTTCTTCATTCTTAGGGCATTGGTTTGTACTAAGGACACATCCTTTTTCCATTGGAGTGACAACGGGTTTTGAGTTAGTCATGCCAAATCGTTCGATAACTTTCTTAATGTAAGTCTCTTGAGACAAACCGAGAAATCTTTTCGAACGATCTCTAATGACTTTTACTCCAAGCACATAGCTTGCTTCACCCAAGTCTGTCATATCGAAAACGCAGACAGCCACTCTTTAGTGGCATTTATCATCTCCATATCATTCCCCTAGTAGGATGTCATCAACATATAATGACAGTAATCAAGATCCTTTTCTTGGATCGCTTAACATACACAGTGGTCTTCCTCAATCATCACAAAGCCAATTGAGGTTATCGCTTGGTGAAAGCGAATGTACCACTGTCTAGATGATTGTTTGAGACCATAGATGGAACGTTTGAGTCGGCACACTTTGCGCTCTTGTCCCTTGACTTCAAAACCCTTTGGTTGAGTCATATAGATCTCTTCATCTAGTTCTCCATTGAGAAATTCGCTTTTAACATCCATCCGATAAAGTTCTAGATCCATGTGTGCTACTATCGCTAGGATTAGGCGAACAGAGGAAAATCTCACCATGGGGAGAATGTCTCCTCATAGTCTAAACCATCTCTTTGGGTAAAACCTTTCGCCACAAGACGTGCCTTATATTTGTCAATTGATCCATCCGCTTTCGCTTGACTTTGAAAACCCATTTGTTTCCAATAGTCTTGCGACCTTGCGAAGATCAACTAACTCCCAAACCCGATTCTTTTTCATTGAGGAAATTTCATCTTCCATTGCAGTCATCCATTCATGCTTGTAGGTAAAGAAAGGGCTTCTTTGAACGATGTAGGCTCACTAGAATTGAAAGAAGTAGTTAGAAAGATTCCTCTTCGATCGCGAATCGACGACGAGGTATATTTCCACGCTTACTTCTTCGCTCTAGGATCGGACTCCCACTAGAATCCGTACTCCCACTCGGATGAAGATCACTTTGACTCTTATTGGCGACTTCCATAGGTTCAACCTCATGTTGTACCGTAGGATTAGGTAGAGACAATTCCCCACCTTCGCTAAAAGATGTCATATGTTCTTCTTCCATCTCAAAAAGTTCAAAGTCTTTCCTAACTTCACCTATCTGTGGGAAATCATTCTCAATGAAATCAACATTGCGCGACTCTGATTCAGTAATTCCTTCAGGTTTTCCACCGTACATAACATAACCCTTTGAGGTATCTGAATACCTTATGAAAACACACTTGTTTCCTCTAGGGCCTAGTTTTCCGAACTTATTGGAAGTACTATGGACATAACCTACACAACCCCAAGGATGAAGATGCCCCGGTTAGGCTTCTCACCTTTCCAAAGTTCATAAGGGGTTGTGGGAACCGACTTAGAAGGCACTCGGTTAAGTATGTGGCGGCGGTCATTAGCGCATCCCCCAAAAGCGAAATTGGGAGGTTGGGTGCCATCATCGACCTAACCATTTCCAACAATGTTCGATTCCTTCGTTCTGCAACACCATTTTGTTGCGGAGTTCTAGGAATTGTCAACTGTCGGCGTATTCCCTTTTTCTCACACAATTCTTTAAATTGATCAGATAAATACTCACGGCCCGGTCAGTTCTAAAAGTTTTTAAGCTTTTATCCTTTTGATTCTTAACCTCTGCGAGAAAGCGCTCAAAACAGTTGAGAGCTTCATCGCGGTGAGAAATAAGGTAAACATAACCATAGCGTGTGTAGTCATCGATAAAAGTGAGAAAATAGGAAGCTCCGTGACGTGCCTTAACATTCATTGGTCCGCAAATGTCTGAATGGACTAACTCTAATGGATGTGTGGCTCTTTTTGCCTTACCAAAAGGCTTTCGACAAGCTTTTCTTGCCAAACAAGATTCACACAAGGGTAGGTTGACTTTGCTGAGAGACCCCAATAGGCCTTCTCTAGCCAATCTAGTCATCCTATCTTTTCCTATATGTCCAAGTCTAGCA
Source organism: Codonopsis lanceolata (assembly GCA_013146195.2). Taxonomy (NCBI): domain Eukaryota; kingdom Viridiplantae; phylum Streptophyta; class Magnoliopsida; order Asterales; family Campanulaceae; genus Codonopsis; species Codonopsis lanceolata. Next base: position 95,570,629 of record CM028383.1, read on the forward strand.
TGCCACAACTCAGAATTTGAATCATCATAAACCATGCAAGAAGAATAATTAACAGAAGAATTATGAGAATCCAACAAATCTAATTTAAAGAACTTATCTGACAAAGAACCATGTCCCAAAATCTCATCACCAAAACAAATATCCAAGTGATCATTACTAAACTTATGTATTACTTGTTACTCCTTCTAACCTTAGAGTCAAAACCAAGTTATAGATTTATTAAATATTTATAACTTGTGGTTGGTATCTACTACTCCCTCCGTCCCTAAATTATCATTTTCCTTTCTTTTTTCGTCCGTCTCAAAATAATTGTCCAGTTTGAAACTTACCTTTTTAGAACATCATTTTTACCATTTTACCCTTACTTTCTCACCATACTTTAATTATGAGCCACGTACACATGGGTTTTAAAGAAAATCACACATTAAACCAATATTAATAATCAAGTCAATTGTTTTTTCTTAATCTGTGCATCGGGTCAATTAGGACGATAATTTAGGGACGGAGGAAGTATTATAATTTAATCGTATATATTCATATGATTTACCAATAAGTTATAATTAATTGTGGTTATTGGCAAAAATGAATATTTTTTTGATATTATAATTTCAGATACGATGAAAGAGACATAAAAGTTTCAAATACAGACAAGTCATATATGAAGATTTCCATAGCAGACTTTTTATAATTAATTATGATTATAATTTTATTTTGTAATCACAAAAATTCAATAAACAATATTTTTATAGCACATTTCTTCTTATTCCAATGTTATTTTTTTATTTAATTAATCAGTAAATTAAGTATACACCAAAAGAGATTTGTATTTACAGATTTTCAATGTGTGACTACTTCTATTAAATACTACTACATAGAAACTTGGTATTTTCTACCACATGTGCATATTTGCACATTTTCAATACATCTTGAGAGTTGTGTAATCAATTAATTATATTTGTGTTCTCAATGCATGCTAACTACTATATAATAATGCTTAAAGATGACTTTCTTTTTTTAACAAATATATTTTGGCGGAGCTTACCTCTTTTAGACTACCTAGCTTTTATACATAAACATATAAATAATTTGAGACCTCAGCGCAACTACAACAAAAATAGATAAGAAGTACACAAATGTTATTAACAATTCACTTTCCAAACAACAAACCAAATCTATCTATATTACAATAGAGATCATTGTCACATATGTGCAATTGACTAAAGCTATTTAGAGGTTAAGATTAAATTATCTTAAAAAAATTAATGGTTGGGATTCACTCTCACATTCACATGTGTGGGAGTAGTTATCCACTTTTAACTCTTTATTTTCTCTCACCATGTTACAAAGTCACACCCTACAATTAATATTATGAGCAGTCACACAATGAGATTAATCTTCTAAACCATAACTCCTTACAAAACATCAATCTTGTATTTATATGATCTCACAATAGAGATGATTGATTGACTGAGACTATTTGGCCACGGGATTGATTCCGCCGCAAATCAAACGTTCATAGGTCAGTTACATATAACTCCTTACAAATAATCTCTCTCAACTATGGGTCGAGTTCGAATAGCGCCCCTCAACTACTATTTTTTTTAAAATTGCATCTTCTATTTAAGTGTTAGCGTTTCAATTGACGAAATCAGATATATTGTTATCGTGCCATGGGCACGAGCACGAAGATCTAGTATATATATAATGACAAAGGTAGATTTCTCCCTCCAAAATCTCACTTTTGAATGATTGACTTTAGAGTTATTATTTCACTCTTTCTCTCTCCTATCTTTTCTGGTTGTATTTCACTTTCTCTCTCCCGTCTCCTTCATATGTTATCTCTCATCACCACCATCTCCTCTTTTTTAATTATGTCTAAACAATTTTCTCTCTTTAAACATAAAAAAATAGTAACTAAAATAAAAATAATAGTTTCAGAGTCAAGAAAACAAAAATATAAGAGGTTAGTAAAATAAAAATAATTTATGGAACAAGTCTCTATAAAAATAAAAATTACAGAATCAACAAAACAAAAATAATTTAATGCATAGGTCAGTAAAATAAAATAATTTATAGAACAAAAGTTTAAAACAAATTCTTAAAAGTATATATGTAAAACAAAAATACGTTAGTAAAATAAAAATATTTGATGGAACAAAAATAATAGTTACAAAGTCAATAAAAACAATAATAATTTAAACTGAGGTTACTAAAATAATTAAAAAATACGGAATTTTTTTTAAAAAATTCTTAAAAATAGTTATGTAAAACAAAAATACATTAGTTAAATAAAAATATTTGATGGAGCAAAAATAATAGTTACTGAGTCAATAAAATAAAAATAATTTAAACTGAGGTTAATAAAATTATAAAAATAATTTACAGAACAAAAATTTAAAACAAATTCTTTAAAATAGTTATGTAAAACAAAAATACGTTAGTAAAATAAAAATATTTGATGGAACAAAAATAATAGTTACATAGTCGTCAATAAAACAAAACAAATTAAACCGAGGTTATCAAAATAATAGTAATAAATTAAGGAACAATTTTTTTTTCCGTAAAACTAATTATTAAAAAAAAAAATAGTTACGAAGTTAATAAAAAAATATATAATGTAAGTTATTAAAATAAAAATAATTTATAAAACAAAAATAATAGTTAACGGTAAAAATAATTTCGTTATTTTGATTTAAGCTTATTATCTTAGAAATTTTTTTATTCATAAAATACAAATATAATTTAATAAAAGTAATCATTCAAGAGGAAGAACTTATTTGAGTTCAGATTCTATTTGCAGTACGAAAAAAATTCAAGTTTATTCGAAAACAGTAATTATACAAAGTTTTTGAATAGAATAAAGTGTTCAGGCTTGTCAGACCATGAATTGACACTTAAAATTAGTGTTCCAGTAATATTATTGAGAAACATTGACCATGCTGTAGGGTTATGCAATGGAACAAGACTAATCATCATATATCCCAAGATTGTCATTAACTCTATCCGATATAATACTGTCTTTCAAGTTCCAGAGAAGACAATTTACATTACTAGCATCATATGCAATAACAATTAACAAGTGTCATAGTTAATAATATGTATGTCTCTTTTTAAAACACCAGTACTTAGCCATGGACAATTATATATTGTAGTTTCCAGAGTAACAAATTATTTTAGTTTGAAGATATTGATATGTGGTGAAGATGAAAAACCAACTAATAAACAACAAATGTTGTGTATAAGGAAATTTTTTACAATCTATAATGATTAGTGATATACTTATATATAATTATTATTCAGACACGTGGTTGCTTATTCGTGATTGTTTTGCCAATATTTCATTGAAGTATGAAAAGCCTTTACATATTTTCTTCAAAAATCTCTACATTTTAAATTAAACATTAATTCATGAACTTGGGGATGTGGTTAACGTTTATGTTCAACAAAAACTTCATGAATATAGTCGTCATTTACATGACGCCTTGATAATATAGTCATGTTCAACTAAAACTTCATGAATATATGTAAGTGTGCATTCATTCCAATGTGATTTATTGAGTTAAAAACCCATAAAAATAGTCTATTGAGTGGTAAATATAGAAGGTGGGAGGGAGGATCATGATAAATTCAGCTACCTATGAAGCACATTTATGAGCCTTGCAAATGAAGAGACGGGATTTCTAGTTAGTTGTAAAATGTGGAAAAATTATATTTTCGGTCCCGTTTCTGATGATAATAAGTACTTGAGAAATTAGAGGAAACTAATTACAATAATGTTCCTAACTGATCAAAAAGTCCACTGCTCTGAACTCAGAAAGCTACGGCAACATCTGTTGCAGAGGTTCATTTTGGTAGAACTCAAATGGGTCACATAATCGACAAATATTAGTCTCCGCGTTGTTTTCAGTTTTTTTTGTATTCTTTCATTACCCGCCCAACGTTCTTAGCATGTGCTCCCCTGCTTTCGTAGAATAAAAATTGTTCATCACTCCGATTATCCTACCATTTGACTCGATATATTTACGTGAATTTGAGACCATCTTCCATATTCCTAAGGGATTGCCTCTGTTGAAAACCAATCGATGCAGGTTGGTTCTCACCAAGTGAGTCAAAAAAAAACCATGAATAGCCTCTCGGAAATTGTAGATATAACTGTGCGAATGTTGTGGGATGGTCATTGTAGAGAGCTGGGCGATATTTGATAGCAACCGGTAAAAGAAATGACATTTCGTTTGGCTGAGCATTCTGTAGACTCAGTAGTAGTGGGTCTAGATAAAACATGATGATCTCCAACCCAGTAGGGGCAAACCTAATCCCATTTAGGCGTAATCAATTCACACCTTGGTGCCCGGACAACTCCTGGTCCAAATGAGGTAGGTTCTAGCAATGCGCCTCCTCGACTGAACAATGCGAACCGGCGGCATAATCTTTGGGAACCAGAAGAGGTTGTCCCTCTCCCTCAAACTGGATGGGGCGCTGCCCTTAGGAATAATAGCGCTGGCCCAAGTAATACAGTTGCTCAAGAAAATGGGGATGCTGACGATGAGGAAGAGGAGGACACTTTCGATGGTTCTCATGCTGACGAGATTGGAGCCTCTTCGGCGCTCGCAGAAGGAGTATATGCATGGTCCCGGTTGGGCAGACGCCACCGACACTGATGGACCACTTCGGGGCTGAAGCTGTAAATGAAGGATAGTTTGGGGGAAACAAGGGGATAGAGGTAGCAAGATAATAGATATGTACAACATGAACTATGAAGAACAAGGGAATCATTGAAATGAACTAGGCCAAATTGAGGATTACACCTTAAATGTCTGTCAATTCAATTTCTCTCCCATTTATCCTGGTTAGGATCTAATCAAAAGGTTTGCTACGCTTCTTCTTTCAGACATATAATTAATCTTTATTTTTCAGAAAGAACACGTGTTGACACGATACGATATAGGTGTGGGTGTGACGTACGGTTCTACACTAACGTTAGTGCAAATCTCAATTTTTTGATGGGTACTTTGTGATGTGACACACTCTCATTGACTGGAGTGTTAGGACCCACACAATGTCCAACCAATGAGAGTATGCCACATCATAGAGTACCCATATTTTGGTGCAAAATGAAAGTGGCCCTAGCATTGCCCTTATTCAAATCATAGCCTCAACACATGGAAATTAATTTCTTGTTTTTTAAGCTATATCCATATTTTTTAAAAATTGTGAATCGGAGGTCCCATGCGAATTGTAAAATTTGATATAGACCATGAACCGAATTATATATCGAAATGGTGATTCAAATAGATCATAGAAAATGGTAATTAATATACAAAATTTCGACTTGATTTTGATTTAAAAATAAATAGATCTTCGTGTCAATGCCTATGGCACGGTGTTAGTATATATGATTTCGTCAATTGAAATGATAATGTCTAAATAGAAAGTGCGATTTTTTTTAAGTTACAGTTGAAGTGGTACATTGCTTCAAGTGATAGTTGAGGAGCGCTATTCGAACTCGACATATAATTGATGGAGGTTATTTGTAAGGAGTTATATGTAACTAACATATGACCGTTTGATTTTGCGGCTGAAATCAATTCCCACTGCCAGATAGCAACAGTCAATCAACCGAGCTCTATTATGAGATTATATTAATGTAAGAGTGATGTTTTATAAGAGGTGATTGTTCAGAACATAATATTAATTGTAGGGGGTGACTTTGTAATATAGAGTTAAAAGTGGATAACTATTCTCTTACATGTGAATGTGAGGGTGAATCACAATCGTTAAATTTTTTAAAGATAATTTAATCTCAACCTCTAAATAGCTTTAGTCAATTACACATGTATGAGTATGAACTTTGTTGTTATGAACATGGTGACACCTTCCTTGTCAGAACCATGCCTTTCATGGCATATGAAGGTGCGTCCAAGACCCAACATAATTCTAGCTTCTAACATCAAGTCATACACACTAGCTATAAGATCCAAATAATCAATTTATGATTTTTTTTTTTATACAAGTAAACTGATAATCTTAATTATCAATACCTAATATGTAAATGCCAAGTTCATTCATGATATGCTATATAATAGTGTATCATAAGCGATAAGTGATGAATGATAGGTTTGTTAACATTGTTGTCAATAGCGGGATGTCACGCCCCAAACATGTCCTAACTGAGCCCTAGTCTGAGACGTGAACCCAACCAACCAGCACAAGTGATAAAGACTTTGAATAATAACTTAGAAGGCTTTTTTTTTTTTAAATACGCAATCAAATTTAAATAGAGGCATAAAAGACTCAAAAACTGATTTACATAAAATCCCAAGTTAAACACTACATATTTCCAAAAAAAACCACAATTCCCAAAAGAAGACTACATGTCTTATAATTACACGATACAAAAGAAGTACTAGAAATTGCGGAAGCTACCCAAATGACTTCAACCACTAACTAACGCTCCATGAACTCAAAGGCGCTCACCGCTTGACTTTGATCTAAGCAAAACAAATAGGACGAGGTGAATCAAAACTCAGTAGGGTTCAATGTACTTATATATGTTTTGCATGTATGCAACATAATAACATGCTATGAGATTTAGCGATGCATACAGCTCAATAGAGATATCACAATTTGTTAAAAGTATTCGAATAACACATGGAGTTGACATGTAGATAACTATTCACATAAGTAGTATACCAGATTGAGATACATCTCCAATCAACCGCAAATCCCAAACGCCGCTTGTTAACTCGAATACGATCACAATGATATTCACAATTAATCCCAGGAAGTTAATCACAAGACAAGGTCCCTACAACCCGGCAGTCGTGACCAACAAGACAATTACCTCAAAATAAAACACAAAAGCATTATATAAACTTTAGTCATGGTTGTGACTAAGGGGGTTGAGCCCAATCAAACTTCGCTGCTAACCGGCGCTGCACTATGCCCAAGTCGTGCTCATGGTAGAGAGTCATTTGACGCTTAACAAAATCACAAGATGTTGTTCTCAATCTCAAGGTTGTTCTCAAATACAATTCCAACTTGATATTATTCACAAAAGCTGAACGATTCTCAATCCATGATTATTCTCAAATTCTCAAGTCGACCTTTCTCGAATTAGGATACAATGACCTATAAAGTGAAGTCATTGTTACCTATTAATATGTTAATCACAAGTTCTTGTAATGTTCATACAGTTCACCAATAATTCCATGGGATTATTCCAACCAAAATTTTAACATTAATACCACATCTCAAATATTCAACATATATTCATAACTTATCACCAAGTAATTCAACACATAATTCATCCAAAAATACCAATTCCGTAAGTGTGCCAATTTCATCATAACATCATATAGACTTCATAAATCACTTCTACAAGCATAAATATTCATGAATGAAACATCTATAAGTAAGAATCCTCATACCTCAAATATGAAGAATTCAGAATTGTCAATGCATGTAAGAGATAATGGGACTAAAACGTAGTCCTAGTCGTGGGAAACAACTTTGATGAAGACCAATTAGGCAAATGATCAAGGATAAAGCCTCAAATCCAAGCTCCAAGCTAGAAGAACTCAAATCTCCCTAATCTCACCTTCAATAGGTGTCTTTGTGTGTGTTTATAATATGATATAAGTCAACTCTCTTGGTTCAACTTGGGTCAAAGTCCTTTATATAGTTGTTGACTAAATTGAGAAATGACTAAAAAATGTTTAATGAATGACGGGGTAATGCGGTCGCTTCATCATGGCAATGTGACCACATCCCTCAACAATGTCATTGTTCTTCCCAAACACAATGTGACCACACTAAGTGTCGGGACTTCTACAAAATTCAGATACTGGAATGCGACTGCTTTATCCAAGGGGATGCAACCGCTTCCTCAAGCAATGCGATCGCTCTCAAGGGTGGAATGCGACCGCACAAGATACTAAGAGTTCTACAAAAATTAGACCCCTCGATGTGGTCGCTTCCCCAGGGTGGATGTGACCGCGTTGGGTCCTATTACCAAATTTCTACCAAGTTAACAAAAATTGACCCATAACCAAAACACAACCACAATGTACCAATTCAAACAAGATCAATTCATGCTTCCCCAACATAACATACAAATGGCCAACTCCCAAACCACAATATACCAAGTATGCAACATGCTCAAACTTGTCAATACACAATATACTACATTTTGAAATTAAACTTCAATTTATCCAACCAACACATTTCTAACAATTCAAACATATTATCATCATATAACACGCAAAATTATAACATAAGAGTTTTTAAAAAATTCCTGTGTTACAAGGGTTGTCCCTGAGCAAGTGCGAGATGCGCGACTGCGCAAGGCCCCCAAATTTAGAGGGCCTCACAACACACACACACACACACACACACACACACACACACACACATATATATATATATATATATATATATATATATATTGAAATATTTGTATCTTTTTAATTTGGGAGATATTCAGGCCAGTCCACTTTGGAAAGTTTTTAACCGCTTTACATTCTGATATTTTTCCAAAACTAGAAAAATGCACTCATCTTTCGCGATGCAAAATAGCATGCGTCATGATTAGGCCCAATAATTATAACTCATTACTCATTGACCCACCCAATCAATTAATATTTTTAGGTTGAAGTGGGTAACCCGTTTCAATCCAATAATATTAACGGGTCGGGTTAATGCGGGTCAGACCCATTACCCATTTCGACCCGTGCCTTTTTATGCTATGAATTTATGTTTTTAGGGGGAAAATTGGGTTGACACGGGTCAACCAACTTTAACTCATTACCTGTTTCAACCTGACTCGTTCTAATTTCAACCCGTTTGAGATTTGGGCTCTAACGGGTTTTGACCCGTTTCAATCCATTACCTATTCTAACCTAACCCACCCAATTACCAAGCCTAATCATGATGCACAAAGGTGTACGCCATTTAATATCAATTGATGCATCACCTTATCAAATGATGCATCACAATGCATCAAAAGTGCCATTTCAGGTTTCTAAAAAATATTGGAGTGTAAAGTGGTTGAAAACTTTTAAAAGTGGACTGACCCGTAACTTTTCCCTTTAATTTTAGGGTGAAATTCTGGCCAGTCCCTTTAACAAATTTTGTAACCCCTCCAGTCCACCGTTCTTTTTTTCAACCGCAAAAGACTATTTTCGAAATAAATGTTCCTAATACCCAAAGTCAAAAAACACTGTAAATTTCTTCTTCTCCTCCTTTTTTTCTTCTTCTTCTTCTTCTTCTCCATCGTCGTTGAATTAGTTCGCCTGAAGACGCAAAAACAGTATAAAGAGGAAAGTGTTGGAAAAGAGACTAGTTCGAGTCAACTGCTACAATCTAGGAATAGATTAGATATTGTTTGTTATCTGTAGATATTTGTATTATTAGATAAGTATAAATCTGATATTAACTGATTTAGATAAGCAGATGATAATTACTAACTTATTTATTCGTTCTTATTGGACTAAGATGATATACTCCTATAAATATAGTTCTTCATGAAAACTGAAAAAGATGAGATGATTAATAAAATTCTCTCTTATTTTTCAAGTGAAAGAGAGTGGGGATCGGAGTTGGATGGTAAAGAAGAACAGTGATTACTACGAACGATTTCTTTATCATCCTAACTTTCCACTCTTTTACTTATTCTTATCATGTTATTGGTGTTGTTGTTGTTGTTCTTCATCATTGTGTTTGTGTGATTCAAAATAGATTAATTTATGTGCTTTGTGTTTCTATGCATGTAAATTGTTCGGTGAAATTTCTCAATAATTTTTTTTCGTTGTTTGACATTTTTTTTGAATCTGGATGCATCGATTTTGTATCACAATGCATTATTTATGAATCGTGATGCATCGATTTAGATTTGAGATGCATGAAAGATGCAAATAAATTTGAATTATTTGTTGATTGAGTACTGGAAAGAAGATAAATGAATGTCTGTTTTCATAACGATTTTTGCATCACAATGCATCAATTTTTACATCGTGGTAAATAAAATTGGATTATTAATAACATTTATTTTGGCATCGCGATGAAAAATTGGACTTGGAAAATAAAATTGAGGTCAAATTACAAATTTCTCCTCAAAGCATACACTTAATCCAAGATCACTACGCAACATAATTTTATCTTAATTTGGTACCTAATGTTCATTTGCGTCAAATAGCTACCTAGGACCTAACTTAAGTCTGCCTGAATTAATGCTTTTCACTAACAAAAGTTGGCCCTAGGTAGCTATTTGGCACAAATGGTAACATCATGTACCAAATTGACACAAACCTTATGTTGGGTAGTGATCTGAGATTGGGTGTATACTTTGGGGGGGGGGAATTTGTAATTTGGCCTAAAATTGAATTAGGTAATTTTAAAATTGATGCATCGCGATGTAAAATTGGATTAGGTAAATAATATTGATTCCATTTATATTTATGCATCGCGATGCATTTCAACAGCACGCCTCAGACTCATTAAGGGTATTGTAGTCATTTTGCTTTCAAAAGTGATTTTTTGCGGTTGAAAAGAAAAATACGGGTCTGGAGCGATTGAACTTTGTAGGAATAATTGCGGGCCGGTACCTTTTGAAAGATTTCCAACCGCACAAGTTCCCTATTTTTTTTTGTAACAGCTAGAGTCTATTTTCATAATATTCTTTCTAATTTGCCCCTCCGAACAAACAGAGAACGAAGTCAACTTCCTGTTGGGCGTTGGTTGAGCAAGCTTCTTTTCCGCTGCCATTTTTCATGTAATGACTTATGAATGACATACAATGAAAAAGCTTGTCTAGAAATCTACATGTAAACGACTCGTGATAAATTTTTAAAAGATATACAACCCGTGTTACTGTACGTTGTCTACTTGGAACAAACAAAACCAACATCAATAGTGTATTTTTCTTTTTGTGATTGAAAAGAAAAATACGGGTCTGGAGCAATTGAACTTTGTAAGAATAATTGCGGACCGATACCTTTTGAAAGATTTCCAATTGCATAAGTTCCCTATTTTTTTTGTAACCGCTAGAGTTCATTTTCATAATATTCTTTCTAAATTTCGCCTCCCAACAAGCAGAGAACAAAGTAAACCCGTTGGGCGTTGGTTGAGCAAACTTATTTTCCTTCGCCATTTTTCCTGTAATGGTGATGGTCCCAAAATAGGCTCAATCTAGGCTAGAAGGGGGGGGGGGGTGTTGAATAGCCTAGTTGTGTTTTTATAAAAACTTTTTATAAACACTTCTTAAAGATTTCTTAAAAGGATTTAACTAGAAGTGTTAATGCAATGAATGAAAAGAGGTTCTCGAATCCGACTAGAATTTCGCTTAAGTAGCATTGATACGTATGATTAAGTATGAGTAGTTAATAGAAATGTAGAAATAGATCACGAACACGTAGTTTAGAAGTCGTCACAGATGCGGAATAGTACTACGCCCACTACCAAAGTGGTTAGCTTTGGATTTTAAAAGTGCACTTGTTTATCCACTAGGTTTATAAGTAAGATCTCTAATGGATCGTGTACAAAATAAGTTTTCAACCAAGTGTATAATGGTGACAAGAACAATCAAGGATTAATTGTTCTCACACGTGCTAAAGTAAAGAACAATTTTTTAAAGACAAACTAGATGAAGCTGAAACAAATGTAAGACTGGCAGATCTGCAGCTTAAGGAAGTTTGGTGAAGTGTTAGTTCTTGTCCTTTGATCTCTTGAAAGCTAGAGTATTGAAGATGAAGATTGAGAGTTTAATGCGCAAGAGTTATTTCTTCGGATCTTCAAAACTTGAATAAATACCGTAGAGATCTTTTGGACCGCTGACCGAGGCGTAGAGAATTGTGTCCAACATTCTATTGCATTGAATGCAATTCGCGCTTTGGGAGATGTAACGATCACAGTCATCGAGATGCGGTGAGTGCGAGAAGACATTCCCAAATAGAGTAAGGTTTCAGTTACAACCGAGAAAGTCTTCTTAGCCAAAAGGGTAATATCTTCGACTTCATGTTTCAGAGACGATAGACGCTTGTCATCATGTAGAGTTGACTTCTTTAAAGTGAAATCCGATGAAGATATTTTGACTAGATATTTCAAAAAAAAAATCTAGATAGGACTGTACATGTCATAATTCCATGTTTTGGCTAATCTTGATTTTTCACTTTTGACAGACTTCAAAGTCGCCGTTTGTTCTTCAAGGCGCCGTAGAAGCTTGCTTATCCGCTTAACTAACACTAAATGCTTCTAAACAACCTTGATTCTAAGACAATTGCCACACTAATCGATGCACGCTACCTTTTAGCCTTGTTCAATAGAATCGAAAGATGACTCAACCAAATTTTAGAACCTATGGGAGTCAACAATCTCCTCCTATTTGGTTGATGTCATCATCTCGACTACTAGCGTCATGCAATCGAGATAATAACATGCAATGAGATTAAAGTCTTAAAGGATTTTTTAAGAAGAGCATGCCTCTTAGCGAAGTCTTAGTGGAGATAGCTAGAGTAAGTACTTACAAGATAAAAACATTAATATCAAGTACTAAGTAGAGCGGAGTTTAAATCTATGAGTGCATGAAATATAAAGATTTAAACACGAAGTTTAAATAGACCAGATTATGATACGATAGAGCAATTTAAACTTAAAAGAAACAAAAGTCATCTGTGATTAAACATGTTATTTAACAGCAGTTTTTCAAAACAGTTTTTCAAAACAGTATAGTTTGAAATAAAAGACATAGAACGTAATTACCAACATGTTCGGAATAGATGTGGTTGGGTGCGTCGACGTTCTAAGTAGTCTCCAACCCGATTCGGATTCGTCGTTGAGGCGCCCTCTTAGTCTCGCAATTACGTTCTTCTATAAGAGCTTGATTCAAAAGTGCGTAGCTCTCTCCTCCTGATGGCAAAGAACCCGCCTTTGCTCTGAAGCGGCCGCTTCATTTGCTCGTTCAATATGGCGAACAGCAGTGAAGTCAGCAACTTCACGTCTGTGGATGATAGCTCGTGCCAATTCGGTCTTGAGCTCGTCAAAGAGGGCACGAATGCTGATCTGCAGAGAGTGTAGCATGCCCATGAGAGATGCCTGGTCTTCAACAGAGAAACCGAGTAGTGAAGGCTTGAGCGGTATCGCTCACCACCGATGATCAACAATCTTTCCAATATCGAAGATTATAGCATGAATGGCATTTAAGCCATAGCTTAGTACTTCGATTTGCTGGGCCATGGAGGATACTGTGATGTTGAGCCGTTCCAGGTTGGCATTATTGGTGTGAAGGAGGTCGAGAAGAGCAGGGTCAGCAGTGTTTGAAGGAAGGAAAGAAGGGTTGAGGTTGGCGAGATATGGTAGATATGGGTTAGGGCGAAGGGTTAGGAGCGAGTTTGGAGAGGAGGAAGAGAGAAGTAGGTTGGTTAGCAGCAGAGGTTAAAGATGGAGGAGAAGAGGTCCTAGAATCAATTTCAATGTCGGTGGGTGAGCTACTAACATAGGAAGAAGTAGAAGAGGAAGAGAGGCTTCTAAAAGATAGGAGGGAAATGGATAATCATGTAATAGAATGAAGTTAGGAGGAGAGTCAGAAGGGTAGAGAAGATCAGAAATGGAAGAGAGATTAAAGAGAAAGGAGTGAGTAGCGGAGATATAGAGGGAAATAGAATTTGGTATAAGTCGGCGAGAGATGGAGATGGGGTAATGTCTTGGGAGATAGGAGGAAAGATTTAGGTAGGAAGGCTGTTTGGTGAGAGTAGAGTGGATAGGTG
>CM028383.1:95584485-95630025 GCA_013146195.2 Codonopsis lanceolata
TTTTGTTTTTAGTTCTAAATTTGGCTGGTTTATTGCTTTGGGGTTGTTAAGAATTGAGATTAATAGTAGGTTTGTATTTTTTTTTTTCATTTTACAAATACAAACAAGTGTTAAAATAAAATGACGGACAAAAAAAAAAATTAAATTTGTATTCGATGTTTGTTTGATCTTTGATGTAAATTATAAAAAAAATTGTAATTATGTCTTAGTCTAGGCCAGCCTATTATCTCTGATGCATACATTCTAGTCCCTGGCGCTAGGCGCTAGTGTCTTGCCCCAACAACTGCTTCTTTATTTTTTAGAACCTTGCAAATAATCTCTCTCAACTATGGGTCGAGTTCGAATAGCGCCCTTCAACTACTATTTTTTTTAAATTGCATCTTCTATTTAAGCGTTAGCGTTTCAATTGACGAAATCAGATATACTGTTATCGTGCCATGGGCACGAGCACAAAGATCTAGTATATATATAATGACAAAGGTAAATTTCTCCCTCCAAAATCTCACTTTTGAATGATTGACTTTAGAGTTATTATTTCACTCGTTCTCTCTCCTATCTTTTCTGGTTGTATTTCACTTTCTCTCTCCCGTCTCCTTCGTATTTTATCTCTCATCACCACCATCACCCATTTTTTAATTATGTTTAAACAATTTTCTCTCTTTAAACATAAAAAATAGTAACTAAAACAAAAATAATAGTTTCGGAGTCAAGAAAACAAAAATATAAGAGGTTAGTAAAATAAAAATAATTTATGGAACAAGTCTCTATAAAAATAAAAATTACAGAATCAACAAAACAAAAATAATTTAATGCATAGGTCAGTAAAATAAAATAATTTACAGAACAAAAGTTTAAAACAAATTCTTAAAAGTATATATGTAAAACAAAAATACGTTCGTAAAATAAAAATATTTGATGGAACAAAAATAATAGTGACAAAGTCAATAAAAACAAAAATAATTTAAACTGAGGTTACTAAAATAATTTAAAAAATACGGAATTTTTTTTTAAAAATTCTTAAAAATAGCTATGTAAAACAAAAATACATTAGTTAAATAAAAATATTTGATGGAGCAAAAATAATAGTTACTGAGTCAATAAAACAAAAATAATTTAAACTGAGGTTAATAAAATTATAAAAATAATTTACAGAACAAAAATTTAAAACAGATTATTTAAAATAGTTATGTAAAACAAAAATACGTTAGTAAAATAAAAATATTTGATGGAACAAAAATAATAGTTACAGAGTCGTCAATAAAACAAAACAAATTAAACCGATGTTATCAAAATAATAATAAAAAATTAAGGAACAATTTTTTTTTCCGTAAAACTAATTATTAAAATAAAACAAAAATAATAGTTACGAAGTTAATAAAAAAATATATAATGTAAGTTATTAAAATAAAAATAATTTATAAAACAAAAATAATAGTTAACGGTAAAAATAATTTCGTTATTTTGATTTTAGCTTATTTTCTTAGAAATTTTTTTATTCATAAAATACAAATATAATTTAATAAAAGTAATCATTCAAAAGGAAGAACTTATTTGAGTTCAGATTCTATTTGCAGTACGAAAAAAATTCAAGTTTATTCGAAAACAGTCATTATACAAAGTTTTTGAATAGAATAAAGTGTTCAGGTTTGTCAGACCATGAATTGACACTTAAAATTAGTGTTCCAGTAATATTATTGAGAAACATTGACCATGCTGTAGGGTTGTGCAATGGAACAAGACTAATCATCATAAATCCCAAGATTGTCATTAACTCTATCCGATATAATACTGTCTTTCAAGTTCCAGAGAAGACAATTTACATTACTGGCATCATATGCAATAACAATTAACAAGTGTCATAGTTAATAATATGTATGTCTCTTTTTGAAAAACCAGTATTTAGCCATGGACAATTATATATCGTAGTTTCTAGAGTAACAAATTATTTTAGTTTGAAGATATTGATATGCGGTGAAGATGAAAAACCAACTAATAAACAACAAATGTTGTGTATAAGGAAATTTTTTACAATCTATAATGATTAGTGATATATTTATATATAATTATTATTCAGACACGTGGTTGCTTATTCATGATTGTTTTGCCAATATTTCATTGAAGTATGAAAAGCCTTTACATATTTTCTTCAAAAATCTCTACATTTTTAATTAAACATTAATTCATGAACTTGGGGATGTGGTTAACGTTTATGTTCAACAAAAACTTCATGAATATATAATCGTCATTTACATGATGCCTTCATAATATAGTCATGTTCAACAAAAACTTCATGAATATATGAAAGTGTGCATTCATTCCAATGTGATTTATTGAGTTAAAAACCCATAAAAATAGTCTATTGAGTGGTAAATATAGAAGGTGGGAGGGAGGATCAAATAAATTCAGCTACCTATGAAGCACATTTATGAGCCTTGCAAATGAAGAGATGGGATTTCTAATTAGTTTTGTAAAATGTTGAAAAATTATATTATTATATAGTTCTTTCGGCCCGTTTCTGATGATAATAAGTACTTGAGAAATTAGAGGAAACTAATTACAATAATGTTCCAAACTGATCAAAAAGTCCACTGGTCTGAACTCAGAAAGCTATGACAACATCTGTTGCAGAGGTTCATTTTGGTAGAACTCAAATGGGCCACATAATCGACAAATATTAGTCTCCGCGTTGTTTTCAGTTTTTTTGTATTCTTTCATTACCCGCCCAACGTTCGTAGCATGTGCTCCCCTGCTTTCGTAGAATAAAAATTGTTCATCACTCCGATTATCCTACCATTTGACTCGATATATTTACGTGAATTTGAGACCATCTTCCATATTCCTAAGGGATTGCCTTTGTTGAAAACCAATCGATGCAGGTTGGTTCTCACCAAGTGAGTAAAAAAAAAACCATGAATAGCCTCTCGGAAATTGTAGATATAACTGTGCGAATGTTGTGGGATGGTCATTGTAGAGAGCTGGGCGATATTTGATAGCAACCGGTAAAAGAAATGACATTTTGTTTGGCTGAGCATTCTGTAGACTCAGTAGTAGTGGGTCTAGATAAAACCTGATGATCTCCAACCTAGTAGGGGCAAACCTAATCCCATTCAGGCGTAATCAATTCACACCTTGGTGCCCGGACAACTCCTGGTCCAAATGAGGCAGGTTCTAGCAATGCGCCTCCTCGACTGAACAATGTGAACCGGCGGCATAATCCTTGGGAACCAGAAGAGGTTGTCCCTCCCCCTCAAACTGGATGGGGCACTGCCCTTAGTAATAATAGTGCTGGCCCAAGTAATACAGTTGCTCAAAAAATGGGGATGCTGACGATGAGGAAGAGGAGGACACTTCAGATGGTTCTCATGCTGACGAGATTGGAGCCTCTTCGGCGCCTCGCAGAAGGAGTATATGCATGGTCCCGTTTACGCAGCAATCGATGAACCACACCTGGCCGGCCGTAAATGAATGATAGTTTGGGGGAAACAAGGGGACAGAGGTAGCAAGATAATAGATATGTACAAGCAACAAATGCATGATCTAAATATCTTAAGCAGTTATTCCTAAGTTGCACCTTATAACCTTAAATTATATATATATATATATATATATATATATATATATATATATATATATATATATATATATATATATATATATATATATATATATATATAGTCGTGGGTTTTTTTTGTCAATCGAGACTCTGCATGCTGAAGACATTATAAAATGAAGATGTCTAATATTAAGACCAATCACATATTGTATTAAAAATAATCGACGGATCCGAGGGTTCAAAAATACGAGAAGCTTCATGAGTAGATTATTGGTGCATTTGGAGACTTCCGAGGGTAGATTATTTGGGTAAAGCTTTGGCATTTTAATCCGTAATCATGTTTTTGTTTTTGAGCAAAGTTTATAAAGTAAAGGGTTACATGGGGAAAGTTTATAGTGTTACATGAACTATGAAGAACAAGGGCATCATTGAAATGAACTAGGCCAAATTGAGGATTACACCTTAAATGTCTGTCAATTCAATTTCTCTCCCCTTTATCCTGGTTAGGCACTAATCAAAAGGTTTGCAACGCTTCTTCTTTCAGACACATAATTAATCTTTATTTTTCTGAAAGAACACGTGTTGACACGATAACGCTTCTTCTTTCAGACACATAATTAATCTTTATTTTTCTGAAAGAACACGTGTTGACACGATACGATATAGGCGTGGGTGTGACGGCTCTACACTAACTTTAGTGCAAATCTCAATTTTTTGATGGGTACTCTATGATGTGGCACACTCTCATTAACTGGAGTGTTAGGACCCACAAAATATCCAACCAATGAGAGTATGTCATATCATAGAGTACCCATATTTTGGTGCAAAATGAGAGTGACCCTAGCATTGCCTGTAGAAACTCAAAAAAGTTTAGGAATAATGGCATAGCCTTTCCATTGATATTGTGAACATATTTATAGGAGTACAATACTTGCTACACAAGTTTAACCTAGAGAGTCTAAATACAAGAGGGATTAGGAAACCTAAATACAAGAGGGATTATGAAACCTAAATATAAGAGGAACTAGGAAACCTAAATACAAGTAAATTAGGAAAGTAAATCTAAAGATAATTATAATATATTACACATATATTATATTTACTAATACTATAAATATAATATATATTAAATATATTATATTCTCTTATATGCTCCCGCAAGATGGATCACCGTTAGGAGAGACAAATCTTGTAAAGAATATGCGGACAGCGGGTAAGAGCCTGGTTCGCCGAGGAGACATGGTGTGCGCGATGAGCGAGCTGGTGAGGGAGAACTTCAGCGAGCTGGTGAGAGCCGGGTTTGCCGAAGAGTCCGTGAGGTGCTCGAGGGGCGAGCTGTTTGAGGGAGGACTGCAGCGAGCTGGTGAGAGCCGGGTTTGCTGAAGAGTCCGTGAGTTGCTCGAGGGGCGAGCCGTTTGAGGGAGGACTGCAGCGAGCTGGTGCGAGCCGAGTTTGCTGAAGAGTCCGTGAGTTGCTCGATGGACGAGCTGTTGAGGGAGGACAGCAGCGAGCTGGTGAGAGCCGGGTTTGCCGAAGAGTCCGTGAGTTGCTCGAGGGATTTGAGGGAGGACTAGCCGTGGAGAGCCGGGTTCTTTGCCGAGAGTCCGTGAGTTGCTCGATGGGCGAGCTATTTGAGGGAGGACTGCAGCGAGCTGGTGAGAGCCGGGTTTGCTGAAGAGTCCGTGAGTTGCTCGAGAAGCAAGTTGTATAAGGGAGGACGTCGAGCTTGTCTGCCGAGTCTGGTTTGCCGAGGATGCCAGAATTACTCGAGGAACGAGCGGATTAAGGAAGGGCGTGTGGGGAGAGAGGGGCCTCGAAGAGCTGTTGAGGGAGGGAGTTGGCGAGCTTGCCTTCCGAGGAGGGCAAGCTGGGTTTGCCAAGGAATCTAGATTCTGCGCAAGGAGTAGGCTGGGTTAGGGAGGGCGTCGGCGAGCTGATCACAGCCGGGTTTGCGGAGGAGTCCTTGGGGTGCTCGAGTAACGTGAAGAGGGTATTGACAGGTGGTGTGAGAAGCAATGATGTGCCAAGGTGTAAGAGGGGCGTGTGGTGTGGTGGGATGAAGGTTTATGGGTGCGGAAGTTTGGTTGAGGGTGACTGAGGAAGATCCTCGGCGAGCTCGTTAGAGCTTGGTTGGGCGAGGTGTCCTTGTTATTGCTCAGGGGGGGGGGGAACTTGGCGTTGCCTGGGCGATGGGTGCCGAATCTAAACCTTGGGTTTGGTGGTCGATCCGGTTGGCGCCGCGGATTCGTGGAAGGAAGATATATGGCGGCAGAAGGTTTGGTTGAGGGTGGCTGAGGAAGGTTCTCGGCGAGCTCGTCAGAGCGTGGTTGGCCGAGGTGTCCTTGTTATTGCTCAGGAGGGGGGCCTTGGCGTTACCAGGGTGATGGGTGCAAGATCTAAGCTTTGGGTTGGGTGGTCAGATCTGGGTTGGCACCTGCTTTGGTGGGAGGAAGGTATAAGGAGGCGGAAGGTTGGTGGTAAGAGGTGCTAACGCCGAGGAAGGTATAAGGAGGCGGAAGGTTGGTGATTTAGGGTTAAGAGGTTGCCAAGATAAAGAAGGGGCGGCGTTGGCAACAGCGTTGGTGGGTAGGTTTATAAAGGCAGAAGGTTGCTAATGGAGAGGCGGCTGAGGAAGGACCAAGGCGAGCTTGTCAAAGCTTGGTTGGCCAAGGTGTCCTTTTGTTGCTCAAAGAAGAGAAGGGGGTGGAAACCGGCTTGGCCGTATAGAGCCGCCAGATCTGAACGCCTGGTTTGTTTGGTTGGCGGCATGGAAGGAAGTGTTAGGGTTGAGGAAGTGTTGGATTGGCGGAAGATGGTGGTTGTAGGTTTTAAGAGCGAGGCTCTGATACCATGTAGAAACTGATAAAGTTTAGGAATAATGACATAGTCTTTCCATTGATATTGTGAACATATTTATAGGAGTACAATACTTACTACACAAGTTTAACCTAGAGAGTCTAAATACAAGAGGGATTAGGAAACCTAAATACAAGAGGGATTATGAAACCTAAATACAAGAGGAACTAGGAAACCTAAATACAAGTAATTAGGAAAGTAAATCTAAAGATAATTATAATATATTACACATATATTATATTTACTAATACTATAAATATAATATATATTAAATATATTATATTCTCTTCTATTGCCCTTATTCAAATCATAGCCTCCACACATGGAAATTAATTTCTTGTTTTTTAAGCAATATCCATATATTTTTTTAAAATCGTGAATTGGAGGTCCCATGCGAATTGTAAAATTTGATATAGACCATGAACCGAATTATATATCGAAATGGTGATTCAAATAGATCATAGAAAATGGTAATTAATATACAAAATTTCGACTTGATTTTGATTTGAAACTAAATAGATCTTCGTGCCAATGCTTATGGCATGGTGTTAGTATATATGATTTCGTCAATTGAAATGATAATGTCTAAATAGAATGTGCGATTTTTTTTTTTAAAAAGTTACAGTTGAAGAGGTACATTGCTTCAAGTGATAGTTGAAGAGCGCTATTCGAACTCGACCTATAGTTGATTGGGGTTATTTGTAAGAAGTTATATGTAACTGACCTATGACCGTTTGATTTTGCGGCTGAAATCAATTCCCACTGTCAGATAGCATCAGTCAATCAACTGAGCTCTATTGTGAGATTATATTAATGTAAGAGTGATGTTTTATAAGTGGTGATTGTTCAGAACATAATATTAATTGTAGGGGGTGACTTTGTAATATAGAGTTAAAAGTGGATAACTATTCTCATACATGTGCATGTGAGGGTGAATCACAATCGTTAATTTTTTTTAAGATAATTTAATCTCAACCTCTAAATAGTTTTAGTCAATTACACATATATGAGTATGAGCTCTATTGTTATGAGCATCATAACGCCTTCCTTGTCAAAACCATGCCTTTCATGGCGCATGAAGGTGCGTCCAAGACCCAACATAATTCTAGCTTCTAACATCAAGTCATACACACTAGCTATAAGATCCAAATAATCAATTTATGATATTTTTTTTATACAAGTAAACTGATAATCTTAATTATCAATACCTAATATGTAAATGCCAAGTTCATTCATGATATGCTATATAATATTGTATCATAAGCGATTTTTTTTTTTTTGGAAGCAGGGCGGCACCTGCGGAATTTATTAATAAGAGAAAAGGAAAACAAACTTGAGGGGGACAACCAGCCTAACCCTTTGAACGGGGGCACAAAGGAGCCTTACGTCTAAAAGGAGATACATGAATAGAATTTGACAAACTAAAAAAAACCAAAAAAATAACCAATCAGATAACAAATCACTTTTATAGGCAAGCAGAACATCTTTAGGAATATCTCGAATGTCAAAGAAGACTTGTCTCGATTGATGACTATGAGCCTCAGCGGCCAAACGATCAGCAACAAAGTTTTGTTCCCGGAACACGTGATTCAGACTATAGGATGATAAAGCTTGACGACACTCCCGAAGATCATACTCATAAAGCCAAGGAGTGTTATGATGCCCGACAATAGAATTAACTGCCGTCAACGAGTCAGATTCAACCAGGACCTTATCCAAAGGAAGGGATCGACACAGACGAAGACCATCTTGAAGCGCCATAATTTCCGCGAACACATTCGAACCAGAACTGTAAAAATTGGAAAAAGCAGCCACCAATTCCCCCTTTTCATTCCGAATGATACCCCTCCTGAGCACTTACCCGAAATACACGAGCCGTCAGTATTTAGCTTGAAATAATTAGCCATCGGAGGGAGCCATTTTAACCAGCGACCTACCCTGATCCGAACCTCCTGGACAGGAATATGCAAAGACTAAATCGCCATAAGGCCTCCCAGCCCACTAACTGACCAAGGACAAGTGAGGAAAGCTGAATCCTGAAGATGCAGAATAGTTTTCCGAAATATCGACTCCGTTTGCATGGGAACATTCTCGAAAATAGCAGTGCATCTCGCCTTCCATATCTCCCAGAAACCGAAAACAAAAATGCCAAGCAAACATGACCCCAATTGTTGTCTGATCGAGACCCCAGTCCAAGATCGGAACAGATGGGGAATATCACTAAATTGACTAATTTTCCGAAATAGGCGAGCCAGACGAGACCAAATCTCCCTAGAAACTTCAAAATGCAGAAAAAGGTGCTCAATCGACTCACATTCAGGTTGAGAGAAGCAGCAGACACATTTAGACGCCAAATGAATAAACCGGCCTTGAAGCCGATTATCCACTAGAAGATCCCCCATGCATCAATCTCCAAATAAAAATACTAACCGTGATCGGAATCCATGGCTGCCATATCTTGCTAGCCCAAGGAATTTTCGGGCTGGGAGGGCGAATATAATTCCAATAAGCCGAAGACTCGAAGCTGCCAGAAGAAGTTAAAGTGAAGATGCGGCGATCTTTGATGTGATCATAACACTGAATTTTCAGAATTTTCTCATGAAGATCTTCTGGAACAAGATGGCCAATGTCATGAAAGCTATGTAAAGCATCCTTAACAGAAAGATTAATGTCCAAAGGGAGAGGACCTTGAAGTCGCGTGCCGCACCAATTCTTGTTCCAAAAAGAGATATTGCCTTCCCCAACAATCCACCTACTACACAATTGCACATGGCCAAGTTGAGAAGTAACAGCCCGCCAAGATAGAGAGGATTTAGCTTGACTATGTAACCCATCAACATTACTGTACTTGAGCTGACAGAAACGAGCCCAAAGACTCTCACCATTGAGGAAACTGCAAGCCAACTTTGCATGAGCCGACGCCATCACATGATGCAACGAGCGAACACCAAGTCCTCCTTCATTAAGAGGGCGACATATTCTATGCCAAGCCACCCAATGAGCCCGATGCTCACCATTAACACTCCAAAGGAACTCAGCCATAGCCCGCTCAATACGAGAAAGAACCAATTTAGGGACAGCGATAGCATATAGCAAGTATATGGGAATGCTGCAAAGAACCGATTTGAGCAACATAAGCCGAGCACCAAAAGACAAGAGCTTAGCGTGCCACCCACTTATACGCTTCATGATCTTTAATTCCAGATCCTCAAAGTAGCGCCTTCGTAATCTGCCCGTAAAAAGGGGAACACCGAGATATTTTAAGGGCAGCATCTTATGAGTGCACCCAGACCAGCCATGAATAAGAGAGATGCGACGAGAGGAACACCCCTTGGGCACATAAAAACCACTCTTACTAAGGTTAATAAGTTGTCCTGAACTATGCTCGTAATGTTGCAAAATTGACCTTAGGCCCAAAATCGATGATTTACTCGCGTTACTAAAAATTAACATGTCATCCGCATATAGAAGGTGAGAAATTTGAAGGCCACCCCACCCATGGTGAAACGGTAGAAAAATACCGTCCCGAATCCCTCTATTAAGATTAAAGGATAAAATATCTTGAGCTAAGAGAAATAGAAGCGGAGAAAGAGGGTCTCCCTGTCTAACCCCCCCAGTAGAATGAAAAAAGCCATGAGATTCACCATTAATGCGAATGGAATACCATATATTATCAAGCAACCGGCAAAATAACCCTTGCACGTCCTGACTGAAACCAAAAGCTTGCAAAGCTCGGATCAAGAAATCCCATTCAAGACGATCGTAGGCCTTTGACATGTCAAATTGAAAAATAATATTTCCCCCTCTAGACTTCAGATCTAACCGATGAACAAGCTCATTAGCTAGCAAAACATTCACCTGAATACTACGACCCTTCACAAAAGCTGTCTGTTCCGGAGAAATCAGATTTGGTAATAAGAGAGCAAGCCGACTAGCAAGGATGCGAGAAATAATTTTACAAGTAAAATTACACAAACTGATGGGCCTAAGATCCCCAAAATCCTCCGGGTTATCCACTTTCGGAATCAAAACTAAAGCCGTGGCCGTCATGCCTCTAGGGAGTTGGTGCCCCGAAAAATAAGAATTAATGGCTGCCAAAACATCATTTTTAATAATCGGCCAACATCCCTGAAAGAACCAACTAGTGAATCCGTCCGTACCAGGAGAGCTATTTGGGTTAAGATCTGTGATAGCATCAAAAACTTCTTTTTCAGAGGGTGTTTGTAACAGACTCGCAGAGGGTGTTTGTATCATAAGCGATAAGTGATGAATGATAGGTTTGTTAACATTGTTGTCAATAGCGGGATGTCACGCCCCAAACATGTCCTAACTGAGCCCCAGTCTGAGACATGAACCCAACCAACCAACACAAGTAATAAAGACTTTGAATAATAACTTAGAAGGCTTTTTTTTTCTGAAAGTACGCAATCAAATTTAAACAGAGGCATAAAAGACTCAAAAACTGATTTACATAAAATCCCAAGTTAAACACTACATATTTCCAAAAAAAACCACAATTCCCAAAAGAAGACTACATGTGATGTCTTATTACACGATACAAAAGAAGTACTAGAAATTGTGGAAGCTACCCAAATGACTTCAACCACCAACTAACACTCCATGAACTCAAAGGCGCTCACCGTCTCGCTTGACTTTGATCAAAGCAAAACAAATAGGACGGGGTGAGTCGAAACTCAGTAGGGTTCAGTGTGCTTATATATGTTTTGCATGTATGCAACATGATAACATGCTATGAGATTTAGCGATGCATACAACTCAATATAGATATCACAATTTGTTAAAAGTATTCGAATAACACATGGAGTTGACATGTAGATAATTATTCACACAAGTAGTATACCGGATTGAGATACATCTCCAATCAACCGTAAATCCCAAACTCCGCTTGTTAACTCGAATACGATCACAATGATATTCACAATTAATCCCAGGAAGTTAATCACAAGGCAATGTCCCTACAACACGGCAGTCGTGACCAACAAGACAATTACCTCAAAATAAAACATAAGGTAGCGTTATATAAACTTTAGTCATGGCTGTGACTAAGGGGGTTGAGACCAATCAAACTCTGCTGCTAACCGGCGCTGCACTCTGCCCAGGCCGTGCTCATGGTAGAAAGTTGTTTGACGCTCAACAAAATCACAAGATGTTGTTCTCAATCACAAGGTTGTTCTCAAATACAATTCCAACTTGATATTATTCACAAAAGCCCAACGATTCTCAATCCATGATTATTCTCAAATTCTCAAGTCGACCTTTCTCGAATTAGGATACAATGACTTATAAAGTAAAGTCATTGTTACCTATTAATATGTTAATCACAAGTTCTTGTAATGTTCATATAGTTCACCAATAATTCCATGAGATTATTCCAACCAAATTTTTAACATTAATACCACATCTCAAATATTCAACATATATTCATAACCATTACCACCAGGTAATTCAACACATAATTCATCCAAAAATACCAATTCCATAAGTGTGCCAATTTCATCACAACATCATATAGACTTCATAAATCACTTCTACAAGCATAAATATTCATGAATGAAACATCTATAAGTAAGAATCCCCCTACCTCAAATATGAAGAATTTGGAATTGTAAATGCATGTAGGAGATAATGGGACCAAAATGTAGTCCTAGTCGTGGGAAACAACTTTGATGAAGACCAATTAGGTAAATGATCAAGGATGAAGCCTCAAATCCAAGCTCCAAGCTAGAAGAACTCAAATCTCCCTAATCTCACCTTCAATAGGTGTCTTTGTGTGTGTTTATAATCTGATATAAGTCAACTCTCTTGGTTCAACTTGGGTCAAAGTCCTTTATATAGTTGTTGACTAAATTGAGAAATGACTAAAAAAGGTTTAATGAATGACGGGGTAATGCGGTCGCTTCATCATGGCAATGTGACCGCATCCCTCAACAATGTCATCGCTCTTCCCAAACACAATGTGACCGCACTAAGTGTCGGGACTTCTACAAAATTCAGATACTGGAATGCGGCTGCTTTATCCAAGCGAATGCAACCGCTTCCTCAAGCAATGCGGTCGCTCTTAAGGGTGGAATGCGACCGCGCAAGATACTAAGAGTTCTACAAAAATTAGACCCCTCGATGTGGTCGCTTCCCCAGGGTGGATGCGGCTGCGTTGGGTCCTGTTACCAGATTTCTACCAAGTTAACAAAAATTGACCCATAACCAAAACACAACCACAATGTACCAATTCAAACAAGACCAATTCATGCTTCCCCAACATAACATACAAATGGCCAACTCCTAAACCACAATATACCAAGTATGCAACATGCTCAAACTAGTCAATATACAATATACTACATTTTGAAATTAAACTCCAATTTATCCAACCAACACATTTCTAACAATTCGAACATATTATCATCATATAACGCGCAAAATTATAACATAAGAGTTTTTTGAAAATTCCTGAGTGTTACAAGGGTTGTCCCTAAGCAAGTGCGAGATGCGCGACCGCTCAAGGCCCCCAAATTTAGAGGACCTCACAACACACACACACACACATACACACACACACACATATATGTATATATTGAAATATTTGTATCTTTTTGGCTTCTTTTTAATTTGGGATAAATTCAGGCCAGTCCACTTTGGAAAGTTTTTAACCGCTTTACATTCTGATATTTTTTCGAAACTAGAAAAATGCACTCATGTTTCACGATGCAAAATAGCATGCATCATCATTAGGCCTGACAATTATAACTCATTACCCATTAACCCACCCAACCCAACCCACTAATTACAACCCAACCCAACCCAACACATTAATATTTTTAGGTTGAAGTGGGTAACCCATTTCAACCCAATAATATTAACGGGTCGTGTTAAAGCGGGTCGGACCCATTACCCATTTCGACCCGTGCCTTTTTATGCTATGAATTTAAGCTTTTTTTGGGGGGGGGGAAATTGGGTTGAGACGGGTCAACCCGCTTTAACCCATTACCTGTTTCAACCTGACTCGTTCCAATTTCAACCCGTTTGACATTTGGGTTCTAACGGGTTTTGACCCGTTTCAATCCATTACCTATTCTAACCCAACCCACCCAATTACCAAGCCTAATCATGATGCACAAAGGTGTACGCCGTTTAATATCAATTGATGCATCGGCTTATCAAATGATGCATCACGATGCATCAAAAGTGCCATTTCAGGTTTCTAAAAAATATTGGAGTGTAAAGTGGTTGAAAACTTTTAAAAGTAGACTGACCTATAATTTTTCCCTTTAATTTTAGGGTGAAATTCTGGCCAGTCCCTTTAGCAAATTTTGCCCCCTCCAGTCCACCGTTCTTTTTTTTTCAACTGCAAAAGACTATTTTCGAAATAAATGTTCCTAACACCCAAAGTCAAAAAACACTGTAAATTTCTTCTTCTTCTTCTTCTTCTTCTTCTTCTCCATCGTCATTGAATTAGTTCGCCTGAAGACGCAAAAAAAATATGAAGAGGAAAGTGTTGGAAAAGAGACTAGTTCGAGTCAACTGCTACAATCTAGTAATATATTAGATATTGTTTGTTTTCTGTAGATATTTGTATTATCAGATAAGTATAAATCTGATAGTAACTGATTTAGATAAGTAGATGATAATTACTAACTTATTTATTCGTTCTTATTGGACTAAGATGATATACTCCTATAAATATAGCTCTTCATGAAAACTGAAAAAGATGAGATTATTAATAAAATTCTCTCTTATTTTTCAAGTGAAAGAGAGTGGGGAGTTGGAGAGTAAAGAAGAACAGTGATTACTACGATCGGTTTCTTTACCATCCTAACTTTCCACTCTTTTACTTATTCATATCATGTTATTGGTGTTGTTGTTGCTTTTCATCATTGTGTTTTTGTGATTCAAAATAGATTTATTTATGTGTTGCTATGCATGTAAATTGTTCGATGAAATGTCTCAATAATTTTTTTTCGTTGTTTAACACTTTTTTGAATCTGGATGCATTGATTTTGTATCACAATGCATTATTTATGAATCGTGATGTATCTATTTAGATTGGAGATGCATGAAAGATGCAAATAAATTTGAATTATTTGTTGATTGAGTACTGGAAAGAAGATAGATGAATGTCTGTTTTATAACGATTTTTGCATCACAATGCATCAATTTTTGCATCCCGGTAAATAAAATTGGATTATTAATTAAAATTTATTTTTGCATCGCGATGAAAAATTGGACTTGGAAAATAAAATTGAGGTCAAATTACAAATTTCTCCCTAAAGTATACAATCAATCCCAGATCACTACCCAACATATTTTATCCCAATTTGGTAACTGATGTCCATTTGCGTCAAATAGCTACCTAGGACCTAACTTAAGTGTGTCTGAATTAATGTTTTTCACTAACAAAAGTTGGCCCTATGTAGCTATTTGACACAAATGGCAACATCAGGTACCAAATTGACACAAACCTTATGTTGGGTAGTAATATGAGATTGGGTGTATACTTTGGGGAAAATTTGTAATTTGGCCTAAAATTGAATTAGACAATTTTAAAATTGATGCATCCCGATGTAAAAATGCCAAAATGGATTAGGTAAATAATATTGATTCCATTTAAATTTATGCATCGCGATGCATTTCAACAGCGTGCTTCAGACTCATTAAGGGTATCGTAGTGATTATGCCTCAAAAAGTGACTTTTTACGGTTGAAAAGAAAAATACGGGTCTGGAGTGATTGAACTTTGTAGGAATAATTGCAGGCCGGTACCTTTTGAAAGATTTCGAACCGCACAAGTTCCCTATTTTTTTTTGTAACCGCTAGAGTCCATTTTCATAATATTTTTTCTAAATTGCCCCTCCCAACAAATAGAGAACGAAGTCAACTTCCCATTGGGTGTTGGTTGAGCAAGCTTTTTTTCCTGTAATGACTTACGAATGACATACAATGAAAAAGCTTGTCTAGAAATCTACATGCAGGCAACTCGTGATAAATT
The DNA here is from genome assembly GCA_013146195.2 of Codonopsis lanceolata. Taxonomy (NCBI): domain Eukaryota; kingdom Viridiplantae; phylum Streptophyta; class Magnoliopsida; order Asterales; family Campanulaceae; genus Codonopsis; species Codonopsis lanceolata. Next base: position 95,599,898 of record CM028383.1, read on the forward strand.
TTTAAAAGAAATACAACTCGTGTTACTGTACGTTGTCTACTTGGAACTAACAAAACCAATATCAATAGCGTATTTTTCTTTTTAGCGGTTGAAAAGAAAAATACGGGTCTGGAGCGATTGAACTTTGTAGGAATAATTGCGGACCGGTACCTTTTGAAAGATTTCCAACTGCACAAGTTCCCTATTTTTTTGTAACCGCTAGAGTCCATTTTCATAATATTCTTTCTAAATTTCCCCTCCCAACAAACAGAGAATGAAGTAAACCCGTTGGGCGTTGGTTGAAAAAGCTTCTTTTCCTCCGCCATTTTTCCTGTAATGACATACGAATGATATACAATGAAAAAGCTTGTTTAGAAATCTACATGCAGACGACTCGTGATAAATTTTTTAAAAGATATGCAACCCGTGCTACTGTACATTGTCTACTTGGAACAGACAAAACCAACATCAATAGCGTATTTTTATTTTTACGATTGAAAAGAAAAATACGGGTCTGGAGCGATTGAACTTTATAGGAATAATCGCGGGCCGGTAACTTTTGAAAGATTTCCAACTACACAAGTTCCTTTTTTTTTTTTTTTTTGTAACCGCTAGAGTCCATTTTCATAATTTTCTTTCTAAATTTCCCCTCCCAACAAACAGAGAATGAAGTAAACCCGTTGGGTGTTGGTTGAGCAAGCTTCTTTTCCTCCGCCATTTTTTCCTGTAATGACATACGAATGACATACAGTGAAAAAGCTTGTCTAGAAATCTACATGCAGACGACTCGTGATAAAGTTTTAAAAGATATACAACCCGTGCTACTGTACATTGTCTACTTGGAACAAACAAAACCAACATCAATAGCGTATTTTTCTCCATTTATAAGGGTGGTGGAATTGATCCTTCAGAATGCAACAAAATATAAATATGATCTACTCAAGACCTGCATTGAGCAGTTACCGATTTGCTTCTCATCACAAAAAAAGCAATCAGCCTTCCTCCCCAAACTCCTGGGTAAACCTGTTATGCACCTGAAGATATGGTTTGCTCACTGTGGGCGTCGAAGTCTTCGATGTGGGCATCAGAATCTTTGATGTTGATGTCATTCATTTTCAGAGTCTTCAATGTGGGCATCGTTCATTTTCGGAGTCTTCGATGTGGGCGTCGAAGACTCTGATGTGGACGTCAAAGACTCCGATGTAGGTGTCAAAGACTCTGATGTGAGCGTCGAAAAGTGTTATGGAAGGGACCTATGCACATGATTCAACAATGTGAAGAAGTCGTTGTGGGTAAAATAAAGGTGTATAGATTCCTAGTACTCTCGATAATTCGGTCATCAATTCAAGGTTGTGTGTATATGATTTAGAAATCTAAACTAATTTCTTGATACAATTCAATGAAAATCAGTGGCACCAACCGAGGAAGCTCCAAGTTTTTTGTTTTTCATTTCTAGAAGGAGGGCTTTTGCCACATCCGCTTTACTTGAATAGCATAAATACAGTCTTCTACGCAGCTTCTTCTCTTGTTCCAGACAGAAGTGAAGTCTTCTGTAAAACTACTTTCCTTTTTCTTATTAATTCATCTATGGCTATGTAGTTTTGTAGCCCACTTCCACAATTTTCAAATCTGATGAGAGTGTGTGAGAGATAGAGAAAGAGAAAGACATAGAGACTATTTTCATTCCCAATGTTTAATAATGATCGGTGAGAGATAGAGAAAGAGAAAGGCATAGAGGCTTTTTTCATTCCCAAGGTGTAATAATGACTGGTGAGAGAGAAAGAGTAACCAATTGTCATTAACGAGGGAAGATAAACGATGCCCAACTTTTGCATTGTGATGCCCAATTTTGGGCAGGGGCTTTGTGTGCGTGTCTTTTATTAATTAAAAGCATCTTCAACATTTTACCTCCAAAAATATCTCGGTTGAATAAAAAGAAAGTGGACTGAAGTGGTGATAATATATCTAAAAGGTAATGACCCGGTTATCACCCAACTTGGTTAAGGAGACCGACCCGCAATTATTCCTTAATTTTTTGGGGAGAAAAATTGGGCCCCTTTTTTTTAAAAAAGAGTACGCGTTCATGTTGTAATATTAATTTAAAATGGGTCGCTATTTTTATCATTAATAAAAGGTTTAAATAGCAATTTGGTCACCCTACTTTCTAGCTTTTTTCATTAAGATCACTATACTTTTTTTTTCTCAATTTAGTGGCTATACTTGGCAAATCAAGTCAATAAGGTCATTGAGGATTATTTCAGTTAGTTAGATGGACGGAAATATTTGAAATGACCAAAATACCCTTAATAATGTTAAGGGTTTTCATTTTAAAATGTTAATAGTTAAGGGGTCAAACTAAAAGATCAAATAATTAATATTTAATTTATAGCTAAAATCAATCTTTCTCCCTATCTCTCTCTCTCTCTCTCTATATATATATATATATATATATATATATATATATATATATATATATATATATATATATATTCGAGATGTTTCTATTCTATCGACATACAAAAACAGCTTAAAATGGATATTTCCAAGCAACAGTTGGACGAAATGATGGAGAAAGACGAATAACACAACAACTGATCATACATTAGCCAGTGGCCACGTCTGATCTGCTGCATTTATTTCACTGATCGAGCTGCTTTCTCGTGACAAAATTTCTATAAGCTTTGTCTGCAGCTCTGTTCACCATAATTAATTTCTTCATCTTACACGTCCCTTTGCTGACAAGCTCATTGTCTATAATGTACACAACCTCCCCATTTTTTTCCCCACATATATCCTATTTTCTTGCATATTTCCATAAGCTGTGCCACATAATTTTTTTTGGCATGTTTTTGGAGTGTTAACTGTTGAACTCCGGCCGAAAATGCTTCCCATTTCTATTCCCTGGGTGAACTCATTTATATGACCAACTCCATTCTCTCTCCGAAAGCGCACACCCTCAACCCATTGTTAGGAAATTCTTATTGGATTGGGCTTTTCATTGGCTATCCAATACTGGAAACCTAAATCAATCCCGCACATGTGATTGCCCAGAACTTTACTACCCCAGGAGTATAGATCAGATCCAACAGAGGAGAAAGAAAATTATCCGATCAACATTCGGAATGCTCTTATATCCTTAACAGGGGCATATATATTTTCCTTTATGAAATATATGCCCTGTATTCCTAACAGGGTTGTATTATGCTTATTGTTGACATTGGATTAAAAAATCCATCAAGTAATTCTCCAACATATAATGAGAAAAAGAAAATAGTGCTCCCTACATCCCTTTGCCCAAACCATCTGTCCCGAGAAATATGTCCCTTTTGAGAGTGATGATTGATGCCCACCCATTTTTCTGCAGCAATTTTTTCTCCAATTTTCAAGTACTTTGGATTCACTTCATGAACGTTGCAAATTACAAAGCACAATCGAAGGCCAACAACACGCCATTATTGATTTTTCGTTTCAGATAGGGTTTTGACATCTGGGTTACTCCATTTGTGGGGTTGCAAGCACTTCACCATCATTGCCATCAACAACAATTGAAGATGTGAGGTTAGAAATGGGTTTCAACTTTGAGCTCGCTGGCACCAAAATTTACATCGGGCAAGAGAGAGGGAGACTAACACTTTAAGAGAGAGAGAGAGAGAGAGAGAGAGAGAGAGAGAGAGAGAGAGAGAGAGAGAGAGAGATTGGTAGTGATGGTGTGAAATGGTGGAGAAGAAGAGAGAAAGAGTGATTGGGAAAAAAAGTCTTATGGGTTTGATTTGAGCGGAGAAGAAGAAGACCCCCAAAACTAAATGAAGTAATTGTATTTTTGGATTTTCCTAAAAGATTTAAAATTTTCATCTAATTATATGGATGGAGTGATGAACGTGCTAATTATGTCAAAGTGGAGTGATTAAATTGAGAAAAAAAAAGTAGAGTGATTTTAATGAAAAAAGGTGGAAAGTAGGGTGACCAAATTACTATTTAAGCCTTAAAAAATGTACTCAATGATTAAACTTACCTTATTTAGGTCTATTATAAAGAGAAAAAAGGAAAAAATTAAATTTATATGAGGAGTTCCGTAACATTGAAATTAATCGGTTCCACTTCTTCATACCCTCTCTTTCATTCTAATCTCTCACTATTTTTTAAGTTTCCAATTCACAGCTTGAGTTTCTTTCTTTGATCTCTCTAATTACAATAAGAATCAAAACAAAAAAGATATTTTCAATTTCACAATTTTTCAACAAAGAGAAGATGTTGGAAAAACGAGATTTGTTTTTTGTTGTTGATGATTTTGCTTCTCAAAATACTAGATGGACTAGGATTTTTAGTGATTATTTTATATTTATTTTGAATTTTTGGATTTTCAAGTGTTTTACTTATTGAAAATTAAATTTTAGCTTGATACAAATTGAATATACTTGAATATATCCAAGCATTGCCCTTACTTGATACAAATTTTCAAGTGTTTTACTTATTGCTCTAATGGCTTTAACAATTATAGTTTTGATAAAAATTGAATATACTTGGATATAAACAAGTTCTAAGATCAACTGATAATACACTTTAAATATGACAAACACACTGCAAATTGATCATTGAATTTGATTAACTTCAAGTAATAAAAATTGTTTGCAAAAATGATAAGTCAGTTAAGTTTGTCAAAACAATTAAGATTGCTAAATTGAGTTCAGTGGAGCGCAAATAGATTGAAACAATTATCTCAAGAAAAGTTATGATCGTATCTTGTGTGTGTGATTTATTGTGATGATTGATTGCAGCAGTTAAGTTCATGCACAAACACATTGTATAGCCATAAGCGAAAAGTAAAGAGTTTAGGGTTAGAGAAACTTGACACAAGGATTTCGGTGGTCTGAATCTCTTATCCTACATCCACGCAACTGGGAAATTGTTAAACTCAACAATGAACTTAGAATGGGGTTGTGATGCATATAGCTTCTATGGTCTAATTTGGAAATGTGTCGCAAAGGCTCAACAGAGTCATCTCTAGGGAAGAATTGAACATAACGAATACCATATTCAATCCCTACGATATTTGGAACTCGTTTGATTAAGGTTACTAGCTCTCGAGTTTGGTTATTAAGTGAACAAAGATGACACTTGCGTGATTACTTGATTGTAGGCAAATATGTGCTTAAACATGATTACTTAGTAGACTTAATGCATGCCTACTTGATTGGATGAGTTCTCTCTTGTTGAACTCGATATCTATTTGTTTACGACGAGTAAATATCTATTTGTGCATCACATTGAGTCCAACTGACAATTCTTGCTTGGTTAAGTCGATGGTGTGAGGCGATGCATCGCCTTCACGAATGCACCGGAGACCGTAAACACCCCTCCACTGTGGCCTCAGTGGGGAAGTAGCCTATTTGACGTATGCAATACGCACAACATTGGCTTGCTATTAGTCGAGTAGGTTCTCAGTATATCGATGTATCCATCGCAAGCATCGATGGCACGATATGGTTTAGCACTGTGTATTGCAGGAGCTACGCAGCGACACCAGTTTTATACTATATCCTACTTATGTGGTCATTACGCGTACTTATGTGACAAATAATGTGCTAAGTGAAGCATGATAATTATGTGCCTATAATTAATATGAATGATATACTATGATTATATCATGTTTATATATACTACCGAGCATTATGCCATGACATGTAGTTGCATTTTAGTAACATACTAAGTCTTTATGACTTACCCTGTTCCATTTGTTTTCCTTAGATCCAAGCCAGTCAGGCGGTTCTTGTTAAGCTATAATGTCCAAGCTAGTTAGCAAGAGTTCTTGGAGGTTGTTTTTTTGGGTCCTAGGTAGTTAGTCTTCTCTTTTGGCAAGGACGTTGGGAAAGCAAGTCATGTAGACTTAACTTGGGAACTTGTTTATATTATCTTATGCTACTCATAACTCGTAACAGTAACATTTAGTGTTTTGTGTGCAGACTAGTACGTCGAGCCTCGGTTATTTTATGGTTTGTCGCAGTTTACTTCAGCTAAGCACTTTGTTAGCTCTTATTTACTTTTGTCGTCTCCGACATGTCTTCAGCTGTTGATGTGATGTGGTCATGAGTTGTAGCCTAGTAGTATAGTTGTTGGGTTCCGGCTGTAATGTCACCGAAAACTTGTTTAAACTATTTTGTTTTTCCACCCTAGTGTAGCCGAGTTTGTTAGTCGTCCGCATTGTTGCGTCATGTGAATTTTGTATATCATATTTATGCATGCTTGTTCACTTGTTATTTGGGCGTTTGACTCAGGATTCCACATTGGAGTCCGGGTTGGGTGCCACAATTCTAGCTGTCATAATCACGTTTAAATATTTGGGCATGTATTGATTTGGCATAGCCTTATTAAAATATATGTGGTGTGAATACAAGTAAAATTGAGAATTTGGTGGATAGTAAAATTCTGAGAAATTTGAACTTGAAAATTTTGAAAATCTTGGAAATGTGGAGAATTTGAAAATTTGGATACTGAAAATTTCATGCATTTTTGTGGATTTTTGGTCTGAGGATTAGTTGAATCTTTGAAATTTGGAGTGTTTAATAAATTTATAAAATAATTGTTATACATAACGAGAATGTGAATGTGAAATGAGAGAATTGATTGACTACTTTAGTGGGAAAATATATTTGAAAGAGGCTCAATGAAAGAGCTAATAGAGTTTAGTATAAATATATGACTTAAATCGCAATTTGGTCACCTTAGTTTTACGGTTTTTGTATTAAGATAACTTTACTCTCTTTTGTTCTTAGTATAGTTTTTGTACTTGGCATTTGGTAATAATTAGGTCGCTTAGAGTCATATCCATTAGTTAAGTTTGATGGAAATATTGAAAAAGACATAAATGCCCCCTTTAACTTTGGTATGTAAAGTGAATAAGGTCTCGATCTATACTTGGCATGTAAAGTTAATAAAGTCACTATAAATTATCAAACTAAGAAAATAAATTACTAAGCTCACATATTTGTAAAATAAATACTAAGTTATCAATAAAGTTAATTTGTCTAAACTTCAACTATTTTTTTTCATTTCAATTTCTTATTTGACTTATTATAAGTTTTCTTTTTTAGAATATATACAAAATAAAGAAATAGTTAAAAAAAAATTATAAATGGAAGGCAAATTAAAAATCCACTTCGTCTAAAAAATGTTTTGAGTTCTCGAGGTTCAAAAAAAGTAAGAAAATGAAAATAAATAGTTATAATATTTATTTTTTAAAAGTTATAAAAATTAAACTACAATAGAGATAAGTTATTTATAAAGATAATTTGTCTAAATTTTAGTTTTTTTTTTAAATTTGTTTCAATTGCTTATTGGATGTATTACGGTTTCCCCCCTAATTCTATGTTAATATCAAATTATTAATTAACCTATATTATCAACATTCATTCTCTCTCCAAATATCTTTCATCTTCATCCCTTCCCACAATTTTTACTCTTTCCCAATCACTCAATCAGTAACCACCACCCCACCACCATCAGTACCAGTCTTCTGTCTCTACCCAATCTATTTCTCTTTACAAATTCTGTCCCGTTCTTCTCCATCTCACAGTCAAAACTACTAATGTAAAAGAATGCAATTATACTATAATTCCATACTTCAGTATATGCATGTGCATGGGTTTAAATAGACAATTACAGAGAATACAATCGGAGAGATAAGGATTGCATGGAATATAGATACAACAGTATCTTAAGAGATAATAACAACGCTAAGGTTGAGGTTGAGTACTAGACTTGGACTTCTCTTGCTTGTTGGATGACCGAGTCTCACACGGTTTAAGTACATGGTTCAATATCCCCCCCGCAAGATGAGGGTGGTCAATAGAACACGCGCAGCTTGTCCTGAAGAAACTTGAAGCGGGTTGAAGACAGCGACTTTGTCAAAATTTCGACGAACTGATCTTTAGTGGAGATGAACTGAACTATAAGTTCACGATGAGCAACTTGTTTCCGGAAAAAGTGAAAATCAATCTCCACATGTTTTGTGTGAGCATGGAACACCGGGTTTGCCGAGAGATAAGTGGCACCGAGGTTGTCACACCAAAGAACCGGTGGGGAGAAAGTTGGAACTTTGAGTTCGTGCAAAAGAGACCAGAGCCATGTCAACTCAGTAGCAGCGTCAGCAAGAGATTTATAATCGGATTTAGTGGAGGAACGAGCAACAATTCATTGTTTGCGAGATGACCAAGAAATGAGATTGGTTCCAAGAAAGATGGCAAACTCGCCTGTGGACTTACGATCATCGACACACCTAGTCCAATCGGCATCCGAGAAGGTCTGTGGTTGAGAGGAGGCATTTTTTGTTAGAAGAAGACCACAATCAACAGTGTACTTGAGGTATCGAAGAATACATTTGATAGTAGTCCAGTGAGAGTTGGTTGGAGCATGCATGAATTGAAAAGCTTTATTAACCGGGTAGGCCAAGTTTGGGCGAGTGAGAGTAAGGTATTGAAGAGCACCAACAGTCTGGCGAGACTTTGTTGGATCAGAGAAGGGTCGGCCATGATGTTTGGATAGTTTTTCCGTGGTACAAAGGGGAATGCGACAAGGTTTTGCACCAAGCATCCTGTTGCGGGTGAGAAGATCAATGATATATTGGCACTGGGTGATGTGCGCAAAAACACAACTCGGGCAAGAATACCCAACCGTATCAAGTAATAAAGTGTACCTAAGTACATATATCGATCCTACCGAGAATGTATGTAATTCTCACTCCAACTAAGTACCAAAATTAGGTTTAACTAATTATATTTGAGCGAAAAGAAAAGGAATTAAAATCTAAAAATATAAAAAAAAATCTAAGAAAGCAATTAGATTATAAACTAACGCGGAGATTGTTTGGTAACAACAAATCAAGATAAAAAGATAGGAGTGCAATATTTCTAGTCTAGCCGGAGTTTAATTTTAATCATCTTTTTGCTTTTCTTTAACTCAAGTCTTGGTAGTCAAGCGTACTATAATATTTGCTACGGGCTCTCGCAACGTATAGCAATTCTAGCTAAAACTTCTAGCTACGGGCTCTCGCGTCTTATAACATAGGAAAAAAATAGTCGCATGTCAAAGCAAACACCCAATGACTATCTACGAACGATCTCCTCTCGGTCTCACGTAACACAAACAATTATTGTGATTTTCGGAATTAATAGGACGAGCTCTTGCATCTTATCCTATAATTCTAGTGATCATTTAATTGTTCGTTATGCCATTAAAAGCATGAAGAATACACAATAATAACCAAACACATGGGTAATACATCGCAAAAAGAAATTCTCTATATTTTTTCTACAAATCATGTTGGTAGCCGAGATAAATAAAATTGGTTAACTACGGGCTCTCGTATCTTATAGTCAACCCTAACCTCCCGACCTCGTGAATGACTAAGGTGGTTCGATCACGTGTCAACCAAGTCTCACGATGGCTATCGGTGTGTCTCACAAAACACCAACTATTAAATTGATTGGTCTGAAATACAAAGTTAGCTCTCACGGATCCTAGGTATTTCTAAAATCATTTAATTAATTTTCAATCAATTAAAAGCTTTAGATCCACAAAATAATAACCTAATATGAATGTGTACTAAATAAAGAGAGAGATTAAATTAAATCGATCACTACATTTGACATAGAAAAATAATTGCATTCCATGAATAAATTATGCACAAACCAATTCAACATTTACAAAATTAATTAACCCAATAAATTAAAACAAATATCTCAAAATATAAGTTGAAAGAATTAAACCGAAGAATCGCGAATCTGAGGTTGAAATCTTTTGTAGATGCATCATTGGACCTTGATTTGAAGTTCCAAACCTTCAATGGTGATCAATTTGGGAGCAATGTCCCGAAATGTGGACTTCCAAAAAATGAATGAGGTTGGCTTGGAAGATTAAATAGGGAAGCAATTGGAGGCACAAGAAGGTAGGGGTAGTTTAGGCAACACAATAGAGTTTGGGGGCAAAAAAGGAAGGGAAAAATTTGTTGGGTCGCGGTAGGGGGGTGGGTTGGACCAGGCTGAAGGACGCGGGTCACCCATGGGTTATATGAGGCGACATGAGAGAGGGAAGTGGGTGGATTAGCGGACTGAAGGAGCATGATTGGGCCGGGGCAGACGCGGGTAAAGCTGGATCCGAAGAAGGCATGCAGGTCATGGGGTGGATAAGGTGGGGTGATGTGGCCGGCTTGGGAACCGACAACGCATAGGAGGAAAATTGTAACACCCCGCTCCTTTGTTAGCTCGGTTTGCGTGCCATACTCGCAGTTCTTCCTTTGTCGACTGTATGTTGGTGCGAGAGGGTCTATATATGTATGAGAGACCACATTAAGACCAAAACACTATTAAGAAATGCCATATAGTTGTTGACTTGCTAAAGTCACAAGTTGTGACTCGACGATAGTCGGAATGCGACGCGATTGAGGGTTTGCTTGCATTTTGCGTTCGTGGCCTCGGTTTGGTCCTAGACCTTTATATGATGGTTTATTATCATGTTTAGATGTATTAGAATTCAAGTTGGAGGTGTTCCTTAAGTCTATCGATGATTTGGAAGCATTGGAGATAGCGTTCGTCTCTATCGCGCAGTTCGGGGATCGAGTCGCGTAATCATCTCTCCTTTGGAGTTCTTATTTCCCTAGTTGTTATTCAACTTTCTAGAAGTATTCAAGCTTCTATATTAGTCCTTAGACTTTCCTTAAAGTCTCCTTTCATTGCTCGTTCAATTGCGAGTTCATTCGTCGTTCCGGTTGCACGTTGTTGCACCTCTTCCCGGATTCGTTCTGAGTTGTTTCAGGGGTCGTTGTGAGTGTTCTGTGGGAGTTCTAGACCAACTTTGAAAGGGGTTTGAACCTTGATTACTTTGGTTAAATGTTTGGGGGTCTTTTAGGTTGCATTTGGAGCCATTTTGGTCTGCCGGGCTTTCCCTCGCAAGGTGGAATGGCCTTGCCCCCGCAAGGTAACCAGAAAATCACATGTTGAGCATCCAGGGAGGATGCGGTCGCAAGGGGTATGGGACCATGCGACCGCAAGGTCCCCCGATTCTGGTTTTGCCTGTTTTGCTGCTTTACGATTTTTACACCTAAACCCCTATCCAAAACCCTTTCTAAACCCCACCTAAACCTCCCTAACCCTCATTACTTATGTCCTAACATTAGTAACATGTTTTAAGAATGGATTAATGAGATATTTAGTGGATTAAACAAGCCCCAAAATCAGATTTTTATCAACCACAATGTGGTGACACTTGTCCCACTCAGTTTTTAACCCAATATAAGCCACAATCTGAGAGTTTGACTCTCATTTCTCACCCTCACTCTCCAAAAACGGGAATGGCTTCTCTCATAGTTCCTCCATGAGTTCTTGAGGGTCCTTCTTGATCTTCCATGGTTCCTCTTCTTCATTGCTCAATCCCTAGCCATAGAATCAAAGAGCTCGACGAGTAGATTACTTCCAACCGATTACTTTCTCGCTTTTCTTTCTTGATTGGGGTTTGAAGGTAAGTTACTTCTTCTCTCTTTGATTTTGTACTCATTGATCCTAAGGAAAACAAACTCTATGCTATTTGAGGTCAATGAGTACACATACTTGCTTTGTGTGACTTTTAACTTGTGTTTTGAGCATATGAACTTGTTAAGGGCATATGTAGGATGACTTCTATGAATGTTGTAGTATATTTCTACTCTTCATCTTGTGTTTCTAGGATTGTGAGCATGCTAGAAATCATGTTTACATTTTATTTGGGTTTATTATGAAAAAATGCCTATGTTTGGGGCCTTGGATGTGTGAACTCACTAGATATCATGAGTATGATCATTTAATTGAAATTATATGATTTATGTTGGGTTTTGTTATGAATTTTAGGGCTTGAGAATCAAGCCCGAACTATTGGAGAATTATTGTTAATTGAAGTGGGTGTAAATGTTGAGATTGATGAATTGTGTAAATAACGGAACTTAGTATTTAGACTCAACGGAATCATTATAAGCTCAATAATGTGCTAGTAAACTTGGGTTGAAACCCTATGACATTTGGGTTTCGTTTGACTATGATTATAATGAGTTCTTGGGTTGTTAGGCTTGGGAATCAAGCCCGAATGAATTTTGGGATTTTATTGTATGTTTGAATAGAGTGTTAAATTGTGGATTTATGAAACTCATAAAGAATGAAATGTAGAATTAAGACTCAACGGAGTCGTTGTAAGGTCAATAATATAATAATGAGCTCTGGGTTGAAACCCTACGATGTTCGGGTCTTGCTTAGTTATGTTTGTGCGTACCCGAGTATCTCATTCGGTGTCCAATTGAGACACTCATGTTATATAGACCTATTGGGAGTATGTTTAGAGTGTACTCGTTAGAGCACGGAGCATTAGAGACCAACCTATGATCTCGTATGCCTTTAAGAAATGATTATTTGAACGAGTTCTCTTTTAGGGAATTTGGTCGCGTGCACATGAAAGCACTTACGGGGTTTTGACTACGGGTTAGTTTTGGTACCCTTGAGATTGGTTTTGAGAAGTCGAGTATATATGACGGTTGAGACTATGGTTGAGTCCGGTGTACCTTTAAGTGAAGCTAAAATGCTAAGTCTTGATTTATGATTGTTCTTAGACTAAAATAATAGTTTTTGATTTAATCTTGAGTAGAGGACTATAGTAGACCTCACGTTGTGATTTATTGAGCTTATAAGCTATTCTTGAATTGGTGATGACTTGAGGATTATGAATACCTCAATATGTGGTTCTTGAACTAAACTTACAAGTTAGTTGAACATGTTAAGTGTGTACATACATGTGCATTGTTTATTGGGTTTTGTAAAGCATTATGACCTACTTGATTTGATGAGTCCTTTTGTGATGGACTTGGTCCTTATTGGTTTATTCAAGTAAATATCTACTTGAGCATCTTGGTCGTTTTTTCGGCAATGGGACGATTCATAGCCTTTGGAAACATTCGCTATGAATCGCCGCATTGGTACCCTTTCTCCTCACTATTTGGCCAATAGTGGGATGTGGTCTCGTATTAGCGCCACCTAGCCTGATATCGAGCTCCCATTTCTCATCCTAGGGTGGATGAATGTAACGAGGTACTCATTAAGAAAACTGATGAGTTGTGATCATTTGAGGATTGAACCCATATTATGATCATTTGAGGGTTGGACCCATGGTTTGAATATTGAGGGCTGGGCCCAGATTCTGGTTTTACGTGTTTACGTATGAGCATTTATGTGAAAGATAATATGCTATGTAGCTTATGTGAGATTATGTGCTTTGATAACTAAGTACATGTTTATTGTTGGTATACTAGTATGATACCATGATTTCTATATATGCTTGTGCATTATGCCATGCCATGACATGATATGCCATACTATTGCATTTAGTAACTTACTGGGTCATTATGACTCACTCCGTGTGTTTGTTTTCCTTAGTGTGTGCAGTGATCCCGTTAGTACGTGTGGCGGCTTCGGATAGTGATTTCTAGAAGGTGGTCTTCCGTGCTTTAAGCTTAGATTTATTATTATTATTGTTATTATGTATTTGTGAGACACGAATGTAAAGTTATGTAGACTTTACTTGGGTAGATTATGTTAGTATTTTATTGTCGTATTATTTTGGGCGCCGACTTGTTTGGTCGAGCTGTTGTATCTCTTAGGAGTTATTCCCTTATTATTTTGAGCATGCTTTAGCTCACTCATTCTAGTATTGTTGGTATTGTCATCTCCGACGACGATAGTCGAGAGACTTGGGTTTAGTTGTTAGTATTTAAATATCTTATTCGTTTAGTTGATTTGTCTCTCCCGCATGTTGTAGCCGTTGAGTGGCTGTTTATCAGGTTGGTATTTTGTTGATTCGTCGGCCTTAGATTTGCCGATGGTTTGTTGCCCGTGCGCAATGTTGCGTCACGCGCGTCGTAGAATTCTCGAGAGATAGTTATCTCTCAGCCTTGTATTCATTGGTTTTTAATTATAGGCTTTGGTCCCACTTATGATTCGCTTCCGCATGTGTTGATTTTTATTATTCCGTATTGCCGTTATGGCTTTACCTTCCTGTTCGAGCTTGATGGCTCATCTTTTGACTCGCACCATGATGCTTAGCGGGTGCTTGTCCATCATCTAGCTTGTCTTGACGGCACGACCTTGGGACTTCGCATTGGAGTCCGGGTCGGGTCGTTACATAAATCCAGCAACTGCACCGGCCTCCCCCTGACTCATGAGAGATACTCCGGTGCCTTTGGTCTTTAGATATTTGCTGCTGAAGGTCCTTTCTTGCCAAGACCTATCAATTAGGTCCTCTGTTAGCACCGTTAGCCCCCGTTAAGCCTGACTTGCCTTGGACTGCTTAACGGAAGTCAACGGACTTTGATCAAATGATTCAACGCGGAACTTTGCTGGCCGGAATTGCCTCAAACTTTTTGCTAAATACCATATAAATGCTTGATTATTCATAGAAACCTACATTAAGCATAAATACACAAATAATAATATTTCCAAGGCATAATTAACTAAAAAAACACAAAATAAAAGAAATTCTCGGGAAAATTCATGGAAATCTTGGGCTCGTCAATGGGATAGAAATAGTTCAAAAGAGTGTTTATAAACTTGAATTCCAAGAAAGAAGTGAAGAGGACCCAAATCTTTGAGAGAAAACTCGCGAGCCAACAATTCGATCAGTGACTATATGTCAGAGGAAGAGTTTCTAGTGATCAAAATGTCATCATCGTAAACAAGAATATAGAAAAGGAGACTGTTATGAGAGAGAATAAACAGAGATGGATTGGTTTTGGAAGGAATAAAACCAAGAGTGGTGAGAAATAAAGTGAGACACTGAAACCAAACATGAGGGGCTTGTTTAAGGCCATACAACGAACGATGTAGATGACAGACATGGTTAGGTTTAGAAGGTCTGATAAACCCGGGCGATTGAGACATGAAGACAGTTTCATCGAGAGAGCCGTGAAGGAAGGTGTTGTCCACGTCAAGTTGTTGAATGGACCAACCACGAGAAACTGTGAAGGAGAATACTGTACAAATCGTGGTTGGTTTGACAATAGGGTTGAAGGTCTCGGAATAATCAATGACAGGCTGTTGATTGGAGCCTTTTGTAACAAGTTGTGCTTTATATCGGTCGAGGGTGCCGCCGACACGACTTTTGACACGATACACACATTTGCGACCTACAAGATTCATGGACCGTTCGCGGGGAACAAGGGTCTAAGTATTATTGCGAATGAGTGCATTAACTTCTTTCGTCATTGCATGACGCAACTGTACGTTGGTTCGATAATGGAGTCGGAACGGGTGTAGACAGAGACACTAGGTGAGGGAGAATATTTAAAAGATGGTTTGGGATTAGGACGAAGATGCATATCATGAGTGCGCTGTGTAGGTTGAGTTGGTGTATTGGAAGGAGAAGGAAGGTGGGTGGGTAAAGGCACCGAAGGTGGAGCAGTGGGGGGGGGGGAGGTGCTGGTTTGATGTTGGAAGATGGTAGACTTTGAAGAGGCCGTGGGAATAAATTTAGAGGGGCTATAAACGTAGACAAGGGGGTAGACACAAAAGGACAAGGGGGAGGCATTTGTCGTGGACTAGTAACATGAGTGGGCCGAGTTGGAGATGAAGTACTAGGTAAGGAGACAACAGCCCAAGGAAGAGAGGCAGATTGAGATGGACCGAGAATAGGACCAAGGAGAGATTGAGATGGACTAGGAGGAGGACGAAGAATGGATGGGTCAGCAAATGGATACGTGAATTCGTCGAATCGAACATAGCGAATGATGTATAAACGAGGAATTTTAGGATCATTGCAATGATAACCTAAGTTATTAGAGCTGTAACCAAGAAAGACACATGGAAAGGACCGAAATGACATTTTATGTCGATTGTTAGGGCGTAGGTAAGGATAACAAAGACACCCAAAGATTTTTAGGAAATAGTAATTGGGCTTCTTTTGGAATAAACACTCATAAGGTGATAAATTCCGAGACACACGAGAAGGCATTCTGTTAATCAGACACACAACAATATCAACCACAAACCCCCAAAATTTAAAGGGAACTGAACTTTGAGCAAGAAGAGAAAGTCCAGTTTCGACAATGTGACGATAACATCTAGCAACGGAGCCATTTTGCACATGAGTATGAGGACATGGAATACGATGGTGAACTCCACAAGATTTAAAAAAAGAATTAAGAGGACGATACTCGCCGCCCCAATCGCTTTGGACACTTTTTATTTTGGTACCAAATTGGCATTCAACAAAAACTTGAAATTGTTTAAATATATGGAGGACATCTTATTTTTGTTGCGTAGGATAGTATCTGATGAATTTGGTGAAGTCATCAACGAAAATAACAAAATATTTATTTCCATTAGAAAAGAGAGTAGGAGAGGGTCCCCATACATTAGTAAAAATTAAATCAAGAACAAAACTGCTAGAGATATTATTTTAAACAAGACGAAACCTAGCTGACTTGCCAAGTTGGCAAACATCACATAATGAACTAAGAGAAGGAAAGGAGCAAGCTAATTTGTTGGAATGAATTATTTGACGAAGAACCCGAAGATGTGGATGACCGAGTGTTTTGTGATTTTAAAATTAATCACTAAATCCTACCGCAAGCGCATGACTATTCGTGGAGTATTTAGGATGTCGATCCCACAGGGACTTTGAATCAAGTACCAAAGAACTCACAATTAAAATAATCTAGACAAATTGATTTCAAGATTTTGATTGCGATGAGTAAATTAAATTAACAAGACTAAATTAACTAAATTAAAACGCAAAATTAGATATTTGATATAAAACAATAATTAAAAAGCTTCTAGGATTTCGGTTCACTACAAAAATGAATTTATAAGTTCCGTAACAATCTTTCCATTCACAATGAATATCAAATTTTGAAGGTGAATTGCATAAAAATAGCAAATTGTATTCTTTCGAATTAATCTCAACGTGCCTAGATTATTCAAACCCGATGTCTCGCTCAATGAATTAAACTAAACTTATTATGTCCTACAATTCTATTAGCCTTCAGAAATTTAATCAATTGTCGTTTTCATGAATTTCTAGTTCGATTTTAGAGTTCTGTTACCTATGCTTCTCCTTTCAGTCATTCATTTCAATAACTAAGATTATTGCATAAACGTAATAGTTTCACCTTTTGGCCCCTCACTAGTACAATTTTATACAATTATTAACAAAGCTAAAATCGAATCAGAACGGGTGACATTCAAATAAACGGAAAGATAGAAACTTTATTTATAAATCCATTACGAGCTACACCTAATCCTAGAATTAGAAAACTACTCACATATAATTAAAGGAACTAGAATAAACATTTTAACAATAACCTTGAAAATAAAAATAAAAGTAAAGAGAAGGGAAGATGAAGAACTTGATAACAAAAATATTTTCAAATGATGAATTCACGAACTAAAGTCTTCAAACAAAACTACTTCAAAATGTTTATCTAACTATTTGAGAAGAGAATGGAAGTACAATTCTATTTTCTAAGGAGGGGAAGAAGGAGATATATATAGGTGAAAACATCCCTCAAAAAGTCTTTCTTCTCCCCTTGTCTCATCAGGAGACATCCAAAATAAATGAGAATAAAGAAAGAAGTAAATTAGAAGTTAATGAGAGATAAATGAGAGACTAAATGCTCTCCAATCTCCCTTTAGATTCCATTTAGTCTAGATGCATAAAATGGTCAAAGCTTTAAGAGGCTGGAAGTGACTCTTAAGCTGCCCTGATTGAAGGTTGCGAAATATTTCACACAGGGTGCGATTGCTGCTGGAAATCTTTAACGTTAGCACTTGACAGCAACTTTCTACCCACGAAAATAACTACAGATTGCCCACGAATGATGCTGAAATTTCAACTCCTCCTTTTGCCTTTAACTCCAAAATAAAGTTTACCTTTAATTCACCAATAAAGTTTGACTTCAATTCAAAATGTTCTAAAACTGTACAATTAAGCCAAATAAAGGTAAGGGAGCCAAAACAATTAAATTGGCCATGATAGATGTAATATTGACTAGAAAAATAAGCCCAAAGCATCCAAAAATATAGACAATATGCTCTTTTATCACTCCCCCAAACTTTAGCTTTGATCGTCCCGAGTAAAGGAATAAATTCAAATTAAGGATAGCCCGTGACAGAGAAAAATAGGAAGGCACTAGCTTGAGAAAACAAGTGCACTACACCATGGAATTTAGCCCAGAATCATCAACAAACCAGAAGACATGGTCTTTAGATTCCCAATCTAATAAAATCTCAAATGCTCAATCTAAATCACCAATCATTCACTCATTATTCACTCAATCAAGGAGAGGCTTGGGGCACAACTAGCTCGAATTATGCCACCATAGAAATGTTGAAGCTGAAATTCTTGAATCAAGGGGCACTTTCCATTCATGCTATCTAATTCATTTGGCATGGCACAGGAAAAGCAAGCAAAAAGATCATTAGGACTTTATCTTAAGGGGGCATTTACAAAAATGGCCAAGTCAAAGATGACTTGGTCATTTGTAGCCTCACTTAAAAAAAATTCTTTTATGGCTTGGTTTATTGATAAACCACTGATAAACCACGATTGGTTTATCGGTAAACCAGTAAAAATGCACCCCTCAACATCCGAAATCGCTGGTTTATCAAGTGGTCGACGGATAAACCAGTTGTCGACCAAGTGGTTTACACTGGTTTATTGATAAACCAGTGTAAACCACTTGGTCGACAATAAACCAGTGTAAACCACTTGGTCGACAACAGGTTTATCAGGTCGACCAAGTGGTTTACACTGTTTTATTGATAAATCAGTTTAAACCACTTGGTCGACCACTGGTTTATCAGGTCGACCACTCCAGTGTAAACCACTTGGTCAAATGCTATATATGTTCATCAACCGGGTCAAATGACCATATTTGACTAATGCCACTTATCTTAAGCATGCAACTTTAGGCCAAGGTGAGGGCTACAAATGAAGGAATGGATGCACCAACCAAAAGAGCATAAAAGAATCATGTAAAATGCAATGCTCGCTCAAAACAATGTTCTTCATTTTTTTTTCAAGACCACTCACCAATTTCAACAACCCCCAAACTTGATTTCTTGAATAACCGGGTTGAAGAATTTTTTTTTTAAGGAAACAGGGGCGACACCTTGCTACTCGCCATCGATTAACAATTAACCTTCTTATTTCCCCTTGAGAGCACATACAAACTTTTATTTTCTTTTCCTCTTTTTTTTGTCGTTAGCGCCTTTTTCTTCTTTCTTATTATTTTTCATTGCCTCAATTTTTTTCAATGCACGCTAACTTAAATTTTTTTTTTCAATCAACCCACAAATCAACATTCTTTCAATACCCTTCTTTTTTTTTCTCACTCCCACCACAATAGCCAAAAACGTAACACATGAAAGCACAAACCCAACAAAAACGAACATTATACACATGAATATTCATTTTAAGCTCTCCCGAAGGATAGGATAAAGTGTTTAGGCTAAATGGGTGTGAGTGCCCCGGGAAATTCCCCCCGGATCTCGCGCTCCCTTTTTTAGGAGAAGACGAGGTTCGGGTGAGACATCACTCTTTTCATTCCATCTTCCCTTGTTTAGGGGAAAACGAAATTAAAAGTGGAAAAAGAGTGTTGTATAGAGCGCGTTGAATACGCCTCGGTCACTGTAAGTTCTTTTGGGTCCACTATGAGTGCTTTGAATTTTTCTGTATCTTAGAAATTAATATATAGACAAAATTAACCTTTCATCTAATAAATCATCCATCATTTATTTTAGGACAAACAAGTAATTTATCATAATAAATGATAATGTTTGTAAAAAATTAACCCTAAATTTAATAAATCACTCATAATTAAATAAGTTCAAATAAGTAAATTTGTTAGGGGCTAATCAATTACATGAATAATTAAAAAAAATAATAATACAATTTAATAAAATCATTCACAATTGAATAAGGACAAATAGGTAAATGCCATCTCTATCTATCTAGCTTCTTTATTATAAAAGTGTGAGTCATCTCTTAGAAATTAATGTATGGACTAAAATAACCTTTCATCTAATAAATTATTCACCATTTATTTAAGGATAAACAAGTAAATTTATCTTCTTTACTATAAAAACGTGAGTTGTCTCTTAGAAATTAATGTTGGGACAAAATTAACTTTTCATCTAATAAATCATCCACCATTTATTTAAGGACAAATAAGTAAATTTATCATGATAAAAATAATATTTGTACAAAAATAATGTTTAATAAATCACTTCCCATTGAATATAATCAAATAAATAATTTATTATTTGCTAATCAATTCCATAAATAATAACAAAAAAATTATCATAATAAATGATAATGTCAAATTAGTAAATTCTATCTCTATCTATTATATATTTCTACTATAAAATTGTAAGTTGTCTCTTAGAAATTAATGTATGGACAAAATTAACATTTCATCTAATAAATCATCCACCATTTATTTAAGGACAAACAAGTAAAAAAATAACCCTGAATTTAATAAATCACTCACCATTGAATAAGATCAAATAAGCAAATTTGTTATGGGCTAATCAATTACATGAATAATTACAAAAATAACCCTAAATTTAATAAATCACTCACCATTGAATAATGTTAAATAGGTAAATTCAATCTCTATCTATCTATCTATCTTCTTTACTATAAAAGTGTGAGTTGTCTCTTAGAAATTAATGTATGGACAAAATTAACCTTTTATCTAATAAATCATTCACCATTTATTTGAGGACAAACAAATAAATTTATCTTCTTTACTAGAAAAACGTGAGTTGTCTTTTAGAAATTACTGTTTGGACAAAATTAATATTTCATCTAATAAATCATCTACCATTTATTTAAGGACAAACAAGTAAATTTATCATGATAAAACATAATATTTGTACAAAAATAATGTTTAATAAATCACTTCCCATTGAATAAGGTCAAATAAATAATTTATTATTTGCTAATCAATTCTATGAATAATAACAAAAAAATTATCATAATAAATGATAATGTCAAATTAGTAAATTCTATCTCTATCTATTATATATTTATACTATAAAATTGTAAGTTGTCTCTTAGAAATTAATGTGTGGACAAAATTAACATTTTATTTGATAAATCATCCACCATTTATTTAAGGACAAACAAGTAAATTTATCATAATAAATGATAATGTTTTTAAAAAATAACTATAAATTTAATAAATCACTCACCATGGCATTGAATAAGGTCAAATAAGCAAAATTTTTATGGGCTAATCAATTACATGAATAATTACAAAAATAACCCTAAATTTAATAAATTACTCACCATTGAATAAGGTTAAATAGGTAAATGATATCTCTATCTATCTATCTTCTTTACTATAAAAATGTGAGTTGTCTTTTAAAAATTAATGTATTGACAAAATTAACTTTTTATCTAATAAATCATCCACCATTTATTTAAGGACAAACAAGTAAATTTATCTTCTTTACTATAAAAATGTGAGTTGTCTTTTAGAAATTAATGTATGGACAAAATTAACCTTTCATCTAATAAACCATCCACATTTTATTTAATGACAAACAAGTAAATTTATCATGATAAAAAATAATATTTGTACAAAAATAATGTTTAATAAATCACTCCCCATTTGAATAAGGTCAAGTAAATAATTTATTATTTTCTAATCATTTTCATGTATAATTACAAAAATAACCATAAATTTAATAAATCATTCACCATTGAATAAGGTCAAAAAATAAATAAGTTAATTTTAGATTTAACATTAATTCTAAATCAAATCTCCAAGATGCCCCAAGTGTCCAAGTGTCTATCTTTGACCATATATATATAAATTCCACCAAATTTACTATTTTTTCCACCAACCAATTTGGAATTATTTTGGTGTACATCTTTTTTAAACATTTAAAGTGTTTCTCATCTTTTTAATGTGTGACAAAAGCTATCACTAATTATGCATCTCTTTTTAACCTTTAAAGAGAGGTTAATTTGCTTGTTGGTGACATATTCTTCTTTCAATATTGGATTACAATTGTTTGCAATTTTCATATGACCCCTTGTTATGATGATGTTACAAACAACTCATATTTTTCTGATTTTATGGCACTTCAACTAACAGATTTAGAGTTAGAGACTATCGGTGTCCAAAATTTGCATTCTTTGGTGTGTGGTGTGCATTTGTGTTGTACAGTCCCTGATGGACTTTCTTAAAGTTCAAGGACTAATGGTGTAATTTTACCTTAAATAAAATTTTAATTTTAATTTTGGGACATTTTCTTAACTTTAAAGTTAATTATGAGAATTTTTAAATTATTTTTCTGATTATTGAAACAATTATTCATTAATTTTTATTACAAACATATCTTAAATATCAAATGGTTAACTCAATGATAGAATTATAACTAAATCCATCTTTGCACGCAAGGAAAAGGACCAAAATAATCTCCATGTCACATACAATGTGTCATTTTCCATTAATATTATTAACTCTCATGGATGTTGGGGGGCAAAATGGGATGAATAGATAAATTGTGTATGAAAGTGAGATACATAATTTATAGATTAGGGTGCAACGTGAGATTTAAGTAAATACTTCCGGGAGTGAATTGTACTTTGGCCCCATAAAAATTAGGCCAAAAAAGAAATTATCCCATCAAAGTTTCTATCAAATCTTACTTTAGTTTTTTTAAGATTAATTTAATTCTTAGGAGAAATATACACACACATGTATGTATGTATGTATGTATGTATGTATGTATGTATGTATTTACATATATATAAATATATAAATATTTATTATTTTTGGTAAAAATATACATTAAAATTTCATAAAGGACAATTTATAGAAATATATATAGTTTTTTTGTATATAAAAATAATAATTAAAAGTAAACAAAAAAAATGAAGGTAAAACATTTCGCAAAAATCATTAAGAATGCGTGCAAGCAAGGCACATGTACCTAACTAGTTATGTAAAAGCATGTTCTGTGCAAACAAAAATGGTAATGTGAGCTATTTCGAAAGAAAGAAAAAAAAACACACAGCCGGTCAAAAGGAAAAATATGCTCCTTGGGGCTGCATAAAAAAAAAAGTGAAGAGAAGAAGGTAGCAGCTTTCCAAAAGCAGAGAAAGTGTGATACATGTAAAAGATGCACAGTCGAGTTTGTTTGTAATTTAATCCATGACTATATTTCATTTGTGATTATTGCTAGTGAATGAGTTGGAGATGACTTATATGGTTATTTTTGCATTTTCTTTGACATCTTTTAACCCACTTTAAATCCCTTATATCCTACCATTTTCACCCCTAGCCACGTTACAACCCTTTTAAAGACCTTTTGATTGGTGCATTATGAACTCATATTCAGTGATGAAGATTTGATCAATTTGCAAGCATATGGTAATGTCATTCAGTTGTGTGATTTGAGTGCTTCATGATATGCATCCCTCTTTAAACACTTTTGTGTGATTTGAGTGATACCGTGAGGATAGTTGAGTCTTACATATATGATATTGAAGGATAAGTTGAGACATGCATATCAATTTAAATTAAAAAAAAATATGGAATGCCCATGCTGTTGATTGAATTTTGATTTTCAATATGAGAATGCACATTTGATGTCAAGTTGCGAATAATGTCTGTTTTTCTTGGGTTGGTTGGAGCAGCAATGATCATGTTCAATGAAGTTTAAAAAATGCTTGAGGACAAGCATTGTTTGTGGGGGAATTTCTTCATCACTGCAAAAGGGAAAGACATTTTTCTTTATCAACTGATTTGTGTATACTAACGTTTATGCCAACTAAGGTTGTGATACATGGAACACCTTAGATTAATAGGCTTTGATGTTGCAAAACAGGAAAAACTAGGGTAGTATAATTTCCCAAATAGTGTGATTAATAAACTTAAATGTATCAGAGATACTGTCAAAAGAAAACAACAACAAGATCTGATGAAGCACACGTGAAGAACAAAACAACTATGATCAAACAGTTATGACAAACATCTATGACTCGACACTAAGCAAGAACCACATGCATGCCACAACTTAAACATTTATTGGGCATATTCCTACTAAGAAAAAAACTCAAAATGAATGTTTAGAAGCCTAAAAGAATATTCCTACAAGTTGGCTGCAAGTTATATATAAATAGGACCGATATCAATAGTTGTATAACATCTAGCCGTTGTCCAACTTCTAGATTGTAGCGGAAAATTTCCAAACCCATTGTCTATATTAAGGAGAGACTTACTGCAGATTAACAAGAGGATGGTCATAGAGAGATTGCTTACACATAAGAGCTATCAAAATCAGGAAGGATATAAAGATAGGGATAAAATTTATTGGTATCGAGAGCATTGCCAGCAAAACAACTATCATTTGTGCAGTTAGAAAATAACTTGAGATATCTTTTATCTTAAGTTACTACAGTCACTTGTCATCCCACCAAAATCAAAGATTACTTTGTCAACAATGTGCACAATTCAAGCACGCATCAACATAACAACATATCTACAACGAGCCAAACAAGCAACTTCATTGATTAGTTATAAAGTCATTTTATTTAGGAACCTAAACCCATGTGTGTACTTTATTAAGTTGTGTAAAAACTTAGGTGCGTGGCCAATTAACTAGTTGAGAAGGAATCAATAGGATTCCTTCGACCTTAATAATTTATGTATTTGGAAGAAATATAGCGGATTAGTGCCTCACAATAGCCAAAAGGGCTATAAGAGGTGGATGTAGGATATATGATCCAAAACACCTTAAAATCCTTGTGTCAATATTCTCTAACTCTATGTTCTTTACATTCTGCCTTTTTTTTTAAAGGTTGGAGGGGACATAGACCGTACTCCAACCCTTAATTTTTTTATTATTTTAATGCCTTGAAAGACTACAATTATATATATGATGTCTTTAGTGTGGCTCGAACAAATGGTGTCTCTGGTGAGGTTTCGAACACCCGACCTCTCGGTTGAGAGTAGTGAAGTACCAGGGTGCCTCTGGTAGGGTTTGAACACTCAACCTTTCCGTTAATATAAGTGAGTACCTAAATGAGGCCTTTGGGTAAGGCTTGAACAACAACGGTGCCTCTGAAAAGGCTTGAACACTCGACCTCTCTATTGAGAGTTGTAAAGTCCAGGGTGTCTCTTGTGAGACTTGAACACCCGACCTCTCCGTTAGGAGAAGTGAGCAGTACCAGTTGAACTTAACTATTTTATATTTCATTTGAATCAAACATGCCACAGACTATTATTTGTTGCATTAGTCATCACAATACATCACCCACAAAAAATATGATCATAACTTGTCTTGAGATCACTGTTTCAATTTATTTCCATTGCACGCAACTCTATTTAGCAATCATAATTGTTTGTCAAACTTAGTTTTGGTTAGCATTCTTACAAAACAATTATCCTTATTTGGAGAGTAAATTAAACTCACTAACTTAGTGATCATTTTAAAGTGTGCTAAAGGGGGGAGGGATCTCAAGCTTATAACATTAGGAACTGTATATTTCTGAATTGGTATCAGAGCTATACCAAAGGAATATATTATAAGTTTATGATTCTCATAACTGTTATAAGCTTGAGATCCCTCCCCCCTTTCACTACGACTGTCCACATTCTTCAACCACTTATTTCTCTTATAAATCTTTCTTATATAACGAAGATGCTCTTAGTTAGGAACTAAATAGTACAACGAGTAATACATATGTTTCTCAAAATATAATATGGAAAACAAATGAGTCTAGTGGTAAAATTAAAAAAAAATTACAAGAGGGTTTGTGAAAGGATTAAACTGAGGAATTGACCCTCGGCACAGTGACCCTCGGCACAATAATGGGCCCCACTTAGAAAGCCACTAGTAACGAAGTCAGCACCGCTCGCCCCTAAGATAAACGCTTTCGCAAGACAATGACCCTAAGCACAAGAATTGCGGCCTTTACCGGCCTCGGGCGGCCGAAGACCTCGATGCCTCGGCCCCGTCACCAAATCGGTCTCTTGTATTCTCGCCTCGGCAATAATAAACACTTTGTCACAAAACCGCCGCTCGGCGGCTTTTGATCAATCATCATCCGGCGACAAACTCGCCTCTGTGCCCGAGAAAACCGCTGCACGCAAACACCAACTCCCTGACAAACGCACAGTTCACTTATTTCTGACATTTGTCCCTCAACGCATTTAATGATTGCCGCTCTATGCCCCCCAGTCACCAGCCGCCACGTCAACATAAACATCAGGTATAAATAGAGAGTGCACATTTAATGTGAAGGTAAGTAATTTCTGAGATATCACCACTCTCTTATCACAGTCCCTTATCAAGCACTTATCACGGCATATTTATTACCATCTTACTACCGGAAACCTTACTCTAACACCGGAGGGTTCTAGTCGGGCCGCCCCGACTCCTTAACGGTGTTTGTTGTTTACTTTGTGCAAGGTTAAACAAGAAAGACGAACCAACGACCGCCACCTCATCCTTACTCACACGTGACGACAAGACAAGGTCACCACCAAAAAGCGTGATCGTTTGGTTCCGTTGCCGGAAACGACTTTCAATCACAAATTCACGCACGAGAAAGGATGGTGAAGTCCAAAGCAAGCCTCTAAAAATGTCACCCCGCCGCATCCACCCGCCCAGAAAAAAAAACCTGCAGAGCACAACGAGGGAAGGGACGCAAGGGAGAACTCCGCTACGCATTCGGAATGCTCAAGAAGAGACCAAAGAAGGCTCGCCTCGCCAAACGGCTCTCTAACAAAAATAGAAAGGCCGACGCCGACCCCCGAGATGGTCGATTCACCGAGGTCGAAGTCTTCTGAGCCAACGAGGAGGAACCTCGCGGCAAAACGAATAAACCCACGATCCAGAAGAGGCCGACCAGAATACGCCAGATTGGGAGCACCAAAAGACCCTCGCACACAAAAATACAGAGGCCGAAATCAAAATGCACGAGCTACGGCAAAGCCCTGGCCTGCAACCCGAGCCCATAATCAACGTGCAAAGCATCCCTGCTCCAACTCTGGCCGGCAAAGGGTCGGCTACGAAGCCAAAAGAGCAAAATTTACCACCAACGCCAAATCAAGACTTGGCAAGAGGATGGCCGGCGAGGGGTCTAGGACGAGCTGCTCATTCTCGCCTAAGATTCCCCCCAGCATTTTACGACAATCGCCAAGCCCACAAATGAGGAAGGAGAGTCCCACCCTACGCCCAGCCTTCAACCAACAAAGCTTTCTCCGATCATCCCGACATCCGCCTCCCGCCACTTAAAAGAGGCTCGCTTGGGGTCCCCAATAAGAAACACTACCGAGGAAGAGGTCGAGATACCTCACGCACAAGGCAGCCTGAACGGCATCCCCACCAAGCTTTCATAGGCTCTGCACAAGGTGACCGACCGATGACTCGATGCCGAGATAAGGGCATGGATGGAGAAACTAGAGCTCTAAGCAGAGCTCAGAACCAATACGCTGTCAAGAAAATAGGAGGGCCGCTCATTAAGCGATAAGAGAGGTGGAAGTGCCTCGAAAGTGAAGATTCCATACTTTCAAGACTACACTGGCAAGACAACGGCCCCTCGACCACGTGGTCGTGGTTCGAAGTTAAAAATGATCATAAGAACTGTGCTCGACTTACATATGGTGCTTGGTATTCGAACCCTAAAAAAGCAGCCCAACTGTGGTACAACTAAGTTAGACATGACTCCATCACCCGTTGGGATGACTTTAAAGTGGGCCTTTTGAAAAATTCGCTCAAGCAGTGCTCTCCCAAAAGCGGAGATTGCACTGTGGCAAATAAGAAAGAGGGAGAAACCGTGTTTCATACATGACTCGCTTCAAAGAGGTCCCGATCAAATTCCGTGATATTCCCGACACCTCCGTAAGGATGTGCTTCGAGCAGACCGATGCGAGGAACTACCGAACGAGCTCCTTCGAGACCAAGGGACACGATTGGTGAAATGTTCCCGACATTTCAAAGGGTGGCTCTGCTAGACTGGGCGAGCAACCCTCCACCACAACAAGCTCACAAGCGGTCACATCCCCCCCCGTGCACGCCTAATATCGCCAACCGACGCCCGCCAAGAAGTGGAAAATAACAGGGAAAGCTCTAAGAAGATGACGCCCACCCGGCAAAAAGGAGAGAGGAGGAAAAAAGCGCCAAATTCACCGACGAGATTAGGGGGCCGAGACAAGACTTCGAGTTGGAAGACTTCACCCCCTCAACGCATCTAGGGAACACATCATGGACGCTTTCTGACAGAGAACAAGATATGCCCCCTTCCCCATGAAGTCACCCCTCGACACACGAAACCCCGTAAAAAGATGCAACTTCCACAACGAGATCGGCCATATCACTAAGAATGCATACAGCTCAAAAAGAGCGATACGCAGAGTGATAAATGAGGGAGATCGAAGGTTTGTGGCAAGAGAGGCCATTATTCGCGCCTCGACCGGGGCTCCTGGGGCGACAAATGCAACCCGACAAAGGCCGCTGGTAAATACCATTCGAGAAGAAACCCAAAGTATCACGCAGTTGAAGAATGCAATCAACTGCTTGAACAACTCTGCGTAAAAGCATCATGGAAGGGATGGTCGAGCATGAAATGGTCTTTAGGGACACCGAGCGGGCGGTCAATGATTATAGCCATCAAAACCCGCTGACCCCGCAAATTGGTATACACAACGACCTAGTCAAACGGGTCTTGATAGATACAGGCCGGAAGGGATGTGATGTACTTACAAGTGCTTTCTGGCACTAGACTCGGCGATACCCACCTCACTCCAAGCCGAGTCCAACCGAGGGTTTCACGGGCCACAAGGTCACGGCAAAGTGGAACCGTGGCCCTCAAAGTCGCCTCTGAGAGGGAGATACCACTAGAAGCGAGGAAGTCACTTTCCTAGTCCTCGATCTCCCTCCCTCGCATAACGCCATCCTCGGGCGCACCTTCTCAGCCAAATTCGAATGGTCGCATCAATGGCCCATCACATGGTCAAGTACATGACCTCGCTCGGGGTGGGGTCCTCAAAATGATGCTCGCACTACCTCGAATACCTCATCAACGAGAAGAAAGAGGCGTAGAAGAGATTGAAAAGGCCGAGGAGGCCGAGGGAAAGAAGATGAACAGTTGCAAACGAGCCCGAGGGCTCGATGGAGAGAGCTCTACCCGTAGCAATCAAAGCAAGCCAAGGAGGTTGGCCCGCTGTCCAAAGAAGGAGAAGCGAGATCGAGAAAATCGAGATCGACACGCCTCGATGTACGAGACCATCCAGCCTTACAACCTATGGAAGATGTAGAGAAGTTATCATAAACTTCAACTACCCCGACCAAAAAATCAAGGTGGGAATGGAAATAGGGCGACTTGAGAAGAGCTATCATCGAAGTTCTTAAGAAACAACACGACGCCTTCGCATGGCAAGCCGAGGATACGGAGGGCATCATGCCGGGAAGTAGCGGTTCACCGATTAAGCATCGATCCAAAGATTTGTACCCATTCAGAAAAGCCGAGGTATTTCTCTCCCGAAAACAAGATGCAATTAAGGAGGAAATAGCCAAACCGCTCGAGCCGAGATCATAAGAGAAATCCACTACCCCACGTGGATCGCAAATGTTGTGATGGTCAAAAGAACAATGGAAAGTGGAGGATGTGCGTTGACTTTACCAACCCGAATGAAGCATGCCCAAAAGATCGGTACCCACCGCCGCCGAGGATAGATCGCTTGGTCGATTCTATCTCTGCTACAAAATTTTAAGCTTCTGGACGCCTACTGTGGTACCACCAAATCGATGTGGAAAGAGGATCAAGGGAACACAGCTTTCCGAAAGGTGTGCACTCTATCATACAACATGATGCCGCTCGGCCTAAAAAATGCAGGGGCCACTTACCGAATGGTAAACAAAGTTTTGGGGACCGCTAGGAGAAACGTGGAGGCCTACATAGACGATATGGTGATTAAGACGAAGGAAACGGGCCACATAGACGACCTCGAGAAACCTTTCGCAAACCTCGAAAGAATAAAATGAAGCTCAATCCCGCCAAAATGCCTTCTGCTGTAACGGGAAGTTTTTGGGGTACATGGTAAACGAGAGTGGCATCGAGGCAAA
>CM028383.1:95630125-95683522 GCA_013146195.2 Codonopsis lanceolata
GAAAAACCGAATTGACAAACAATTCTACGAAATTTATAATATGTTATCCAAAGTGAATGTTAATTCCTTTGCTTAATGTTATTAAAAATATTCCAGCTTATGCAAAGTTTTCAAAGATCTTCACTCAAACACAAGTTTGAAAACAATGAAAAGATTATTGTTTCTGAAACGCAAGTTCTAGTTTTTACAACCCGAATTACCCCTAAAAGACCCTGGTAGCTTTAATATCCAAGTTTCAGCTCTAAAAGATGAAAAGCAATGCTAGATTTAGAAGCAAGTATTAATTTGATGCCTTTTGCGTCTATATAAACGTTAGGGTTAGGAGAACTAAAACCCACTACTATGCAATTACAATTAGCCGATCGTTCGGTTAAATATCCCTTGGGTATAGTGGAAGACATCCTAGTTCGGGTTGATAAACTAATCATTCCGATTGACTTTGTGGTTCTAGAGATGGAAAGGAAGATTTGCACTAATAATGAAGTCCCAATATTGCAGGCGCATCTTTTATGGAAACTCGCCAATACAATGATTAATGTGAAGAATGGTAAACTCACAATGTCTAGGTGAAACAACGTTGAAATTCTGCTTTTGATGCTATGAATAGACCTAGTGACATAAATGCCCTTTTCAATAGATGAAATTGAAAAGTTATCAATCGAAACTTTTGAAGAAAGAAGATGAGAGATAGATTTATAGTTTATGATGATAGTCCTATCCCTCCCATAAAAATTGACATTGATAAGATTGAAAGAGAAATAGAAGAGGAAGAAAGACAAGAGAGAGAAAAATTAGAAGCTAGTAAAAGAAAGATAAAGAAAATATAAGAAAGAATCGAAAAAATAGTCCGATAAATTTGAAAAAGTAATAAGAAAGTAATGAAATAAAGGAAGATGAAGTAGAGACTCGAAATCTCTTTGAAGAAATTGAGATAGAGAATGTCTAAGAGAAATTAAAGAAGATAATAATAAATTAGAGAATGAGGAGGCTAAAATAAAAGAAACAATTAAAGCGTAAAAATTCTGAATTTATGTCATCCATTAATTCTCCTAAAGTGAAGAATAAAAGCCATTACCACCCCATTTAAAATATATTTTAGGGAAGGTAACACTTGCCTGTTATTATAGCGACCGACTTAATGTAAGAGCAAGAAGCTAGTTTATTAAAGTTTTATGACACAGAGAAGCTTTAGGATGGTCATCGATTTAAAAGGTATTAGTCCGTCTATGTGCATGCATAAAATACATCTAGAAGGTAGTAAACCTTCAAGAGAAAGGCAAAGAAGACTTAACCCACACATGAAGAAGAAGTCGTGAAGAAAAAAGTTCTTAAGCTCTTAGATGGTATAATTTACCCTATATCGATAGTAAATGGTTAGTCCTGTTCAAGTAGTTCCAAAAGTCGAATTACTGTGAAGTTAAAAATGAGAAAGATGAATTAGTCCCTACAAGAACAATAATAACCGGTTATAGAATGTGCACGCGGCAAACCAGAAAGACCACTTTCCGCGCTATTTATTGATCAAATCCTTGAAAGACTTTTGGGAATGCCAATATTATTGTTCTTGATGGTTTTCCTGCAACGATCCCTCGTTGCACCCAAGACCAAGAGAAAAACTACTTTACATGCCCTTTGGTACTTTGTTTAGAGAATGTCATTTCTGTATGCTTTAAAGTATTTAGAGTGACTTTTACCTGCTTTTGAAAACTCATATTTAAAGTGTTTGTTTCAGCCTCTTATGTCAAAGCCAATAAGTAAGGTACACAACACCTTTATGCATTGCCAAAAAGCCAAAATTTTAAGCTTTTTGGTTTTTTTAAACATGAAGACAACTATTCATTAATAAATATTTGATTGTCTTCATTTCATCCTTTATGAAATATACATAAAAATATGAATACTAATTTTCAAGTTTTTTTAACAAATAATATAACGACTCATAAGCAATCTCAATAGTCAAACATGTAAACGATGATATCATGCAATCAGCCAAAAGTCATTCAGCTACCAGCTTAAGCTATCAGCCATAAGTCATAAACCATCAGCCACAACAAACGAGCCCTATGTAATGCACCAGCTACTTTTCAAAGATGCATGATTTCTATATTTTCAGATTTAGTTGAAAGATGTGTTGAAGTTTTCATGGATGATTTTTCAGTTTTTGGAAATTCTTTTGATCATTGCTTAGAAAATCTTACATCGCCCGAAAAGATCTTTGTGAAACAAATTTAACTTTAAGTTGGGAGAAAAGTCACTTCATGGTCAAACATGGAATTGTCTTAGGGCATGTTGTTTCAAATAAAGGCATTGAAGTTGATAAAGCAAAAATCGAAGTTATTTCACAACTACCCCCTCCCACTTCAGTTAAAGGTGTTAGAAGTTTTCTAGGGCGTGCTGGTTTTTATCGAAGATTTATAAAAGATTTTTCCAAAATCTGTAACCTCTATGTAATTTATTAGCAAAAGATACATAATTCATTTTTGACAAAGAGTGTTTAGAAGCTTTTAATTTATTAAAAGAAAAATTAACTTCTGCCCCTATTTTATCCGGCCCTGATTGGTCACTTCCTTTTGAAATCATGTGTGATGCATCAGATTTTGCAATTGGAGCCGTGTTAGGACAAAGGGTAGATAGAAAGCCTCATGTGATCCACTATGCTAGTAGAACTCTAAATGATGCACAATTGAATTACACAACTCTGAAAAAGAGTTTTTAGCGTAGTATATGCTTTAGAAAAATTTAGATCATATCTGTTAGGATCAAAGGTGATAATATTTTCTGATCATTCTGCATTAAAATATATGTTAAGTAAGAAAGATGCTAAACCAAGATTAATTAGATGGATGTTATTGTTACAAGAATTTGACATTACAATCAAAGATAAAAAGGGAACCGAGAATGTCGTAGCCGACCATTTGTCAAGATTGGAATTTTCACCCTTGCTTGAACGTCAATTTCTTGATGATCCTGTTCCCATAAATGATGATTTTCCTGATGAGCAACTTTTAGCCATTAAAGATTCGCCCTTGGTATCTTGATTTTGTCAATTACCATGTGTTTGATATCATTAATCCGGATTTTGATCATTATGAAAAGAAGAAATTTTTGGCAGAAACGAAAAATTATTTTTGGGAAGCACCTCATTTATACAAAATTTGTTCAGATTCTTTAATAAGGAGATGTATTCCAGAAAAAAGACCAACACGGTATTATGGAATTCTGCCATGGATACTCTTGTGGAGGTCATTTTAGTGGAAACAAAACTGCTAGAAAATTTTTGCAATCAGGTTTATATTGGCCTACTGTTTTTAGAGATTGTGAATTGTTTTATAGAACATGTGATAAGTGTCAAAGAACAGGCGGAATAGGAAAGAGAAATGAAATGCCCTTGCATATTAATTTGGTTGTAGAAATCTTTGATGTTTGGGGTATTGATTTCATGGGTCCTTTTCCAGTGTCAAACAATTGTGAGTATATTTTAGTAGCAGTTGATTACGTATCTAAATGGATTGAAGCAGTAGCAACCAAGACCAATGATGGCAAAACAGTGGTTAAATTCGTAGAAGATTTGTTTGCTAGATATGGAGTACCTAAGGCCATAATAAGTGACCAAGGAACTCATTTTACCAATAAGTTGTTGAATAATGTCCTTAGGAAGCATGGTGTAACTCACAAGTTAGCTACACCTTATCATCCTCAAACATCTGGCCAAGTAGAGGTAAGCAATAGGCAAATTAAAGCAGTATTAGAAAAGACTGTAAGGCCTAATCGTAAAGATTGGGAATCTAAACTTAAGGATGCTTTATGGGCATACCGAACTGCTTTTAAAACCTTTTTTTTTTAAAGGGCTGGCGTAAGGTCTATGTCCCCTCCAACCTTTTTATTTTAAAAAAAAAAACTTCTTTTAAAACCCCCATAGGAATGAGCCCATATTGAATGGTATATGGCAAAGCTTGCCATTTACCAGTTGAAATTGAGTATAAAGCCTATTCGGCTGTTAAAGAATTAAACTTAGATTTAACTTTGGCAGGAGAGGAAAGATTGTTTCAATTAAATGAATTAGAAGAACATAGGTTAAATTCATATGAGAATGCGAAGTCATATAAAGAAAAGACCAAAAAGTATCATGACATGGGGTTAGCCAACAAGATGTTTCATCCAGGGATGAAAGTGTTACTTTTTAATTCTAGACTTAGGCTATTCCCCGGAAAGTTAAAATCTAAATGGTCTGGTCCCTTTATAATCGTACGAATCTATCCTCATGGAGCTGTTGATATTCAAAATCCTAAAAATAATGAAATTTTCAAAGTTAATGGACACCGACTCAAGCCATACTTAGAGCCGATGTCAGTTGAAGGAACAATTGAGTTAATTCGTTTGGCTGACAATGAACCACCCCGGGATTAGGCTTGCAGTTTGGTCGAGCCAAAGACGTTAAACAAAGGCGCTAAGTGGGAGGCAACCCACTATTTTGAATGTTATTTCTTTTATAGTTAAGTTTAAATATGCTATTCTCCGTTAAATTTATTTTTTGGGGACATTTAATTTTTAATTAAATATGCCAAAATTCAAGTTTAGGGGAGAAAAACATCTTAATGTTGTATTTATATGCTACTAATATTTTTAGTTTAGAGTTTTTGTTAAGTTTTTGCAATACAGGAAAGTTACAAAACATAACGGAAGTTAACAGAAGGGCTAAACTGCAAAACTGCTGAAAAGAATTAAAAAGAAAACAAGTTGGACAGTTCTGGACACCTTGCGGACGCAAGGTGTGAGGGACCTTGCGACGACTGCAAGGTCCTCCGTAAATGCGAATATCGTGCATCGTACCGTCAGAACATGGGGAATGAGCAGAATCAAAAACGATTTGACTGACCACCTTGCGACCGCAAGGTCCCCTTATTTAAGACAGTGACGAGCCTCATTTCAGAAATCACCAGAATTCTTTCCCTCCTTCAGCAAAACAGCAGCATCCGCCTCCCTTTTCAAGAAATCCGGCGAATCCTTCCAAATTCCGGCACTAATTACAAGATTTTCTCCCTCTTCAAACCCCTCATCTTCTACCTCTCCATCTTCATCCAC
This sequence comes from Codonopsis lanceolata, assembly GCA_013146195.2. Taxonomy (NCBI): domain Eukaryota; kingdom Viridiplantae; phylum Streptophyta; class Magnoliopsida; order Asterales; family Campanulaceae; genus Codonopsis; species Codonopsis lanceolata. The sequence continues at coordinate 95,635,208 of CM028383.1, forward strand.
CATTGCATTCCATGAAAGATTGAAGGTTTTCGAAGCAAGGAGACTCCATTGTTGCCGATCAAGCTCAAACCTCTGGTTGCATTCAACTCTAAAGCTGCAATAAACAAGTAATCCTAACCCCTCTCTTTAAATTTTACGTCAAAATTCTTGCATGCTAGGGTGTTAGATAGTTTTAACATAGATAAAATTTTGCATGCTTTAGAATTTATTTTTAATTTTAAAATTCTAAAAACTTATTTTAACTGTTAAATCATTAGTTTTTAATTTTTATTCAAACAAAATGTTTAGAAAGCGTAGAAATACCGGTGCTTCATCCTCCCGCCCTGTTCAGGAGGAGGAACCTAATTTTGGCCTCACCCGATTTGTGTCCTACGAGGCCTCAGAACAATATGCGGCCAAACTCTCCAAGTCCTTAGTTCCCGAGAGGGGATTCAAGGCTGAAGAATTTGGCCTCCGTCCAAATTTTACGCCCCGTAGGTGGGGGCGTTTGATCGACTCTCCGGCAAAGGCAGCCGTAGTGCCTATTGTCCGATAGTTCTATGCCAATGGCAGCATTGGCATAGATGGGGGTGTTTTAGACACCGTTAATGTTAGGGACGTGGTAGTAGACTTTTCGTCCCAAAGCATTAACGAATATTTCGGCACCTCCAACTTTGCGGTTGGTGCCGATAATTTTAGCACACACCTCCACCCCTATCCCTGTCGAGGTGGTCAATGCGACCATCGCCCTCCCTGGTGTTGTGTGGACCTACAACCGTAATCCACCCTTCGGTCCACGCACCATGGGGGAGTCCTTCCTCCAGAACACGGCCAAGCCCGTGTTCAAATTTGTTTGTGGGCGTCTCATGCCCTCCAGTCACCAACATACGGTGACTTGGGAGAGGGCTGTCTTGACCTACACCATTATGTCTGGTGGATCTGTTGATGTTGGCCGACTGATCAACGGCCAAATCAAGATCCTTATTAGAGGTGCGACAAATGCGGGGTTCGCGTTCCCGCATTTGATCACCGAGTTGTGTAGGAGGGCAGGCGTGAGATGGCCCAGACACGCGGAGAGGCTTAAGGCTGGTCCGGCCATTACTAGGGCCATTTTGTTTGAGCACCACCAGCAGCCGAGAGTGAGGGTTCCTCACGGGGAGGAACCCGAAGAGGAGGAGGAGGACCCGCTCGTAGGGATCTCCAATAGGCTAGAAGAGGTTGCCCTTGAAAACCAAATGGCTAATCAACAGTTGGCACAAATTCGTGCCGACCAAGAGCGACTGTTTGGGTGGATTAACACAGTGGGGAAAAATGTCTCCACTTATTATGGGCTGCCTCCTGGCACGATTCCCGAGTTTCATCCTCATTCGTTATTTCCGCCCGACTCACCATGAGTCGAGGCCCAAGTTCCATCCTCTTTCGTTAGGTGGACCTGCTACGTCCTTTTTATATTTGTCCTACCCCATCAATCCACTCATATGTTCCTCCATTTTGAGGACAAAATAGAAATTAAGTTTGGGGGGGATTCTAAGCTTAGAGTCCTAGCAGGTCCTAGCCTAAGGAGGAATGGAGTTGGGCTATGTTTCTAGGGTGAAGAAAAATTTCTTTTCTTGATGACCATTTAACTCTTCACCCTATTTTCCTGTTTTTAATTTTTTTCTTATTTTCGGAGGTGTTGCCTTGACCAGGATGCTCGTGGATTCCTCTTGTGGGAACCCATCATCAATTGTGTCATCAACATCTCCAATTTTCTTTTAAAAAAAAATTCAAAATCAAAATCAAAAAATAAAATATTTCAAAATTTTCATCCTCAAGTTTAGGTGTGGTAATGCTAGTCGTAGTCCATGAGGAATTAATGCAATGAACCGCATAGCTAGTCCGTAGATCCCTCTGGAATTTACTTAAGTTTGCGAAACTTTTACTTTTCTCCAAATTCTTCATGCACCTACACTAGTCATAATTATGGTTTGATTAGAATAGTTTTATAAAGTTTATAGCACCCACTTCATTACAACTAGATATACACAAGAATATAATGCATAGCCATTCGAACATAATTTTTGCATTAAATTGTGACTTAGGGTCAATTGCATGATAGTTAGATCCCTTGGATTTTTCTCATTTATATATCTCAAGCACACTTTCGAACCGTGTCTACATGTTAGTCTCAATTGTCCCTACCATCTGTCTTAGCGAATGCTTATGTGAAATCATGTGATGCTAAACATTCAACCCCCAATTCCCATAGTTGATATGATATTTTGTGTATCTTACTTGCTTTAAAAACTACATGAGCATTTGGCATTTAGAAATGACTTAGGCCATCTTTGGATCGTTAGAGCCTAAATATTCCCTGACCTATATTAAAAATATCCCTAGTGTCCCCATTGAGCCTAATGAAAAAGAATGGAGTGTGCTAAGCACACTATTTAAACCCCCATTCGCCATCGTTTCTATTACCCACATTAACTTAACCCTAAAAGCCTATACACTTTTAGCCTACCCTTTGAGAGAGTAGGATGTGGGTGGGGAAATTGATTTTGGAGGACCACTTCTTTTTAGTTAGGCTATTTTTCGGAAGACTTCTTCTTTCCGTCGTCGAAAAAAAAAAAAAAATTATGTGTCGATGTAAAATGAAACGGAAGAAGAAGAGTGTAACAAAGGTTCAAATGGAAGCATAGCTTTCAAGAGAAAATATGTTAGAAAAATTCTGCTGATAAGAATGATGTGATATTTTTAGAAATATATATTGCCCAAAACAAGTTTGGGGGGGGGGCGAAGAAGAAAACTGAAAAGTAACGAAAAGCACCCCTCCACTTGTAGTCTTTGCAGGTCCTAGCCTAAATAGGGAAAACTTCCTTTTACTTGGAAGTATGAGGGATAAAGGGTAGTCTTACTCTCTCACTTTGAATTCCAATCCCTTTCCATCAAATCCCCCAACACCTTGGCCTTACATTACAAGCTAAATAAAGACCTAATGATCTTCTTGCCAATGCTTATGATGTTTTAACTGTCAAGTGAGTCATATGAAATTGATCAAACACTTCATGTTCATTATTATTCACCCTAAAGCTCACTGTGTTAGCATAATCTTAGCTATTACAAGTCATTGGGATAGGAGAGCATTGTATGTCATACATAGAAGTGCATGGGATGGATGTATAAGTCTTTGAAATCCTTGGGACCTTTCTGTCTGTAACTGACCGGGTTTGGATGGTAGATCTCATAATTCTTAATGCATGATTTTCTATTAAACTTTGATTTTCATATGAATGTGGTGTTTAGCTTAATAAAACTGTTTTAGTTAAGATATTCTTTAAGACTGGTGATCACACACACACGGAGAAATTAGAAGTAGTAGCAGTTTTAAGAAAAGATCAGTTGGTTTTATGTGACTAAGCATATATGTGGTGAGCATCAAACTGAGACTGCTTTGCATGCCATACACTTATAACTTGAGGTTGAAGCCAAAAAGATTTTTGTTTTATTTTTAGTGTAATTTTTATCTGCTTTTGTATTTATCAGTTTTTGTATTTATCTGCTTAGTCGAGTCACTCGAAAGAGTCTCCTTGAGTTTGTGGGTTTATAGAGGAGTGTAAATAGTGTCACCCTCCAAAAAGATTTTTATTTTTGTTATTTATATGCTTTTGTATTTATATGTTTTATTTACTCGTGGACGAGCAAAGATTAAGTTTGGGGGTATTTGATCGATGTATTTTATACGTCGATTTCATATGCTTCTATGACTTGAATTATGCTATTTCACGAGGCTTTTGGCTACTGATATATGTTTTTGGTGAGTTTTGTAAGTTTCAGGGTTTTTAGTGAAAATATGCGAAACTCCAGGGTTTTATGTGCAAATTCTAAGAAGGGCCAAAGATGAAAAATGAAGAAGAAATGAAGGCTGTCAAATCTGAAGACCTTGCGGACGCAAGGTACCTCAGACCTTGCGACCGCAAGGTAGGCAGTACGGATGAGAAGCAGAAATCCAAGGCCAGACACACTGGAGACCTTGCGGACGCAAGATACTCAACACCTTGCGACCGCAAGGTGGTCAGAATGCGATATTTTCGGATTTTCACATATTGATTCGATTGGATTACAACTCCCGAGTATATATTGAAGTCAGATGTCGAGAGCCAAAAAAGGAGAGACGGCTGGAAGCAGTCTTAGGTAGATTTTAGATAGTTTTTAGAGTGTATAACATAGTTAGATTGTGTAATTACAAGTATTGAAGATCAAATCATGTATCCGATCATCTCCATGTGCTGTTCATTGTCTATGATGAACTAAATCATCCATAATCTAGGAGGTGGGAGGTAACTTGTATCGAATTTATGCTTTGATTCTTATATATGTTCATTCAATTCTTGTTGATTGTGGTGTTTATCAATCCCTATATTATTTTGCTTTGAACAAATGAATGTAATTGCAAATAATAAAGGCCTAGAGGTGCGGATAACTGCATGACCAATGTGCATATGTCGTACACAGATAGATCATAAATCTAGGTGACAGCTAGATTGACAGTTCTTGTGCTTAGGATATAGAATGGATGAATTTTGCGGGGATGGAGGCTGAACCAATTGTTCAACAGACTATATCTATCTTTTGTGAACGAACCCAAGAAATTGAATGATAATTATTATGAATTGAACATAAAGGAGATACAAGTGAAACCTAGAATCCTAGATTGCCACCCACCATAAGATCTTCATATCTGTAATTACTGCTAATTAGTTAAACATCTAAATATAAATAGTAGTTTAGAATAAAAATAAATATAAAAACCGCTTTAGATTAATAATTTGCTATCAATAAATTGCACTGTTCGTGATCACTTGTCTCTGTGGGTTCGACCCTTGCTTCCAATACTATTCTATAATAGTCTTGTCCACTTGCAAGGAAAAAGATTAATTAAAACATCGATCAGTTTGTATCCCAACTCCCCTTAAAATTCACCGTACAAGCCCGCAACATATCCTCAAGTATTTGTATCGTTCTCTCGGACTGTCCGTCTGTCTAAGGGTGAAAAGTTGTACTAAAATTCAACTTAGTTCTCATAGCTTCTTGCAAAGCCTGCCCAAAACCTCGATGTGAATCTCGAATCCCGATCTGAAACAATACTAACTGGAACCCTATGCAATCTAACAATCTCCAGCACATACAATGCCGCTAACTGACTCAAGGAATAAGTCATAGCAATCGGATATAAAATGAGCCGATTTTGTGAGCCGATCAACAACAACCCAAACGGCATCAAATCCTCTACGAGTACGTGGAAACCTCGAAACAAAATCCATCGTAACATGCTCCCATTTCTACTCCGGAATATCCAATGGTTACAACAATCCCGCGGGTCTTTGGTGTTCCGCCTTCACTTGTTGACAAGTTAGACACCTCGACACATAATCTGCTATTTGTCGCTTCATGCCATTTCACCAAAATTGCTTCTTCAAATCTCTATACATCTTCGTACTCCCCGGATGGATAGTATACTTTTGCCTTGTGAGCTTCATCCAACACAAGCCACTTCACATCCTCAACTGAAGGAACACAAACTCTACCCTTGAAAGTCAAAATCCCATCTTGGTTCATCGCGAACTCATGCTCCTTATCCTTATTCAAACCATCAATGATCTTCACCAACCCCGGATCCTTCCTTTGAGTCTCCTTAATCCTCTCCAATAAAACTGGAATAGCCCGTACACTAGCAAAGAGTACTCCATGATTAACCTCACTAGGATTCCAATCACGCACATCCTCCAACATTTTCCATTCCCGCATCATCAAACATGACAAGTGAACTTTTCTACTCAAGGCATCCGCAACCACGTTCGCCTTCCCCGGATGATAAAGTATAGTGCAATCATGATCCTTCAACTTCTCCATCCATCTCCGCTGTCTCATGTTCAACTCCTTTTGCGAGAAGAGATATTTCAAGCTCTTGTGATCCGTGAAAATCTCAAACTTCGACCCATACAAATAATGCTTCCATTTGTGCAAAGCAAATATGATCGCCGCTAGCTCGAGATCATGCGTGGGATAATTCATCTCATACGGAGACAGCTTCCTCGAAGCATAAGCAATCACCTTCCCATTCTGCATGAGAACACAACCCAATCCTTCTTTTGATGCATCACTATAAACCACAAAGTTATCACCTCCACTAGGCAATGCTAAAACCGGTGCCGTAGTCAACCTCTTCTTCAACTCTTGGAAACTTTCTTCACACTTATCACTCCAAACAAATGATGTCTTCTTTTGGGTCAAATTCGTCATTGGTGTGGCAATCTTTGAAAATCCCTCTATAAACCTTCGATAATAACCGGCTAGCCCCAAGAAACTCCTAACTTCCGTAACTGTGGTTGGTCTCCTCCAATTCATCACCGCCTCAACCTTAGAAGGATCCACCGCTATCCCGGCACTAGAAACAACGTGCCCCAAGAATGAAACCTCCTCTAGCCAAAAAGCACACTTACTAAACTTGGCGTAGAGTTGCCTCTCCCGAAGAATAGACAAGACCATCCTCAAATGTTGTGCATGCTCCTCCCGAGACTTAGAATACACAAGAATATCATATATGAAAACCACCACGAAGCAATCAAGAAAATTATGGAATACCCGGTTCATCAAATCCATAAACATCGCCGGCGCATTAGTCAACCCAAATGGCATCACCATAAACTCATAATGCCCATACCTCGTGCGAAAAGTGGTTTTTGGAACATCCTCGGCTCTAACCTTCAATTGATGATACCCGAATCTCAAATCAAGCTTAAAATAAACCACCGATCCTTGCAATTTATCAAACAAGTCATCGATATGCGGCAATGGATACTTGTTCTTGATCGTTGCTTTGTTCAACTCCCGGTAATCAATGCACAACCTAAGACTCCCATCTTTCTTCCTCACAAATAATACCGGCGCACCCCAAGGCGATACACTTAGCTTGATAAAGCCAATGTCAAGAAGCTCTTGCAACTGAACCTTCAACTCCTTCAACTCCATAGGTGCCATCCTATACGGCGCCTTCGATATCGGTGTAGTCCCCGGCAACAACTCGATGCAAAATTCAATCTCCCTATCCAGAGGCATCCCAAAATCTTTAGAGAAAACATCCGGAAATTCACACACAACTGGCACATCTTCAAGATTCGAAGTAGAAACCCGTTTATCCACTACACATGCAAGATACCCCGTGCACCCACGCGACAATAATTTCCTAGCCTTAAGAGCAGAAATGACGCGCAAGCCACTAGGTGCATTATCCCCAAGAATACAAATTTAGGAACGCCAGGCAAGGAGAAAGTAACCCTCTTACTATGGCAATCAACCAATGCATGATATGCGCACAACCAATCCATGCCAAGTATCACATCGAAATCACGAAGTGGCAACACCACCAAATCCGCATGCAAAACATATTCGTCCACAAGTACACCACATGCTCTATAAATATCCGAAGCCAATAAACATTCCCCAAGCGGGGTAGATACTTCAAGCACATAAGGCAAAGATTGAGGCATAACACACAACTTGTCAACAAAATGCGATGCAACATACGAATGCGATGATCCTGGTTCTATAGGTACACGAGCCTCATTACCGAAGATAGAAACGGTACCTCCAATAACTGCCGTAGACTCAGGCACTCCCCTCTGATCTAGAGCAAACACGCGACCCTGCACCTTAGCTTTACCATCGCTATCTCTCTTCATCCCAACTGCAGGCTGGCTCGAACCTCCTAACTGATAATTCTTCAATTTAGGACAATTCTTCTTCATGTGCCCCGAAGCCACAGTAGTAGCACTTAGGGGTGGCAAAATGGGTGTTATGGATCAATGGATAATAGGCCATTATCCATGGATAACCATGGATAATGGCCTATTATCCATTGATCCATAACACCCATTTTGCCACCCCTAGTAGCACTCCATCGGTGCTCCATTCTTACTCTGGCATCTATCCTCCGTGTGCCCTATCTTGGAACAATAAGAGCAAAACCAATACCACACTACGATCTCCCTGAATATGTGTAGTACTAGCCACTTTTCCACCTAACGGATTCTTCGCATGCCCTTCCTAATTAGATTTTCCACCTCCCTTCTTGCGATCATTGCTCCCACTATAATCTCTACGGCTACCCGATCCATGACCTCGCCCAGAAGACTGCTTAGGCTGCTGAGAAGAACCCAAAATATGCATAGCACGATGCTCCTCAATATCCCTCTCAATGATGTAGGTCCTATCAACTGCCTTCCTATACTCCACAAACTGATGAGATAGTAGCTCCTTCCTGAACTAAGTCCTCAAACCCTTCACAAATTTCTGAGTCCTCCTAGCCTCATCTAGAATCAAGTGTGTGCAATAACGAGCCAACTCCGTAAATCTTGCCGAATACTGTGAGACAGTCATGCTTCCCTGCACCAAGTCAAGAAATTCCTTCTCCCTCTTCTCTCGAACAACTTCAGGTACATAAGAAGCTCTAAACTCCCGAACAAAGTTAGGCCATATGTGAGGGACTCTAAGCATGTCCCAACTCTCCCTAAGCACTTGCCACCAATGCTCCGCTGCACCTTCTAGCTTGAATACTGCCAAAACAACCTTCTGCTCATCATCACAACCCAACGGTGCAAATATCTTCTCTAAGTGCTCAATCCATAACTCGGCTTTCGCAGCATCCGGCTCCCCATTAAACTGTCTCGGCTTCAGCTTCACAAACTTCTCAAGCAGAGAATTTCCATGATGTCTAGCATCCTGCCTCTGTCTCTCAACTTCCGGTTCTGGCTGTGGCACTTGTTGTGGCTCAACTCTACCAAATCCCCTTTGGTTATCCCTTTGGTTCATTTCATTCATCATAGCAAGCATACCCCGATACATAGTAGCCAAAACCTCAAATTTCTCCTCCGGTGTCCGAACTGGAGGAATATTCTGCTGACGGTTCTCATTAGCATTTCTGCCACCACCTGCACCTGTACCGGCACCTCTATCGGTACCACCTCCAATACTAGCTCCAGCTCTAGTATCCACCATCTTAACCTACAGTAACACTCGACGTTAAAATAAATCTATCACACAAAACCAAACCCCTAAGCCAAGGAACCTATCCCGGCTGAAAGCTAAATTTATAATCATAGCTCTGATACCAACTATGACGACCCGACCCAGATCCCAAGACGAGATCCCAAGGTCGTACCGTCGGGAAACAAGCAACAACAAGCAAATAGCAAATAATGGGTAAGGCCATAACGACAATACGCCAACAACTTAAAACACATGCGGAAGTGAAACATAAAATCACAGTGGAGCCCGAGCTAACAAGCTCAAACTAAAAACAACCAAAGAGATAATTAATCTCTCGGTCCAAAAATTCGACGCACGTGCCGCAACATTGGGCACGTAGAGCAAAACTCCCTGTCATGCAATATAAATTTATAGCAACAAATATACCAAGTCATCGGCGACATTACAGCCGGAACCCAACATTACACTAAGTCTAAGACTCTAGTCTAACATACTCAACGGCTAAAAACATGCCGGAGAACAAACATGATAATTTATCCATCAATATAACATACTAAAATATAATCACCAACGTTCACCAAGCGCGACTAACACAAGTCGGCTACCAAAGGTATAAGTACTAATAATCATAACTACGAACATCAAGATAGCATACTGAAATGTAACCATCAACATACACCAAGCACGACTACTACAAGTCGGCTACCAAAAGAATAAGCATCAATCAACATAAGTATAAATATTACAATCACAAATAGGTTTGCTACCCATCATGAAGTTTACCTAACTTCATTTTTCCCAACGTCCTTACCAAAAGAAAATGAACTAAACTAAGGTAGCAACCTTGCCAAAAGAAAACTTCACCAACGATCTCGGCAATCACTTCGATCCGCTTGAACGACTCGGATCTAGGGAAAACAATCAACAAATAGGAGACTTAGTAAGTTACTAAACATAACTTCCTATCATGGCATCATGCTTATCAATAATAAATCATGCTACCAATATAATATAACATTGTATTAAAATCATGTCAAGATATTCATACTTAACAATAATAAATCATGCTATCATTATAGTATGACATTTCATTGAAATCCATGTCAAGGCATTTTATGCTTAACAACCTTAAAAGTCATGTTATCCATAAAGTATAACAATATAAGAAACCATTTCAACCATTATATCATATCATATTCACAAAGCACATTATTCACATAAGTACTTGTGAGACAATTCATATAAAAGGGATATGATACCATTACCATCTCTTTCCGCCGTGTCGCTCCTGCAAAAACACGTGCAAACCTTTTATGTGTCCTCGATATCCCTTTCGTGGATATCGACGTCCCCGAGACAATCCCCGCTCGAGTTCCATAGTTATCAAAGTCATGTGTATTACTACAACTAAGATGAACTACTTCCCCACCGTGGCCATCGATGGAGGGGTGTGTGCAACCCGGCACGGCGATCCATCGCGATCACGAATCCCACAATTCGTGAGGACGATGCATCGTCCCGCCAAAGTCTCAACAAACCGACTCCAGCTGGACTCAAAACCCAAGCACAAGTAATGTATACTCATATGCTCAAAACAAGTAGGCACATACTCTACCATCAAACTAGTCATGCATTTCATTCACAACTAGCATAAATTCACATTAGAGAATCATATAAGCTCTCATAATCAAGTGTCCATACACTTCAAAAATTCTTGGAGGCTTGACCTCCATCAATTTTACCCCAAATTCCGTAGGACTTAAGATTATAGTTCCTAGAATTCATACTAACCCAAAGGTTGACTCCGTTGAGTCCAATCTACACTTTCCAAAAATTAGGGCATAGAAGCATGGGCTACAATACCCCCCTATGTTCATAACTATCATCAATAACCATATTCCCAAGTTCATTAAACCCACATAATCCCAACAAAACACTTAACAAGGTAACATGGAGCAAATTCCCAATTTTGTGCATAAACTCATTTTGGTCACTTCACCAATCATGCCCACAAAACATGAAATAATCACATAAAATGGATTAATATACTATACTACACATGTATATTATACTAATCAAGGTTTCAATCATGTTCATCCAAGCCAAATCATCATTTGGGCATATACCCTTTCAAGTAACCTCACCAATCATGCTCACAACACATGAAATAATCACATAGCATGGGTTAATATACTATACTACACATGAATAACATGCTAATCAAGGTCCCAAGTAGGTTCATCCAAGCAAAATCATCATGTAGAAATCTAGGGTTCATGGCATCTCTAAAAAGCCCTAGAATACACCCATTGACCTCACATAGAATAATGATTGTTTTCCCTAGGGTCAATGGGGCAAAAAGAAAGAGGAATAGATGTAGCAACTTACCTTGATTCAGCCCTTACAAGTCACAATTTTGGAATTCCAAATGGTGGGATGTGTTCTCCTCAATCTCCTCTTCAAATCTATGGTGTGGATTGAGAAATGAAGGTCCCTAGCTATGGCCTCCAAGGTTGGGCTCTCAAGAACCCTAGAAAACTCCTCTCTAAGCCCCCAAGAAGGTCTCCCACATTTCTTAGAAGTGATAGGCAGAAATGAAGGCTTAAGTGAAGTGTTAGGGCTTCAAATGGGTTAAGAAGTAAAGTGGGTTATGTTTAGATTGATTGGGTTGTTTCCCTTTAATTAGCCACCTCTAATCCCTTCAAAAACTCAATTAGGTGTTTAGGATATGTCTTAAGGTAGTTAGGAGGGTTTAGGAGTGGGTTAGGTTGGGTTTTGGGTAGGGTTAGGTTGGACAACACATCAAATTACACCAAAATTCCCGTAACTAGGAGTGCTGTCCCATGCGCTCGCATGGTTAGAATTCAAAGCGACCGCATGGTCCTATGACATGCCATTCCAACTTTGTTTCATTCCTTGTTCGGCCCCGGACTCTCCCGCATGCATCCTCAAGTCCTCCCAAGCCAAAAAGGGTCTAGAATTCACTCTTAAAGACCTCCAATCTATAACCAAAGCAATCAATGTTCAAACCTCACTCAAACATGGTTAAGAACTCACGAAGAACACTCCCAAACGACAACCGAAAAGGTCAAACGAAGAAGGTTTACGACTAGAAGCAAACTAGCAACCAAACCGTCGATGCAACAAGCATTCAACCAACATCTAAATCATGTTAATGATGTTATGAATGGCCTCTAACATTTATCCATATGCTTACAACATAAATCATAAACCCAAGTTTCAAGGTATACCGTGTAGGAAAGATGCATACGAGCATATCAAACGACGTCAATGAACATGCTATTGACTCTAAGCATATGTATGAGCTAAGTTAACATGTTTATGATGATTATGAATGTATGAAATCATGCATAACACAAGCAAGCAATATTTTAGGGTTTTACAGGAGCAATGTCCCGAAAATGGGGATTTGTTTTGAAAATAGCCGGCTGGGAGATATAAATGGAGAAGGCAAGAAGAGGCAGGGGTAAAATTGGGAGAACAAAGGATATTTAGTGGCAATTTAGGGAGAAACAAGGGGCTGGGTCACGAACATAATTGTAAGCACAAACATATCTTTGATATCAAAATGATTTACCCTTTCTGATCAAATTCCTATCATCGTTTAAATGATTGTGCATCATCCAAAAACTTTTAACTCAGTGACACATTCTTAACGCCTTTAAAACTATTAGTGCATTAAATATGTTGAACCACTTCTTACATCAAAACATTCCCTTATCACCATTAATTTTTTTCACAACCATAAAAACCCTATCACGTTTTGATATAAACCAATACAAATTCCTTTATGCTTATCACTACAAATCATATCTCCTTCATTTAATTCTCATAAAAACTGAAGTTCAACTTATCACCATCCCTTTCCTACTTAAAACCCACAAAATCTTCGAAAAAACCTCACTGCTTTAAAAATTATTCATACTTCATTGCTCTCTCTCTCTCTCTCTCTCTTTCTCTCAAAACTTTTTAAGTACACTCTCTATATATACAAATATGTTAACTTAAGTTCATAGCATCAAATTCCTTCAGGTATTGTGGTAGATAACAACTATCTTGACTTTAACATTTCTTCTTCTAAAACTGCTATTGTACCTACTGAACTCCAACTCGCTCAACGTTTTCCTCCTCTCTCCAATCGTACCTTTCATCCCATATACTCCCCTTACCAAAAGAATCCTATTATCATTCCCCCAAACTGGGTTTTTCCTATTGATCACCTACCCTTATTCATTCAATCTCTTATTTCATTTCATGAAGAGAAAAAAGAAGAAAAATCTTTCATCATCTAAGAGGATTACATTGATAAAGACTTCAAAAGGAAATTACATATTCTGTATCCTCCTACTCCTATCCACTTATCTCCAGATGAACTTGTTGTCACTTATGACAAGTACTTTGATCTTTTACCTCATCACTGGAATGCCTGATACTTTTCAAATGACAGATTCGTCCAAGATGAACTCATTTTATCTGTCTGAAATATCTATAGAATTGTCCATGACATCAATACCTTTGCTCCAAATGATCCTTTTCTTCTAGTCAGACCAGCTACCCCAGAAGATTCTTTGATCATAAAAAATCCACACCTACCTACCTTTGATCCTTCTAAACTTGAAACTATTCAGCAGATGGCTATGGCATACATAAATGACTGCATTCATGATGCCATATATCATAACAGAGCTTTCAAACTTCAGCAGTTATCTTAGTCAGGAGGAGCATCTACCTATACTCATCCTCCTCCACTCTTTTCAAAAAAATCCTACTGCTGTTGATATAAATTCTCTTACTGCTGAACCTACACCCTTGCCTATTCAACTAGACACCAAATCATCTAAACAAATGTTACAACCTTCCCCCTCTTAAAAACCTCCAAAACCAGCCTTTAAAAGGTAGAAAACCACTTTAAACCAACCTACTCCTAATCCAATATTTACTAATGATTCTTCAGAACCTGGTGCAGAACATGTTCTTTCATCTACTGATATCCATGCAACTCTTGAATACCACTCTCGTTCTACTTAACATTCAATCACAGTTGAACTATATTGTTCCCAACATCAGAAGTACTATCTTCACTGAAGTTCAGGCTGTAATAGCCACTGGTGCCCTTCATGAAGCCACTATGCACGACTGGAATTCCATTCTGGCCTTCCAACAAGATTGGGCTACAAGGATAGAGAAGGCAGAAACTATAGCTTTTAAAGCCCTTCAGGAAGAGAAGGTACATAGAAAGATAAAGCTTATATTTATCAAGCAAGAGCTGACACATATCTAGGGGAACTCAAAGGGTTAAGAAGACAAGCAAAAATGAGATAATCTACTGATAAAGAGTCATCGCATGAAACCAAACCAATTTCTTTCCTTATCTTTTGCTCCCCACTTCTTACTTTTTATATTCTGCTTCTACTAACATCTTATGCAGGATAAATAGCTTTATACTTTTTTTTTTTTTACTCTCTGCTTGGGGTGAATGTCTTTAAGTAAATAGGAGGAGATTTTAGAAACTCACATACCTTAGATTTACTAACAACCATTAAGTTAAAAACAATTATAAATACTTTTCCCAAATCCTTAAAATCGGTTTTTAACTTAGACTTTGTAACAAGTCTAAATCTATCTGCTGAAACATTCAGTAAATAAGATGTCCTATGTTGTTTATACAGCATATACCTTTTGACTTTGCTTGGCATCCTACTTTTAATTCCATCTTCCTAAAGCATAAGTCATCAGCAACTGCTGATACACTATGTCAGCACCTGCTTATACTCTAAATTTCTTCCTGTTGAAATCATTGTAGTTATCTGGAAAAGAGTTTGACCTTCACACGCTTAGTATAATATATTATTTTGGGAAACTTTTTCAAACAAAAGAACTATTCACATGTTACTTCAATAGAAGACTTTCATGCATGTTATAAATGCTCTTTTGTATACCCATACCTAGCTAACCACTCTCTTTAATATTTCATGCTAGGAAATGCTCTTTATCTCTTACAGTCTTTCTAGATTTCTGGGCATTCAATGGAACATCATTTCATCAAGAAACTCAAGATTCAACTTCGCTCTCTCAAATGGCTACAATTCTAGATTCATCTATAAAACGTTTGAAGCAAAGATTGAAGATGACACTCTTGCAATTTATGTGCTCAAGCTTTCAAAAATCAAACTCTCTCTAGAACACTCAAAAGAGACAAACTAGTTGAACCTCTCATTCAATCCAAGACCTTCAAACCTTTCCTTAAAGAGCTTCTTCTCCAAAACATTACTAGACAGTTTCATTCATAGCTATTCTCTTCTAGTTTCTGTTTTTAGCAATCTTTGATTCTCTATTCTTTTATTTCTTTCAAATCCTTAAAGGATCATAGATTTTTGCACGAGTTTGATTCTTTCTAGATCAAACTCCTCAAATATTGGTTTTGTTGTTCCGTTAGTGATCACTTAGCTTTACATAATCTTACTGTACTTCAAAATCCATGTTTGACCAACTTGGTAGTGGACGTAGTAGTTTTAACACTTTAAACAACTCAAAATATAGTGTTCTGTCTACCTGTTAACTGTTCATACACTTAAGCAGCTCCTATCTACTTAAGTGTCTAATAGTTACAATCCCGAGTTCTTTACATATTTGATCTTATATATTATACTTCAATTCAGTCCTTATACTCAAGTGATTAAAAGAAAACCAAATCAAACTTTTTTAAGTTCAACAACTGCTACCAACTTATTTATCAATCAGTTGTTGAAAACTTCTATTTTTCGTTGCATCTTTTAAAGGTTTTCAAAATAACACTCAAAGTTTTTAAAAGGTTATTCACCCCCCTCTAGCCTTATTTCATTGTCAACTAGACTTACAAATATCATCTTGTGCATGGAATAAAGTCACACATCCTCACTACTGGCCATAGTTGAGATGTGGCCCCATTGTTATAGCAATACACTGTTATAACAATATACATAACTTGGGCAAGCTAATGACCCGAGTAGGTTCTCGGGTGGTGGTTTCGATACATCACATACACAAGTATCAATTCAACACGTTAATCCAATGTGTATTGCAGGAGCAACACAAATATTCTAGATTGCAAAATCTAGATCCTCAAAGTGGTTGGTTATCCAAAGTCAGGTATCGAATTGGGTACTCTGTCATGAGTATCCGTTTTGGTTACTGGATCATGATTTCAATCCAACATCGATTTGGTTTGTGTGCAACATTAGCAACAAGAATTACATGATATAGAAATACACATGAAAGGTAATGGTATCAGGTTGTTATGTGTAACTCCTACTTATGTTGCAATCACCTAGTTGTGGAATTGTGAAGCCCTTATGGTATTATCTTCTTATGGTTATTGTGTTACATGGATGTTACCATTTAACTATGATGCATCATAGCATGCCATATGTAGTTGCATTTATGGCTTACTGAGTCTTCGACTCACTCTGTTATTTATTTAATTATTTTCCTTAGATCCCAACCAACCAGGAGGTTCAAAGAGAGGTCGAGCGAATTCGTGAGCCATTAGCAATTGGTGCTTTTGGGGTAGCTGCTCAGTTAGAGCTTGTGCAGTTCATACATTTTGTGGGGACATGATTGCATGGAGTTATGTAAACTCTGTTTATTTGGGGTGGTGATGTATAGTTCTTTACTGTGTTGTATACTATTAGGCTAACACTTGTTGTCGTTCTAGTTTAAAGTTGTGTACCTTTTGGGGATTGTATTTGTTATATACGAGGTGTGTAGCATGTTTTATATTACCATGATGTCCTGAGGATTTGTTTAGTTTTGGCTCGTGTGTTAGCCGATGTTGTTGATTTTTTTGTAGCTGAGCTTTTGTAGCTCGTGTGTTTTCAGGATTTGATTTGCTATTAATAGGTTGCAAACATTAACCTTGGGATTCTGTATAGGAGTTTGGGTGTCGGGGGGAGTTACAGGGATTGTCACATAACTTGGGGATGTCACTTAGGGATAGTGCCATCTAATAGGTGTGGATCATGGTATGTGGGATTGTTGTATAACTTGGGGTTGACACTTTGGGACAATTTCTTAGAAAGAGTGGAGGAAGGCCGACTAAGAGCACCTCCATCGGGAGGTTTAAAAAACTTTGTAAAACTTCAAACGATTAAGACAATCCATCTCACTACTTGAAACCAACATTAACTCTAAATCTATCAACCGTTCATCAGTAGTTCGTTACTCGACTTTTCTTCTTCTTCTTCACAATAATTTTTTTAATTTTTTTAATTTTGTATTTTTTTCCTTATAAAGAGGTTTCCAAAATATATTTTCTAATTACGTTATTTCAAACATACATTATTTGCTTATTTTCTCATTGAACTACACAAATTCTACATTTCACTTCTTTTGTTATGGATAATATTTTTTACAAATTTATTGAACTCTTAAAATGTCAAAGATTTTGCTAGGGGTGGCAATTTGAGGCACGACACGATTGACCGACACGAACACGACACGAAATTATAGGGTTTGGGCCGAGACTTATCGGGTTCGGACCGTTATCGGACTGGCTCGATAAGGTACGTTAAGATTCGGGTTTTTATCGTGCTAGCCCGTTAAGCACGATAACTTTAGAAAAAAACTTAGATATAAAATAATATAAATAGTATAATAAACCATAAAAAGAAACATATTAACTAAAGTAAGTAACAACTCTCTCTCGTCACACTCCACAGAGAAGGAGGCGATTGCCGTCTGCCATCGATTTCTTACTCTCTCCTCTCAGACTAGCCAGACAATGCCGCCTCCGCCACCGCCAGTTCGCCTCCACCTCCGCCTGCTCTCCGTCAACGAATCTCACTCTCACCGGCGCAATCCCTCTCTTTCTCTACACTAAAAAACAACTCCGAAGAAAGGTATGATTGCAACTCTTTAATTTTTTCTTTATTTATTTAATTTCATTGAAATTTCTGCCAAATTTGTTAAATTTATGATATTCGTGTGAAGTTTTGGAAATTGGTCATGGATTTGTACATTCAAAATTTTGGGTATATGTAAGGTCTCCCCTTCCCTGCTCTTTTTTTTAGTGGTTGCTATTTATTTTTACTTTAGAGATTTATTATTATGATTAGGGCCCTTACTCCTTGACCTGTGAGCTGTGAGCTATTCCTGTGACCATCCACTTTGATGGAAGGATTTATTTGATTTCATGTCTTTTAATGATAGTCTCTATTAATTCACTCTATCTTTTGTTCCTTTCAACTAGTAAATTCAGTATGGGTAGTTGCAGTTTTATTTTGGTTAAAGGATCACTGTACTGGTCTTTCAATAGTGTTGGGTTATCGTTATTCTGCTAAGAGGTAAAATGTTTGGAAGGAATAAGGATCATGTACAATTGAAATAACTCATCCAGATTCCAGACTCCAGTCATCTGTGGAGTAGAGACTGGAATTAATTTAGAGACTAGAGGGAGCATCAACAATCAACATGGCCTTAGAATAATAATTCTTGAACCCCACCAACCACCCCCTCTCTCAGTTATCACTGTCAGCTTCAACTACTTTACAATTTATTAGAAATTTATAAAATTTATTTTAAAAATCATGTTTAACGGGCTTATCGTGCCTAACAAAAAAAACACGACCATTTTTGCTTATCGTGCTTATCGTGTCGTGCCGTGTTTTCGGGTTTTTATCGTGTCGTGTTTGGGTTTTGGTTTTAGGCACGATAACCTTATCGTGCCGTGTTCGTGCCGAAGCTTATCGTGTCGTGCCCTTATCGTGCTAGCCCGATAAGGGCACGGCACGACCGATTTGCCACCCCTAGATTCTGCCAATGCCCAAACTATTCTAAATTTTCAAGCTCCTCCGAATTTTTAGCATCCAAATTTTCAAAGTCTTTCACATTTCCCACTTACTCCAAATATTCAAGGTACTTCAAATGTTCCAAAATTTTTGTATTCTTCAAATTCTCAATTTCCTTTGTATTTGCATCATGCTATGTCGAAGCAATATGCACTCGGGTATTATGATCCAACTATGGGTATTGGAAATCCAGCAACACCGATTGATACAAGAACAAATAGTATTGGTGAGTCTAAAATTCCACCTTTTCCCCTACTCAACTAGGGTTGGTAAACATTGTTCTAAATGATGAAGCAAACAATCACAAAACACAAACAATCAAGCAAAAGACAAACACAAAATAAAATAGAGCATTAAAGAGGACAAAATGCTTTCAAGTGCTTGGCTCGTTATTTCAACAAATAGCATAAAGAGCAACTCTCAACATGATGAAGTTTTGGAAACAAATCAACGATTACTACTACAAGCATTAAAAGACGGGAAATCTAAGAAAGTTGAATGTCTTGAAGTCACATTCGTACATAGTTGCTCCAATAGTTAATTAATTTAACTAATACTTCATCCAAATCAAATATAATCACGCAAACAATCAAGCAGAAGACACAAAAAAAAAAATAAGGCATCTAGGAAAATGCTTGCAACTTGGCTCATTATTTCAACAGATAATGTGAAGGGCAACTCTCAACATGATAAGGAGTTTTGGAAATGAATCACCGATTACTAACAAAAAATGAGAAATCCAAGAAAGTTGAACATCTTGAAGTCACATTTGTACACAATTGCTCTAATGGTTATTGAATTTAACCAATACTTCATCCAAATAAAAAATAACATCATAGCGGGTGGTCTGATATGGCCAAGTGAAGGAAGCTGCACATGTATTTATTATGTTTTAAAATAATAATTAGTTTTTTATAATAAATATATTACTTTCAAATGTATATTTTGAAAGATTAAAAGAAATAGTTGCAAGTCTATGATATAAAACTTTTATAGGTTTATGTATAGTAGATAATAAGTTTATATGGTAAAGATATATAAACTGATGAAATGGTGTGGCGATAAATCTTTTAAAAGGTGGATGATGTTCTAAAACTAACGGATTTGTAACATATTTATCTTCTTCCTCGTCAAGAATCTCCAAAACATTGGCCTCTTCATCTGGTAGAGTTGTTTTGTTAATTGTTTTACCGTCATGCGCCTCAATAACTAGCAGTGCAAAGTATTCCTGCAATGGTTCGAACGAGGGAGAAGGATGTTGATATTTTCTTCCAAGCAGGTAGGAAATCCTTCGACGTTAATTGCAACCAAGGGAAAAAGGGAGCTCAGTTTCAATGGCTTGAATGAAGCAGAGGAAGAGTGCACGAAATCATTTTATCTCTAAATGAAGTTCTGTGGGTGTGTGATTGGATTAGTAAGGCCTCTATAATTAGAAAGGTGTTCTGGAAGAAAATTGCAGGTAAGAGGTGCGAGGTAATGGTAGTGAAGGAATGGAATACACAAGGATTTTATTTGTGCATATCGGCCAAGGGGATTGGCAGCCCATCGAAGATCCTTGTCAAGGCAGTGGTCAATGATGGAGGGTGGGATATGGTGGTGGGAAAGGTTAGAAGATTTTCATTATCTAAGCTCAATACAGAATGGACAAAGAAATCATATAGAGAAGTGGTAGAAATTTTACCTTGGCTGGATTTAGGCTTGATCGTCTCGAATAGAGTAGTGGGATTCAAAGCTGACTTAGTGATAGACGAGAACTCTTACAGGGGTAACATGGAGTTTTTGGAAAGGTGTCTTATAGGTTGTGTGGGTGAGCAGTAGAGTCCTACTTCGGAGTGCGGCGAAGTTCAAAAGTGGGTGAACTCTAGGTGGAAATCCCCAGGGGGTGTTAAAGTGAAGGGATTGGGTGTGATTTACTTCCTTTTCGAATTCCCCTCCAGGGAAAAAGCTAACCGCATATTAAATGAGCGTAATTGGTCATTCAATCAAGCATCGTTTTTTCTTGATAATTGGAGTCTGACTGGGTGCTGCCACAAAAAGGAGTGGAAACCGAGCGAAATATGGATTAGGGTTTTGGGTCTTCCTCTTCATCTATGGGGTAAGTTTTCAAGAGTATGGGTCAGTTGTGTAGGGGATTCGTGGTAATGGATGAAGCTACCACGATGAAGATAGACCTTAGATGGGCACAAATTTTAGTGAAATTCTATGAGAATTTACCAGGTTGCATCCGTGTAGGGGTGGGGTAGTGTATTTTATGTCCCTATCTAGGTTGAAACAGTGGTGTTCTTCCACCCAAACCAGGTACAAAACAGTGGCGGTAGACCTGGTAATAATCCGAGGAACTCGAGAAGAGAGACGAGTAGTGGAGTTCACACGTGAAGTGGGGGAGTGAAGAATTCAGGTGACCATAACCTTTACGCTAACATCAAGTTAGATGCACCTAGAAAAGGCTAGGGAAACACGTGTGGTGTAGATAATTTGAATTTTAAACATAGAAAGCAAAACGGTGACGTTGGATGTAGGGGCAGTATCCATAAGAATTCGAGTGCCAATAATATGAAATGGGCTGGATTTGATAAAGGGGGACAAGAGAGGAATATAGGCCCATAGTGCAACATTAAACCCACGAAGGGTATTTGGGTGGTTCGTAACCAACGGGCGAATGAGAGTGGGAAGGGCCAGACAGCTGGGCCCACTATTAATGGGGGGTTGGGCCTAATATCAGTTCTTCGTGATAAGGTTTTTTTGACATAGGGGGAGACGGGTTTGGGCTGGGGATCAGTGAGGATAATGGTGGTGATCTTGATAATTTGGTTCCCAAAGCTCAAGTGCAGAATCTCACACACCAGGCCGACTCGAACGAAACTTCGGGTCACGATATGAGTCAAGGTTTCAACTGGGTAGATGGGTTCGGATGAACAACATGTTCAGAAAGAAGAGGATAGAGTTAATTATGGGTAGATTCTGAAGGTGTTCGAAGGTGATGTTGTTGGAGTCTGTTATGATAATCGTGGGAGAAGGAGTTATATCCTCGATGAAGAACTGATCCAGAGGATTCCTAACATGGATCGAGGCCTAGCAGTTAGATAGATTGAAGGCAGGGTGGAGCCTCAGGCTGTAGGTGCTATAGATAGGGTCGAGTCCATGGAGAGTCAATAGGAGAGAGAGAGAGAAAGAGAAAGAGAGAGTCTGAAGAATTCGTAGCACCCTCCCGATATTTCTAGGTCATATGGTGATATGAGTGAGGAAACGGAGGAGGTAGTGTAATGAACCCTTTGTCGGTGGTCAGACCAGATGAGGTTTTGGAGACAAGATTGCTGATAGGAGGGGATGTTGACAAAGAAATTTCAACGTGGGTGAGTAGGAGGTCAAAAAAAATAGGGAAATATCCAGGTGTCTCTTGTAAAGGATATGAAGATACAATTATGGACTTGCTAATGGAACTTGAAAAGGGGCATCTTTCAGCAAGAAACGAGGTGGGAACCAATCGTATCAAGACCCGGGATAGAGAAAGTAGGGAACTTAAAAATCTACAGTGCAACATTAATTTTGATGGGGCTATGATGGAAGCAAAAGGTAAACTAACTCGAGTAATGGATATAAATCTGACAGTTGGAATATGAGGGGATTGAATAACTGTAGGAAGAGGCAAGTTGTCAAAGAAGCTCTCAGAAGGTGGAAGCCATCGTTAGTCTGTTTGCAAGAGACTAAATTGGATCGTATAGATAGAAGATTGGTGGACATTATTGGAGGGTGTCGTTGGATGTACTGGAATCATCTTGAAGCAATTGGGGCCACGGGAGGCATCCTTGTAATGTGGGATAGTAGAGTTATATATGTTGAGGATCACGTGAAAGGAGATTATTCAGTTTCATGTCTTTTTAAGTGGATGGCAGATGACTCTTTGTGGGTTTTCTTTGGAGTCAATGGACCATGTTCAGATCTGGGTTATGGATAGAGCTGATTTCTGTTAGACAAAATTGGAATTTTCCTTGGTGCGTGGGGGGCGATTTCAATGTGATTCGTTTCCCTCGGGAGAGGTTCAGAGGGTCTTTGTTTTCCCAGGCTATGGTGGACTTCAATAGCTTTATTAATGATCTGGAACTGGTGGACTTGCCCCTCGAGGGGAATGCCTTCATTTAGTTTAGAGGGGGGATAGTCGGTAATGCTCAAGGATTTACAGATTTCTTCTTAGCTTTGATTGGGAGGAGTTGGTAGGAGCCTTTAATCAGGGGTCCTTCCGAGGGTAGTATTTGACCATTCCCCCATCGTGCTTCAGTTCAGGGGACTAGCAAGAGTAAAAGCCCATTTAGGTTCAAAAATATATGGCAGGAGGCTCCATGTTTCAAGGATTGGGTCAAGTTAAAATGGGATTCTTATTTTGTTATCGGTAAACCATGCTTTATTATTGCTAAGAAGTTGAAATTACTCTCAAAGAGGATCTTAAAATCTAGAATAAAGAGGTCTTCGGGAATGTTGAGATTAAGATAAAGGAAGCTATGGAGGATGTAAAAAGATCGAATGAAAAGGAGGGTTAGGGTGTCCCGGGGGAAGCTGAAAAAGCTCATAGTGAGGAAATTAAGTCGAAAATTAAATGACTACTCATTAGTGAAGAAACCTACTGGAGACAAAAGTCTAGGGTCTTGTGACTATGAGAAGGTAATAAGAACACGAGGTTCTTCCATCGGATGCCCAGTGTGCATAAAAGCTTTAATCAAATCAACAGGCTGAAGTTTGAAGGCTCTGTGATGGAAGAGGGGTCTCGTATCAAAAGAGGTATAGTAGATTTTTATCAAAATCTCTTCTTGGAAGACAAAGTAGAGAAAATGGTAATAGATGGGATTGATTTCAAGACCCTCCATGAGGAGGACATAAGCCGTCTTGAGCAGCCATTTATAGAAAAGGAAGTGATGGAACCCTTGGGGAGTTTGAGAAGGGATAAAGCCCTAGGTCCCGATGGATTTACATTAGCTTTTTTGAAGCATTGTTGGAAGTGGTGAAACTGGATGTCATGGAGGTATTTCAATCCTCCTTTGAGGAGGAGAGTTTCGAGAAAAGTATGAATACTTCGTTTATCGCTCTAATACCAAAAAGAAAAGGTGCAGAGGTGTTAGTCTCAAAGGGCATAATAATAAGCTAGAAGGGGGGGTTGAATAGCTTATTAGACACTTAAAAACTTTTCGTATAAGTTCCTAATACAATAACTTGCAATCTATTAAAGAGATTGAAGTAGCGGAAGTCTTGTAAGGAATACAGTTCAGGTCTGCCGGTGAAGGACTACCGGTAGACTTGGCTAAATACTCAAGTCTGGTATTGAAGTGATAAGTTAAGAGATATAAAATAGTATAAAGCAGTAAACAACAGTAATGAAAGAACACAAGTATTTTGAGATGGTTCACACTATAAAGAGTGCTACGTCCACCACCAAGGCAGTCAACCTTGGATTTAAATGTGCACTATATTTTCCACTAGTTTTATTACAAAGAATATGTCCAATGGATCGTGTACAAAATATTTGACTTGTGTTTGGGGGTTTGGGAATTGAGTATCTGGATAAACAAGATATTCAATTGTGCAGAAGAATAGTTCAAAGAACAACAATTATAAGCTTTAAGATAAATGTTGATGCAGATCTTCTTGTTGTTGTTGAGGACTTCTTGATCAGTTTACGATCTCTTGAATGCACTGAGTATAAAGACTTTATGTTGTTGGAGAATTTCAGAGCATTTTTGTTCTTCAATCTTTAATGGCATTATTTATAGCTGGGGCATTCTTGAGATCCGTTGGAGAAGACGAAGTGTAACAGCTCTATTAGGTTGAATGCATTAAATGCATGGAGCAGACTTGTGGGTTTCATCTTCACTGATACTGAGCAGGGAGTTGGTGTAGAGATGTTGCAGTAGCTGGCAGGTGAGCAATTAGAATATCAGACCTGCAATAGTTGGTACAGACTGTAAGTGTCAGTCTGTTCACCTACTCTGTCACTGTTCAGAAGGTGAAAGTCTTCTTGCTTTTCGGAAAGCTGGTCTGGTGTGTCTAAGAAGTCAAGAGATGGTTTTATTCAAATTCAAACTGATAGAGGATGAATAAAATTAATCCACCAAGACTTGGTGACTGGACACGCCATGCTTGAACATGTGCAGACAAGGTCTGCCGCTGGATGCTGAATGATGTCTTCCGGTGAAGCTTTGCTGAAGTCTTTCGCTGAACCTGTGAAGCCTATAAAAACTATTCTATGGAAAGTTCTATACACAGTTGCCACGCTAATTGATACGCAGCCCAATTAGCCACTAATGTATAAAACTAATGTAATGTATGAATAGATGTAAGTCAAAATACAAATGAGAAACAACAATCTCTTCCTATTTGCATCTGGTCATCATTACTTACAAGTGAGGGCTATAAACAACTATATGATAGATAAGAGCATGTCAAAAAGTATTTTAGATTTATAATGGTAGACATGCCTTTATCAAACAGAAGAACACCTCAAGTGTAAAAATCTAATCTAAGTGCTTACAACAGAAGAGATGAAAAGAACAACACACAGATTAGTAGTAAACAATTCAAATATGGATTTAAACTGAGTGTTTAAATTCTAAGTAGATATATGAATTGAAATTGCAAGATATTTAAACCGTAGATATTTTTGAAAGACAATAATCTTCTGTATTCAAACGAGAAGTTTAATGTTACAGAGTTTTTCAAAAACTAAGATAGATACAAAGGTTAAGGGAGAAAAAGATACAAAACTACCACGGTCTTTTCCCTTTGCCTTTGTCTACTGCTTCCTTTTCTTTTCTCTGCCTTTCAAGTTCTTCGGCTCTTCTGACGTACTCATCATCGGCAGAGGTAGGAGGTCTCGTGGAGCGAGAACGGTAGTCCAGTTCTTCACGTAACGGTTGTTCTCGTCCATTAGAGTCTTGTTGATAGACCTCAGTTGTCTCTCCTCCGTGATGGCCAGATCACGATCACGCTCAGCATTGATAACATCGTGAGATGCGTTGAGAGCCATGTTGTTGAGCTCGAGAATATGAGGGCGATTATGTCCGAGATGGAGAGTGATGTTGTGGAAGAGCTGGTAAAACAGAGTCGAGCATAGCCTGACGCATTTCTTATGTTGAGCTTCCACGTTGATTTTGATATCAGTGGATTTGTGCTTCATCTGTCCAAACCTTGTCCACACATCGTCTTGAAATTGGCGAAGAAGGGCAGCATTTCTATCTGTGGCCTTGGACGTGGAAGCTGCAAGCTCAGCAGTAGCTGTAGAGATGCTGGTAAGCTCTCCCAGTCTGTCGTAAATTGCGTCTAGACGGGTCAAAATCTCAGAGTTGGCCGATTGAGATGGAGAAGGGTCCAGGCCAATGTGGATATGCTCACTACCAGCAGAAGAGGTGGCATCATCAGTGGTTGTGAGATGGAAGGGCTGCTGGAGAGGTGGAGTGGCAGAGTTGGTTGAGGTTGAGTCGCGAGAAGGGAAGGTGGGTAGAAGAGGAGTTGGTTTTTAGGGGAGAGGGGGGAGGGGTTGGTGGATGGTCTAGTTCAATGTCAGTGTCGGAGTTGTCACTGAGCATTGAAGGTTTTGGTAGAGGGTCAGTAGAGAACCAGAAGGAGGGGGCAGGGTAGAAAAGGGATTTGGGTTTCATTGGGGTAGGTTGGGAAGAGGGTTGGGGGAAGAGATCTCCTAGTGATGAGAGTTCAAATAAGAACTTCGAGGCAACAGAGTCTAAGGGTTTAATGGGAGTGGTTTGGGTTCGTTCGGATGGTGTAGTTTGGTTGGTTGGGTTACGAGAGGGTGAAGTAGGGGTAGATGGGTTTGGTGAATAGTTGAAGGGTGAAGGAGGAGGTGGAGAGGGTGTTCTGGTAGGCTCCTCCTGATTTTGTGTCTCCTCCTGATGGATAGACTCCTCTGGAGGGGTTGATTCCTTCTAAGTAGATGACTAAGTGGGAATGGGTTATGAAGCGGTAGAAGGTTGGGTGCCAGCAGACTTCCTTTTCTGTCTCAGCAACTGAATAGGAGGTTCATGTTTCATCGGCAGAGGTAGCAATGTTTGCTGCAGACTGGGTCGGAAGAGCTTTACGTAGTCGCCTACGTTAAGCTTAGGTTTTGGTGAAGGTGAGGGTTAGTCGGAAGAGGGTTTTCGTTTGGGTTGAGGAGAGGGCCGTGGCGTGGAGGTTGGTGGTTCAGGTTGAGATGGCTGTGGTGATGAAGACTTACCAGCAGCGGCAGATGAGCTACCAGCAGACGTGCCAGCAGACTTGTCACGTCTGCTGGCCTTCAGTTCTTGCCGTATCCACTTGGCCTGCAGTCTTTCACCCTCTTCTTCCTCCCTAGTATAGACACCCCAATTTTGTACCCCTGGTATGTGACATGACATAAAATATCAAGACCTGTTAAAACATTAACAAATGTCAAGTTACAGGGTCAAAAGTGCAAAAGAACAAAGCAGGATGCGCAAAAGGACGAACTGCAGGGACCAAAGTGTACAAAAAATGAGAAGTTTGAAATTGGGCATGGCCACCATAAGAATTGGGCATGGCGCCCAATTCCTCTTGCTACGCCCAATTCTGTTCTGCGCTGCGCCCATTTTTCCTCTTCATTTGCCGTAAAATGGAATTTCTCCTGCGCAATGTACAAGTCGGCTGATGCCCAAGAAGGAAAATTTAATTCCGTCGATGTCCTTAGTTCAGCCTATAAATACAGGCTCTCAGCTCTTCATTCAGCACACCTTTTCATCGATAAAAATTCTCTGCGTTCTCGTTACGCTGGAGAAATAGAGAGCGAAGTGAGATAGTGAGCGATCTCTCCTCAAAGCCTCGAAACTCTGACAAATCTCCTCCAAACACAAAACCAACCGGTAGAAGTGAGCCTTACCCCCCAGCTAGGTATCCACCCTATTTCCCCGACCCAAAAACCATAAAGTAAGTCGTTACTCTGCCCGAGTAATAGGCTGAAAATCAACCCATATAAGTCGTTATTCCGCCCAACCAAATAAGCCAAAACCACAAAAACTAAGCCGTCATTCTGCCCGAGTGAGTGAGCCAAAAACACCATATATAAGCCGTCACTCTACCCAAATCACATCAGCAGTAGCAATAAAAGTCTCCCTCTCCCGAGAAGGACAGAGCGAGCACACCCCGCTCTAAAAGGTAAAAACCTTTAAGGGCATTATTTTATTTATCCATTTACTTTTCCGCTCATTTATTATTTAAAGTTGTATTTAAAATCCGGCCCAATGTAGTCAATATAAGCCGTTGTGCTGTCCGGATTAGATTAGGAAATATTATGTAATAGAGTCGTTATTATGGCCAAATATTTTCAAGTATATTTGTAATAATTTGTAAAAGAGACAGTTGCAAGTCTGTAAATAATGTAGACAAATGGATGTATTTGTAGGCAATTAATGTTTTATTTATCTGTTAAATAAATATAACAAAAAGCATACTTTAGCCAAAAACTGTTTTGAGACCGAAAGGCGAGTTGGGTGCCTAGCACCTTCCCAACTCGTAACTTAGCCTTCGAACCCCTTTTTTTGCAATCTCTGGTTTTCTTTTTGGTTTTGCTTTATTTATTCCTTAAAATAAAGATGGCGACTCTAAAACATTTTGGATCCAGTGGGGCCTCGCAACATCTTTCCTTGCACTTTTCTATTCTCCCCTAAAAAATGGAGAATGAGAATGGAAAGGTGATGTATTCCTATGTCCTGGTATCCCCTAAAAAAGGGATAACTTGACGTAGAAAACCCAAAGCACCCATAGTGATCCGAGATAGGCCATAAGGCTATTTTCATAAAATCCATAGTGGGTGCACTGCAACATTCCTTCCTTGCACTTTCACGTTTTCCCCTAAAAAAGGGAGAATGGAAATAGAAGGGTGATGCATTCCTATATCCTGGTATCCTCTAAAAAAGGGATAACTTGACATAGAAAACCCAAAGCTCCCATATTGGATCAAAATCCACTAAAGGCAACCGAGGCGTATTCCAACGCGCTATTCCGACAGCACTCCTCTCGCACTTTTGATTTCGTCCTCTCCTAAAAAAGGGAGGGTGGAACGAGAGTAGTGGATGTCACCGCATCCGCACGTACGCGCACCCCTATCCAAGGGCGCGCGGAGCGCGGAAGCACGATTCACGGGAACCCACAGTGGCGACTCTGCTGGGGAGATCATTTTTATTTTAATAAATAAAAATGGAAGGCTAGACTCAGTAACCAAAACTTTTTTTTTCTTTTGTTTCTGGCTAAAGTATGTTTGTTATATTAATTTAAACACTTGAATATTGCGTTCCTTTAACATCCGTGTCTATATTTGTGGATATGATCCTCCATCTTGCAGTAGTTTCATTTCAAACACTTTTACGGATATACTTGAAAATATTCGTATTTTTCAAAAAAATATATGCAAAAAAAAAATAAAAAATAATATATATATATACATATGCAATATTTTATGTGCAATAATTTCCGGGCAGCACAACAAAAGGGCCGGGGCTTTATTTTTAAAATCTCTTCATTTTCGGCCCTATTTATTATTTTATTCTGCTTTATTTTCATTTCCGCAATATATATATATATGTGTGTGTATGTGTGTGTGTGTGTGTGTGTGTGCATTCATTCTGTTATTTTATTTTGGGGAATAGGACCCCTTTGTAATTAATAGGGATAGATAGATTCCCCGCTTTTCTTTCTATTTCTTAATGTGATGTGCTTGCTTGCTCGCGCTCAAACTAAAAAAGCCGAGAAAATCCATAAATAACAGCAAGACAGACCATATTTGTTTTATTTTCTGCTTTTATATCTATAAAAAAATTTTTTTTTTTGCTTTTTAGATACCACACACACGTGCACATGCATATAATTATATTTCGAACTGCTACCCTACACCATGGCCAGCCTACCCCCTGCATAAGCCAACGTTAGACTGCATATAGATTCTCACGACACTTCAAAGACCGACCTATTTTTGCATTTTAAATTGTGGGTCAGCCCCTGCCAAAAAAAAAGGTGCGCAAGTCAAAAACAAATATGCAAGTCAAAAAAAAAATGTGCGCAAGTCGAAAAAAAAAAGTGCAAGTCAAAAAAAAATGCAAGTCAAAAAAAAATATGCGCAAGTCAAAAAAAAATACACTGGGGCTGATTCATTATTTTCTAATGCTCGACTTAGACCATTTCGAATGGTGGATCCCGAAAAGAGTATAGGCCCTTCGCCTGGGATCAGTCCGATCTTGGGGAGTCGAAAGGCAGGTGGAATACGTTGGTCCTATACTCTGGAGAAAGAATCCACTGTTCCAGGAAAAGTCCTGAGACTGTCAAAATTAAGCAGGTGCTTATCCGGCCAATTTGTAGGGATAATAATAAAATATACTAATAAAGGCACGCTGTACTCCAAACCCAGAAAGCCTTCAGCCAACCTCCTGATACCTCTATAACCCATTTTCCTCATAAACCTGGCCCGAATTTGGAAAGGCAGATATAGTACTGGCTAGTTTGATACGGGAAAATAGTGCAGAAATCAGAACAGAAGGTATCAGTATCAGATCAGACAAGGGCAGAAGCAATACAGAGAATACAGATCCGAGCAGTATGGCAACAGAAAGTGAGCAATCCCCCAAAAAAGCATCATTTCATCACACCCTCCATATCCAACCCAATATCCATATCCAACCCAGAATCCTTATCCGGCCCAAAATCCATATCCTGCCCAATATCCCTATCCAGCCCAGAATCCTTATCGAGCCCAATACCCTTATCCTACCCAATATCCTTATCGAGTCTAATATCCTTATCCTATCCAAAATCCTTATCCTATCCAAAATCCATATCCTGCCCAAAATCCATATCCAGCCCAATATCCATATCCAGCCCAAAATCCTTACCAGGTACCACAGCCAGAAATTAACCCAGCCTTCCCTAATCCAGCCAGCATCTACCAAAACCCAACTCTCCCGCCCGCCAAAATGGAGGCTGACATCGAAAATTTGAAAACCATGATGCTTAAAATTCTAAACCAAGAAGTTTCTAATGAAAATTTGGGGGACAGCTTCCAGGGTATGATGGATAAAGGCACTTCTTTATAAAAAAATTAAAAAAAAAGCTCCCTGCTGAGTTCGAGCCTATTTCTAATAAGCCTCTGCAGAACTAGTATACTACGACCGGCCCGTTTTTAACGCCCGCAGAACTGGTGGACCGCTTCGGATATATTATCCCTATTCCTTTCCCTAGCCTTACGGATTGGTCATCTACCGATCCGCTCCTAAAGTTGAGGATCTCAAACCCCGGGTCCTCAATAATGTACTAAACCCTGTACGGTTTGCTTTTAATAATAATCTAAATGTCTTTGCTTATTTCTTAGTTGCACATATATTAAAAGACGCATTAAATCATTATAAT
The DNA here is from genome assembly GCA_013146195.2 of Codonopsis lanceolata. NCBI lineage: Eukaryota > Viridiplantae > Streptophyta > Magnoliopsida > Asterales > Campanulaceae > Codonopsis > Codonopsis lanceolata. Next base: position 95,666,446 of record CM028383.1, read on the forward strand.
AATGAGTCATTTAATAGGACCCAAAAAAAAGAAAAAAAAAGAATTATTTGCTTGAGCTTGTAAAGTCAGTCGAACACCAGGGACAACATCATTTATCAACAGCAACTGAAAACTGATCCACTATCAATCTGGGGCTGGACAATGAAATCAAAAGAGTCAAAATCGGCAACTACCTGCAAGGATAACACTCATGGATCTCCTCAAAGAGTTCGTGGACATGTTTACCTAGTCCTATGAAGATGTGTCAGGGGTAGACCCAGCCACAGTCAAACACCGGATCCTCACATGTGCGGATGCTCAGCCAATCAGATAAAAGCTCCGCTGCATCAAGCCGGAACGGTCACTACAAGTTCAAAACAAAAAAAAAGAGAAAGCATGAAACAGCCACACGTCAACTTCATTCGGGTAAAAAAAAAATACCCGATCAGGCTGTCCAATATAGTGACCGTTCCAAAGCCCAACAGGAAGGTTCGGATCTACGTAGACCTCCGCGACCTCAGCAAGGCGTCGCTCAAAATGACTTTTTTCTACTCAATATCAATATTGTGGTAGACATAGTTGCTGCTCACAAAGTCAGATCCTTTATCAACAGCATGCTGGGCCATAGTCAAATCAAAGGCAGCAGGAGACCAAGAAAGGACCTCATTCACCACCCCTTGGGGGACCTACTACTATCATGTCATGCCGTCTGAGGCTAAAAAAAATGATGGGGCTACTTATCAAAAGGCTGCTACCACTCTCTTCCACGATGTGTCGTATATTGTCAAAAAGATCTGATCAGGAACTGCCATATTCCTCTTAAGCCAGGAAAAAGAAGACTTTGTTCAGCCCTCCAATCTCAACGAGCTTCAAAGGTATTATGCTCGAACCACCTTATCTGGCAAGTGTTTCCCTCTCCAGCCCGCTAGGCTAAAAACCCGAAAGGGCGGCCTAGGCAAAAGTTAGGGCATATATATATATATATATATATATATATATAAACAAACAAACAAATAAAAAATGAGAAATAAGGACTCGCTAGGTTGAAAACCTGAAAGGGCGGCCTAGGCAAAAGTTAGGGCGTATAAAAAAATCAAAAAATAAAAAATAAAAAAAACAAATAAAAAAGGAGAAATAATGGCTCGCTAGGTTGAAAACCCGAAAGGGGCCTAGGCAAAAGTTAGAGCAAAATAAATATATATATATATCAGGAGAAAAAGGGGAGGGAAAGCACTCTTTGAAACCTCAGCATCCTACCTCCAATCTTCAGCATGCAAGGTGCTCGACTGACAGAAGAAAAAGAAAAACCACAATAGAGGCTCACATTAAAGCACTAAAATATAATATTACAGGTCGTAAGGTGCAACTTAGGAATAATTGCTAATGAAATTTAGATTATACATTAATTGTCTGTACATATCTATTTATTGCCTATATCCCCCCCCCCTTGTTTCCCCCAAAAACTATCCTTCATTTGCAGCTCAAGCCCCGGAGCGGTCCATCAATGCCTGCGGCGTTCGCTCGGCCGGTCCCATGTACTTCTTCTGCAAGGCACATAAAAGACTCAGTCTCATTAGAATGAGAAACACCAGAAGTGTCCTCGTCCTATTCATCATCTGCGTTGCCATTATCCTGAAACAGCCGGGCAACTTGGATTCCACCCATTCATTGCTGCTCTGTCTGATTGCGAAGAAAAATGCAGGGGCTATGAGAATAGCCTTATGCCAAGAATAGCCCTGCAACAATTATATGGCCAAGAACAGGAGGAGGTATCTACCTTTTCTTCTCCCCGCATATCATAAAATAAAATAAAAAGAAAAAGGGAAGCCCGCTCGAGCCCGAAGGTATATTCTTTTAAAATCCGTTTTGGAAATACAGCGTGCCATTACCTGTTAGGTCGGTATAGCTTTGCTTTGTGCGTGCGTTTTGAGTCTGCATGTGTTTTTTTATTTATTTTGCATCATATAAAATTAGATTGCATCGTAAATGTTTGTACAGGTTCTTAAAAAAAACAAAAACAAAAAAAAAAAAAAAAAAAATTTGTATTGTTTTTGCATATAGACAAACATTTTTGCATTTTAGGCATATAAAAATGCATTTTACATCTTAAATTTATGTACTGCATTTTGCATTATTGCATGCACGATAGAATAAAGTATACTCATGCATCATGTTAATAAACATCCCATAATTTTTAAGCATCACATTTGCATCAAATAAAGTAGTACATGCATCCGACATTTGCATTTATCATCCAATAAACTGCATTAGGGGTGCGCTAAAAAGAAAATAAAATGCCACCAATCATGAAAATAAATGTTCTTATGGCATTCACTATGTCCCTGCAGCATAAGCATGCATCATTTAGCCCCATTTGCATTTATAGTATAAATCATGCATAATAAGGCCAAATAGTGACCACTAGTTTAATCATGCATCGTAAGAATAAATTACATGCATCATTACTTAATTGCATCATTTAGGCATAAATAGGACATGCATAAGCATTAATAATAAAGTCATGAATGCTTCAAAAGTGCCAAAATCTAGCAGATCAGAAGTATTTCCAAGCAGAACAAAAAAAAAGGAGAGAAAAGAAAAAAAAACAACAACAAAAAATCGGGAGAGGGAAAATGCATGTACAAGAAAGAAAAATTTTCAGGTACATGCAACAAGAAAAATGCAGCGGCAGAAGAAAAAAAATTTCGGCTGAAGTTAGAGAATGGAGCGAAAAGAAAATAGCGGCAAAGAAAAGATGATCTCAGCTGGTACCAAGAGATGTTGCAGCAAGAAAAAGAAAATTTCTGACCAAGGCTAGAAGGAGCAATAAAGAAAATGCAGCAGCATCAAGAAAGATTTTCCTAGCTAAAGCCGAAAACACAGCGGGACAGGGGAAAAGATTTTCCAGCAAGGGCTGGAACAGTGATGAAAAAAAAGATCCCCAAAGAAAGCAAATAAAGCGGCGGAAAGTAACAACAGATCGGTAATTTGTTGCATGAACACGACAAAGGTAAAGGAAAGGAAGGTATTTTCCTTTTCAGCAGTGCATTTGATTAATGTTTGGAAACTTTCCTTTAAGGGGTATGCAGCCCCGGATTAATAGGGAAAGGTCTTGCTCTCCATTGAAGGCTGAGTTCCTGAGGAGGCAATGCATTCCATTCATTGGCTGTGTGGGAAACTTTCCTTTAAGAGTGCGACCCGGATTTATAGGGAAAGGTCTTGTTCTCCAGTAGAGGCTGAGTTCCTAGGAAACAATTCATGCCGCGCAGCCACAGGCGAGCTACGATTGGTCTAATTCCTTGGCTAAAGATACGTAGGCAGTCTATCTCGGTAGACGCGACCAAACACAACACATTATTTACCTTTGCAGCACTCATTTGATAAAGCTTTGCATGCACTTGCTCATTTAGCATTGCCGCACTTGCACCACCGCAACACTTGCACCGCAGCATTTAGTTCCCTGGCTGAATGAACTACGTCTCGGTCTGATTCCTTGTATAAGGATACGTAGGCAGCCTATTTCGGTAGGCACGACCGTTGCATGAATGATGGTTTAGGTTTTGGCCGAACTACGTTTGGTCTGATTTCCTTTATTAAGGGATACGTAGGCAGCCTACATTAGTAGGTCCGACCATCAGAGCACTTAATTTGCATATCTGCTTAAAAACTGCGATAACCTGCTATAACCGACTAATAATGTCTAGGATATGGAGGTTTGTCTCACATTATAAATTGTTGCATTATAACTGCTATCTGTTGCATCTTTCTCCCTCGTTTTACAATTGAACGAAATTTGAGAGTCTATTCTTATCAACGATATTCGTCTACTCAGTAAGCTGTGGGTTACCCGTAGACTCCATCGTTGAGGGGCTCTGTAGACACCCCAATTTCGTACCCCTGGTATGTGACATGACATAAAATATCAAGACCTGTTAAAACATTAACAAATGTCAAGTTACAGGGTCAAAAGTGCAAAAGAACAAAGCAGGATGCGCAAAAGGACGAACTGCAGGGACCAAAGTGTACAAAAAATGAGAAGTTTGAAATTGGGCATGGCCACCATAAGAATTGGGCATGGCGCCCAATTCCTCTTGCTACGCCAAATTTTGTTATGCACTGCGCCCATTTTTCCTCTTCATTTGCCGTAAAATGCAATTTCTCCTGTGCAGTGTACAAGCCGGCTGATGCACAAGGAGGAAAATTTAATTCGTCGATGTCCTCAGTTCAGCCTATAAATACAGGCTCTCAGCTCTTCATTCAGCACAACTTTTCATCGATAAAAATTCTCCGCGTTCTCGTTACGCTGGAGAAATAGAGAGCCAAGTGAGATAGTGAGCGATCTCTCCTCAAAGCCTCGAAACTCTGCCAAATCTCCTCCAAACACAAAACCAACTGTTAGAAGTGAGCCTTAGCCCCCATCTAGGTATCCACCCTATTTCCCCGGCCCAAAAACCATAAAGTAAGTCGTTACTCTGCCCGAGTAATAGGCTGAAAATCAACCCATATAAGCCGTTATTCCGCCCAACCAAATAAGCCAAAACCACAAAAACTAAGCCGTCATTCTGCCCGAGTGAGTGAGCCAAAAACACCATATATAAGCCGTCACTCTACCCAAATCACATCAGCAGTAGCAATAAAAGTCTCCCTCTCCCGAGAAGGACAGAGCGAGCACACCCCGCTCTAAAAGGTAAAAACCTTTAAGGGCATTATTTTATTTATCCATTTACTTTTCCGCTCATTTATTATTTAAAGTTGTATTTAAAATCCAGCCCAATGTAGTCAATATAAGCCGCTGTGCTACCCGGATTTGATTAGGAAATATTATGTAATAGAGTCGTTATTATGGCCAAATATTTTCAAGTATATTTGTAATAATTTGTAAAAGAGACAGTTGCAAGTCTGTAAATAATGTAGAGAAATAGATGTATTTGTCGGCAGTTAATGCTTTATTTATCTGTTAAATAAATATAACAAAAAACATACTTTAGCCAAAAACTGTTTTGAGACCGAAAGGGCGAGTTGGGTGCCTAGCACCTTCCCAACTCGTAACTTAGCCTCCGAACCCGTTTTTTTGCAATCTCTAGTTTTCTTTTTGGTTTTGCTTTATTTATTCCTTAAAATAAAGATGGCGACTCTAAAACATTTTGGATCCAGTGGGGCCTCGCAACATCTTTCCTTGCACTTTTCTGTTCTCCCCTAAAAAAGGGAGAATGGGAATGGAAAGGTGATGTATTCCTATGTCCTGATATCCCCTAAAAAAGGGATAACTTGACGTAGAAAACCCAAAGCACCCATAGTGATCCGAGATAGGCCATAAGGCTATTTTCATAAAATCCATAGTGGGGGCGCTGCAACATTCCTTCCTTGCACTTTCACGTTTTCCCCTAAAAAAGGGAGAATGGGAATAGAAGGGTGATGCATTCCTATATCCTGGTATCCCCTAAAAAAGGGATAACTTGACATAGAAAACCCAAAGCTCCCATAATGGATCAAAATCCACTAAAGGCAACAGAGGCGCATTCCAACGCGCTATTCCGACAGCACTCCTCTCGCACTTTTGATTTCGTCCTCCCCTAAAAAAGGGAGGGTGGAACGAGAGAAGTGGATGTCACCGCATCCGCACGTACGCGCACCCCTATCCAAGGGCGCGCGAGGCGCGTGAGCACGATTCCCGGGAACGCACACCTAGCCTTCTTTGCCTTGGCTGCTTCCTTATTTTTCAACAGCTGCTAAGACTCGTCAGCCAGATCCTTTGCTTCTTGGTGAATGTCTCGAGCAATGCTAGTTCTGAATTTGTCTGCTGTAGTGCGATATCCCTTGCTAGCAGCATCATATGCGTCCATGTTGAAACGCGTGACGACCATTGGCAAAGGCTTGGCAACTTTGTCAAGAGAGATATTGGGAAGTCCTCGTTGCTACCTTCGCTTGTTCTCATAGTCGACATACTTCTTGAATAAGGTGGTCGTCATCTGTTTATCTTTGCTCACAGCAATGAGCTCGTCTTCCTTAACGGAAGAGTTGATTTCTGCAGTGTCCCGTAGAAGGACATTGATGAGCTTGACAAAAGGCCTTTTGAAGTTAGGGCTCTCCTTCACTTTCTCAACGTAATTCTGGAGCTCTTTGTAGATAATAGAGCCGTAGTTGAGCTGGGTCTGCAGAAAGACATCACTTGTGAGATTGAGCTGTTGGGCAGTGAATATGTCGTGGGCCCCGTTCTTGAATAGAAGACCCTTGTCAAGCAGGTGGCTTGTGCAGTAAACATCCAAATGGAAGAGGTTCCTCAGCATTTTCCCTTGAGGTTCCCTTGGAGTATTATTTCCCTCATTGCTTCCCGGGCGTGGTTAGCCTCAGCAATGGATATTTCAGAATCTCCACCATATCGAACACCGATAATTTTGGAAATAACTTTGGTGGAGATGGAGATAGGTCGTCCTCGAATCCATCCACGCATCACGGACGGAGTCTTGGGGTTGATGACCATTCTCTGATAGAATTCCTCAGCGAGGAGGATACTGTAGTCGTCATCGTGTAGGCAGAAGAGTGGTAGAATCCCCGACTCGTTCAAATCTTTGTAAGCTTTGACTCCGGCGGTGAATGTGTAGACAGTTTTGAGGTCTATACACATGCCGGGTAGATACATTTTCGGGTCCAAAGCCACAATAATGTTGTGAGGAGCAGGAAATGGAGGGTATCCTGGTACGTTGATGTTTAGACCAAGTGGGATGACCTTCTCAGGGTCAAACTCCTTTTTGCTGTCACTTTTAGACTTGGAAGAAGATTTTACCTACAAAAACACATTCAGAAATTAGGGCTTTTGTCCTGATAGAGCAAACAATCAACGATTTCATTTTTGTGAAATTAATTGAAATTTCCGATGAAAATCTTGAAACCCTTGAATGTTTTGGATAGTTAAACCAGAGAAATATTAACAAATGATTTCTAAGAGAAATGAGTATTCAAAGCACAGGTAAAACTGTCAGTTTCAAGGTTTTGAAAAACAACAATGGCGGAAATCGTCAAGATACGCAAAGCGTCTTTTCGGATTCAAAAAACTAACTCAAAAGAGGAAATACTAAGCATAAATTAATGGATATATAGTAAACTAAAGGGTAGAGAAGAGCTTACCATTGTCGCTGTAGGGAAGAAGAAACAGATTATAGATGAAAAGAGAGAGGGAGCAGTTGCAGAGAGAAAGAGAGGGTTTGAGTAGAGAGAGAAATATTAGAGAGAGAGGTTTCGTAAAGTTTTGAAAAGGGCGGTTCAGAGTCTATTTAAAGGAGAGAAAATATCTTTTGAGCGAAAAGTTGTGACTTATGATATTTTCAAAGTAATTAAAAAACGACTTTTAACCCCTTTTCCTTTTTAGAAACCTTTCTCGCTTTAATAGACGAAATAGTTGAAGTACTAACCTGGTGAAAGCGAAGAGCTTAAGTCTGCCGTTAGAAGGCAAATAAAGTTTGCCGGTTAGTAGAAGTCTAAGTCTACCGGTATGAAAGAAAAACTAAAAAACTGAAATTAAGCAGTAGGATCTATCATACCAAAATTTCTCCTTAAGTAAGCAAACCTGGTTGCATCTAATGGTTTGGTGAGAATGTCAGCCAATTGATGTTCAGTTGGAACGCATTCCAGACTGATGTTACCTTTCTCCACATGATCTTTGAGGAAGTGATAACGGATATCAATGTGCTTTGTCTTTGAGTGCATCACTGGATTCTTTGAGACTGAAATTGCAGAAGTGTTGTCACACATGATTGGACAATTTGCAGTCTTGATGTTGTAGTCCACTAGTTGCTGCTTCATCCATAGTAGTTGAGAGCAACAGCTGCTGGCAGCAATATATTCTGCCTCTGTGGTTGAATTTGCAGCTGATCCTTACTTCTTGCATGACCATGAAACAAGTCTATTTCCAAGAAATTAACAAGTCCCACTGGTGCTTCTTCTGCTCACTTTACAGGCTGCATAATCTGCATCTGAGTACCCAACTAGATCGAAGTTGTTGTGTTTTGAATACCAGATACCCAGATTTGTAGTTGTTGATACATATCTGATGATATGTTTGGCAGCCAGCAAATGTGATTCCTTTGGATCTGCCTAAAATCTAGCACAAACACAAATAGCAAACATTATATCAGGTCTACTGGCAGTAAGGTAAAGAAGTGAACATATGATTCCTCGGTACTTGGTCACGTTTTCTTGCTTTCCCTTTTCATCTTTGTCAAGATGGCAGTCAGTAAACATTGGAGTCTCAAATCCTTTAGCTGAATCAAGACCAAATTTCTTGATAAGTTCCTTTGCATATTTGGTTTGGCCGATGAAGATCCCGTCGAAAGTCTGTTAAATCTGAAGTCCTGGAAAGTAGGTGAGCTCTTCCATCATGCTCATCTCGAACTTGATTTGCATCAACTTCTCGAATCTTTTACACAGGCTTTGGTTTGAAGATCCAAAGATGATGTCATCCACGTAGATTTGAGCCAGAAGAAAATGACCTTTGTGCTTTAGGATGAATAGATTTGTGTCTATTCTTCCTCTCACGAATCCTTGTTTCATTAAGAACATGGATAGAGTTTCATACCAATCTCTGGGAGCTTGTTTCAGGCCGTAGAGTGCTTTCTTGAGTCAGTAGACATGATCCTGCTTGTCTTGGATGACAAAACCTGGAGGTTGTTCAACGTATACCGTGAGGTTCCCGGGTGCGCGCCCGCCGCCCTGGATGGGTGCGTGCGTGCGGATGCGGGACACCACTACTCTCGCTCCACCCTCCCTTGTTTAGGGAAGACGAAACCAAAGTGCGAGAGGAGTGTTGTCTATATTAGCACGTTGGAATGTGCCTCTGCTTGCCTTGAGTGGATTTTGTATCCAAAATGGGAACTAAGGGTTTCCTCATGTCGTTATCCCTTATTTCGTGGATAACAGATATGGGAATGCATTACCTTTCCATTCTCATTCTCCCTTTTATCCGGGAAAATAGAGAAGTGCAAGAAAAGATATTGCGACGCCCCACTTATGGATTTATTAAAATGGCCTTATGGCCCAATCGGATCGCTATGGAGCTATGGGTTTCCCGCATCAAGTTATCCCTTGTTTAGGGGATACCGTGATATGGGAATACATCACTCCCTCCATTCCCCGTGATCTCCCTTTTTTAGGGAGAACAGAAAGTGCAAAGAGGGAGTGTTGCGTGGCCCCACCGGATCTGAAAGTTTTAGAGTCGCCACCTTTATTTTAAGGCAAAAATAAAGGAAAACCGTAAGAGAAAACCGATATTTTAGAAAGCGGGTTCGGGGGCTAAGTTACGAGTTGGGAAGGTGCTAGGCACCCAACTCGCCTTTCGGTCTCAAAGCGCTTTGGTCAAGTATGCTCATTGTTATATTAATCTAGCAAATAAATAAGGTCTTATTTTGACAAGGAAAAATTAAACAGATACATTCGTGGCTACATTATTTACGGACTCGCAGCCGCCTCCTTCCAATAATTACAAACACATTTAAGAATATTTGGCCATTATAACGGCTCTTTTACATAATTTTTCCTAATCTAATCCGGCAAAGACAACGGCTTATATTGGCTACATTGTGCCGGATTTAAAATACAACTTTTGAAAATAAATAAAAGGAAAAAATACAAATGAAATAAAAATACGCCCTTAAAGGTATTACCTTTTAGAGCGGTGGTGTGCTTCGCCTGTCCTCTGCGGAGAGAGGAGTCTTTTTTGTTTTGAATTGAACTAGACCGGAATTGAACCGATTTGAACCGATTTGATTGAGGTTTTGAGGTCGGGCTAGTCAACTCTGCAGTGACGCCTTTATTTGGGTAGGTTTTGGCCTTTTCGGTTGGGCGGAACCTAGACTTAAGTTTTGACTTTTTAGCTCGTTACAGGAGTAACGGCTTATTTTGGGATTTTTGACCTGGGTTTTAAGGTGGATACCTAACAACTAGGCTAGGGATCACTTATAACCTATGGGTTTTTGGTTTGGCGTAGTTTGATGGGGTTTGGAGATTTTAGGGGCTTCCACTCACCTATCTCGCACCTCTCGCACTAAGGATATCGAAGAAATCGCAGAGCCGCCTGCGATAAACTTCGCGTAAAAATTGAACACTGAAATGAGAGGCCGGGCCTTCTTATTTATACTGGAGCTTGAGGACGCGGCTGGAATTATTGGATTTCTCTCCGTGCATTGGCCGCTTGTACCGAGCGCTTGAAGACTTGTACTAAATTGAAATGTGAGAGAGCATGAAAGTCATGCTTGGTGCGGCCAAGCTATTGCTTGGTGCGGCACCAAGCTCTTCTTAGGTGGCACCAAGCTACTTTTTGAAGTTTGCAATTTTGACACTTTCCCCCCTGCAGCTTCAATTTCGCGCATCCTGCTTTTCCTTTCGCATTTTTGACTTCTGCAACTTGACATTTGTTAAGTTTTAACAGTTCTTGATATTTTATGTCAGTCACATACCAGGGGTACGAAATTGGGGTGTCTACAGAGCCCCTCAACGATGGAGTTTACTGTAACCTTTCGGCTTCTGAGTAGACGAACATCGTTGATTAACAAGAGACTCTCCAATTTCGTTCATTTAAGAACAGGAGAATGCAATTGGTAGCAGTTATAATGCACAGTGACATGCTATCCAAACTCTATAACCTAGACATTTTTAGTCGGTTATAAAAAATTATCGAAGTTTTTAAGCAGATGTGAATTTAATGTGCTCTGATGGTCGGACCTACTAATGTAGGCTGCCTACGTATTCCCTTATTAAAGGAAATCAGACCAAGCGTAGTTCAGGCCAAAACCTTAAACTACAACGGAAAAAGATTTGTGTGTTTTCGAAAAAGCCGTATTCTTACGGTCCGAAACCGTTGTCAAATACGGTATGAAGATTTGAATGTTTTTCTGTTACCACCTTTCAACTAGTTGAAATGTGTTAAGAAAAATTTTCTAATTATGTCTGGGCCTTGATCGCTGTCTTGTTTCCAGACATAATCCGAAAACTTTCAAATATCAGAAAATTGTGTTTGACTAAAGATCCGTTGTCGAGCATTTCAAATCTGTTACCACAATTTCAACCGGTCAATACCTTGGCATTGAAATGTGTTAAGAAAACTTTCTAGGTATGTCTGGGCCTTGATCGCTGTCTTGTTTCCAGACATAACTCGAAAATTTTCAGATATCAGAAAATTGTGCTTGACTAAAGATCCGTCGCCGAACACGACGAATTAATCATTCTTCAAGTTTTTTCGAAAATTGTGCAGTGGAAAACATTCTTTTTCCTTCCTCTTTTTTTTTTTTTTTTGTGTTTTTGAAATATTCCTCTTTTTTTGTGTTTTTGAAATATTCCTCTTTTTTGTGTTTTTGAAATATTCCTCTTTTTTTTGTGTTTTGAAATATTCCTCTTTTTTGTGTTTTTTTTTTGAAATCAAAACTCATTTTGAAAAAGAGTTTTTCTTTTATTTGAAAATAAAACAATTTTTCCTAAAAAGGAAATTATTCTAAAGTTAGGATAGGAATATCAGACTGACTTACCTTTTACGCCTAGGTGGTCGCCGCATCTACTGATTCTGACATTTCGCCGGGAATTTCTTTGGGGAATTTTTTTTTTTTTCTGTTTTATGATTGTGATGGTCGGACCTACTGATGTAGGCTGCCTACGTATCCTTTTTCAAGGAATCAGACCAAACGTAGTTCGGCCTGATGCTGGGGATTTTATTTTTGCTTGTTTTTTTTTCTTTTTCTTTCTTTTGATTTTTTTTTTGATCTGCTGGGGATTTTTCTTTTTATCACTGTTCCGGCCTTCGCTGGAAAGTCTTTTCCCTTGTCCCACTTTGTTTTCGGCTTTAGCTGGAAAATTTTCTTGATGCTGCTGCATTTGTTCTTGTTGCTCCTTCTAACCTTGGCCAGAAGCTTTTTTTTTCTTGTTGTAGCATCTTTTGGTATCAGCTGATGTCATCTTTTCTTTGCTGTTGTTTTCTTTTTGCTCCATTTTCTAGCTTCAGTCGAAAATTTCTTCTTCTGCCGCCGCATTTTCCTTGTTGCATGTACCTGAAAAATTTTCTCTTCTTGTACATACATCTTCCCCTTTCCCGATTTTTCATTTTCTGTTTTTTTTTTTTTTCTTACTTCAGATTTGCTAGATTTTGGCCTTGCTTTGGCACTTTTGAAGCATTCTTCGACTTTATTAATGATGCATATGCATGTCCTATTTATGCCTAAATGATGTAATTGAGTGATAATGCATGTAATTTCATGATTTATTTTTATGATGCATGATTTGAAATAGTGGTCACTATTTGACCCTACTATGCATGATTTATGTTCTAAATGCAAATGAGGCTATATGATGCATGTTTTACACTAAATCACATTTTTGCATGCAATAGAATGGCGAAACGGAATATTTGAAGTATAAATTTAATTTTTCCGAGACGCTTTTCGGGCATATTTTCGGATAAAAGCGGGACAAAACATATATTTTTCATGCCCTTAGACTTATTTTCCAAGCATGCAAATGCTGCAGGGGTATAGTAAATACCACAAAGATATTTATTTTGATGATTGGTGATATTTTACCTTATCTTTGTCGTACCTCTATGGCAGCTTATTGGACAGATGAAATGCAAAATATGAATGCATGAATTATTTTTATGCAATGCAGATGCAATGTAGAACACGTATGAGATGATGCATGAATTTTTCACATTTTATCATGCACATGACAAATGCAGTTATAATATGTACATTAAGATGCAAAATTAATTACATATATATATGAATTGCTTGTTTTTTTTTTTTATGAATGAAATTTTTTATGGATTTTGTGGATTTTGAAAAAGAATGATTTTTATGTACATGTAAATTTATGCACATGTATGAAAATGGTATGTAACAATTTAAAGAATTATTTATTTTCTTTTTGTTATGAACAAGATTTTTTTTTTATATTTTTGCTAAAAGAATTTATTGTAAAAAAAATGAAATATAAAACATGCGATATGTTTATTTATTTACTTAAAGGACTGTACAGGGAAGGAGATAAGGGTAGAGAACTTACCCCGTTGTTGTTTTTTTTTTTTTTTTCAGGTTCGCAAGGAGCAACTCAGTGCGGCAGCCCGGACGTCAAGATGATGACGACGATGATGATGATGATGATGGGTCATGTCGTGGTCAGGGCAGAGATCGGGGAGTCAGGATCGGTGGCGCAGCGGGTCCCTGGGTCATGGGTGGTGGTTTTCCCAGAAGCCAGTCGTCCCGAGCACATTAGCTTTGAGTTCCTGCGAACATTAGTATCTCTTTTCCTATTTTCTTTTTGCACATTTTTTTTTGTTTTGCATTTTTTTTTCTGTAAAAGAAATCTGTACAAACATTATGAAATAATGCAATATAATGTATATGATGCAGTATGTTACACATGCAAAAATAAATTCACACAGAAAATAAAACTATACCAAACATCTAAAATGTAATAGCACGCTGTCTTTTGAAGAAAGGGTTTTTTGAAAATACACCTTTGGATAAGAGTGGGCTTTTCGGGTGATATCGGAATGGGAAAATGGTCGAATCTCTTATTCTTTCGGTGCATTGTGGCTGTTGAGTCCGTGGCCGTAGTCTCCTTTTGTAGGTTCTCTTTTTCTTTTTGCAATCAGACGCAGCAACAGACGATGGTTGGAGCCGAAATATCATGGTATCAGGCAGCACATCTATCCGGGATAATAGGGATACTGATGATGGGGATGAGGACACTTCTGGGGGCTCTCATGCTGATGAGTCTAGGGTTTCTTCTTCGCCTCGCAGAAGGAGTATATGGGCCCTCGGTGGACGCCGCAGTATCGATGGACCGCCGGGCTATGGTCGCAAGAAAATGATTGTTTCGGGAAAACAAAGGGGTAGTGCAATAATAGATATGTACATGCCATTAATGCATAATCTAAATTTTTGCAATTATTCCTAAGTTGCACCTTAGGACCCGTAATATTATATTTTAGTATTTTATTGTGAGCTTATGTCGTGGTTTTTTTTTCTTTTGTTTCCGAGCCTCTTTTGCTGGCCGAAGACGAGAGATAGGATGCCGAGGTTTCAAAGAGTGTCTTCCCTCTCCTTATTCTCCTGATATATATTTTTTATTTGTTTGGCTCTAACTTTTGCCTAGGCCGCCCTTTCGGGTTTTCAACCTAGCGAGCCCTTATTTCTTCTTTTTTTTTCTTTTGATATTATTATTTGTTTTTTTTTTGTTTGCTCTAATTTTGGCTAGACCGCCCTTTCGGGTTTTCAGCCTAGCGAGCCCTTATTTCTCCTTTTATTTTTCATTTTTTTTGAATGCCCTAACTTTTGCCTAGACCGCCTTCTTTCGGGTTTTCACCTAGCGGGCCGAGAGGGAAGCACTTGTTGGATAGAGTGGATCGAGCACCATACCTTTTGAACTCGTTGAAATTGGAGGCTGAACAAGGTCTTCTTTCTTGGCTTGTGGGGCGTACGACATCTCCTGACCGGATCTTTTGACAATATACGGCACATCGTGGAAGAGAGGGGTAGCAGCCTTTGATAAGTAGCCCCCAAAGATTTTTTAGTCCAGACGGCATGACATGATAGCAGTGAGGGTCCCCAAGGGATGAGGTCTCTTCTTGGTCTCCTCGCCGCTGATTTGACTATAACCTAGATGCTATTATTGTTGGATTTGGGAATGGTCACTATTTTTGGACAAAATTGTGACGGATCGGGTATTTTTTTCTGCTTTAATTTTTTTCTCTTTTTTCTTTTTTTTTTTTTTTTACCCGAATGAAGTTGACGTCTACTGCGTTTCATGCTTTTTTTTTTTCAACTTGTAGTGACCATTCGGCTTGATGCAAGGAGCTTTTGTCCGATTATGAGCATTCGGACATATGAGGGTCCTGTTTGCCTACCCATGGTCGGGTCTACCCGACACATCTTTATAGGACAAAGTAAGCATGTCCACGAACTCTTCGATGAGATCCATGAGTGTTATCCCTGCAGTAGTTGCCGTCCCTGATTCCCGACTTCTTTTGATTTCTATTGTCCGCACCCCCCGTGATTGATGGTGGATCGCCCTCGCCTGTCGTTGATGATGTCTCCGCTCTAATCGACTTTACAAGCTCAAGCAAAAATTTTTATCTTTTGGGTCCTTTTAAATGACTCATTATTTTAATTATTTAATGTGTCTTTTAATGCAGTGTGCAACTAAGAAATAAGCAAAGACGTTTAGATTATTATTAAAAGCACAACGCATGTGGTTTATTATATTATTATTGAGGACCCGGGTTTGAGATCCTCAATTAGGAGCGGATTGGTAGATGACCAACCGTAAGGCTAGGGAAAGGAATAGGGTACTCAATTTTAGGGAGCGGATTGGTAGATGACCAAACTCAGTAAGGCTAAGGAAAGGAATAGGGGTAATATATCCAAAGTAGTCCACTAGATCTGCTGCCAAAAGTGGGCCGGGTCGAGTATACTAGTTCTGGCAGAGGTTTATTAGAAGTTAGACCCAAACTCAACAGGAGTTTTCATAATCGCGTAGTCTCCTCCGTCCATCATACTCGGAAGTCGTTTTCTCCGAACACTTGTCGGGGAAACCTTTATTGATCAACGATTTTACAAAGACCTTTATTCATACTTAATATAGCTAACTTGCTCCCTTAAACCTCCCCGGCTTGACTTGTTTCAAAGATTTTCGTGCTCGCCAATGAAATTTCTTTGTTGTCGATGAGGTCCTCGAATGGCGCTTTCAGTGTATAGCATCGATCGGAAGATGACCGCCGCATTTATGATACTCACAAAACGGGCATGGTTCCAAGTTCCGGGCAATGGCTTGTGGACTGGTAGTTATCCATGGGTTTCAAAGATCCCATGGGCACACGTTGTTTGAGTATTTCGATTAAGGGCAAGGTGCAAGTCATCGTAATGTCTTTCTTTTCTATTTCTTGGCTTTGCTAGATGGCTAGGTCGGGTTTTGGTCAGCAAATGAGCTGGGTTTTTTTTTGATAAGTTGGAGCGAGATTGGCTTGTCCGATCCGGGCCCAGAGGATTCCTTTTCTAGTATGCAAATGATACTTTTAAGTTCCCCGATCATGTGGAAATAGGCATCCGATGGATCGAAGGGGGATGAATTTTCTGGGTTGTGGTAATAGGCATTCAGGTGGGGAGGATCAAGGTTGATTTCTGGAGAGTTTGGGCTAGAGTCAGGGGTATTGGAAATCATGTTTCCTTGATCAAGGAGGTCATCACTGGGTTGGTAGCCGGCATTTGATGGTTTTTTGAAGCTTGAAAAGGATATTTTCTGTGGTATCCGGGAGTTTATTTCAGAGAGGGAAGTATTAGAGCATACCCTGGAGTTTGGCTTTTGTGAGAAAATGGCAAAAGTTTCAAAATGGCCAAAAGGTCACTTACCACCGATCCATTATTTTTGCATGGGTGTCCAGCCTTTTTAACCAAGCCTCAAGCCCAGAGGAGGTGCATACGCAGGAGTTTCCCTTTAGTTCCTGGGCTTCACCGCCCAGTTGCTACTGCTACATTATCTCCTCGTTACAGCTTGTTTGTTCTTTGCTGCCATATCGCTTGATCCGTGCTATCGAAACCGATTCTCGCCTCGGTCCGATCGAAACCGATACCTTTTTTCGATTTCTGTATCAAGTTTCCTCAGATTAATCCCGGCCAAGATCGCTTTTGTGCTTTCCAAATTGGGCCAAGAGTTTCGAGGAAAATGGGTTTGGTAGGTATCGAAGGCTAGATGGAGGCTATATGGGCTTGAAGTACGCTGAAGGCCTTTTTATTAATATTTTATTATTATTATTTTCTATGTTCCCTACAATTGACCGGATAAGCACTTGCTTTATTTTACAGCCTCAAAGACTTTTCCTCGAATAGTGATTCTTTCTCCGCAGTATAGGACCAACGATTCCACCCGCTTCTTCGACTTCCTAGGACTGGATCGGGTCCCAAAGGGGGCCTATACTCTTTTCCAGATCCACCATCCGAAATGGTCTAGGTCGAAAGCATTTGAGAATTATAAGTCACCCCTCGCTATTATTTATATGGATATTTTTTTTGTGCGCAATTATTATATATATTTTTTTTTTTCGACTTCATGATTTTTTTTTTTT
>CM028383.1:95683622-95744132 GCA_013146195.2 Codonopsis lanceolata
TAATAAAGGCTTAGAGGTGCGGATAAGCGCATGACCAATGTGCATATGTCGCATTAATCGCTCACCAACACAATAAATTGGACCTATCGATGCACGAGAGTGATAAGTTAGGACCAGGTTCATACATGATCTAGGTGACGGAGATCATAAATCTAGTGACACTAGATTAAAGTTCTTGTGCTTAGGATATAGAATGGATGAATTTTGCGGGGATGGAGGTTGAACCAATTGTTCAACGTACTATATCTATCTTTTAGTGAACGAACCCAAGAATTGAATGATAATTATTATGAATTGAACATAAAAGATACACCCAAATTACCAAGATCTTCATATCTGTTATTATCGTTAATTAGTTAAACATCTAAATAAATAGTAGTTTAGAGTAAATTAAATATAAAAACCCCCTTTAGATTAATAATTTGCTATCAATAAATTGCACTGTTCGTGATCACTTGTCTCTGTGGGTTCGACCCTGGCTTCCAATACTATTCTATAATAGTCTTGTCCACTTGCAAGGAAAAAGATTAATTAAAACATCGATCAAGTTTTTTGCCGTTGCCAGACAAGCTAGTTCACGTAGTTAGTTTGTTGGTAGCGTAGTTTTAATTTAATTTAGTTTTTAGTTTAATTTTCAGTTTTTATAAAAATAAAAAAAATATAAAAAAGATTTTATTTTGTTTTAATAGTTAGTTGTTTTTAAATTGCTTTAAATTATTTTTATGCACGGTCGTAGATCTTTGAATCTAAATTGGTAGAATTAAATCAAGATATAAATATTGTTAGAAGAAATCAAGTCCTTGAAAATCTAGCTCCCGAGTTTGATAATCAAGAACAATTGAATCAAGAGGATCCTCTGGTTGATTCTCCAATGGAAGAAAATAATAATAATAGAAATCCTGAAAATCTAGTTAACCCAGTTAACCGGAATCAAAAAGAAGAAGAACTCCCAAGAAGAAATATGGAAGTAGTGGTAAATCAAAGAACTATTAATGACTTTAGTAGACCTTCATTAAATGTGGTGACATCATGTTTAGTCTTGCCGTCAAGGAATTTTGAGTTAAAGGTCATTATTTTAATGCCATACCATCTTTTCATGGGATGCCCCATGAAGATCCTGTCAGTTTCTTAAGAGAATATGAATACATGATGAGTACTTTTCCTTTAGGAGGGTTGGATCGAAGATCAAATTAAAATGAAATATTTTCCAAGGCATTAAAAAGAATTGGCAAAGAGATGGTTTATGAACCTAACACCTAATAGTGTTTTTATACTTGGGCTCAATTATATGATTTGTTTATGAGTAAATTTTACAAGCATGCATCTCTACGAATATAGAAAACAAATCATGTCATTCCAAAATGAACTAGGTGAAACATTCCATGAGTCATGGGATAGATTTAAAAAATCGCTCATTATGTGTCCTCATCATAATTTGGCTCAACATGTGTTAGTGCTTCAATTTTATCATGGTCTTTTCAAGCTTACAAACTATGGTTGATAGTGCAATTGGTGGTTCTATTAATAGAATGACACCGTAAGTACTAGAAGAATTATTTGAGATGTTAAGTATTAATTCCCAAAGAAAAGTGCTAGAGGTAAAAATAGAAGCCTATATCAATTACAAGATAATTCAAATACACAAGCTCAATTTGAAAATTGGCAAATTCAAGAAGCATGTGCTTTATGTGGATTATATTCTCATGCTACTAATTTTGTCCATCAAGTGCTATGTATTCGAACAAAGCATGCTATGAATATGTACCCTCAAAGGCCTAGGAATGATCCCTACTCAAACACATATAATCCTAGTTGGAGAAATCATCCTAACTTTTCTTGGGGAGGAAATAAGCCTTTACAACCTCAACAATTCCAACCTCAACCACCACAACCTCCACGCTTCAAATCAAAACCGCTTGAGAATTGAAGAAGTTCCCAAACAAGATGTAGCAAGTAAAGGTCAAGCAATTGATGAAATATATGCTTGAAGAAATTGAAAATCTAAAGAAACACATTGAAAATTCTCGGAGTTGATAAAGAGAAGAAGGGAAGTTCCTAGTCAAACCGAGCAAGCTAAGTCAATCACCGCTCACAAGCGGTAAGGTAATAGGTGAAGAGGTAAGTGATCCTGATCCTTCTTCTAAAGTGCCTGCTACAGTAGAAAATTCTGAAAAGGAAATTGAAAAGGAAATCGAAAAAGATAGTGATAAAGAGAATAATGAATCAAGTAATCAAGAAGTAGAAGTAGAAGTTCTAAATAAAGAACAAGAAAAAGAGGTTGAAAATAAAGATAATCCAATAGAAGTTGAAAAAGAGTTGGATCAAGAAGAAGAGGAACCTTATGTGGCTCCACCACCTTATGTTCCTCCAATTCCGGTTTCCAAGAAGACTTATGAAAAACCGAATGGACAAACAATTTACGGAAATTTATAATATGTTATCCAAGGTGAATGTTAATCTCCCTTTGCTTAATGTTATTAAAAACATTCCAGCTTATGCAAAGTTTTTCAAAGATCTTCACTCTAAGAAACACAAGTTTGAAAACAATGAAAAGATTATTGTTTCTGAAAACGTAAGTTCCGTTTTACAACCCGAATTGCCCCCTAAGTTAAAAGACCCTGGTAGCTTTAATATCCAAGTTTCCTTGGGAAGCTCTAAAAAGATGAAAGCAATGCTAGATTTAGGAGCAAGTATTAACTTGATGCCTTTAAGGTCTATAAACAAGCTAGGGTTAGGAGAACTAAAACCCACTACTATGCAATTACAATTAGGCGATCGTTCGTTAAATATCCTTTGGGTATAGTGGAAGACATCCTAGTTCAAAGTTGATAAACTAATCATTCCGCTTGACTTTGTGGTTCTAGAGATGGAAAGGAAGATTTGCACTAATAATGAAGTCCTAATATTGTTAGGCAGACCTTTTATGGCCACTGCCAATACAATGATTAATGTGAAGAATGGTAAACTCACAATGTCAGTCCTAGGTGAAACTGTTGAAATCTATGTTTTTGATGCTATGAATAGACCTAGTGACATAAGTGCTCTGCTTTTTTCAATAGATGAAATTGAAAAGTTATCAACCTAAAACTTTGAAGAAGAGGAAGACTATGAGAGAGATAGATTTATAGTTTATGATGATAGTCCTATTCCTCCCATAAAAATTGACATTGATGAGATTGAAAGAGAAATAGAAGAAGAAGAAAGACAAGAGAGAGAAAAGTTAGAAGCTAGTAAAAAGAAAGTTAAAGAAGATAGAGAAAAAGAATCAGAAAATAATTCTGATAAATTTGAAAAAATAATAGAAGAAAATAATGAAATAAAGGAAGATGAAGTAGAGATTCTGAAATCTCTCTTTGAAGAAATTGAGGTAGAGAATGTCGAAGTAGAAAATAAAGAAGATGATAAAGTAGAGAATGAGGAGGCTAAAATAAAAGAAACAATTAAAGCAGAAAATTCTGAGTTTATGCCATCTATTAATTCTCCTAAGGTTGAAGAATTAAAGCCATTACCACCCCATTTAAAATATGCATTTTTAGGGGAAGGTAACACTTTGCCTGTTATTATAGCAGCCGACTTAACGGAAGAACAAGAAGCTAGCTTATTAAAAGTTTTATGGACACATAGAGAAGCCTTAGGATGGTCCTTGGCTGATTTAAAAGGTATTAGTCCATCTATGTGCATGCATAAAATACATCTAGAAGAAGGTAGTAAACCTTCAAGAGAAAGGCAAAGAAGACTTAACCCACACATGGAAGAAGCCGTAAGAAAAGAAGTTCTTAAGCTCTTAGATGCGGGTATAATTTACCCTATATCAGATAGTAAATGGGTTAGTCCTGTCCAAGTAGTTCCTAAAAAGTCAGGAATTACGGTTGTTAAAAATGAGAAAGATGAATTAGTTCCTACAAGAACAATAACTGGTTATAGAATGTGCATTGATTTGAGAAAACTTAATGCGGCAACCAGGAAAGACCACTTTCCTTTGCCATTTATTGATCAAATCCTTGAAAGACTAGCCGGCCATGAATATTATTGCTTTCTTGATGGTTTTTAGTTACAATCAGATCCCCGTTGCACCGAAGACCAAGAGAAAACAACTTTACATGTCCTTTTGGTACTTTTGCTTTTAGGAGAATGCCATTTGGATTATGTAATGCACCAACTACTTTTCAAAGATGCATGATTTCTATATTTTCAGACTTAGTTGAAAGATGCGTTGAAGTTTTCATGGATGATTTTTCAGTGTTTGGAAATTCTTTTGATCATTGATTAGAAAATCTTACATCAGTCCTGAAAAGATGCTGTGAAACAAATTTAACTTTAAGTTGGGAGAAAAGTCACTTCATGGTCAAACATGGAATTGTCCTAGGGCATGTTGTTTCAAATAAAGGCATTGAAGTTGATAAAGCTAAAATTGAAGTTATTTCACAACTACCCCCTCCCACTTCAGTTAAAGGTGTTAGAAGTTTTCTAAGGCATGCTGGTTTTTATCGAAGATTTATAAAAGATTTTTCCAAAATCTGTAAACCTCTATGTAATTTGTTAGCGAAAGATACAGAATTTGTTTTTGATAAAGAATGTTTGGAAGCTTTTAATTTATTGAAAGAAAAATTAACTTATGCCCCTATTTTATCTGGCCCTGATTGGTCACTTCCTTTTGAAATCATGTGTGATGCATCAGATTTTGCAATTGGAGCCGTATTAGGACAAAGGGAAGATAGAAAGCCTCATGTGATCCACTATGCTAGTAGAACTCTAAATGATGCACAATTGAATTACACAACTACAGGAAAAGAGTTTTTAGCAGTAGTATATGCTTTAGAAAAATTTAGATCATATCTGTTAGGATCAAAGGTGATAATATTTTCTGATCATTCTGCATTAAAATATTTGTTAAGTAAGAAAGATTCTAAACCAAGATTAATTAGATGGATGTTATTGTTACAAGAATTTGACATTACAATTAAAGATAAAAAGGGAACCGAGAATGTCGTAGCCGACCACCTGTCCAGATTGGAATTTTCACCCTTGCTTGAACGTCAATTTCTTGATGATCCTGTTCCCATAAATGATGATTTTCCTGATGAGCAACTTTTAGCCATTAAAGATTCAGACCCTTGGTATGCTGATTTTGTCAATTACTATGTTTCTGATATCATTAATCCGGATTTTGATCATTATGAAAAGAAGAAATTTTTAGCGGAAACGAAAAATTATTTCTGGGAAGCACTTCATTTATACAAAATTTGTTCAGATTCTTTAATAAGTAGATGTATTCCAGAAAAAGACCAACAAGGTATTATGGAATTCTGCCATGGATACTTTTGTGGAGGTCATTTTAGTGGAAACAAAACAGCTAGAAAAATTTTGCAATCAGGTTTATATTGGCCTATTGTTTTTAGAGATTGTGAATTGTTTTATAGAACATGTGATAAGTGTCAAAGAACAGGTGGAATAGGAAAGAGAAACGAAATGCCCTTGCATATTAATTTGGTTGTTGAAATTTTTGATGTCTGGGGTATTGATTTCATGGGTCCTTTTCCAGTGTCAAATAATTGTGAATATATTTTAGTAGCGGTTGATTACGTATCTAAATGGATTGAAGCAGTAGCAACCAAGACTAATGATGGAAAAACAGTGATTAAATTCGTAGAAGATTTGTTTGCTAGGTATGGAGTACCTAAGGCCATAATAAGTGACCAAGGAACTCACTTTACCAATAAGTTGTTGAATAATGTTCTTAGGAAGCATGGTGTAACTCACAAGTTAGCTACACCTTATCATCCTCAAACATCCGGCCAAGTAGAAGTTAGCAATAGACAAATAAAAGCAGTAAGGCCTAATCGTAAAGATTGGCAATCTAAACTAAAGGATGCTTTATGGGCATACCGAACTGCTTTTAAAACCCCCATAGGAATGAGTCCATATAGAATGGTATATGGCAAAGTTTGCCATTTACCAGTTGAAATTGAGCATAAAGCCTATTGGGCTGTCAAAGAATTAAATTTAGGTTTAACCTTGGCTGGAGAAGAAAGATTGTTTCAGTTAAATGAGTTAGAAGAACATAGGTTGAATTCGTATGAGAATGCTAAGACATATAAAGAAAAGACCAAGAAATATTATGACATGGGGTTAGCCAACAAAATGTTTCATCCGTGGATGAAAGCTATTCTGTTACATTTAATTTTAATTTTGCCAAAATGTGGGGAGAAAAGCACTTATGTTGTATTTATATGTTGCTAATATTTTTAGTTTAGAATTTTTGTTAAGTTTTTGCATACAGGAAAGATACAAAACATAACGGAATTAACGGAAAAGGACTGATTTGCAAAACTGCTAAAAAGAGAAAAAGGAAAACAAAGGGACAAGTTCTACACACCTTGCGGAGGCAAGGTGTTGGAGACCTTGCGACCGCAAGGTCCTCCGTAAATGTAAATGTCGTGCATCGTACCGTCAGACATGGGGAAGTAGTGGAATCGACGGTTTGATCATTTGCCACCTTGCGGTCGCACCGCAGGTCCCCTTATATAAGAAGGGTCGGGTCTTCATTTGCAGAATCACCAGAAAATTTCCCTCCCTTCCTCAAACAAAGAAGAAGCCAGCCTTCTTCCAAATACAAGAAATCCTTCCTTCACAAACTCTTACAAGATCTTCCACCTCCTCCTTCACAAACTCTTCATCTTCCACCTCCCCCATCCTCTATTACACTCCATTGAAGACTTGAAGGCTTTTGAAGAAAGAGGAAGAACACCATCGTCAAGCTCACACGATCCAATGCATTCTCGACTCTAAAGTCGCATTAAACGAGTAATCCTAACCCCTCTCTTTAATTTTCACGTCAAATATTTGCATGCTAGGGTGTTAGATAATTTTAACGTAGACAAAATTTTGCATGCTTTAGAATTAATTTTTAATTTTAAAATTTTAAAAAACATATTTTAATTGTTAAAACTTTAGTTTTTAATTTTTATACAAACAAAATGTTCCGTAAGCGTAGAAATATCGGTGCTTCGTCCTCCCGCCCTGTTCAGGAGGAGGAACAAAATTTTGACCTTACCCGATTTGTGTCCTACGAGGCCTCCGAAAGATATGCGGCCAAACTCTCCAAATCCTTGGTTCCCGAGAGGGGATTCAAGGCTGAAGAATTTGGCCTCCGTCCAAATTTTGTGGCTCGTAGGTGGGGGCGTTTGATCGACTCTCCGGCAAGGGCAGCTGTAGTGCCTATTGTTCGAGAGTTCTATGCCAATGGCAGCATTGGCATAGATGGGGGTGCATTAGACACTGTTAATGTTAGGGACATCGTAGTAGATTTTTTGTCCCAAAGCATTAACGAATATTTCGGCACCTCCAACTTTGCGGTTGGTGCCGATAATTTTAGCACACACCTCCACCCCCCTATCCCTGTCGAGGTGGTCAATGCGACCATCGCCCTCCCTGGTGTTGAGTGGACCTACAACCGTAATCCACCCTTTGGTCCACGAACCATGGAGGAGTCCTTCCTCCAGAACACGGCCAAGCCCGTGTTCAAATTTGTTTGTGGGCGTCTCATGCCCTCCAGTCACCAACATACGGTGACTTGGGAGAGGGTTGTCTTGACCTACACCATTATGTCCGGTGGGTCTGTTGATGTTGGCCGTTTGATCAACGGCCAAATCAAGACCCTTATTAGAGGTGCTACGAATGCGGGATTCGCGTTCCCGCATTTGATCACCAAGTTGTGTAGGAGGGCAGGCGTGAGATGGCCCAGACACGCAGAGAGGCTTAAGGCTGGTCCGGCCATTACTAGGGCCATTTTGTTTGAGCACCACCAGCAGCCGAGAGTGAGGGTTCCTCAAGAGGAGGAGGAGGGCCCGCTCGTTGGGATCTCCAATAGGCTAGAAGAGTTTGCCCTAGAAAGCCAGATGGCAACTCAACAGTTGGCACAAATTCGTGCCGACCAAGAGAGGATGTTTGGTTGGTTTAACACAGTGGGACAAAATGTCTCCGCCTATTATGGGTTGCCTCCTGGCACGATCTCCGAGTTACATCCTCATTCGTTATTTCCGCCCGACTCACCTTGAGTCGAGGCCCAAGTTCCATCCTCTTTCGTTAGGTGGACCTGCTATCTCCTTTTGATATTTGTCCTACCCCATTAATCCACTCATATGTTCCTCCATTTTGAGGACAAAATAGAAATTAAGTTTGGGGGGGGGGATTTTAAGCTTAAAGTCCTAGCAGGTCCTAGCCTAAGGAGGAATGGAGTTGGGCTATGTTTCTAGGGTGAAGAAAAATTTCTTTTCTTGATGACCATTTAACTCTTCACCCTATTTTCCTGTTTTTAAATTTTTCTTATTTTCGGAGGTGTTGCCTTGACCAGAATACACTCACATTGGATACTCGTGGGTTCCTCTTATAGGGACCCATCATCAAAAGAGTCATCGTCATCATCTCCAATTTTCTATATATTTAAAAAAAATTATGTATCGACGAAAAATGAAACGGAAGAAGAAGAGTGTAACAAAGATTCAAATGAAAGCATAGCTTTCAAGAGAAAATATGTTAGAAAAATCATGTTGATAAGAATGATGTGATATTTTTAGAAGTATATATTGCCCAAAACAAGTTTGGGGGGGTGAAAGAAGAAAACTGAAAAGTAACGAAAAGCACCTCTCTACTTGTGGTCTTTGCAGGTCCTAGCCTAAATAGGAAAACTTCCTTTTGCTTGGAAGTATGAGGGATAAAGGGTAGTCTTACTCTCTCACTTTGAATTCCAATCCCTTTCCATCAAATCCCCCAAGACCTTGGCCTTACATTACAAGCTAAATAAAGACCTAATGATCTTCTTGCCAATGCTTATGTTGTTTTAACTGTCAAGTGAGTCATATGGAATTGATCACACACTTCATGTTCATTATCATTCGCCCTAAAGCTCACTGTGTTAGCATAATCTTAGCTATTACAAGTAATTGGGATAGGAGAGCATTGTATGTCATACATAGAAGTGCATGGGATGGATGTATAAGTCTTTGAAATCCTTGGGACCTTTCTGTCTGTAACTGACCAGGTTTGAATGGTAGATCTCATAACTCTCAATGCATGATTTTCTATTAAACTTTGATTTTCATATGAATGTGGTGTTTAGCTTAATAAAACTGTTTTAGTTAAGATATTCTTTAAGACTGGTGATCACACACACACGGAGAAATTAGAAGTAGTAGCAGTTTTAAGAAAAGGTCAGTTGGTTTTATATGACTAAGCCCATATATGTGGTGAGCATCGAACTGAGACTGCTTTGCATGCCATACACTTATAACTTGAGGTTGAAGCCAAAAAGATTTTTGTTTAAATTTTTCCGTTTTTGTATTTATCAGTTGTTGAATTTATCTGCTTAGTCGAGTCACTCGAAAGAGTCTCCTTGAGTTTGTGGGTTTATAGAGGAGTGTAAATAGTGTCACCCTCCAAAAAGATTTTTATTTTTGTTAACTGTTATTTATATGCTTTTGTATTTATATGTTTTGTTTACTCGTGGACGAGCAAAGTTTAAGTTTGGGGGTATTTGATTGATGTATTTTATACGTCGATTTTATATGCTTCTATGACTTAAATTATGCTATTTCACGAGGCTTTTGACTACTAATATATGTTTTTGGTGAATTTTGTAAGTTTCAGGGTTATTAGTGAAAATATGCGAAACTCCAGGGTTTTATGTGTAAATTTCAAGAAGGGCCAAAGAGGAAAAATGAAGAAGAAACGGAAGCTGTCAGATCTGAAGACCTTGCGGACGCAAGGTACATCAGACCTTGCGACCGCAAGGTAGGCAGTACGGGAAGAAGTCAAGCAGTCCAAGGCCAGACACACTGGAGACCTTGCGGACGCAAGGTACTCAACACCTTGCGACCGCAAGGTGGTCAGAATGCTATATTTTCGGATTTTCACACAGTTATTCGATTGGATTACAACTCCCGAGTATATATTGAAGCTGATGCCGAGAGCCAAGAGGGAGAGACTGCTGGAAGCACTCTTTAGTAGATTTTAGGTAGTTTTTAGATTGTATATCATAATTAGATTTTGTAATTTCAAGTATTGAAGATCAAATCATGTATCCGATCATCTCCATGTGCTGTTCATTGTCTATGATGAACTAAATCATCCATAATCTAGGAGGTGGGAGGTAACTTGTATCGAATTTATGTTTTGATTCTTATATATGATCATTCAATTCTTGTTGATTGTGTTGTTTATCAATCCCTATATTATTTTGCTTTGAACAAATGAATGTAATCGCAAATAATAAAGGCCTAGAGGTGCGGATAACTGCATGACCAATGTGCATATGTCGTACATTGGCTCACCATCACAATAAATTGGACCTATCGATGCACGAGAGTGATAAGTTAGGACCAGGTTCATACATGATCTAGGTGACAGATAGATCATAAATCTAAAGTTCTTGTGCTTATGATATAGAATGGATGAATTTTGCGGGGATGGAGGCTGAACCAATTGTTCAACAGACTATATCTATCTTTAGTGAACGAACCCAAGAATTTGAATGATAATTATTACGAATTGAACATAAAGGAGATACAAGTGAAACCCAGAATCCTAGATTTCAACCCACCATAAGATCTTCATATCTGTTATTACTGTTAATTAGTTAAACATCTAAATAAAAATAGTAGTTAGAATAAAATAAATATAAAAACCCCCTTTAGATTAATAATTTGCTATCAATAAATTGCACTGTTCGTGATCACTTGTCTCAGTGGGTTCGACCCTTACTTCCAATACTATTGTATAATAGTCTTGTCCACTTACAAGGAAAAAGATTAATTAAAACATCGATCACCGAGCTCTATGCTTCCATGGATAGGGCAAGCCGCAATGATTCACCAACTCTTAATGGCTTTGCTCAGCTTGGGAGGTATCCTTCTTTTTTTTCCTGCTTTTGTCTTTTTCTCTCCTTCTATTTTTTTTATCAGCATAGCATCATTCTTTTTTTTTTTTGTTTCTTTGTTGTTGTTTTTTTTCTTTTTGCTGATTCTCTTTTCTTTTCTGCAGGTTTGGACTTACTCGGTTTTTCATTTTACCCCGGGTCCATTGCACCATCGCGTTCACGAACCACCCTATTTGGCCGAATTCGTGAATGCTAACCGAGTGGGGCCGGATCGAGATGGCCACTGCTTGGATAAAGTGATGTTGCGTGATAGGATAGCCAGCTCGAGCGCGCGCACCGTGCATTTACTTCCCTGGAGGGGTTTGGTGGGGCATTATATGATTACTCTGGAGATGAGCAGATGCCAGATATTGATGGTGTCTATCATGGTTGATTCGCTGTATATGGGCGAACGGGTCAACCGCCAACATTCTGTGCTCCCGACATTCCCAGTTACACCTCCTATGCCTCCCCCTTGGGTGATTGCCCCAGACTTCTTGCCGAACAGGTATCTATACCTGTCGAGATTTCTCATGCCTCCGAGCGATTACCCAATCATGGCGTGTGAGGATTTTCTAAGGACTATGCTCCATCCTGCCCATCCTGTTTATGTAGTAGCCAGGCGTGCTTCTGATGCTTCTGACAGGTCGCGGCCTTCTTGCCTAGCTCCTGACATGCAGTTGGAGTTTTCTGCGCCCACTGAGGCTTTCTCCACCTTTCGGTATCATCGTGACGGAAGACTTGTGGAAAAAGTTCTTCCCGATGTGGACATCCCCGAGGAGTATCATGTCCCAGAGCAGGCCCGCACGATAAACATCTTTCTTGTCTCCCTCTCTTTTTTTTATGCTTGCCTCATTTCATTATTATTTTTGGAAACTGGCATATTTTTTTTTGCTGTCTCAACACCTTTTCCCAGGTCAATGTATCGACGTACAAGAAGCTGTTGAGGGGCTTCTTTAGCATCAACAAATTGTACCAGCAGCTTGTGGACGAGTTTTCCTGCGGGGGAAATGATGCAGTGCGGCAGACCAGGCGCCAGGATGATGATGATGCGGCCGGCGGATCAAGTCTTGCTCGAGCGAGGGGACGGGAGTACAGGATTGGCGGGTCCGGCCCTCGAGTCATGGGTGGCAACCTTGGAAGGAGCAGATCTTCTCCCGCTCATTAGCTCCGTTTACCTGCACTTATTAGTTTTCTCTTTTTTTTTGTTTTCTTCCAGGCTCTGTACACTTTTTATTAAATGTAATACAATATTATTTTATATGATGCATGATTTAAAAATGTAGACTCAAATATTCTAAGAATAAAAGAAATCTAGACCATTATCTAGGGGTAATGGCACACTGCAGTCATGGATGGAATTTTAAAGGGATAAACCTTCAGATTTAAGTGGGCTTTTCTGGCATTCTGTAGGGAAGGAAAGGCAGTCGCCTCTTCCTGTGCTCGATATTTCAATTTGCAGGCGAGGCTATTTGCATAGCCTTGACATTTTTCTTCCATTTCCCGTGATCAAACAAAACTAGCAGTGAGCGGTCGGTGCCCGAAACCAGGATACCAGGTAGTATTGGGGGAGTAGTAGTGGGGATCCTGGCGCTACCCATAAGGAAAGTGGGCGCCGCGCCTAGAGTCCATGTGGGTGGCGCCCAGGGCTTTTACTGTGCAGTCCTGTTTCAGCCCTGTTCATGCACTGTGCTCAGAATTCGTCCGCTTCTTTGATTTTTTCAGTATAAATGGAAGTCGAGGCCGCATTGATTTTATCATCAGCCTGCTTTCCTTCTTTCTGCTCAAGAGTTCTCTTTTGCTCAATCTCCCTTTCCTTCTATCAGATATAAATTTTGTTTTTATCCAGAGATAGCAGCACCAGCTCATACGGCTTTAGAGATAGAAGTTTATGAGAATGCTCTAGATTTTTGGGTACTTTTTTTGCGAGCAGATGAGCGAGAGTGGTTTGAACACATTTTCGGGTACCGGTGCCTGCTATCATGGCGGACCCTGTGTATTAACTGGGACATGCTAAGGGGCGCTTCCAGGTTTTGGTCACCTCAGAGCCACCTTTTCAATTTTTGTATGAATGAGATGTGTCCCACTTTCGAGGAATTTTGTGCCATGGTGGGGATGCCAGCCACTGGACCTATCGATGTGCCTTCTGCATGGAGGCATCCTTATATGGCAATAAGGGAGTTGTTTCCCTCCAGCAGCCCTCTTTTGATTCACATGTGGTTATAGGAGCATTTTAATTGGGTGATGGGCCCAGTGCCGATGGGAGTAATGTATGATCCTGGGCTGTATGGCTCTCGCGGCCATTACCATCAGACGAACTTTTTAGAGCATGACTAGATTGAGTATTTCTTGCTCATTGGCTCCATGGAAATCATATGGGTTGTCAGCCACTGGCGGATTCGTAACTTCTTTATGTATACCGGGGTCTATGCCTAGGTTATTCTGCCAGGTCTTGAGCAAACCACATTTTATCTGGCGTACAGGGTCCTTCGCCAATTCGGCAGAGAGTAGGTTATCCAGATGTGAGTCGTCCTCTGGCTGAAGAGCTGGAGATGGATAGGGACGTAGGCACCCTTATCCGCAACATATGGCAGCTTGATTTTGACTCGCGGGAGGTAGCTTATACCTATTCTGAGTGTATGCTTCTGTCCCATGAATATTTGTCATAGGTGTTAGTGCCTGCTGAGGGGCATTCCCGCGTTATTAGGCAAGCATTGAGGTGGATGCTGGGCCGGCGAGTGAGCAGTGGCTTGGATGCTCGCCTGATGGAGATAGGCGAAGATTTGTAAAGCTTAGGGCTAGTAGTCCCTCAGGCTTTGCAGGAGGACTTCATGTAATACCCCAAATTTTTCTATATTAAAAATACATTTTCTTTTATTAATTTTTTTTCCAAATATCAATAATTATTATGGGCTTAAATTTTTTTTAACTTGGAGTTATTAGAATTGGTTTAGGCCTAAGACACTTGTATTCCATTTTAGTGGGCTTGATGTTAGTTATATGGCCTACTTTAAGGATGGGCTTGACCCACCAATTTGGGTTTCCTTCACTCATAATAAATAGTTGTGATAATAATAATAATAATAATAATAATAATAATAATAATAATATAATAGTAATAATAGTAATAAGATTAGATGAAATGAATAGAAGAAAGAAGTGATATCGGTAGTCTGTACCTAGGAAGCTCAAACGATGACCGAAAATTCAAGGGACGAGAATCGATCGATAGTGTGGGTGTATAAGAACGAATCATCGAACACTCGGGTGTTTTCTTTTGAAAAGAAAGAGCCAGAAATTTTGAGTAGAGTTTTACGAAAGAGAGAGAGAGAGCGAGAGGGCTCGGAGAGAAGTTACCGAGGAAGACGAACAAGAGAGACACCGACGACATTGTAAAGAGAGTCGCAGACATTTAACACCAAATTGAGGTAATGTAGTTCTATCTTCTAAACTAATTTCATCTGTATCTTCCTTGTTAACTGGATTCCTTGTTCATCTGTGTCTTCATGTTACTTGGGACTTCTCGGTTTGGGCGAACTGGATTTTATGGATGGCTTCACCTCCCTTGTTTAGAAATAGATTTTTGGAAAGGAGTATGATTCATCTCTGGCTTGTGCGTGTGTGTTCGACAGATGGGTACAGAACAAAAAAATAAAAAAATAAATAATTATAATAATTTTGAAAGCAACTATATGTTTGGGTTTCTTGGGTGATAATCAGTAAATCGATTCAGCCAATGGGTTTCGTTTGGTTGCTTCTTTGAAAAAAAAAATCCAAAAAGAAGTAGAAGAATCAGAAAGGATGAAGTGATGTTGGCTGTTTCATTGGAAAGGAAACAAAGAAAAGAAAAGAAACAGAGGATGAAGAACTGGGGAAGGAGTACTGGAAGAAACCGAAAAAGAAAAGAAAGTGAGAATTATAGGAGGAGGAAGGAAATACTTTATTAATTGATGAAGTTAGAAACGTCAAACACCTATAAATCTCAAAGCATAGGAATTGGAGAAAAATTAGGTGGTGATGAATCTTGCAATAAAATTTTTACAGATTCATTCCCCAATTTTTGAAGATTCAAATTTAGTGCTTATAATTTCAGAAAACTTACCCTCGAGTTACAATAGTTAGATATAGACCTTAAGTAATTATAATAATGTTTTTTAGAGTTTATTAATTATGTTTTGAGTTTTTAAAGTTACTAGAAGGTCCCTTAAATTCAGAATTTCTAATTTTGTACTATATTTTAATTAGATTTGGACAAGACGAATTAAGACTCCGGTCGCGAACTGAAACTTTTGCTAGGTGCACATTTTGGCAAGGTAAGGGATTATACCTCTTGTAGTCTCTATTTTTGTTTATCCTCCGTTAGACTTCCAATTTATTTTATTGACATCGATATTCTTTTGAAACGTACGCCGACTTGGGTCGGTAATTGATTTGAATTCCGTCGATTTTACTTCTTTGAAAAATCATGAATTGATTCACGTTTGATGTTACTTAATTATTGAATTTCATGTTAGTTATTCTTCCTACATGAAATATATGATTGTTGCGATGTAAAATATTGTGATGCATAATTTTTGTGATGCATGACCCATGTAGTAAAATTTGACTATCGTTTCCTTGAAACTCTACCATGATCATTTAAATGATTTTTATGACTATCGAATGCCACATAAAATGTGAGCATAATTATTGAATGATCGAACTTATCGAATACCACCTAGCTAGTGGTATATGGTTATCCGGATATACCAAACATGATCGAATTATCGATACTCTTCGGAGTAATTATTGAACTGCTTATCGATACTCTTCGGAGTAAATATTTAAAAATTGTTTTATGATCATGGGATTCTGTGAGTAATTTACTGTCTCCAATCGGTATGGGACGATTGGTTACGGTTGATCACTCGAGTCGTTTTATTGTTGAATGTTCATTTTCACTTCCTTTTTATTTTGAATTGAAATTTTGATAAATTGCTTCCGCTTATCGATACTTAAATCGTAAACTTTGAATATTGAAATTTATTCCTCTTTGATTTATTCTGGTCAACTCCTCCTTAGTAACCTGAGGGGTCAGTATATGATCTTGCCGAGCATTGTTCGCTCACCCTTTCTTTTTCAAATTCTCCTTCTTCAGGTAATGAGTAGGAATCATGAGAAGACTTAACTCGGACAAACCATGATGACAGTTCCGAGGGATTTTGGATCTAGACATTATTTAAATAAAGGATGACTTATTAAGAATAATTTATTTTTTTTTTAGCATCAAGGTTGTAGTAAATTTTATTGGGTTATTTGACTTGAGTTAAGGATGTTTGAAGGTTTATTTATTTTGAGTTGAGAATATTTATGATTTTAAGATGTTATTGTAAGTGACGTGGTCAAATTGTGGGACCGCGGTGTCGATACCGAGTTTGGGACGTTACACTTCAGGCGGATGCATGGCATTGGTGCCCAGCCAGATGGCTCCTGATCCAAATGAGGCAGGTCCTAGTAATGTGCCTCGTTTGAGCAATGCAAGTCGGCGAAGCAATCCCAGGCAAGCAGATAAGGCTGTTCCTCCTCAGGCTGGCAGACGAAGTACTGCCCATAGGGATGACGGCGCTGGTCCAAGTCATGCGTCTGTTCAGGACAACGGCGATGCTGATGATGAAGAAGATGAGGACACTTCTGGTGGTTCTCACGCTTGTGAGATTAGAGCCTCTTCTGTGCCTCACAGAAGTATATGGTCACAGCTGGGCGGACGCCGCAGGTGCTGATGGACCGTTTCGAGGCTAAGCTGTAATAAAAGGATAGTTAGGGGGAATAAGGGGAATAGATAGCAAGTAGTAATAGACAAATGTACATGAATAAATGCATAATCTTAAATGTCTTAAACGCTTATTCCTAGGTTGTACCTTATGGACCGTGTTATGTTATATTTTGATGTTTTATGCGAACTCTGTCGTGGTTTTTCTCTTTTAGTCAGTCAAGGCTTTATATATGCTGAAGACTTCGGCAGACTGGAGGTCAGATGCTGAGGATTTGGAAACTGCATTCCTTCTCCCTTTTCTCCTTTTTTTCTTCTTTATATGATCTAACTTTTGCCTAGGCTGCCCTTTCGGGTTTTCAACCTAGCGAGCCCTTATTTCCCCTTTTTGTTTTGTTTTTTTTACTGCTCTAACTTTTGCCTGGCCACCCTTTCGGGTTTTCAACCTAGCGAGCTGGAGAGCAAAACAATTGCCAAATATATTTTTAATTCACGCATAATACCTCTTAAGCTTGTCGAGATTGAAGGGCTGAACAAGGTCTTCCCCATCTTGATTTGTGAGGAGTATTGCACCTCCTGACCGAATCTGTTTGACAATGTATGGTCCCATCCAGGGAGACTTCCATTTTCCCTTGGTATCGACATAACTAGGGGGTTTTTCGCGAAGTACCAGGTCTCCGACTTGGATATCACGACCTTTAATTTTCTTGTTAAATGCCCGAGCTATTTGCTTCTAATATGCCCGAGTATGTTCCAGGGCGAGCAGCCGCCGTTCGTCAACCAGTGCCAACTCTTCATATCGCTGTTTGACCCAGTTAATTTCAGCTACGTCTGATTCCATCATCACTCTCAATGATGAGATTTCAACTTCAATAGGCAGTACAGCCTCCATGCCATAGGCTAAAGAATAGGGGGTAGCCCCAGTGGGTGTACGAACTGAAGTGTGATAGCCCCAAAGGGCTAGCGGCAATTTCTCCAGCCAGTCTTTTCCCGTGTCAGCTATTTTTCTGATGATATTTTCTAGTGTTTTGTTGCCTGCTTCAACGGCACCATTTGCTTGTGGTCGCTATGGGGAGGATTTATGCCTTTGGATTTTGAATTCGTCGAGTAGACGATTCACGTCCCCTTCGAAGTGTATGCCGTTGTCAGAGATAATTTCGAAAGGTACTCCGTATCGGTATATGATATTGGTCCTGATGAATTCAAACACCTTTCGAGTATTGAGTATTTTGTAAGAAGAGGCTTCCACCCACTTTGTGAAGTAGTCGACGGCTACCAAGACATATTCATGGCCGTTGGATCCCTTCGGATGGATTTGACCTATGACGTCAATTCTCTAAGTTGAGAAGGGCCAAGGGGCTGTGGAATTGTATAAGATATGCGGGGGCACGTGCTGTAGATTTGCGAAACGCTGGTATTTGTCGCAGTGACGTACCCACCGAATACAATCAGTTTCCAGTGTATTCCAATAGTACCCCTACCGGATGACTTTTTTGGATAGCATATGCCCGTTCATGTGTGGCCCACAGGTACCACCATGAAGCTGGTCCATGATTTGCTCAGCTTTGGCTTGATCGACACATAATAAGTTTAGGCCCTGATAGTGCCTTTTGTACAGGCTATCTCCGCTGATTACAAATTGCGATGCCCATCTCCGTAGGGAGACTTTCCCTCTTTTGTCTAGGCTGGGAGGATAGACTCCTTTTTGAAGTAGATTCATGATGTCTGAATACCAAGGCTCGTTGTCTTTTCAGGAGCAGCATTGATTTTGAAGCAGTAAGCCGGAGTGTCCTTTTTCCTAACTATAAATGGTTGGACATTGATTTATGTGGGAATTTGGACCAATGATGCTAGAGTGGCCAAGGCATCGGCGAATTGATTTTTATCTCGCGTCAAGTAATGAAACAAGATATTATCAAATTTGGTGGCTAATGCTGTCAATTTGGCATGATAAAGCTGCAGCCGGGGATCCTAGGTTTTCCACTTCCATTCGACCTGGTTTATGATTAAGGCGGAATCACCATAGACTTCCAAGTCGTTGGCCCCTTTTCGGAGGGCTTCTTCTAGACCGAAAATACAGGCCTCATATTCAGTTGTGTTGTTTGAGCATTCAAATTCCAACCTTATAGCCAAAGGAGTGTGGGAGTCTGCTAGATCAATTAAGAAGATCCCTATGCCAAAGCCCCTTTTCTTGGCGGCTCCATCAAAGAACATTTTCCAGCTGGTGCCATGATCGGCAATTTCTAGGACACCTTCATCTGGGAAGCTGGGCTCAGCTGCATCTTCTGCTTCTAGAGGCAGATCAGCTAAATGGTCTGCAATCACGCTGCCTTTGATAGATTTGAGTGTGACATAGGTGATGTCAAACTCATTGAGGAGAAATGACCATTTAGCTAGTCGGCTAGAAAGTGATGGCTTGCCGAAGAAGTATTTTATAGGATCCATCCTGGAGATGAGTTTGATGGAACGAGATTGCAGTTAGGTTTTGAGCCTCTGGGTTGCCCAGGCTAGGCCAGTGCACCTTTTCTCCAATGCTGAGTAATTAAGCTCGCTTCCTTGCAGTTTCCTACT
Source organism: Codonopsis lanceolata (assembly GCA_013146195.2). Lineage (NCBI taxonomy): Eukaryota > Viridiplantae > Streptophyta > Magnoliopsida > Asterales > Campanulaceae > Codonopsis > Codonopsis lanceolata. Next base: position 95,702,855 of record CM028383.1, read on the forward strand.
TATGAAGTAGATGGCATTTTCGATGTAGGAATTTTCTTTTTCTTGGGCGAGCATAGCCCCTACTGACGTATATGTGACGGTTAAATATAAAAGGAGAGGTTTATGTGTATAGGGAGGAGCTAGTACTGGTGAATTGGTAAGGTAGGCTTTTATTCTTTCAAAGGCTAGCTGGCATTTCTCTTCCCAGATTTGGTCAGTATTTTTCTTTAAGAGTTTGAATAGGGGCTCACATATGGATGTCAGCTGTCTGATGAAGCGGCTGATATATTGCAATCGGCCCAGGAAACCTTTGCCTTCCGTTGGAGTTTTTGGCTGCAGCATATTTATGATGGCTTTGATTTTGGCCGGCTCAATCTCGATGCCTTGATCGGTCACCATGAACCCCAGGACCTTGCCTTTGGTAACCCCAAATGTGCATTTGGTGGGGTTAAGCTTCATCTGATGCTTTCTTAACCTTTCGAAGAATTTTTGAAGGTCTTTGATATGAGAACCATTGGCGTCGTTGGAGTGCACGATTATGTCGTCAACGTACACTTCAACCTCTTTATGGATCATGTCGTGGAAGAGGCGGTGGCAGCTCTTTGATATGTAGCCCCGACATTGTTTAGCTCAAATGGCATGACATTGTAGCAGTAGGTTCCCCAGGGGGTGGTGAATGATGTTTTTTCCTGGTCTTCTACTGCCATTTTGATTTGATTATAGCCTAGCATGCCGTCTACGAAGGATCTTATTTTGTGAGAAGCGACGGCGTCTACCACAATGCCAATGTTGGGTAGAGGAAAGTCGTCTTTGGGCGACGCCTTATTAAGGTCGCGAAAGTCTACGCAGATCCAAACCTTTTCGTTGGGCTTAGGAACAATCACTATATTTGACAGCCAGATCGGGTATTCAACTACTCGAATGAATTTGACATGTAGCTGCTTCATGATTTCTTCTTTCACTTGTAGTGACCATTCTGGTTTGATTCGGCGGAGTTTCTGCTTGACTGACCGAGTGTCCGAATAAATAGGGATCCAGTGTTCAACAATGGCTGGATCCAGCCCAGGCATATCTTCGTAGGACCATGCAAAGATGTCCACGAATTCTTTGAGGAGGTCAATAAGTGCTACCCTTTCAGAGCCTTGTAGGTAGCTGCCGATTTTGACTTCTTTGGTTTCATTGTTCAGCCCCAGATTTATGGTAGATAAGTTTTCATCTGCTGCTACTGATAGATGCTTTTCTCGGTGCTTGACTGACTTTACGAGCTCAAGTAGATAATTTTTATCTTTTGGGTCCATTTTATCAAATGACTCATTATTAATTAATGCGTCTTTTAATGAAGGTGCAACTAAGGAATATGCAAAAACATCTAGATTATCATTATTAGTAAACTGTACAGAGTTATTTACATTATTGAGGACCTGGGTTTAAGGTCCTCAATTTTAGGGAGCGGATCAGTAGATGACCAATCCGTAAGGCTATAGGAAGGATGAGGAATAGTATATCCGAAACGGTCCACCAGATCTGCAGGCGTTAAGAGCGGGTCAGTCGTGGTATACCAATTCTGTAGGGGTTTATCAGTAATAGACTCAAACTCAGCAGGGAGCTTTTCATAGTCAGTGCCTCCATCTATCATTCCCAGAAAACTGTCTCCCAGACAGTCATCATCTAACAGGGCCAAAGCATAATCGTCTTGGTCTATAGACCAAGTATTTTCAACTGTGATGGTCTTATATGCAGAGCTACGGGGCTCCAGGGTAACCTGTTCCATTTTATCTGTGGCAAGACAAACATCTTCGAAGATCTCCCAACCAGGGTGTCTTTTCCCATTCTGGTCTAACCAGGGCTCAGGAAACATGAGATAGACATATGTTTCCCCTTTCCTTACAAAATAACCATTTAGGGTTTTTCTATATGGTTGGAGAGGAGGATATTTGTAAGGACATTTTTCTCGTTCTGCCTTGCTTTTCTCACGTTTCTGTTTCATGACTGCGGCTATTTCAGCTGGAGTAGGTTTGTATCCTAGACCAAAGGGAGGGATACATTCCTTAAGTTCATCTTGGACTAGATTAACAAGTCCCTGTTGATTTCTACCGAGACCCAGACCAGGTATATAATTCATTTTCCAAAACATGTTTAAAGGGACCATGTTTCCTAGAGATGTAGTTTTCTTCCTGGTAATGTCGGTTTCTTGCTCACATTCAATGGTGTTGACTCTAGCTTGGGGGATAACCTCAAAGCCACTGAGGAATATACCCGTGTCATCATGCTCTATCTCGAGGATTGGGATGTCCCCGTTTTCCTTGTTCTCCACAATCTTGTCAGCCAAAATGATTACTATATGATCATCGTGGATAAACTTGACACGTTGATGCAGCGAGGAGGCTACCCCTTTTACCCCATGGATCCAAGGGCGTCCCAGCAATAGGATAAAAGTGGTTGGGATGTCCAAAACTTGGAATTCTACTAGCATGGTTAGCGGCCCAATAGTCATCATTAAGGTGACCACCCCTAGGACACATTGACTAGTGTTGTCGTATGCCCTTACCATTCTGCGATGAAGGAGCAAGCTGTAATATTTTTGTTCCCAGTTTGACCAGCGTACTTGCGGGACACACATTTAAAGAAGAGCCATTATCTATCAGAACCCTGGGAACCTTTTTTTCCATGACCCCCACATTGATATGGAAAGCATCAATGTGGTTGGCTCCTTTTCTTGGCAGATCCAGATCAGTAAACATAATCACATTTCCAAAGTGTATGTTTCAAATCATTTGAGTGAGCTCATTTGGGGAGGTTTCAATAGGGATGGCTGCTTGACTTAAAGATTTAGCCAGTGTATCCCGGTGGGTTTTGGAAGCGCATAGCAAGCCCTAGATGAATATATTGGCTTGAGTTTTCTTCATCTGAGCTAGCAAGGTGTCTTCCATATTCTTAGCGCCAGTATCTGTTTCTTGATCTTTGTCAGAGTGGTCACCCTTTCCTGGTTTGGTTGGTAGGCTCGATCATATCTAGTAAGGTGACTGACATCCCCACCGACCCAAGTGGCTTTTTCAATGTTACAGGTATTTTGGCTACCCAGGATAGTGTCCCAAGAGAGCATATTGCAACTAGGCACTTTTATGGATGAGGATGGAGAGAAAAAACAATGATATATGGTAAGGGGTGCTTATTTATTTCGAACTTGGGCACACAATTTTCTTCATCGGCCTCAATCATATTGATTTGAGGTAAGGGGTTATTGACTATATTTGGTCTAGGAGGAGGTTTCTCAATAACCTTATCATCTATTAGGTCCTGGATAGTGTTTTTGAGCACGTAGCACTTGTTGGTGAGGTGACCACTGCAGTGATGGTATTCACAGTACTGGGCATGATTCCATGTGTTGGGCAGGGATTCAACGGCCTATAGTTTTCCAAAGGCTTTAGCACTCCCTATGCCATTAGTCCTTGCAGTATCACAGACTAAGGAGCTTGCAATTCATCATAATACCGGTTTCCTCTGTTCTGACTTCTGAAGTTTCTGTTTGGACCATTGTTTCCTCCCACCGCGTTGACAGACCTATCTGTTCCATAAGACCAGTGAACAACGTTGTAGTTCTGGGTAGGAAAGTTGGCAGATGCATTCCCTACCATATTGATGATCCTAATGCAGCTGCCTTTCCCTTTGAGTAGCGAAAAGAGTTAGAGGGCGTATTGACTTTTAAATGCCCAGTCCGTATATCTTCGTCAATACGGACTCCTATCTCCACCACCTCTTTGAAATTGCTGTAGGGGAGATACCGCATGTGCTCCAAGTAAATGGGCTGGAGGTTTTTGATGAACATTCTGCATGATTAAGCCAAATCAGGTCTTTCGAGTGTCTGAACTAATTTTTTTTCCACCTTGCTGCAAATTCAGCACATGTTTCTTTTTCCCTTTGGGTGCACGATTCAAGATCTCTTTTGTTTTCGGGGGTAGTATTATCTTTGTACCTTTCTAAAAACCCCTAAGCTATTTGGTCCCAAGTACCCATGGTGCTATTGTCTGCTAGCATTAACCATTGCTTGGCAGCTCCTATTAAGGTAAGATGGAAATTGGAAGCCATAGCTTCAAAGCTAACCCCTCTTGACTACATGCCAGTGGAATATGATTTTAAGTGAGATATAGGACATCCAGTCCCATCGAATTTTTCTATATCAGACATTTTAAATTTTGAAGGTAGTATTGCTGAAGGTTGCAATGCTAATGCCCGTGTAGAAAATTCTCTTTTATTTAAAACTTTGAGCATCATATTTTTCAAATTCTCTATGTCAGCCTCCATTTTGGTGGGAGGGGGAGCTGGGTTTCGGTATATGCTAGTAGGATTAGGAAAGACTGGGTTAATTTCTGGTTGTGGTATTTGGTAAGGATTTTGGGTTGGGTAAGGATTTTGGGTAGGATAAGGATTTTGGGTAGGTGGGTTATTGGCGGTTTCGGTTTGGCGGCCGGGATCACTAAAAGGTAAATAGGTTGTTATTTGACCTGACTGATTATAGCTTCTTGGGTCCATATGTGGGCTATTTTGGAGTGGATTGGTGATGGGGAAGGGAAGGTCACTTGGATTTTGGCTTGGGGAAGGATATGGAGGGTAGGGTGAGAAAGGATTAATATTTGGGTAATAAGGATTAGGTGGGGGATTTGGATTTGGGGTAATGGTGCTATTTGGTGGGTTGGTGTTTGGCTGGGGGTTTGGGTTTGGAGGAACATGAGAAGTTGATGATTCTTGAGGGACTGCAGGGAAAGAGGTTCCCTCACCACTGGTTTTAAACTTTGTACCAAATTAGCCATCTGGCTCATTATGCGATCAGCCTGTGTACCCAAATTTTGATCTAGCCACTGTTGCATAGCCGGAGTCAGAGCGTATCCTGGAGCCTCTATATCAGTAATCATTGCAGACTGCTCATTTTTGGCTGCCATTTTGTTCAAATATGTACCCTCTGCACTGATTCTGATACTTTCTGATCTGATCTATGTGCCTGTATCCCGTATCAACCAACCAGTACTATCTCTGCCTTTCCAAATTCGGGCCAAATTTATGAGGAAAAGGGTTTCGAAGGCATCAGAAAGGGTTGGCTAAAGGCTTTATGGGTTTGGAGTACAGCGTGCCTTTATTAGTATTTTTTTATTATTATTCATTTTCCCTATAATGATCGGACAAGCACCCACTTTGTTTTGACAGTCTCAGGACTATTCCTGGAATAGTGAATTATTGCTCCAGAGTATAGGACCCTCGTATTCCACCTGCCTTTCGACTCCCTAAGATGGAACTGATCTCAGGCGAAGAGACTATACTCTTTCTGGGATCCACCATTCAAAATGGTCTAGGTCGAACATCAGAAAATAATTAGTCAGCCCCCGTGTATATATTTTTTATTCATATCTTTCTTTCTTCTTTTTGCTCTTTTTTCTTTTCTTTTTCTTTTACAGGGGCTGGCCAATGATTCAGAGATGTAAAAACCGATCGGTCCATAAAGTGTCTTGAGAATCTATATACAATTTAACGTTGGCTGATGCAAAGGGGTAAGCTGGCCATGGTGTAGTGTAGCATTTTGGAATATTTCTACATGCGTGTGCATGTGTGCGGCATCTAGAAAGCAGTAAAATGTCTTTTTTTTTCCAGATATCAAGCAAGAAATAAAACAGATATGACATGTCTTGCTGTTCTTTGTTGATTTTCTCGGCTTTTTAGTTTGAGTGCGAGCAAGCAACCATTCAGATCAAGAAATAGAAAGAAAAGTGAAGAATCTATCTATTCCTATTAATTACATATTTGTCCTAGTCCCCAAAATAAAATGACAGAATGAAAGAATATGTACATATTTTGTACGATGAAAGTAAAACACGCAAAATAAAAATATAGAGCAGAATAAAACAACAATAAAATAAAGCCTCAACCCTTTTGTTATGCTGCCCGGAAATCTATTATTCTTTTTTTTGTTTCCCCTTTTTTAAAATATACTTGTAATGGTAACTGGAACGAAACTGCTGCAAGATAGAGGATCATATCCATAAATATATACACAGTTATATAAGAACGCAATATTTAATATGCTAAAAAAATATAACAAGCATATTTTAGTCAGAAACTAAAGAAAACTGATTTTTTTTTTTTTTTTTGTGAAAACTGAGTCTAGCCCTTAATTTTTATTTTCTTTAAAATAAAAACGACGTCCACATCAGAGTCGCCACTGTGGGTGCCCCGGAAGGTGTCCCCAGATTGCGCGCTCCCTTTTTTAGGGGAACACGTGGCTCGGGGAAGACATCAATCTTTTCATTCCATCCTCCATTGTTTAGGAGAAAACGAAATTAAAAGTGCAAAAAGAGTGTTGTCGAAAAGCGCATTGAATACGCCTCGATCACCAAGTGTGCTTTAGCCCATTATGAGAGCTTTGGATTTCTCCATATCTCATCCTCCCTTGTTTAGGGGAAAACAAGATACATAAAACGCATCACCCTTTTCATCCTTATCGTCCCTTGTTTAGGGGAAAACGGAAAAGTATGAAAAAAGGATGTTGCAAAGGCGCGTGGGAACACGCCCTGTCTTACTATGGACTGTTGTACATTCTGGGTCACTATGAGTGCTTTGGGTTTCTCGTATCTCATCCTCCCTTGTTTAGGGGAAAACAAGATACAGAAAGTGCATCACTCTTTCATTCTCATCGTCCCTTGTTTAGGGGAAAACAGAAAAGTGCAAGAAAAGGATGTTGCTGGCCTCACTGTGATCCAAAATGTTGTAACAAAGTCGTCATCTTTATTTTAAGGAGAAATAAAGAAAAATCAAAATAACCAGAGTTTATAAAAGGGGTTCGGGGGCTAAGTTACGAGTTGGGAAGGTGTTAGGCACCCAACTCGCCATTTCGGTCTCAAAAATAGTTTTTTCCTAAAATATGTTTTTATTATATTTATTCAGCAAATGAAATAAAACATTAAGACAAATATATATGTATCTACATTATTTACAAACTTGCAGCTACCTCCTTCCAGTAATTACAAATACATTTAAAAATATTTGGTCATAATAATGACTCTCTTTAGTGCTATTTCTTATATAAATCAAGGCAGCATAACTGCTTATATTTTTTACATTGGGCCGGATGAAAATAACACTTTTATATAAAAACCTCTTAAAGGCTTACCTTTAAGAGCGTAGGTTGTGCTCACTCTATCCTTCCGGGAGATGGAGTCTTTTGCTGCTGTTGTGATTCGATCAGAATAATTGCTTCCAAAAGTTGCTTTCAGGCACCGTAAAACGGGTGGAGCAACTGCTTGCGTTTTTGTTGTTGTTTGCTTGCTGTTGGCGGAAATCGGGTAGAACAACTGCTTTCTTCTGCCGGATTTGACCTCTGGATTTAGTCAAAGTAACTGTTCACTTTTGGATTTTTGAACCGTAGAAATAAGGTGGAATTCTAGCTGGAAGACTAAGGTTCACTTTGACAGGTTGAATTTGTGTTTGGAAGAGATTTGACATAGTTACGAGGCTTATAGGAGGAGGGGAACTCTCTCTTTCTCACTATCGTTCTTCACTGCGTAAACTCAACGCTGTGTGAACTGTGTGCGGCAAGCCGAAGCCCTCTATTTATAGGTTGAAGAAGGGACCTCGTCGTCTTTAAAAAAATTTCTTTGTGCCTTCATCAGCTTGTACCGCGTGCTTGAGAGCTTGTACAAAATGTCAAAACGGAAGTGCACTGTTGGGCTCTGGGCGTCGTCCCCATAGGGTCTAGGCGCCACGCTATGTTTGGTGGTGGCGCCTGGACCCAATTTTAGCTTATTTTTTTGATACTTTGGCCCCTACATTTTACTGTTTTACGCATCATACTTTTTTTTTTTTTTGTATTTTTAAACCTTGTAACTTGATACTCCCTCCGTCCCTAAATTATCGTCCTCCTTTCCTTTTTCGTCCGTCCCAAAATAATTGTCCACTTTGAAACTTACCTTTTTAGAACATCACTTTTACCACTTTACCCTTACTTTTTCACTCTACTTTAATTATGAGCCACATATACATGGACATTAAAGGAAACTACACATTAAACCAATATAAATAATCAAGTCAATTACTTTTTCTTAAACTGTGCGCCGGGTCAACCCAACCGATTATTTAGGGACGGAGGAAGTATTTGTTAAATTTTAACAAGTCTTGATATCGCATGTCATTTTACATATGAGAGATACAAGATTAAGGTGTCTACGGATATAATATTTCAAGTGGTAATTGAGTTACCGAATAACATCAGTCAATTATAGTTAAATTTTGGGATCGAGGTGCCTCACATAAAATTAAGTCGGTGACATTATGGAGTAAACGGGAAAACGCGCAACGAGTTGTGACCGGGCTCGGAGTTTGGAGACTGAACTGAGCGACGAACCTTCTCATCCTCATCTTCTTCTTCTTTCTTTTCTTCTTCCGTGGAAGCAATCGAAATCCAATTTTAATAATTTTTCCTCCCTCATTATATATATAAAAGAAAATGTTCTTCATTTGGTGTGTGAACGCCTACTTGTTTCAGCAATGAACGCGTGAACTCTCTTTTCCCCAAGTATGGAGTAAATTCGGCAGACACGAAAAACCGAAAATTTTGACGTCACCGCCTCTTAACAGACGAGTACAGGTGTTTCGATTTCCATCCAATTGCCCCGACTCTGTTTTCTTTTGGGTTTTGGTGGGGGCAGTTTACCTTTCTTGGACGGAAATTTCAATGTTGGTTGGTTTTGCCAATTTTCAACAAAACTTTTTCCTAGTATTCGAATTTTAGGAAAAACCCATGTGTCAAATGCTTTTCTAGTTTGTGCTTCCGACTTCTGGAATCGGAAAATGAGGCTGAAAATATCTGATTGAAACAGAGATATTTTGATTCAGTGTCCAAAACCCATGAGTATTTCTAGCTTCGATTGTTAGTTTGTTACATTACAATTTCGAAGATTGTCCGAGTTCTCTACTTTTATAGAGTAAATTATCCAGATTGTTGTCTTAATTGGTTTAAATATGGTTGGAACTGCGGAGGGTGTGACCAACAATGTCTACTCTAATGGGTTGGTTCAAAATTCAAATGCGTTGTTAGAAGAGAAAGTTGATGAGTTAAGGCGATTGTTGGGAAAAGCAGATAGTGATCCCTTGAGGATCGTGGGTGTTGGTGCTGGTGCCTGGGGCAGTGTGTTTGTAGCTATGTTGCAAGATGCCTATTGTCATTTACGAGAGAAGGTTCAAATTAGGATATGGAGAAGACCAGGGAGATCTGTCGACAGGGCGACTGCTGAGCACCTCTTTGAGGTCATCAATTCGAGGGAAGATGTGCTTAGGAGGCTAATTAGACGGTGTGCTTACTTGAAGTATGTTGAAGCAAGGTTAGGTGATAGGATATTACACGCAGACGAGATTTTAAAAGATGGGTTCTGCTTGAATATGATTGACACCCCGCTTTGTCCATTGAAAGTAGTTACCAGTTTGCAGGAGGCTGTGTGGGATGCTGATATTGTGATCAATGGCTTGCCATCAACCGAAACACGGGAAGTGTTTGAAGAGATTAGTAGGTATTGGAAGGAAAGAGTTACAGTTCCAGTTATAATTTCCTTGGCAAAGGGTATAGAGGCTGAATTGCAACCTGAACCCCGCATTATAACTCCTACACAGATGATCAGTCAGGCTAGTAAGACTTCTTTTATCTTGAATATTTTTGATAATATGCTTTCTCACAGATGCAATGTGTAATCTGACTTGGACAAGGTTAATTACCTTTAACTGGTAATTTTTTGTTATGCTAAAAGCTGTCGAGGACTTGAATTCTACATGTAGACATTTGCATCCATGATGTCATAGCTTTTTAGTTTCCTTGGCTTTGTATTTTATCTTGGCCTACTATTCTTTTCCGCTACTTGCTGGGTTCCTGCTTTTGTAGAAGTATTAAAACATAAACAGAAGCATGTCTATGAAGTATATGGTGGAATCCAACTCAATTGATTCTTTTAAGGTTTTAAAAGATTGCAGTGACCATTAAAGAGGAGGAAAAAGAACTCATGAATATAAAGTGGAACTGAAAATAGAAGTGGAGATAGAAAAATCAGTAAACCACTCAATGATATCTGCATTTGTACGAGCCAACAGTGCCCCTAAAACAACCTAAGGCCGAAGACAAAAAAGAAGTCAAAAAGATCATACTATTGTGCAAAAGCTGCCTATAAATGGCTAAAGGTTTCTTTATCCTCTATGATCAAATGTTAGTCTTTGAGAGACTCTCAAAGATACACCCGAAGTTGAACCAAAATATTGTCCTCGATAGTACATGTTCAAATCCAATATTCCTTAGAAAGATTTTTGTTTATAATACAAATTACTTATCAAAAAGAAATATTCCTCAAAAACATGGTTTAAAAAGGCGAGTGTCTTTTGCGCCTGTGGTGTGAGGCGAGAGGAAGCGAGGGGTTGTCACCCGGAAAGAGTGAGGCCAGGCAATGAGCGCCTTTTTCCGCCTTTTTTGCACCTTTTTCACCTTTTCCGCCTTTTTTGCGCCTTTTTGCGTCTGAATGAGGAGGATGAAGATTATGGAGATGATGATGAGATAGATGTTGTGGAGTTTTAGCTTGTTGTTAGTTGTTAATTATTACATTTTATGACTTTAGTTCTCTTTTGCATGTCTTTATTTTCATTTGCTTTAATGACTATTTATTTTCTCGTTTTGAATTTAAGTTAAGTTCATCTGATGCTTTGGAATTTCAACTATAAATGATGAAATTTGTGTTATTAATATTATGTTGTTAACTTAGTTTCATCACTTATGACATGTTTTATTGAGATTTGTTAAGTTAAATATATATTTATTAATTTTTCCTTAATATTTGTTCCGTGAGCGCCTTTTTGCGCCTCGCCTCTCGTCTCAAATTTTGACCACTTGCCCGCCTCTCGCCTTTCACTTTTTTCAACTATGCTCAAAAAGTATGCTAAAAAGGGTGGGAGTCTGGGAGAGCTGGCAAGGGCACTCAGGTAAAGATCTTGAGGTGCTTGGTTCCAATCATTATACCAACAAGGGGTTACACTTACCTTACAGAAAAAAGAAGTTCTTGACCATTGGGCATAGATGATAATCTGGAATTCCTTTCACCTTGGCTCCATTGTAGTCAACATTTTCGCTTCTAAAGCAAGAATGTGGTTAGTTAAGTTCGTGAAATAAATCATTATGTTTCATATATGGAAATGTCAACATTTTTGCTTCTAAAGCAAAAATGTGGTTAGTTAAGTTCATGAAATCAATCATTAGGTTTCATCTATGGAAAAGGGATTGAGATTGGTTTGATTTGGTGCATTTGGTAGCTGATGTTTTGGGAAAAAGTGGCTGGATTTAAGAACAGTATAACACTTTCGGCTTTATGGTTTTGTGTTAAACGGAAAAGGGTACAAAAGGAGCTGGGATTAATTTAACTTGTTTTAGTTGAGTTTGAGAATTCATTATAATTTGGGCTATCAGTAAGCTGTATAATGCCTGAAGTTTCAAGTATCTTGAAGAGTCTCTGAGTAAGATCTCTACGAGAGAAAAATTTGTATTTCTCACCACGAAGACTCAAGATCAGGTAGAAAGGACATACTTTGGCCTATGATGGACATTGGACTTGACAAGGCTTTGCTATATTGATCATAAGAGTTCAGAAAGAAAATCGAAAGGACCCATTACACATTAGAACCTGTGAACTATAAACAGAGTATCAAAGATTAGCATGAATAACTTCACTTTTGTAGTATTTGAGTATCCTTTTCATTAATTTCTTTCACTTATGAGGGTTTCCTTCCTAATGACTTTGTTTGCAGCTGGAGTCCCCATGGAGAACATTCTCTATCTGGGTGGACCTAATATTGCATCAGAGATTTACAACAAGGAATATGCTAATGCTCGGATTTGTGGAGCTGAGAAGTGGCGGAAACCCCTGGCCCAGTTTTTAAGGCAACCCCATTTTATTGTTTGGGATAATGGTGACCTTGCCACACATGAAGTTATGGGTGGCTTAAAAAACGTGTACGCCGTTGGAGCTGGTAAGTATCACTGCCACTTATTCTTAATTTAACTGTATTATTAATTTATTACTATTACTATTACTATTAATATTAATATTATTATTAATATTATTATTATTATTATTGTTATTGTTATTATTATTATTACTACTATTATTATAATTATGATCCGAAGGGGTGAGAGAGAGGGTACTTAAGCAAAGACCTTGAGGTCCTTGGTTCCAATCCGGCAATCCCTTACCTATCAAATTTTATTATTATTAGTATTATTGATAAGTAATAATAGTATAAACGGGCGTAAAAGGTGACGTGTACTATTATTATTTTTATATTATTACTATATTTGAAAAGTGAACTAATGCTACTTTGAAAAACATTTGTTGATTTCAATTTTCTGGATTTGTGTATCTTATCTGCACTCAGAAACAAATTTGAATAATAGTGCTGAGTTCATTTTGGAAGCAACTCACATGGATGTCCTCTTATTTGGCATCAAGTGTTGCTTAATGTTCTCATACTCTTAACATTAGCTGATTTGTATGTTCGAACTTTCCATGTAGTTTTCTTTCATCAAATTACAGGCATAAGTTTAAAATTGTGAATCGTAATGGTCTGTTGATGGAACCAATAAACCAAGGATATCCGTAATGGTGATAAGCATAGGCACAACTGGTCAAGCCTATACCCAATAATCTTGTTAAATTGTGTATCGTAATGGTCTGTTGATGGGGCCAATAAACCAAGTAAGGATATCCGTATGGTGATAAGCATAGGCACAACTGGTCAAGCCTATACCCAATAATCTTGTTAGGAGTATGTTTTGATTAGGGATTTATGTAAATTATATCTTTTAGGGCTAGGGTACATGGATTTCCCTGCCCTCAACAGCAGGAATCAGTGTCCTATTAATCAGTGTCCTATTTGTTTAGATGATTTAGGACTATTTATTCATGCATATTGATATAATACGTAATGAATTACTTGGTAGCTGGTTTCTTCTTTATCCTGAATCTGCTGGTAATGCTCCAAGTGATATTAGAGGAAAAGGTTTTGCTGAGTTACTTTAGTCAATTGCATTCCGTGTATTCTTTGGCTGACTTAATCTCAGACTGTAGTCAGGTATACATCCCTGATTGCCAGGTTATCTTCCCCTTTACTAGAAATACGCTCTATGATCGTGTTAGCCCCTTGCACCACCATACACTAAGGAATCACCCCCGGAAAGTCTTTTGGCCATTCACCTGGGGACCTATTCCCCAGAATGATCTTCACTCCTGAACAACTCCTTTGGATTCAATAGTGTGAATTCTTTGGAGGTAAAACCCCAAATATAGATCATTTTTTGATATTGACCTTGCCTAGTGCTCTATTCCTGTATCTTCAGTGTCACTAACACCGGAGGTTAGTGCTTTGATGGCATCACAGGAGGGCAAGCTCATTCTCCATTCCAGCTATCACATCCACTCGATATTTCAAACCGATTGGTGTTAACCATGGGATTTCTGTATTATGGACTTCTCTATAAGGGAAGTTACCTTTCTTCATACACAAAGACTTTAGATCTCCATACACGTACTTCCATCTTCGAGGATGGTCCGGACATGGCATAACTTAGGAAGCTTCAATGAAGCTCAATGATCTTTGGCTGGATTTTGGAACACCAGGGCTTTGGTTTGGTCACCAAACTCACACAAAGTACACTTGGGACCTGATCACATAAGATTGCTAGTCTTACTTGCTGCCCATCGGGGGTACAGAAAGTTACACTGCCTAAGTCCACCTACACAAATGAAGCCACCTTTCCCATGCAACGGTTTCACACACTCCCAGAAATGCAATTTGCTACCACTGGTGTCTCCCATCTTAACTGTAAATACTCAACTCACATTAATTCGAAAAAGTATTGCTCGCCTCTTCAGTGAATGATTGCCAGTGATTACCTTTGTTTCTTCCCTTAACCACCAACTCGTTGACTCTCATTGATAGCATGTAATGCTGCAGCTTAAACTTTCGTCCCTCAAGACCATTTCCTTCTTGTTTCCTGTGAAAGCCTTCCAGACCTTGATGTCTGACAAGGAGGGCAAAAATTCCTACAGTTACGACTGAAATTGCAATCACGAGTTCATTGTTCACGGTCAAGAACTGTAGTTGGATATTTACCCCTCACTGCTGCTGTCTTCTAACATAATCCACCTAACAACCTTCACGTCCAGCCATGGTTAATCATCATCCATGTCCTTTCAAAGTTCCATCACCTAAACCTCACCGGAAAATCCCATTGCAATCACCCACCACCTATTATCATCGTCCTTCGTACAAAATCAGAAGTCCTGTATGCGACTAAAACATCCCCAACAGTCCCAGGTATGATCTTGGACGCCTTCACTACCATCAAACCAATCGACCTCACAATTTCCACCAGCATTGATGGAAACGACCCTTCAAGGTCGTCAGAAAACATCTCAACAGAGCCCAATTTCTTTATCGCCTACGAAATCCTATTGGTTATTACCGCTATTCTAATTCACCCATGATGGAACTGTCTTGCATAACTAGAAAACCCTGTCAGGGACCTGTTTTCTGTTCCCTGGCCTTCAGACAAAACGGTGTTGCTGTTGCCATTGTCATTGACTCATTGCATTGTCGTCGTATTCCATATCCTCCCTTGCTTTGCTTTTGTGATTTTGCAAAGCGGGCCAGCTGTTTGTTTCTCAAAACCCTTCTTTAAAGATGTAATTGTGGATTTCATATTAGGTTTTGGTCAACTAATATTCTTGGTTCTGGTTCAAAGCTGAGTCAGATCATGATCTGCAGTGTGGACCGAATTTCACATGAACTTGATTGGTGTGAACTGGACTGATCATCAAACTAGACCCTCGTACGAACTGTGCAGGTCTATTTCAAAAAAACTAAATTTGAGAAAAGGGTCTCTGGGATGTTGAGTGACCTCCCTACTTTGCTTTGAAATTCTTATTGATGCTTTTCTGTGATTGGTTGGTAATTTGCTTATGGTCCTCCTTGAATTCATTAGCCACTCTGAAAAAGCAATTCCATAGGAATAGTTGGTGCTTGATCACCTGTTCTGTCTGTAACTACTGAACCGCTTTGTGATGTCATTCTTTCATAGTCTGTTTAGTTTGCTCATTGTCTTGTTCAGCCCTTCTCCATTTATGATGATACTCATTTTAAGAGTTGTAACTTTAAGATAGATATTATGTATGTTTCACATGCACTCTGAGCTTAGTGTTGCTAATTTTTGCTGTCAATGGCATAACCGAACCATGGAATATTTGTTTATTTCCATCAACTTGGGCCTGCTGCACCTGTACTTATTTTACTATCATAAATGGATATGGTTCACTTTTCTCAATTACTTCATCAAGGAACCTTTGAGCCTTCTAATCTCTCAGCAAAGCACTTCATTATTTGAAATCTCTTTTGCGTCATTAGCACCAAGCTTACTCTGACCCCCATTGCTGTAGTTTTTAGGTCTTGCCTCTCAGTCCTATTGTTTATTCTTACCGAAGGTGCGGCTCGGTGTGCACTTTATCTCGTTCAATCGTTCATCCTCATCCACTGGTGCAATGTCTTCACTTCAACTCTCGGAATGATAATTTTTCTCATACGGGAAGAAAGGATGGGGAATAAGACCCATACTGATCATAGGAGTGATTTATGTTATTCTTAGGGCTTATATACAATACATCTTTAATTCTAGAGCTTTTTTAAATATGAATTACTGCTGGTAATTTGGTTAGTTTGATATTACTGTCTTGGGCACCAAGTTTATGCCCACATACCTAATATCCTTTTATGTCATACATTACTTAGGTCGAGTGATTATTAACCGATATCAAACTGAGATCTCTCCTGAACCCTCAAGGGAGCTTGGTCTTCTCTTCTCTTTCTGGTTGTTCTTTTCTTCTTTATCATAATTCTACCAGTTTGGCATCATATGGACATTACTCTTTAAAGAAGTGGTCTTGCCTTTTGGATAGTGTTGTAATAAATGGTTACCTCTTGCCCGAGGCTGTTTAGTTCATCATGGGAATAGATCTGAAGGCATGTATTATGGGGTACTGTTTAAGAGATCCTGAATGATCATATTCATATGATAAATTTTCTTTTTTCAAGACATCTTGAAAGGTCTCCTCCTCAAGCAGGGAGTTTTAAGAGATTAATTTTTTGAAAGCATTGGGACACGGGACACTTTAGGAGGTACTTTTTGATAGTTGTCCAGTTTCCACATACATGCTGGAAAAGCTTCTTTTAGCTTTTGTGAATCTTGGATATGTGAAGCTTTTTTGGAAAGTTGAGCATTTTCACTTGTTGGGGCCCTGGAAATAGATTGTGGGTCGCAGACTCATGCTAGAGCCCATATGTGGGGAACCTTTTTTTTCTCTACTATTTACTGGGTATCTTAATGTATTTCTAGTCTTTTAGACATTTGAATGACGAAATTAAATTGTTATTTTCTGCAAAAACGGTTTGTATTTGATGTGGAATTGCAATTTTCTTTCAACTTATTAATTAATCATAAAATTGCATGTGTTTGATGGATAGGCCTGTGAATGAAAACATATAGCTGCATATCAGTCCTTTTTAAGTTTTGCTTATCAAAAATATAAAATAAATAAATAAATAGTCGTTTAAATTTCATTAGCTTATACTTGGATAACAAATTTTGTTTTCCTGCGTGGTTCATATGACAGCGGAAATTTAGTGCTATAGGTTGTAGGGTATAACTTACAATAAATCCTTCCCTGGTCTTTTATATTCATCTAATAAGTTCTGTTGCATGGGTGTTACTTGTGTATGCTGCAAGAAGGTCTTAGTGTTCATAGCCCCAAGACACTTGATCATCTGTTAAGTAAGCATTTCGATCTTCAAGTTTCTCGTGCTGTCTATTAAGTAGGCATTTCAATCTTGGCTCATCTACTTTTGAACATGCCACTACATAAGTGGCCTTAGCTGAGTGATTCTGCTTATCTGTGTGTAATCCAAAAAGTAAACAGTTTCTCTCCTTGTTCATTCATCTTGATGGAAACAATAGCTACAATGTGGGAGGAAAAATAAGTTCAGAGAAGGGAAAATGGTACTGCTTTGTTCGTGGGTTACTTAGTAATGTCGTGGGTTAATTAGTAATTCTTATCGACTGATGTGAGCTCATTTCATAAGTTTTCGAGGTTTGGAGTCTGTTGGCTTTATATTTCCTATTTGGGATCCACAGGTATGGTAGCAGCTTTAACTAATGAGAGCGCCACCAGCAAGTCAGTATACTTTGCCCACTGTACTTCAGAGATGATATTCATCACTCATCTTTTGGCTGATGAACCGGAGAAGCTTGCTGGTCCCCTCTTGGCTGACACATATGTAACATTGTTAAAAGGTCGTAATGCATGGTATGGACAAAAGTTGGCCAAAGGAGAACTAAGCCTTGATATGGGTGATAGCATCAAGGGAAAGGGGATGATTCAGGTAAGCCTCTTCCTTCTCCATTACTTTGCCTATTGATTTTGGGAGTGCATGGAAAAAAAACAAAAATCACTAGAGAGACTAGCCAAAGAAGAGGAATGAATCCTATCTTTTTACAATTTTGATATGTAAGGAACAAATCCGTTCGTGTGGACAATCCTGCAGAAAGATAGAAGTTTTCCTAGAATTGTTGTCACATAATTTTATGATGCACTGGGTGCTTTTTTTTTGGGCTTGATAAACAAAGGAATATATTAAAAAGCGTCAACGCGACCCAAGAAAACTAGAAAAATACTTAGAAAAAGCAAACACTGCATCCCGTATCCCGGAAGGAAATAGATGTGAAGTGGATTTGGGAATCACAGGATGCAACTTTCAAGTTCTAAAAGCGTAAATTTTTTGTATGAGTTGGTGACTTATATTGAAGTTAGAGCCTTGGTCCTGCAAATCATTGTGCCTTACATAGCTGTCAGTATCCTACAACGTTTCAAAAATTGGGTCATCGATACGTATCCTATGTGCGTATATGACAACATAACCTACGATACATTTTTCGTATCTTACGATACATTAGTGTGTATCTTGCAATACATTGTTGATTTATAATTAAACTTGCACAAATAAAAAAATATTATAATTTAAAAAAATCCTTTTTTTGGACAATTGCAGGATATAAAAAGTATCATATTAATACTTCGGTGTAAATCGGTAAAAATACAAGTTTTGAGTTTTAATTTACAAATATAATGGTTCTAATTATTATAATTTTGTCATAAATTAACTCAATACAATTACACCTACTTATTGTTGCTTTTCCTATATATCCATTTCAAAATTTCTGATGGAATATCTAAAAAATTTGTGTTTTTTTATATACATAGTGTATCCTATGATACACATAGCATATCCCGATATGTATCATAAAATTAAAATTCCGATACCCGATACTTATCCCGATTTAACAACTATGGTGTCTTCATTTGTTTTCCCTAGTTTATGTGTAAATGACTTGGTACAGTTTGCATCAGTTTTGTTTTTGATATTTATGCACTTCTGTTTATCTCCTCAGCTTATGAATGAGAACATGCATGAGGAGGCTTGAGCTTGATATGGCTTGTGTGGGTTATAAATATTGTTGAGAGCTTTCTCTAACTATATAAGCTTATAGTACAATCAATGATTAAGGAGCTTCATAGGCATTTTTGTGCCCATCTCTAAAAACATAAACTGTATATATTTCTTCTATTTATTCTTTTTCCAAAAGTAAAAATGAAAATATTAGATGGAGAGAGTTGTGTCTCTACTTGTGCTTTGCGAGTTTCTCACTGAATCTCAGTGTTTCATACCACATTATTGGGACTGTACTAGGCCATTCCATCACAGGAAGATCTGCAGCATCAAAGTAGGTTCTCAAATTGAAGGTGGTTTCCGTGTTTGGTCATGTATATTGTTGTTCCACTGAAGGCATGACTACTGTTTCTAGGGTTCTATATTCACTACATTTTTACCATGCATTTATGGTTTAGGTTCCGCTTTGTGTTAAAGCATTGTTTCTCTCACCCTTATTCACACTTTTCTTTTATGGTATTCACTATTGTATCCATCCCTTCTTTGCTGCAGGGAATATCTGCCGTGAAAGCATTTTACGAGCTACTTAGTCAGTCCAATTTAAGCATCCTTTATCCGGGAGAGATCAAACCTGTAGCTCCAGTTGAGATTTGTCCCATTCTGAAGACGTTATATAAAATACTTATAGAGAGGTACCTTCCAAAAAGTATTCATATTTCTGTCCCCAAAATGAAAAAAAGAGTCCTATTATATTATCAACTTGACCAATTTCCGATTAATATTGGATATACATTTATTTAGTTTAGCGAATCCCAATTCGTATGAAGATGGTTATTTTGACAGTTTAGAAGTCGTTAAACTATCACTTTTTTGGGACCTGAGTATATCATATTTGGTCTGCTTTTTCATTTTCCACATCGTAATCCCCTTCCTTGCTCTGAACGCATTTGCCTGAAATTGCTTATGGAAATAATCTCACACCTTAACTGTTTTTTTGTTCCCTTTTTTTCTTTTTGGTGTGCGTAATTTTCAGGGAGCTTACTTCGCAGGCCATTCTTCAGACGTTACGGGACGAAACCATGAATGACCCTCGAGATCGCATTGAGATTGCACAAACCCATGCTTTCTACAGGCCCTCACTTTTGGGGCAGTTGCCTAAATAACATACATATGTTCTATGTAGTGCTTTTTAGGTGTGCTTGATGTCTATATGTATTCCTTTTTGTGGCATGCTTTGAAGGGGCAGCTACCATTGACGATAAAAGTTCCTTTGAAAGAGACTAGTTTGTTTATCTTCCTTCCTTAATGTTGTATGCTATTTTGTTGTAGTTTCATTCAGGGCTTAAATCGTAATTTGGTCACCTTAGTTTTTCACTTTTTGCAATATGATGACTTGACAATTATTTTTTTCAATTTAATCATTGTACTTGGTTTAAACATTCAATAAGGTCACTCAAGTCAATTTCGTCTGTTATGTTGGATGAAAATGGTTAAAATACTCTATGAACAAAATCAAATTGTTTTGACTTAATCGCAATTTGGTCATCCTATTTTTCCTCTTTTGCAATAAGGTGACTCTCTACAAAAAAAGTGAGAAAATTATTTTTTGATTATCGTACTATTGCCAACTACCCAATTTGACCAACCACATTTTATAACTAACAAATTAACCACTATACTAAATAAGTTGATAGGTTTTGGTCAATGCCGTTAACGGGCCATCCAATTTTTTAAACAAAACAGTAATATCCCTTGTAGACAATTGAATGTTTCATCTTCTCCAACTGTCGGTCAACCCCTACTAACATAGGCAGTCAATCCATCTCTCTTGTCAAATTCTAACATGGTATAATTCTCTCAAACCCAGTAGCGTTTTCGCTCCGGCTGGGTCTCTCTCTCTCCATTTTCTGCAATAAAATATCCGCCGTCCCCCCTCCTGTTCTAGATCCGACGCATTTTCTCCCCTAACCCAGCGCCTTTTTCATATTCCCCAATAGACAATTCCCATTTATCATCGATGTATAAACAGGAACATCACCCTGAATCCCCCTGCAAAGCATTTCCTCAAACAACTTGTCTGCTTCATCAATCTTGCCTAACCGCAATGACCGGTCAATCAAAAGAGTATATGTCACCACATTTGCTGCCACGCCGTTCTTCTTCAATGAACTCAAAACTTCTTTGGCTCCATCAAAATCCCATTTTTTCAGATAAGCATTAATCAATGTATTATATGTATATTCATTCAGCTTAAACCCTCTCCCAACCAATCCATCAATCAAATCCCGAGCCTTATCAACCTTTCCAACTTTACAGATCCCACCAACCACCACACCCACAGAATAAACCGTGATTTGAACACCTGACTGGACCATTTCCATATAAAACTGAAACATTAATTCAAACTAATCACATTTCTTAACAGCAAGCAAGAAAACCATACAAACCCTGTCATAAATCACAAACCCATTATCTCTCATGTAATAAAAAATCTCCAAACACTCTTCAAACATCTTATTATCGGCATAAATCCTAAACAGATTATCAAACAGTTTAGACACGGGTCCTCTCTACTTTCGTCTCCATTGAAGGCCACCTTGAGTCCAGCCACCATAGCCGACATCTCTCCATCTCTTTCCAACCCAACATTGACGGCCTCCTTCGTGCTTTGTCTCCGGCCAAAACCCCCCTCTCATCTGCTATCACCTTCTTTCTCTCAGCCCTCTCATCATCCCAAATCAGACGTCCTCTCTCTCCGATCTCATTCCCTTAACAGAGTCAACTGAGCTTCCTTCCTTCGTCAACGCCGTCCTCCTTCCGGTGAAACCCAGTAACCCCGTCTCTGCTTAGATTTCTCTAGTATCAAGTGTCCCCTTTTTTATTTGTTATATTTTGTGCGTTTACTTGAATTGTGATTTAAGCCCAAGGGTATTTTTGGGTTTCTACAATTATTTTAAACTTTCCATCTAAAAAATTGGATGGAGTGATGAACTTGTTATATGTTGCCAACTACAATGATTAAGTTGAAAAAAATAATTGTATCATATTGCAAAAAGTGAAAAAGTAACGTGACCAAATTGTGATTTAAGCCTTTCATTAAGTTCTCAAATTATTTACTATATTTCTTTGGAACAATTCATGGGGTTCGTTTGCAAGGCTAAATGTTCTCATTTTACATGTTACCACCAGACTCTTGGACGACCTTTGTAGAGCACCAGGTAAGCATGTCACGTGATATTGATTCATTGAACCATAAAATAAGAGTATTTCCTTGTTAAGGAGTATTCTCGAAAGTCCTTTTTACTCGTAGTCGGATAACTAGGCAAGTCAACTCATGGTCCATGAGTCAAACCTAGTTGATAGTCAACCTTGCTCAACATCAAATTCAAAATATAAATTCCAATAAAGAGTTGATTCTTTAGATTTGCTGGTGGTCACTTAGAGCATTTACATTGGTTGCACCCTAAAACATCTTTTATACAACTTCCTAAATCTTTTTAGAGATCATCTAAAAAAGTTTCAACTCCAATGAGCATTCTTTAAATTAGTGACATTATTTAATTAACAAACCTATCTATCAATTTATTTCCCTATTTTTTATTTATATTTTCTACCGCAATTGGAATAAAAAATATATTTTTAAAATTTTATATTTTATGAAAAAATGTTATATGTTTTGATTACTTCAATTACTTTTATTTAAATGAAGTCGTGTGACGCTTTTTAATATTTTTAATATACCCATAATTTTTACTTATAAATAATAGGGAAGGGGAATTGAAAAAATTATGATAGCAGATCATTAAATATGATAGACATATTATTATCTTATACATGAAGACTCGCCAAAAGGAAGAATACGGTGTTTAGTTAAACTCACTCAATATTTTTGGGGAGAATTAATTAGGGATAATGTGTTTGATAGGATACCCACTGTGGGACTCAAGGGAGGTAAAAAAAACTCTAAAAGAGTTTTAGGGTGGTGGTAAAAGGAACCACTGTGGATGCTTTTAGTCCTAACTAACGGAAAGGTCGTAAGTAAATATATTCGTGTATACCCATATTCAACTAAATCCAATATTAATTTGCTGATATAATTTACTTGTACGGAGCATAACTAGTAATATATGACACATGTATATTACGTTGACAAAAATGTACACGTTAAATACGGATTGCTTTTCAAAGTTACAATGAAAAATTTGGTGTAAATATACGTGAATGGAAAAATTATTTCTACGCATGTATTTGTATGGATACAGTTCAAATATGATTAAAATATCCGAAATAAAAAAAATATGTCATATCTTTTTATAGTTACTTTTACATTTTCTTCATCTTTAATTAGTCTTAAATAGCTTAATATTTTCACTTTTCTACACTCTCAAAACTGTTATTTTCATATTATTATTTATTTATCAAAAGAATAACTATGGGCTAGTAATTAAATGAAAACATAATTAAGTATATATACTCTCATTTGTGTATTCAAAAAGTATAAGCATAATCAAAATAATATTTCTTAGACTTCATAATTAATATTTTCGTATTAGGTATCATTTTTGATCAATTTGTGAAAGATATACATAAATAAAATAATAGACATGGTAAAATTATATCAAATTTTTTTATATACCAATGTTTTATACGTGAAGTACAATATATTTGAAGTTTTTTACATGTCTTAAGCGATCAACTCAAAAGCACGAGTATTTTTAATTAATTAAGTTTTGTTCTAGTACGAAAACCAGAAATATTTTTTAATTATTCGTACATACATATATAATATATGCATACTATACGCATATTAACTAACTATGGTACGAAGCATTTCCTTTTAAAAAAATTGAATTAATGTAGTAGAAAATATGTAAAATTGACTCACAAGCATCTAAGATTGATAAGATTAATTGATTTGTTGTAACTTCTCTCATCCATATATATACTAGGGTAAAGTGCAACAAGCTTCCTTCAATATGAGACAACTTTTGGTTTACCTCTTTTATACAGACTATTATTTAGCCCGCTTCGCACAAGTATAATATGGGATACATTTTGTTTGTAATAATAATAAATTTTTGAACATTATAATTGTATTGTTAAACTCTTCAATGATTATAATAATTTATTTATTTCTATTGTTACTAAATACTAATATTAAACGCTTTTTTACCTAAATAATTTTAAAATTAACATAATTTTCTAACTAATGTGAGAATTGAGATATATATTCTCTATTAGTAGTAATTGTAGAAATCTTTTATTTAATTTAAAAACTTTTAAATCTAACATCTAACTTGATAATAGTAGTTGAAGTCTTTTTGTAAAAAACTTAAAATCATTATTCACTTTTAAACAATGTGAGATACTTGTTTTCTATTTCTATTGATAATGAAAGTTTATGTCTTTTATCTATAGATTTTTAAAACCAACACCACTTTCCAATCATGTGGTATACATATTTTCTATTGGTAATAATAGTATTTTTATAATCAACACCAATTTCTAAGAATTGTGGGATGCATCTCTTTCATTAGTAATAATAGTAGTCATTTATTTAAAGACTTTTAAACCAACATTCCTTTCTAAACAATCTAAACAATGTTGGATACATCTTTTCTATTGGTAATAACATAAAAATTCATTTATCTAATAACTTTTATAACCAATACATTTTTCTAAATAATGTGTGATATATCTCTTTGTAACTAATGTGAAATATATCATCTAAAGATATTTTAAACCAATATTACTTTCTAATCAATGTGAAATACTTCTCTTCTACTGGTAATATTGGTGGAATTTTAAAACCAACATCACTCTCTAACCAATGTGAGATACATCTCCTCATTTGGTAATAATAGTAGAAGTCTTTTATCTTATGTTTTTAAACAATATCTCTTTCTAAACAATGTGGGTGATGCGTCCAAAATAATCCAAGGACACACCGGGCTGCACAACTTGGATATCTGGCTTTCAATTCTATCCAAAAAAACCTTCAAGGCCCAAACCTGCAATGCAAACACTAACTGTGAACTAGGCATGGGCTCTCCCTGCAAATGCGCTCCGGCATGTGAATTACAAACACTCAATTGAGTAAGCAATTTGACAAAGTTTAGCCTTGGTAGAAAATCGCCTACCTCCCTCCTTTGTTTGGAGGGGTTTTATAGCCTTCATGGGAGACTGAATAACTCCCCATTAAATGTCAGCGTGTATGGCGGGCACATTAACTTCCACGTCAAACACAACGGCCTCATCATGAATGTTGAGGCGAGTTTCCCGGAGATAACTACCCACGTCTAGGATGACTGTTATTTGCATAACCAAGAATGGTAGGCCCGCTCGCTGAACACTTGCTCGCTGGGTGTTTAGCCCCTAACTCGTTGTATCTAGCTCCCAACTCGTTGTACACTTGCCAACTTGGTATTCAGCCCCTAGATTCTGAGGGATAAATGCTATACTCTCATTCCAAACTGATCAAAGTCTAGCCGGTGCCCGCTTCATAATTTTGACTTGGACTTGAGTTGCACGTGCTTCGCTCATGACTGAAGAAAATGTGCCAGACACGTGACTCAATTCTGGGCCTATCGGGCCAGGCAATTCAGTAGCCCCCTGCTCCTTGTCTGGCGAGTATTTATGTTCGGAGCGAGGAGAACTATCCTGAAACTTTCCAGGTCTGATCGTTTATAAGATGACTCATGTTGTGGATTCACAAGTGCTTGTGAACTCAGCCAAATGTTACAAGTACTGGGTGCCAGCCCAAAGGGGTTTAACCTTGAAAGGACGGGCCGTCATTAGCTGTCTTACACCGTCACGCGGGCTCATATTACAAGGCATCATTTAATGCAACGCCTTGGCTTCCGTGCCATAATGATGCCACAAATTGTCCCGATTGCCTCCCAAACGACGGTTTCTTCTACTTTAAAACCATAAGTTCATCTTCATTTTGAATTTTCCCGAATTTATGAAAACTCAGAGCCAAAGCCGATTCTCAATTCGCATTCAACAGATTCCCAAGATCTTCCTCAGATCCCTCACAAGATCTTCCTCAATTCTTTATCCCTCCAGTTCCCAAGTCTTCCTCAACTCGATCCCTCACATGTTGTCCACAGTATTTTCAACCCTTATTCTGTATTTTAGTTACTAGAACCCCTTTAGGGTCATCTGTATTTTAGTTACTGCTTTAGGTTCATAGGCTAGGTGTATGATGACTGTTTTGTTACGATCGGAAAATCAATCTATCGTAAATCTGAAAGTCTGACCCCCAATTTCCTTTCTTTTTACTTGAATCTTCCGATGTTCACAAAATATCATGACCTTTTCTTTCCTTGAACGACATTCACACAAAAAACCAACCTATAAATGGGAATCGAGGAATACCAGACCGATGCTCTGTTCATCGGTCTTGAAACAATCCCTAACCAAGGGTTCTTGCTTGCCCGCTCTTGTTTGCTTTCACGAGCAAGGACTAATATGTATTCCTCGATTCCTATTTCCTGTAGGATGTCTTCTAGTGACGAAACACATTCTGAAATCAAAGGCCGTAGCTACGATCATGGAGCCTTAACTGAAACCAAAGAAAGCATCGAAACAGAATCCCACAGTTTTGAAGGAACCGAGCTGGAAGAAACCCCGTTAAGCCCTCGAGAGCCCAACACCTTTATGGAAGAAACCTTAGAATCCCCCAAGAAACTAGAAGATAAACTGATAGAGAATGAGCAAACCAACTTCGAAGAAGAAGAACGATTTGGAAATAACCCCCCGAGCATGAGCATCCTGCGAACCAAGAGGAAAAAGGACATTCTCAAGGGCAAACAAATTGCGGCCAATGCACCCGCCCAACTTAAATGGCAAGACTTAACCTACGAAGATGATGTATCTGCTTGGTTCTACTCACTGGGTATGGACTCCCAAAAACTATCGCGTAAAAGCCTACGACCTTGACATCGAGAAAAACGGGCATAACTTCCAAGGAGACCGCATGGTCTTCTACTTCGATTTCTTCCTTGTCGGACTAAGGCTTCCCCTAGACCCCTTTTTCTCTGAATTCTTGAACCTAAATAACGCCCTTCCCAGCGATCTGACCCTCATAACTGTAAGGTTTCTGGTCGCCTACACCATTGCATGCCGGTTACTCGGGTTTGAACCCAACATGACTCTATTCAGAAAATTAATTTTATTTTTCTAAGAAAAAAAGAGTGGCCTTATTACTGGACGGTCCAACCCCAATTACTTCAAACTCCTCACCGATGGGCCCAACAAGGTTGATGCCTGGGATGGAAAGGCCTTGCTCGTCGAGTCCCGAGTCGGATGGCCTTTTGCCCCATACATGGAAGAATTAGAAATTGCCAAGTATGATAAAAATACATTTCAAGCAGGAGAACCCCAAATAGCCAAAGCATTTAGGAAGCTGCTTGGTGTCAAGGAAGGGAAGAACGGTCAAGACTTAGTGTTAGATTGGGTAGCCCTTACATCTGACTCCTCCATACTTTGCCTGGTAGGGATATTGAGTTGGCCTGTTGAAGGGAAAGAACCCAGGGTTATTATAGATGCCGGAGAACCTCACCCATACTGGGGTAGCGTGTTTTCATGTTATAATGGTCCATTGTAATCCATTATACCATTTCGCAAATGGGCGTAATGTGTTTTCATGTTATAATGGTCAATCGTACTCCATTATACAATTTCGTCAATAGGCGTAGCGTGCTTTCATGTTATAATGGTTCATCGTACTCCATTATAACATTTCGCCAATAGGCGTATCGTGTTTTCATGTTATAATGGTCCATCGTAGTCAATTATAACATTTCGACAATAGGCGTAACGTGTTTTCATAATTATAATGGTCCATCGTTAAGTTACATTACGTTAAGTTAAGTTACATTACGTTAAGTTACATTACGTTAATTTAAGTTAAGTTACATTACGTTAAGTTAAGTTAAGTTAAGTTAAGTTACGTTAAGTTAAGTTAAGTTACGTTACGTTATGTTACGTTAAGTTAAGTTACATTATGTTAAGTTAAATTACGTTAAGTTAAATTACGTTAAGTTAAGTTACATTACGTTAAGTTTAAGTTAAGTTAAGTTAAGTTACGTTACGTTAAGTTAAGTTAAGTTAAGTTAAGTTAAGTTACGTTAAGTTACGTTAAGAAGTTAAGTTACGTTACGTTAAGTTAAATTACGTTAAGTTAAGTTACATTACGCTAAGTTAAGTTATATTACGTTAAGTTAAGTTAAGTTGTAATGTGAATATTTTAATTTTTATATTGATGCTAATCATTTAATTATTAATATTATATTGTCAAATGAAATATAGAAATCTACTAATTAATGTTCAACAGTCAAATCCAAATAAATTTTGCTTTGTAGTTTAATTGTGTTTCAATATTGTTTGATTTAATTGATTAATTCCATCAGATGATTTTAAAGTTCGACAAATACTATGTTTTAAAAAATTGAGTAAAAATAAAAAATTCTAATGATTAATGCGTATATATATAATTAAGCAATGGGCTAGGGACAATACAGTGTGACCACATACAAATGTAAAATAACTTTACTTAAACTAAATTCAGTACGTTAACGACGGAAATTCCGTAGCTTTATTATATTTAGCGACGGAAATTTAGTGACGGAAATTCAGTATATAATTTATTAACTTTAGCGACGGAAATTCCGTAGCTAATTAGCGACGGAAATTTAGCGACGGAAATTCCGTAGCTAATTTATTAAATTTAGCGACGGAGTCATCCGTATCCAATCGGAAACGGAAATATTGATATTAGCGACGGAAATTCCGTCGCTAATGTTGGCACACATTTCCAAAAAAATTGGCGACGGAGATATGTAGAATATTCTTAAAAGATGCTTTTTGGCGACGGAATTTGGCGACGGGAGTAATTCCGTCGCTAATAATAATTTAGAAACGGAATTCCGTCGCTAATTTAAAGTTTCCGTCGCTAATTAGAAACGGAAATTTTCGTCGCTAATAATTCCGTCGCTAATTATCTGTTTTCTAGTAGTGTGCGAGCTAGCTAGGACCAACTGCACCCCTGTCTTTTCTCTAAATGGTTTGCATACTAGATTTTCAATTCAGCTCTTCCTTGCATTTTATTTTAAACCAAAAGTTTACAAACTCGTCGTATCTTTTCTTGTAGACATGAGGCAGCTGGAAGACTCCAACAGATTCCTTCAAGCTATGAAGAAGGGTGCCACAAGGAGGAATACTTAGATGGGCACCCTAGAGCCTGCTCATCTCCCCACCGTCCCCGTTGCCAACACAGGACGTGGGACGAGCCGAGGACGTAACGAGCCAAGCTGGGCTGCCACTCATGTCCCTACGGCTGCTCCTGCCATAACCATCCCTGCTGCCACTAGCCCAACCATTCCCGCCACTGAAACAGTGTAAACCAAGCGACCTGCCACCGAACTCCCCACCGATAGAAGAACCCGATTGAGGATAGAGAAAAGCGAGCAGGTTGAAACGTCGAGCTCTCAATTGCCCTCATGGCAGAGAGATAATTTTCAAATGCCAGAAACCCGGGAACTTGTTGCCAAGATAATTACCGAGGTAGCCAATGTACCCGACCTGGCCAATATCAATACAAACAAACAGGGAGGGCATACTGCCACTGTCGGGCTAGGCATAGTGAAGAGGCTCCGCCATACTGGCATTCGGAAGAGGAGTACTGAGCATTCCAGCTCGGTCCTCATTGGCGAAATTGGGATGTGCATGGCCAAGGTAACTAACTCCCTTACTATGTCCTTATAAATTGACCCCAGATGTTTTTGACTCTGACTGATCTTAATTTTAGGTGGCCTCCAAAACTGAGTTGCTTTACGACCGGCTCCTTGACAATCTCAAATCCTCTGGCTCGCTGACCGTGGAGAAGAATCAGCTTGAAGAACAAGTTAATACCCTTCGAGCTGAGCTTAAAGAAAGCGAAGAAAC
Source organism: Codonopsis lanceolata (assembly GCA_013146195.2). Classification (NCBI taxonomy): domain Eukaryota; kingdom Viridiplantae; phylum Streptophyta; class Magnoliopsida; order Asterales; family Campanulaceae; genus Codonopsis; species Codonopsis lanceolata. The sequence continues at coordinate 95,732,345 of CM028383.1, forward strand.
CGTGACCGCAAAAGTTACTGAGCTTTCTAAGCTGGAGGAGGAGAAAAAGACTTTGGAAGCTCATCTCAGCTTTTCCAAGAAATCTGAGGAGACTGCTCTCAACAACATTGGGTAGGTGAGGAAGGAGCTCAAGGAAGCGCTTAACCAGTTGGAGAAAACCAAGGCGGAAGCCTCTAAGAGAGAAAAGTAGCTAAGAAAAGAACTGTCCCAGCCTGACGAGGAGCAAGGGCAAACAATCATTGCCAATTATAAGAGCTCTGAGGATTTCCAGGCCTGTGTTGAAGATGAGGCCTACCCTTTCTTCCTTCAAGGGGTGCAACACATCTTAAGGCAGTTGGCATGCAGTGGGATGGACATCCGACCATAATTAAGTTCTTGCTGAATGGGGAACTAACACTCCCTTCTGTCCCTCTGCTCGTCCGGGACATGCCTTGGTGCCCTACACTGAGGATGAATTGATTTCTCTGGCCCAATCAGACACACAACAAGGGCTTGCTTCCTGGATCCCTCCCAAGACTGCCGATGTTACTGTAACAGATCTGATGACCCAGATCTGGATGGCCAAATCACAAGAGGCTTCAACCTTGGCTGCCCACTGTGCTGGTGACAACGGGGATGTGATCGTGATCGAAGAGACTACAACCAGGGAAGTGGCTGACCCTTGCCAAAGCACTCTTCAAGTTGTTCCCTCCGACCCTTAAATCTATTTTCTGGACTGCGTGCCCAAACTTGTATTCACTTATGCTTCCTGCAAAACAATTTACAGTATTTTTTTACATGTAATATTGACATTCCTGCATTCTCAATATCAATGCTTATATTTGCTCAATAATGTTTTAACACTTTTTTAAAAGCCAATTTTCAAATCGAGCAAGCCCATTCCGAGCTTGACGAAAACAAAAAGAAAATGCAAAGCCCTCGAACACCAATCCCTTTAACCGAGTAGAAAAAATCTATTCGATGAAAAAGCATAATCGAGGAAACGGCCTTACAAACAAGGTATACTCTTACCAATGTAAGAGAATTGTTGGTCCACAATGATGCTCAAATAGGCTAGAGGGGGGGTGGGTGAATTGCCTATGTTGCCATTTAAAACTTTTCTTTCTTTTTGCAAGATTAAAGCATAGGTCTTAATGGCATAGACAGTTAACGTGTTGAACATGTCTGCTGGTAGTACTGAACAACAAACTTGCTCTGAGCAGAGTTGTTAACCCTGCTGGTGAATTGCCGTTTAAATCAAAAGCATGTTTGAAAGAGTTTAAGCAGCAAAAATAGTTAGGTTTAGAGTTAGAGAAGACGTAAGTGGCTGTATACGGTTATATGATCTGAACAACAGCACACATAATCCTTCTTCTAAATGCTGAATTAAGAAATCATTAGAGAATAGCTTTTCAAAGGATAAATCATTTTATAAAAAAACGCATAGAGAGGTAAAGACTAAAAGATAGATTATATAAAAGAACATCTGAATTTATTTAAGGATAAATTACAGATTACATCAGCCTAGATACTCTATGTACAGTTTATGTCCTCGTCCTTTCAAGCCATAATCTTTACTTAATTATTCATAGATGAATCCTTAAGCAAAGAGGGCAATAGGAGACCAAAACGAGAAACTAATATGAGAATAGAATTTTCAAGGTCGTTCAGATAAGAAATATCTGAACGATTGAGTGCAAAGCACTCGGCCTTCCATGATGAATGATTATTGCACAATCGATAGCATTTGTATAGGAATACAAATCTGAAGATATGATGCAATATCTATAGATAGCTCTTCATCTTCCTTGGGTATCATCTGAAATCTATCTATAGAACGATCCAAGAGCTTGACCTTTAGCTTTAGGAATGAAATCCTGAAGCTTAGCTAAAGGCAGAGTTCCTCGAAGAAGGGTGACGAACTCTAATCAAGAGTTGAGTTCTTGACCAAGATGTTGACCTCTGTCTTTTGAAGTTTATGATCTCTCTCCCTCTCTTCTTCTTCGAGCTTTTCTTCCTAGCAATCCACAGAGAGTGTTTTGTTAAGGTCTGGGAAAGCTCACTGCATTCTTCTGTGAAGATCTGAGATTCGTTGATGAAGACGAACTCTTGTAGATCTTACAGCTTCATTGAAGTTTTTGTTGCAGGTGTCCCTATTTGACACACTCGCTTCATCTTTTGAAGAGTAGGGTAGATTTCTTATATAGACCGGAGAACTTTGATCGTTGCGATCTGTTGATAGATTTTGTATCCGTTGAATGATTTGTCTTGAGAACTGATGGATAAAGATGTTGTTCAATAGATCTTTATATGTTGGATAAAAGACTTCATTCTTTAGATCTTTGAAGTATTACCCTGTCAGACTGAATGATAGGTCGCTGAAGGATAAGTCTGATTCATTGATGCACTGTCAGGTGATCTGTCCAAAAGCGTAGATTCTTTTGACTGTTTCAGACCACGTGACTTGGAAGGCGAGAAAGTCTTGCAATGTCAGGCTTCATAAAGATTTTAATAAACTTGACGCTCAACATATTTGTCTTGTTTTGGTCTACTGCAATCTTGTCTCTTTGTTGCACTTGCAGAACCAAGTCTGCGGGTGAGAAGTTCAATTCTGATGTATAAGTCCTTTGTAGAAAAAGACTACTGGTTATACTGTGAACATTCAAACCATAGCAAGTCTGCTGGTGGCAGGTCTTCAAGGTATTCTGCGATGCATATGATGGGTCTTCTGGTGATGAGTCCTTTAAGAAAATTTGTCACTGTAGCACGTCTGCTGGTGACGAGTCTTCAAAGTGTCCTTTAGTGCATATGACATGTCTGCTGGTGACGAGTCTTTAGAGAACCTTTGACGCTACCGCAAGCCTGCTGGTGCTAGTGCATATGAAGTGCTGGTCTGTTTAATCATCATGTAGGAAGGTAGGATTTGATCAGATTGCACCTAATCTAAGACATATGTGATGTCACACTAGTTTCCACACTAATCGGTACGCAGACCTTTTAGCCACTAGAGATGACTCACTGTAATGGGAGCAAGCAAATCAATATATATATAATATGCAAGGTGATAAGTTAATTATAAAGAAGCATATTCCAACAAGAATAATAAAGATAACTTTAGAACACACTCGAACAACAACTTTTTAATCAGGCAGGAAAAACCCATGCCCGCCAAAAGCATAATCGAGTTTACACTAAATTTTGTAAGTGAGATAATAAAAAAATGGAGTCCAATATATGCTCATACATTTCATCCCAACTTACATCAAAGCAGAAAGAAAACACACAACTTGCACAACACCAATCATCGGTAATACTTCTTCAAATGATCTGCATGCCATGGATGTTTCAACTCGTTGCCTTCCTCTGTTCGCAACATATAGGTCCCTTCCTTTACTATTCTGACAACCTGGAAAGGACCTTCCCAATTAGGAGAAATTTTTCCCCATTCTGCTCGATGGCCTGTTACCTCAATTTTTCGGAGAACCCAATTGCCCATAGCAAATGACCGACCACGAACTCTCTTATCGTGATGGGCCTTTGCTCGTTGCTTATAATTGGCCATCCTCATTTTAGATTCCACACGTTTTTCCTCCAACAAATCAAGATCAGCTGCCTAAGCTACAGTGTTGTATTCCATATCATAGTGAGATACTCTATGACTTGGCAAGTACATCTCCACCGGTGCCATGGCCTCAGATCCGTAGGCAATTGAAAAAGTTGTTTCACTCGTGGGTCCCCTAACCGTTGTTTTGACCGCCCACAAGGCTGATGGCAACTCATCCGCCCATCTCTCTGCTTTATCCTCAAGATTTCTCTTGAGGGCGTGCAAGACTTGCTTGTTAGCAGCCTCAGCCTGCCCATTACCTTAAGGATATGCCACAGAAGATTGCCAATGTTTCACCCGCTTCTGCTCGCATGCCTTTGTGAATTTCTCCAAAAAATGAGTCCCATGATCTGAAACTATTGCTCAAGGTATCCCAAAACGACACCAAATGTACTCATGTACAAAGTCAATCACATTGACCTCACTGATAGTTGCCAAGGGTTTGGCTTCTACCCACTTCGTGAAGTAATCCACTGCGACCACCGCATATTTAAACTTTGAGCGAGCTAATGGAAAATGACCAATCAAATCTATACCCCACATATCAAACGGCCATGATGCCAGTACCACCGGAGTCTGCTCGGTAGAAAGTAACCGAGGTACATCAGCGTAACGTTGAAACTTATCACATCGTCGAACATACATCTCTGCATCTCGCCTTAGAGTAATCCAGTAAAAACCTGCAGCTAGAACCTTTTTAGCTAGTAATCGTTGACCCGGGTGCCCTCCACATTTTCTATCATGAATTTCCCCAAGTATTCCCTCAGTCATCTCTGGCCACACACATCTGAGCAATGGCCTTGTGTATGATCGCCTATAGAGGACTTTGTCCAAGATAACATACCGACATGCTCGTTTATGAATGGTTCGCGCCTGTAGACACCCCAATTTCGTACCCCTGGTATGTGACATGACATAAAATATCAAGACCTGTTAAAACATTAACAAATGTCAAGTTATAGGGTCAAAAGTGCAAAAGGACAAAGCAGGATACGCAAAAGGACGAACTGCAGGGACCAAAGTGTACAAAAAGTGCATAGTTTGAAAATGGGTGTGGCCACCACTTAAATTGGGTGTGGCGCCCAATTTGGGTTGTTGCGCCCAATTTTGTGAAGCGATGCGCCCATTTCTCACCTTCAATCGCCGTAAAGTGCAAACTATCTCGCGCTGTGTACAAGCCGCTTATTGCAGGAAGAAGGAATTTTAATTCCTTCTGTGTCCTCAGTTCAGCCTATAAATAGAGGCTCCTGGCTCTTCAGTTGACACACCTTTCCTTCGATAAAATTCTCCGCGTTGTCGTTACAATGGAGAAATAGAGAGTGATGTGAGATAGTGAGCGATCACCTCAAAAAGCCTCGAAACCCTGCCAAACATCTTTCAAACACAAAACTAACCGGTAGGAGTGAGCCTTAGCCTCCCAGCTAGGTATCCACCCTTTTTCCCCGGTCCAAAAATCGTGGAAAGAGCAGCTTGCTCGCCCGATTTAAAAGGCAAATCAGCCAGAAATAAGCCGTTATTCTCGCCCGATTTCTACCTCAAACCAAGAAACAACCAAACACAAACAAGTTACTCGCCCAAATCCGAGGCCGAAAGTAACTTTTAGAAGCACCGCCCAAATTCACACAACACACAACACATAACAACAACAAAAAAAAGACTCCCTCTCCCTGAAGGACAGAGCGAGCACACCCTAGGCCGTCAGTAAGTTTTTATTTTAAAGCTTTAATTTTATAAAAGTATTATTTCCAATCCGGTCCAATGTAGATATATAAGCAGTTGTCTTTGCTGGATTTAGTTAGGAAATAGTACTAAATGTATGCCGTTATTATGGCCAAATATTTTCAAGTATATTTGTAATTATTTGTAAAAAGAGCAGTTGCAAGTCTCAAATAATGTAGACACAATGGATGTATTTGTAGGCGGTTAATGCTTTATTTATCTGTTAAATAAATATAACAAAAGCATACTTTAGCCAAAAAGCGTTTTGAGACCGAAAGGGCGAGTTGGGTGCCTAGCACCTTCCCAACTCGTAACTTAGCCTCCGAACCCGTTTTCATTATCTACGGTTTTCTTTTTGGTTTTGCTTTATTTATTCCTTAAAATAAAGATGGCGACTCTAAAACATTTTGGATCCGGTGGGGCCTCGCAACATCTTTCCTTGCACTTTTCCGTTTTCCCTAAAAAGGAGAATGAGAATGGAAGAGGTGATGTATTCCTATGTCTGGTATCCCTAAACAAGGGATAACTTGGACGTAGAAAACCCAAAGCACCCATAGTGATCGAGATAGGCCATAAGGCTATTTTCATAAAATCCATAGTGGGGCGCGCAACATTCCTTCCTTGCACTTTCACGTTTTCCCTAAAAAGGGAGAATGGGAATGGAAGGGTGATGCATTCCCATATCTGGTATCCCTAAAAAGGGATAACTTGATGCGGGAAAACCCAAAGCTCCCATATTGGATCAAAATCCACTAAAGGCAACCGAGGCGCATTCCAGCGCTATTCGACAAAGCACTCCTCTCGCACTTTTGATTTCGTCCTCCCTAGACAAGGGAGGGTGGAGCGGAGCGTGGATGTCACCGCATCCGCGTCTGCGCACGCACCCTATCCAAGGCGCGCGGGCGCGAGCACCGCATCCGGGAACCCACGGTGGCGACTTCTGGCTGGGAGATCGTTTTTATTTTAATAAATAAAAATGGAGGGCTAGACTTCGGTAACCAAAACTTTTTTTCTTTTGTTTTCGGCTAAAGTATGCTTGTTATATTAATTTAAACACTTGAATATTGCATTCCTTTAACATCCGTGTCTATATTTGTGGATATGATCCTCCATCTTGCAGCGAGTTTCATTTCAAACATTATTCGCGGATATACTTGAAAATATTCGTATTTTTCAAAAAAATTTGCAAAAAAATATATATATATATATATTATTATATATATGCAATATTTTATGTGCAATACTATCGACACACAACAAAAGGGCCGGGCTTTATTTTTAAAATCTTTTCATTTCGGCCTTATATTATTTTATTCTGCTTTATTTTCATTCCGCAATATATATATATATATATATGCATTCATTCTGTCATTTTATTTTGGGGATTATGACTCATTTATAATAAATAGAATAGATAGATTCCCCACTTTTCTTTCTATTTCTTGATGGTATGCTTGCTTGCTCGCTAAACTAAAAAGCGAGAAAATCCATAAATAACAAGAAGACATATCATATCTGTTTTTATTTTCTATTTCTATATCTGAAAAAAAAACTTTTTTTTTGATACCTTTTTAGATACCGCACACACGCCACATGCATATAAATATATTCGAATCGCTACCCTACACCATGGCCGGCCTACCTGCATAAGCCAACGTTAGGCGCATATAGATTCAGGGACACTTCAAAGACCGACCGGTTTTTTGCATTTTAAATTGTGGGTCAGCCCGGTCAAAAAAAAATATGCGCAAGTCAAAAAAAAATCTGTGCAAGTCAAAAAAAAATGCGCAAGTCAAAAAAAATGTGCAAGTCAAAAAAAATATACACTGGGGCTGATTTATTATTTTCAAATGCTCGACCTAGACCATTTCGAATGGTGGATCCCTGAAGGAAAAGTATAGGCCCTTCGCACAGGATCGATCCGATCTCGAGGAGTCGAAGGCGGTGGAATCGTTGGTCTATACTCGGAGAAAGAATCCCTTTGTTCGAGAAAAGTCGAGGCTGTCAAAATTAAGCAGTGCTTATCGGTCAATTTGTAGGGAAAATAATAAATAATAAAATATACTAATAAAGGCACGCCTTGTACTAAGCCAGAAAAGCCTTGACCCGCCTTCGATACCTCAAACCCATTTTCCTCAAACCTCGCCCAATTTGGAAAGGCGAGACAAGATGCTGCCGGTTGTACGGGGAAACAAGTGCGAAATCGAGCGAGGTATCGGGAAACGAGAGATCGAGATAAGAAGCGCTTGATTCGCGTAAATGCCCAGAGGGTACAGCATCCGAGATAGTATGGCGGCGAAAAGTGAACAAGCATCCGCCATGGGTACAGATCTGAGGGCTCCGGGTATGCTCGACTCGGCAATGCGGCGGTGGCTAGACCAAAATTTGGGTGCAACGGTGATCGTATAATGAGCCAAATGGCTAATCGGTACAAAGCTTGAAATCTAGTGGTGAGGTAATCTCTTCCCTGCAGTTCCCGAAGCATCAACCTCACATATGCCTCCAAACCCAAACCCTCGGCCAAACACTAACCCACCAAACAACTGGCCACTCCAAATCCTAACCCTCCACCAACTCCCTACTACCCAAATGTCAACCTTACCCATCCTACCCTCCATATCCTATCCCAAACACCAATATTCCCGAGTCCAAATGACCTCCCTTTTCCCATATCAACCCACTCCAAAACAGCCCACATATGGATCCCCAAGCTATAACCCGTCGAGCCAAGTTACTACCTACTTACCTTCCGATGATCAGCCACCCAAATTAAAACCATCCAAAATCCACCGGCCTACTCTACCCAAAATCCATATCACGCAAATAACCCACCGACCCAATCCATATCGCAAATAACCACCAGCCCAAAATCCTTATCCGGCTCAAACCCACCCTTATATTGCCCAAAATCCACCAACTTATCTACCCAAATCCATATCCGCCCAGAATCCATATTGCCCGAAATCTACCAACCCGAAATCCACCAACATGCTACCCAAAACCATATCCACTCGAAATCCATACCCGACTCAAAATCCATATCAACCCAAAATCCACCGGCATACCGCCCAAACTTTATCCTGCCCAAAATCCTACCAAACACCACGGCCGAAATTAACCCGGCTTTCCTAATCACGCGGCATATACCTAAAACCAACTCCCCGCCACCAAAATGGAGGCGACATGGAAAACATGAAAACCATGATGCTCAAACTTCTCAACAAAGGGAATTTTCTCTGAACGCGGCATTACAACCTTCAGCGATCTTGCCTTCAAAATTCAAAATGCCCGACATAGAAAAGTTTGATGGGAATGGATGCCCTATATCCCATCTAAAATCCTATTCCACGGTATGCGATCAAGGGAGCTAGCTTTGAAGCTATGGCTTCCAATTTTCACCTCACCAGTAGAGGCGCCAGCAATGGTGATGTTGTCGAGACAGTAGCACTCATGAATACAGGACCGGATAGGCGAAGAATTCCTTGAAAGGTATAAAGACAACACTAGCCCAGAAAATAAAAGAGACCTCGAGTCATGTACCCAAAGGGAGAAAGAAACATGTGCTTTGAGTTTGCGGTCGGTGGAAAGAAAGTTGGCCCAGGACTTTTGACAGACTGATCCGGTGAGTCATCTTGGGATGTTCATCAAAAACCTCCAGCCCATATACGGAACACACGGTATCTCCTTACAACAACTTTAAAGAAGTAGTGGAGATAGGGGTTCGTATTGATGAAGATATACGGACCGGGCAATTAAAAGTCAATACACCTCCAGTTCTTTCGATACTCTAAAGGAAAGACAGCCGCACCAGCACCAGCCGTCAATATGGTAGGAGATGCATCAGCCACTTTTCCTACCCAAAGCTATAGTGCTACTCCATGGTCTAATGGACGAGACAGTCTGTCAACTTCGATCGGAGGAATAATGGCCCAAGCGAATTTGAAGGCGAAACGAGGGGTCAGCCGTACTTTGAGCTGCAAGCTCCTCGATCAGTGTGATATTACAAGGGCTAATGGCTCGAGGGAGTGTTGAAGCCTTTGGAAAACTATAAGCCAAGACCCCAACACATGGAATCATGCCCAGTATTGTGAATACCATCGTTGCAGTGGTCACCTCACCGACAGATGCTACACGCTCAAAAATGCTATCCAGGATTTGATAGATGATAAGGTGATTGAAAAACCTCCTCCCAGACCAAATATAGTCAATAACCCTCTACCTCAAATCAACATGATTGAGGTTGATGAAAACTTCACAGGTATGATGGCGAGAGATTGCGATTACGAGAAGCTCCTGGCGAGTTTGAGTCTATTTCTAATAAGCCTCTGCGAGAACTAGTATACTACGACCGGCCGCCTTGACTCCCTGAGCGGTGGACCGCTTCGGATATACCATCCCCACTTTCCTTCTCTAGCTTTGCAGTTGGTCATCTACGATCCGCTCCTAATAGGAGGATCTCAAACCCCAGGTCCTCAATAATGTAATAAGCCACGTGCAGTTGCTATTAATGATAATATGAATGTCTTTGCTTATTCCTTAGTTGCACCTACATTAAAAGACACATTAAATAATCATAATAATGAGTCATTTAATGAAATGGACCCAAAAAGATACAAATATTTGCTTGAGCTTGTAAAGTCGGTTGAGCAACGGGGCAACATCACTCATTAGCAACGGTGAACTTGTCCATCATCAATCTGGGGCGAACAATCAAATCGAAAATCAAAATCGGCAACTCCTGCCCGAGGCGAGAAAGGCCGGCGCTTATCGACCTCCTCAAGAGTTCGTAGACATCTTCACCGTCCTATAAAGATATGCAGGGGCTAGATCGGCCATAGTCAACACGGATCCCCATATATCAGGATGCTCGGCCAATCAAGCCAGAAGTCTCATAGAATCAAGCAGGTGGTCACACGCAAGTCAAAGAAGAAATTATGGAAGTAGCTCCATGTCAACTTCATTCGGGTAGTTGAATAGATATGGCTGTCAACATAGTGACCTGTTCCCAAGCCCAACGGGGAAGGTTCGAATCTGGTAGACTTCGCGACCTCAACAAATCGCCCAAAGATGACTTTCCGCTACCCAATATTGATATTGTGGTAGATCTGTTGCTGCTCACAAATCGATCCTTCGTCGACCACATGCTCGGCTACAATCAAATTAAAATGGCGGCAAAAAGACCAAGAGAAGATTTCATTCACCACTCCTTGCGGGTACCCTCTTGCTATCTTGTCATGCCATTTGGACTCAAAATAATGGGGCTACTTATCAAGGAGCTACCACCACTCTCTTCCATGACATGATCCACAAGGAGATCGAGGTCGTCGGCGACATGATCGTGCATTCCAGAAGCGGCGCCAACGGTGCTCATGTCGAGAGACGAAAGTTCTTCGAAAGGTTAAGAAAGCATCAAATGAAACTTAACCCAACCAAATGCACATTTGGGGTCATGAAACAAGGTCCTGGGATTCTTAGTAGTACCGAGCAAGGCGTTGAGATCGAAGCAGCAAAGCTCAAAGCTATTATAGAAATGTCGCGGCCAAAAACTCCAACATAACTCAAATGCTTCCTAGGCCGGCTACAGTTTATCGGCCAACTTCATCCGAGACAACTAACAACCACATGCGGGCCCTCTTCAAGCTCCTAAAGAAAAATCACCGACCAAGTGGGACGAGAAATGCCGGTAGCTTTCGACAAAGTAAAAGCCTATCACCAATCCCCGTTGCTAGCTCCACCCCATACACACATAAACCTCTCCTCGTATATACTTAAGTCACGCAGACACGTCGTAGGAGCCATGCTTGCCCAAGAAAAGAAAAGACTCCTACATCAGAAATGCCATATACTTCAGGGGTAGGAGCGCAGAAAGCGAGTCTGAATTATTCGACCTTGGAAAAAAAGTTGTCTTGGCTAGTCACGGACAACCAAAGGCTCAAAACTTATGCGCAAGGCGTCCATCAAGCTCATCTCCGGGATGGACCCTATATAAAATACATCTTCCAAACCATCATTTTCCGGCCGGTAGCTAAGTGGGCCTTCCTTCTCAGCGAGTTTGACATAACATATATCACGCCCAAATCTATTAAAGGCGTAATCGCGAGATCACTTAGCCGATCTACCTCGAAAGCGAAGATGCTCTTGAGCCCGGCTTCGAACGAAGGTGTCTTGAAATCATTGACCGGCCACCGGTAGCGGAGATGTTCTTTGGCGGGCGCTGCAAACAAAGGGGCTTTGGCATAGGGATTTTACTCATCCCGATCCAGATTCTCACACTCCACTTGGCCATAAGATTGGGTTTGAGTGCTCCAACAACACCAGCCGGTCTGAAATTGTAGGCTTTGGAAGAGGCTCTGAGGAAGGCCAAAAATCTAAAGTCTTGGGACTACGCCTTGATCATAAATCAAGTCGAAGGGGTAAACCAAGATCCCAGGGCGCAACTTTATCATGCCAAATTAACAACACTTGTCGCTCGATTTGATTCCATCT
>CM028383.1:95744232-95772423 GCA_013146195.2 Codonopsis lanceolata
CCATTAAGCACATTTATGGGAATACTTCGCTACAAAGTTGAGGGCTTTGACTTACAAGTTTGAAAGCTATAAGATTGACCAAACGTAACATTCTTGAACAACTACGAGATGTCCGGAATGATTCGTGAGCTTAAGGTTGCCGGTTCTATCTTATCCGATGAACAACAAGTTCAAGCAGTGATTCGTTCACTGCCTGACTCTTGGAGTAGTTTGAGGCGTATTCTGACTCATACGGACTCCATTCATACTTTTGCAGATGTATCTCGCCATGTTGAGCTTAAGGCCGAGTGTCATGAAGTGAATCGCGCGATAAGTGCTGCGACTGTGATCTTGCTCTTGTTTCCCTTAAGGGTCCGCGCAAGCCACATGGGTAACGCAAGAAACAAGTTAAAGGCAAGAAGACTCAATTTGGGTCCCAAAGTGACAAGATTGCTAAACGCCGAAGAGGCAAAAGAATATTGCTAAGAAGAAGTGCTACAACTGTGGTACCTTGGGTCATTTTGCTCGGACTTGTCTAAGCCCAAGAAGGTATCCCTTAATCCTATCTCCATGCAAAGTTATGTTTGCTCTCATATTTTATTAGTTGACTCTCTCCCTGTGTGGATTGTAGACTCGAGCTCAACCAAACAAGTGACGAGGGATCGAGAAGGATTTGTAGATTATCGAAAAGTTCTTTACGTACAAGAAGAATTTTCATGGGAAAGCAGTTCATCTGTTGAAGTCAAATGAGTTGGCTCATACCAACTTCAATTGCGAGTGGACGCACATTGACTCTTCATGAAGTTCTTTATGCACCGAAATTCGACATAATTTATTATCAGTAGTACAATTACTAGGACATGGATATTCTTTTAATTTTAGTAATGATCACTTGGATATTTGTTTTGGTGATGAGAATTTGGGGCATGGTTTTTTGTCAGATAATTTCTTTAAATTAGATTTGTTGGATTCCCATAATTCTTCATTAATTCTTCTTCTTGTATGGTTTATGATGATTCTAATTCTCGAAGTTATGGCATGCTAGACTTGGACAATAGGAAAAGATAGGATGACTAGATTGGTTAGAGAAGGCCTATTGGGGTCTCTCACCAAAGTCAACCGACCCTTTGTGGAATCTTGTTTGAGATGAAAAGCTTGCCAAAAGCCTTTGGTAAGGCAAGTAAAAAAGAGTCACACATCCATTAGAGTTAGTCCATTCGACATTTGCGGACCAATGAATGTTAAGGCACGCCATAGAGCTTCCTATTTTCTCACTTTTATCGACATTACAATCATTATGGTTATGTTTACCTTATCTATCACCGCGATGAAGCTCTTAAGTGTATTGAGCAATTTCTCCCCAGAGGTTGAGAATCAAAAAGGATAAAAGCATAAAAACTTTTAGAACCGACCGAGCCGTGAATATTTATCCGATCAATTTAAAGAATTGTGGGAGAAAAAGGGAATACGACAGTTGACAATTCCTCCAGAACTCCAAAATGGTGTTGCGTAATCGAAGGAATCAAACATTGTTGGAAATGGTTAGGTCAATGATGGCACATGCCAACCTCCCAATTTCGCTTTTGGGATGCGCTAATGAGCCGCCTACATATTTAATCGAGTGCCTTCTAAGTCGGGTTCCATCCAACCCCTTATGAACTTTGGAAATGTGAGAAACCTAAATTGGGGCATCTTCATCCTTGGGGTTATGCGGGTTATGTCCATAGTACCTCCAATAAGTTTGGAAAAACTAGGCCTTAGAGGAAACAAGTGTGTTTTCATAAGGTATTCAAATACCTCAAAGGGTTATGTTATGTACGGTGGAAAACCCGACGTAGGAATAACCGAAATATAGTCGCAATATTGATTTCATTGAGAATGATTTTCCACAGATAGGTGAAGTTAGGAAACACTTTGAACTTTTTGAGATGGAAGAAGAACATATGACATCTTTTGGCGAAGGTGGGGAATTGCCTCAACCTAATCCTACGGTACAACATGAGGTTGAGCCTATGGAAGTCGCCAATGAGAGTCAAGGTGATCTTCATCCGAGTGGGAGTACGGATTTTAGTGGGAGTCCGATACTAGAGCGAAGAAGTAAACGTGGAAATATACCTTGTCGCCGATTCACGATCGAAGAGGAATCTTTCTAACTACTTACAATTCTAGTGAGTCCACATCGTTCAAAGAAGCTATTTCTTTACCTACCAACAATGAATAGATGATTGCAATGGAAGATGAAATTTTCTTTATGAAAAAGAATAGGTTTGGGAGTTAGTTGATCTTCAAGAGGTCGCAAGACTATTGGAAACAAATGGGTTTTCAAAGTCAAGCGAAAGGCAGATGGATCAATCGACAAATATAAGGCACGTCTTGTAGCGAAAGGCTTTACCCAAAGAGAGGGTTTAGACTATGAGGAGACATTCTCCCCTGTGGTGAGATTGTTGGAATATGCTTCTTGATAATCAAATTATCTTGTTGCATATCCATAATATTTTGATTTGCTTGTTCACATTACCGTGTGTCATAACAAGTGGCTAAAAGGTCCGCGTGTCGATTAGTGTGGCGCCTTGTTTGACAACACATAGGTCTAAGATTAGGTCATCCTAGTCTAGTCCTAACCTCTTCATAGATGATTGAACAGAACAGCACCTCATACGCACAAAGCACCAGCAGACTTGCTGAAGTCTCAAAAGGCTCTTCACAAAACTCGTCACCAGCAGACTTGTTGAATGCACTAAAGGACACCCTGAAGACTCGCCACCAGCAGACGTGCTACTGTGAGAAAGTCTCAAAGGATTCCTCACCGGTAAACTTGTCAAGTGCATCTCGAAGACACCTCAAGACCCACCCCAGATGCATCGTTACAATGAATGTTCACACCAACGAACGCCAGTCATTCTTTTCAAGATAGACTCACCCTTGAACATCGACCAGCCAGGACTTTACTACGACATGCTTCGCAGAAGTCAAGATCAGAGATCAAGACGAAGACAAAAGTATTCAAGCTTCAAGAGTCATTCAAATCCTCGTGAAGTCCGACATCATTGATAATCGCAAGATCTTTCTCTCCCTCGAGATCCGAAAAGAATTCACTTTATTGGATAGATCATTCGACATAAAGGCATCGACGCCGACTTACTTTTTAGAACCTATCAATGACAACTCGACAGCAACCGTTCAGGATCTTAAAGACAAAGCCTTTATCCATCGGTCAAAGGTCCAGCTGAACAACACATCTCTATCCAGTGGATTTCAACATACAACATCTCTAACGGATATAAATTTTATCTTCAAATCTCAACGATCATCTTGACATCGATTAATATAAAAAGGATATCTCTTCTACTCTTAAAATTGATGACAATGAACAACTCATAAAAGGAGACAACAACGAAAAATCTTTGGATCTGCACCAAGAACCTCGAAGAAGAGAAAAGATCAACAACGAGATCGTCCTCACCAACGCATCTCAGATCTCTACATCCTGGTTGCAGTGAGCCTACCCAGACCTTAGCAAATCACCTTTTGTGAATTGCTAGGAAGAACCACCCCGAAGAAGAGAAGAGAGATCAGAGATCATCAACAATCAAGATTCTCGTCTTGGTCAAGAACCCAGTTCTTGATTTGAGTTATTCATCCCTCTTCGAAGAACTCAGCCTTTAGCTGAAGCTTCAAAAACCTATTTCTAAAGCTAAAGGGCAAGTCGTTGATCAATTTGAAGATCGAACTCAAATGTTCCCAAAGAAGATGAAGAGCTGTCTGTATATATTACATTCATATCTTCATATTTGTATTTCAATACAAATGCAACTTTCAAGTTCTAAAAGTGTAAATTTTTTGTATGAGTTGGTGACTTATATTGAAATTAGAGCCTTGGTCCTGCAAATCATTGTGCCTTACATAGCTGTCAGTATCCTATGACGTTTCAAAAATTGGGTCATCGATACGAATCCTATGTGCGTATATGACAACATAACCTACGATACATTTTTCGTATCTTACGATACAATAGTGTGTATCTTGCAATACATTGTTGATTTATAATTAAACTTGCACAAATAAAAAAATATTATACTTTAAAAAAATCTTTTTTTGGACAATTGCAGGATATAAAATGTATCATATTGAATAATACTTCGGTGTAAATCGGTAAAAATACAAGTTTTGAGTCTTAATTTACAAATATAATGGTTCTAATTATTATAATTTTGTCAAAAATTAACTCAATACAATTACACCTACTTATAGTTGCTTTTCCTATATATCCATTTCAAAATTTCTGATGGAATATCTAAAAAAATTGTGTTTTTTTTTTATATACATAGTGTATCCTATGATACACATAGCATATCCCATATGTATCATAAAATTAAAATTCCGATTCCCGATCGTATCCCAATTTAACAACTATGGTGTCTTCATTTGTTTTCCTAGTTTATGTGTAAATGACTTGGTGCAGTTTGCATCAGTTTTGTTTTTGATATTTATGCACTTCTGTTTATCTCCTCAGCTTATGAATGAGAACATGCATGAGGAGGCTTGAGCTTGATATGGCTTGTGTGGGTTATAAATATTGTTGAGAGCTTTCTCTAACTATATAAGCTTATAGTACAATCAATGATTAAGGAGCTTCATAGGCATGTTTGTGCCCATCTCTAAAAACATAAACTGTATATATTTCTTCTATTTATTCTTTTTC
This sequence comes from Codonopsis lanceolata, assembly GCA_013146195.2. Lineage (NCBI taxonomy): Eukaryota > Viridiplantae > Streptophyta > Magnoliopsida > Asterales > Campanulaceae > Codonopsis > Codonopsis lanceolata. Next base: position 95,748,914 of record CM028383.1, read on the forward strand.
CAAAAGTAAAAACGAAAATATTAGATGGAGAGAGTTGTGTCTCTACTTGTGCTTTGCGAATTTCTCACTGAACCCTAGTGTTTCATACCACATTATTGGGACTGTACTAGGCCATTCCATCACAAGAAGATCTGCAGCATCAAAGTAGGTTCTCAAATTGAAGGTGGTCTCCGTGTTTGGTCATGTATATTGTTGTTCCACTGAAGGCATGACTACTGTTTCTAGGGTTCTATATTTACTCCATTTTTACCATGCATTTATGGTTTCGGTTCTGCTTTGTGTTAAAGCATTGTTTCTCTCACCCTTATTCACCCTATTCATTTATGGTATTCACTATTGTATCCATTCCTTCTTTGCTGCAGGGAATATCTGCCGTGAAAGCATTTTACGAGCTACTTAGTCAGTCCAATTTAAGCATCCTTTATCCGGGAGAGATCAAACTTGTAGCTCCAGTTGATATTTGTCCCATTCTGATGACGTTATATAAAATACTTATAGAGAGGCACCTTCCAAAAAGTATTCATATTTCTGTCCCCAAAATGAAAAAAGAGTCCTATTATATTATCAACTTGACCAATTTCCGATTAATATGTAAGGACATTTCGTTTCTTTTTCCTATTTCACTAGTTCTTTGACACTTGTCACATGTCCTATAAAACAGGTCACAATCTCTAAAAACAGTTGGCTAGTATAAACCAGATTGAAGAATTTTTCTAGCAGTTTTGTTTCCACTAAAATGACCTCCACAGGAGTATTCATGGCAGAATTCCATAATACTTTGTTGGTCTTTTTTCTGGAATACATCTCCTTATTAAAGAGTCTGAACATATTTTATATAAATGAGGTGCTTCCCAAAAATAATTTTTCGTTTCAGCCAAAAATTTCTTCTTTTCATAATGATCAAAATCAGGATTTATGATATCAGACACATAATAATTAATAAAATCGGCATACCAAGGGTCTGAATCTTTAATTGTTAACAGTTGCTCATCAGGAAAATCTTCATTTATGGGAACTGGGTCATCAAGAAATTGACGTTCAAGTAAGGGTGAAAATTCTAATCTAGACAAATGATCGGCTACGACATTTTCGGTTCCCTTTTAATCTTTGATTGTAATGTCAAATTCTTGCAACAATAGCATCCACCTAATTAGTCTAGGCTTAGCATCTTTCTTACTTAATAAATATTTTAATGCAGAATGATCAGAAAATATTATTACCTTTGATCCTAACAGATATGATCTAAATTTTTCTAAAGCATACACAACTGCTAAAAATTCTTTTTCTGTTGTGCTATAATTTAATTGTGCATCATTTAGAGTTCTACTAGCATAGTGTATTTTATGAGGCTTTCTATCTACCCTTTGTCCTAACACGGCTCCAATTGCAAAATCTGATGCATCACACATGATTTCAAAAGAAAGAGACCAATCAGAGCCGGATAAAATAGGGGCAGTAGTTAATTTTTCTTTTACTAAATTAAAGGCATCTAAACATTCTTTATCAAAAACAAATTATGTGTCTTTTACTAACAAGTTACATAGAGGTTTACAGATTTTGGAAATTTTTTTTATGAATCTACTATAAAAACCAGCATGCACTAGAAAACTTCTAACACCTTTAACAGAAGTTGGAGGAGGTAGTTGTGAAATAACTTCGATTTTTTCTTTATCAACTTCAATACCTTTATTTCACACAACATGCCCTAAGACAATTCTATGTTTAACCATGAAATGACTTTTCTCCCAACTTAAAGTTAAATTTGTTTCACAACATCTTTTTAAAACTGATGTAAGATTTTCTAGACAATGATCAAAGGAATTTCCAAAAAATGAAAAATCGTCCATGAAAACTTCAACACATCTTTCAACTAAATATGAGAATATAGAAATCATGTATCTTTGAAATGTAGCTGGTGCATTACATAATCCAAAAGACATTCTCCTAAAGGCAAAAGTACCAAAAGGGTATGTAAAAGTTGTTTTCTCTTGGTCCTCGGGTGCTACAGGGATTTGATTGTAACTAGAAAAACCATCAAGAGAGCAATAGTATTCATGACCGGCTAGTCTTTCAAGGATTTGGTCAATAAATGGCAAAGGAAAGCGGTCTTTCCTAGTTGCCGCATTTAGTTTTCGCAAATCAATGTACATTCTATAACCAGTTATTGTTCTTGTAGGGACTAATTCATCTTTTTCATTTTTAACAACTGTAATTCCTGACTTTTTAGGAACTACTTGAACTGGACTAACACATTTACTATCTGATATTGGGTAAATTATTCCCGCATCTAGGAGTTTAAGAACTTATTTTCTTACGGCTTTTTCCATGTGTGGGTTAAGTCTTCTTTGTCTTTCTCTTGAAGGTTTACTACCTTCCTCTAGGTGAATTTTATGCATGCACATAGACGGACTAATACATTTTAAATTAGCTAGGGACCACCCTAAAACTTCTCTATGTGTCCATAAAACTTTCAACAAACTTGCTTCTTGCTCTTCAGTTAAATTGGCTGCTATGATAACAGGCAAAGTTTTACCTTCCCCTAAAAATGCATATTTTAGATGAGGTGGTAATGACTTTAATTCTTCAACTGGAGGAGATTTAATAGATGACATAAATTCAGAATTTTCTACTTTAATTGTTTCTTCTATTTTAGCCTCCTCATTCTTTCCTTCTTTAACATCTTCTTTGTTTTCTACTTTAACATTCTCTACCTCAATTTCTTCAAAAAGAGATTTTAGAATTTCTACTTCATCATCTTTAATTTCATTACTTTCTTCTTCTACTTTTTCAAATTTATCAGAATTATTTTCTGATTCTGATTCTATATTTTCTTTATCTTTCTTTTTAAGAGCTTCTAATTTCTCTCTTTCTTGTCTTTCTTCCTCTTCTATTTCTCTTTCTATCTCATCAATGTCAATTTTTATGGGAGGGATTGGACTATCATCATAAACTATAAATACATCTCTCTCATAGTCTTCATCTTTATTATCTTCTTCAAAAGTTTCAGTTGATAATTTTTCGATTTCATCTATGGAAAAACATGCATTTATGTCACTAGGTCTATTCATAGCATCAAAAACAGAGATTTCAACAGTTTCACCTAGGACTGACATTGTGAGTTTACCATTTTTGACATTTATCATTGTATTGACAGTAGTCATAAATAGTCTGCCTAACAATATAGGAACTTCATTATTTGTGCAAATCTTCCTTTCCATCTCTAGAACCACAAAGTCGACTGGAATGATTAGTTTATCAACCTGAACTAGGATGTCTTCCATAATACCCAAAGGATATTTAACTGAATGATTAGCTAATTGTAATTGCATACTAGTGGGTTTTAGTTTTCCTAACCCCAACTGTTTATAGACCGCAAAAGGCATCAAGTTAATACTTGCTCCTAGATCTAGCATTGCTTTCATCTTTTTAGAGCTTCCCAAGGAAACTTGGATATTAAAGCTACCTGGATCTTTCAACTTAGGGGGTAGTTCGGGTTGTAAAACTGAACTTACATTTTCAGAAACAATAATTTTTTCATTGTTTTCAAACTTGTGTTTCTTAGAGTGAAGATCTTTGAAAAACTTTGCATAAGCTGGAATATTTTTAATAACATTAAGCAAAGGAAGATTAACATTCACTTTGGATAACATATTATAAATTTCCGTAAATTGTTTGTCCATTCGGTTTTTCATAAGTCTTCTTGGGAACGGAATTGGAGGAACATATGGTGGTGGAGCCACATATGGTTCCTCTTCTTCTGCTTCTAACTCTTTTTCTACTTCTTTTTCTATTTCTTGATTATGAACCTCTTTTTCTTGTTCCTTATTTGGAACTTCTACTTCTACTTCTTGATTAATCAATTCATTATTCTTTTTACTATTATCATCCTTTTCAACTTCCTTTTCAGAACTTTCTACTGTATCAGACACATTAGAATGAACATGATCACTTACCTCTTCACCTATTACCTTACCGCTTCGCAAGACGGTGATTGACTTTGCTTGCTCGGTTTGACTAGGGAACTTCCCTTCTTCTCTTTTCTCGGTTTCAGAAGTCAAAATGTGCTTCTTTAAATTTTCAATCTCTTCAAGCATATATTTCATCAACACTGCTTGACTTTTGTTTACTCCATCTTGTTTAGGAACTTCTTCAATTCTCAATTGATTTTGATTGGGAAATTGTTGTGTTTGAGGTGGTTGAGGCTGGAATTGTTGAGGTTGTAAAGGCTTATTTCCTCCCCAAGAAAAGTTAGGATGATTCCTCCAACCAGGATTATATGTGTTTGAGTAGGGATCATTCCTTGGCCTTTGAGGGAACATATTCATAGCATTAGCCTGTTCAGCATACATAGCACTTGATGGACAAAAATTAGTAGCATGAGAATATAATCCACATAAAGCACATGCTTCTTGAATTTGCCAATTTTCAAATTGAGCTTGTGTATCTGATTTTTCTTGAATTTGATATAGACTCCTATTTTTACCTCTAGCACTTTTCTGTTGAGAATTAATACTTAACATCTCAAATAATTCCTCTAGTGCTTCTAGTGTCATTCTATTAATAGAACCACCAGCTGCACTATCAACCATAGATTGTAAGCCTGACGAAAGACCATGATAAAATTGAAGCACTAACACATGTTGAGCCAAATTATGACGAGGACACATAATGAGTAGATTTTTAAATCTATCCCAAGACTCATGGAATGTTTCACCTGGTTCATTTTGGAATGACATAATTTGTTTTCTATAGTCAGTGAGAGATGCATGCTTGTAAAATTTACTCATAAACAAATCATATAGTTGAGCCCAAGTATAAACACTATTAGGTGTTAAGTTCATAAACAATCGCTTTGCCAGTTCTTTTAATGCACTTGGAAAGTATTTCATTTTCATTTGGTCTTCAGTCTTAACCCTCCTAAAGGAAAAGTACTCATCATGTATTCATATTCTCTTAAGAAACTGACAGGATCTTCATGGGGCATTCCATGAAAAGATGGTATCATGTTGAAATAATGACCTTTTAGTTCGAAATTCCTTACGACATCTGGTAAGACTAAACATGATGTTACTACATTTAATGAAGGTCTACTGAAATCATTAATAGTTCTTTGATTTACTACTACTTCCATATTTCTTCTTGCAGGTTCTTCTTCTCTTTGATTCATGTTAACTGGGTTAACTGGATTTTCAGGATTTCGATTATTATTTTCTTCCATTGTAGGATCGACCAGAGGATCCTCTTGATTTAGTTGTTCTTGATTATCAGGCTGGGAAGCTAGATTTTCAAAATCTTATTGATTCCTTTTAATATTATTTATATCTTGATTCAATTCTACCAATTTAGGATTCAAAGATCTACGACCGTGCATAAAAATAAATTAAAGAAATTTAAAAACAACTAACTATTAAAAGGAAATAAAATAAAATCTTTTTGTATTTTTATTTTTATAAAAACTGAACATTAAATTAAAAACTAAATTAAATTAAAAACTACGCTACCAACAAACTAACTACGTGAACTAGCTTGTCCCCGGCAACGGCGCCAAAAACTTGATCGATGTCTTATTTTAAATTTTTCCTTGCAAGTGGACAAGACTATTATAGAATAGTATTGGAAGCAAGGGTCGAACCCACAGAGACAAGAGATCACGAACAACGCAATTAATTGATAACAAATTATTAATCTATAGGGGTTTTTATAATTATTCTACTCTAAATTATTATTATTGTTTAGGTATTTAACTAATCAACAGTAATTACAGTTATGACGATCTTATGGTAGATGGCAATCTAGGATTCGGGTTTCACTTGTATCTCCGTTATGTTTAATTCACAATAATTATCATTCAATTTCTTGGGTTCGTTCACTAAAGATAGATATAGTCTGTTGAACTATTGGTTCAGCCTCCATCCCTGCAACATTCATCCATTCTACATCCTAAGCACAAGAACATATGATTTATCTGTCACCTAAATCATGTATGAACCTGGTCCTAACATATCACTCTCGTGCATCGATAGGTCCAATTTATTGTGATGGTGAGCCGATTATGCGACATATGCATTGGTCATGCAGTTATCCGCACCTCTAAGCCTTTATTATTTGCGATTACATTCATTTGTTCAAAACGAAATAATATAGGGATTGATAAACACCACAATCAAGAAGAATTGAATGAACATAAAGATGAATTAAAACATAAATTCGATACAAGTTACCTCCCACCTTCTAGATTATGGATGATTTAGTTCATCATAGACAATGAACAGCACATGGAGATGAACGGAAACATGATTTGATCTTCAATACTTGTAATTACACAATCTAACTATGTTATACACCCTAAAAACTATCTAAAATCTATACAAAACTGTTTCTAGTCATTTTTCTACATCCTAGGTTTTGGCAACCGGTTCCTATTTATACCATGGAGTTGTAATCCAATTGAATCTCTTGTGAAAATACGAAATTTGCGCATTCTGACCACCTTGCGGTGCGGTGCAGGTACCTCATGAGGTCTCAGCTTTCAGGGCTTTGATTCTTCGACTTCTTGTCCACCTTGCGCGGGCAAGGTCTGAAACACCTTGCGACCGCAAGGTCTCCAGTTTGGACTTCCTTCGTTTCTTCTTCACTTTTCATCTTGAGCCCTTCTTGGAATTTGCATATAAAACCCTTATGTTTTGCATATTTTCACTAAAAACTCTGAAACTTACAAAACTCACTGAAAACACATATCAGTAGCCAAAAGCCTCGTGAAATAGCATAATTTAAGTCATAGAAGCATATAAAATCGACGTATAAAATACATCGATCAGCCCCATGCCTGGAAGAATTAGAAATTGCCAAGTATGATAAAAATGCATTTCGAGCAGGAGAACCCTAAATAGCCAAAGCATTTAGGAAGCTGCTTGGTGTCAAGGAAGGGAAGAATGGTCAAGACTAGGTGTTAGATTGGGTAGCCCTTACATCTGACTCCTCCATACTTCGCCTGGCAGGGATATTGAGTTGGCCTGTTGAAGGGATAGAACCCAGGGTTATTATAGATGCCAAAGAACCTCACCCATACTGGGGTAGCTGTCATGTAGGAAGATTCCCAAGTGAGTGTCCAGACTGCGAGCTAGCTAGGACCAACTGCACCCATGTCTTTTCTATGAATGGTTTGCATACTAGTTTTTCAATTCAGCTATTCCTTACATTTTATTTTAAACCAAAAGTTTACAAACTCGTCGTATCTTTTCTTGCAGACATGAGGTAGCTGGAAGACTCAAAAAGATTCCTTCAAGCTATGAAGAGGGGTGCCACAAGGAGGAATACTCAGATGGCCACCCTAGAGCCTGCTCGTCTCCCCACCGTCCCCGTTGCCAACACAGGACGTGGGACGAGTCGAGGACGCAACGAGCCAAGCGGGGTTGCCACTCCTGTCCCTACGGCTGCTCCTGCCATAACCATCCCTACTGCTACTAGCCCGACCATTCCTGCCACTGAAACAGTGTCAACCAAGCAACCTGCCACTGAACTCCCCACCGATAGAAGAACCCAATCAAGGACAGAGAAAAGCGAGTAGGTTGAAATTTCGAGCTCTCAAGCGCCCTCATGGAAGAGAGTTAATTTTCAAATACCTGAAACCCGGGAACTTGCTGCCAAGATAATTACCGAGGTAGACAATGTACCCGACCTGGCCAATATTAATACAAACAGACGGGGAGGGCATGCTGCCACTGTCGGGCTAGGCATAGTGAAGAGGCTCCGCCATACTGGCATTCAGAAGAGGAGTACCGAGCATTCCAGCTCGGTCCTCATTGGCAAAATTGGGATGTGCATGACCAAGGTAACTAACTTCCTTACTCTGTCTTTGCAAATAGACCCCAGATGTTTTTTACTCTGACTTATCATAATTTTAGGTGGCCTCCAAAACTGATTTACTTTACGACCGGCTCCTTGACAATCTCAAATTCTCTGGCTCGCTGACCGTGGAGAAGAATCAGCTTGAAGAACAAGTCCATGCCCTCCGAGCTAAGCTTAAAGAAAGCGAAGAAACTGTGACCGCAAAAGTTACTGAGCTTTCCAAGCTGGAGGAGGAGAAAAAGACTTTGGAAGCTCATCTCAGCTTTTCCAAGAAATCCAAGGAGACTGCTCTTAACAACATTGGGTAGGTGAGGAAGGAGCTCAAGGAAGCGCTTAACCGGTTGGAGAAAACCAAGGCGGAAGCCTCTGAGAGAGAAAAACAGCTAAGAGAAGAACTGTCCCAGCCTGACGAAGAGCAAGAGCAAACAATCATTGCCAATTATAAGAGCTCTGAGGATTTCCAGGCCTATGTTGAAGATGAGGCCTACCCTTTCTTCCTTCAAGGGGTGCACAACGTCTTAAGGCAGTTGGCATGCAGCGGGATGGACATCCGACCACAAGTTCTTGCTTAATGGGGAACTAACACTCCCTTCTGTCCCTCTGCTCGTCTGGGACATGCCTTGGTGCCCTACACCGAGCATGAATTGATTTATCTGGCCCAATCAGACACGCAATAAGGGCTTGCTGCCTGGACCCCTCCCAAGACTGCCGACGTTACTGTAACAGATTTGATGACCCAGATCTGGATGGCCAAATCACAAGAGGCTTCAACCTTGGCTGCCCACTGTGCTGGTGACGACGGGGATGTGATCGTGATCGTGATCGAAGAGACTACAACCAGGGAAGTGGCTGTCCCTTGCCAAAGCACTCCTCAAGTCGTTCCCTCCGATCCTTACATCTATTTTCTGGCCTGCGTGCCCAAACTTGTATTCACTTACGCTTACTGCAAAACAATTTACAGTATCTTTTTGCATGTAATATTGACATTCCTGCATTCTCAATATCAATGCTTATATTTGCTCAATAATGTTTTAACACTTTTTTAAAACCCATTTTTCAAATCGAGCAAGCCCATTTCGAGCTTGACGAAAACAAAAAATTCACAGCCCTCGAACACCAACCCCTTCAACCGAGCAGAAAAAATCTGTTCGATGAAGAAGCATAATCGAGGAAACAACCTTACAAACAATGTATACTCTTGCCAACGTAAGAGAATAATCAAGATAACTTTAGAACACACTCGAACAATAACTTTTTAATCAGGCAGGAAAGACCCATGCCCGCCAAAAGCATAATCGAGTTTACACTAAATTTTGTAAGTGAGATAATCGAAAAATGGAGCCCAATGTATGCTTATACATTTCATCCCAACTTACATCAAAGCAGAAAGAAAACACACAGCTTGTAAAACACCAATCATCGATAATACTTCTTCAAATTCAAATGCCATGGCATGTTTCATTTCATTGCCTTCCTCCCGCATAACATATAGGTCCCCTCCTTTACTATTTTGACAACCTGGAAAGGACCTTCCCAATTAAGAGAAAGCTTCCCCCATTCTACTCGATGGCATGTTGCCTCAATTTTTCGGAGAACCCAATCGCCCACAGCAAATGACCGACCACGAACTCTCTTATTATGATGGGCCTTTGCTCGCTTCTTATAATTGGTCATCCTCATTTTAGATTCCACGCGTTTTTCCTCCAACAAATCAAGATCAGCTGCCCGAGCTAAAGTGTTGTATTCCGTATCATAGTGAGATACTATATGATTTGGCAAGTACATCTCCACCGGTGCCATGGCCTCAGATCTGTAGGCAAGAGAAAAAGTTGTTTCACTCATGGGTCCCCTAACCATTGTTCTGACTGCCCACAAAGCGGATGGCAGCTCATCCATCCATCTCCCTGCTTTATCCTCGAGATTTCTCTTGAGGGCGTGCAAGACGTACTTGTTAGCAGCCTCAGCCTGCCCATTACCTTGACGATATGCCATAGAAGATTGCCAATGTTTCACCCGCATCTTCTTGCATGCCTTTGTGAATTTCTCTGAAATCTGAGTCCCATGATTTGAAACTATTGCTCGAGGTACCCCAAAACGACACCAAATGTACTCATGTACAAAGTCAATCACATTGACCTCACTGATAGTTGCCAAGGGTTTGGCTTCTACCCACTTCGTGAAGTAATCCATTGCGAACACCGCATATTTAAACTTTGAGCGAGCTAACGTAAATGACCAATCAAATCTATACCCCACGTATCAAACGACCATGATTCCACCACCAGAGTCTGCTCGGTAGAAGGTAATCGAGGTATATCAGCTTAACGTTGACACTTATCACATCATCGAACATACATCTCTGCATCTCACCTCAGAGTAATCCAGTAAAAACCTGCAGCTAGAACCTTTTCAGCTAATGAACGTTGACCTGGGTGCCCTCCACATTTTCCTTCATGAATTTCCCCCAGTATGCCATTAGTCATCTCTGGCCGCACACATCTGAGCAATGGCCTTGTGTATGACCGCCTATAGAGGACTTTGTCCAAGATAACATACCGACATGCTCATTTCTGAATGGTCTGCGCCTCCGACTTGTCCTTAGGCAACACTCCCTGCTCGATATAATCTTTTAAGTCATCTATCCAGCATTTCGTAGCGGGCTCAATATCCATGATTTCCTCTTTCTCTATCGCTGGTACTTCCAAGCATTCAATTATGACCCCAGGATGCAAATATTGAATTTCTTCTTCAGCCATCTTCGAGAGGTAGTCTACACACATGTTATCTTCGCGGCCAATTCTAACCTGCTCCCAATAATCAAAATCCTTCAAAATCTCCTTCACCATGGTATAGTATCGAAGCAGAATTGGATGATGGACAACATAATCACCCTTGACCTGATTTACCATTAGTTGCGAATCACAGTAAATAACAATCTCATGCACTCCTACATCCTGTGCGAGCTCAAGCCCTGCAATCAATGATTCATACTCTGCTTGATTATTTAATGCTGGAAACTTGAAACGCAAAGCTTTCTAAAACTCCACATCTTGCTCGGGGGAAACTAATAAAAGACATGCTCCGCTTCCGAGCTTACTAGCTGAACCATCCACATGTAACTCCCAGCAATAATCGGGGTGAGCTCGCTGAACAGTAACAGTCGTTGATGCATTCTGAGTTGAAGTCTCCTCCTCGCCTGAATCCTTGAAACTAGTCTTAGCCACAAAGTCTACCAAAGACTGTGCCTTAATAGCTCGACGAGGCTGGTAATCAATCTGAAACTCAATCAACTCAATTGACCAGGTGAGCAAACGACCAAAAGAATATGGCTTGTATAGAATTTTCCTGAGAGGTGTGTCTGTGCATACAATGATGGGGTGTGCAGAAAAATAAGCTCAAAGTTTTCGAGCAGCAACAGCAAGCGAATAAGCCAATTTTTCTGTATTAAAATAACGCCCTTGTACAGCGGTGAGGGCCTTAGAAACATAGTACACATGCTTTTGGAGATTACATTCTTCCTTAACTAATACAGCGGCCACAGCCTGCTTCGTGGCCGCGAGATATACAAACAAATTCTTGCCTACGATCGGGCTGCTTAACAGTAGAGGCTGTCCCAGATATTCCACCAGCTGCTTGAAAGCCTCTTGACATTCTGTTGTCCATTCAAACCCCTTATTTCCCCGAAGCACTTTGAAAAAAGGCAGGCACCTTTCTACCGACTTGGAAATAAAACGACCAAGAACAATAGCTCTACTGTTAAGTTGCTGGACATCCTTGATGCAACGTGGAGGCTTCATTGTGACCAATGTCTTGATTTTCTCCAGGTTGACCTCAATCCCTCTTTTGTTCACCATGAACCCCAGGAACTTTCCCGCCTTCACACCGAACACACACTTGCTCGGATTCAACTTCATATTATTCCTCCTAAGGTTGCTAAATGTCTCCTCCAAGTCAACAGTGTGATCATGTCCCTTAGATTTCACGACCATATCATCAATATAAGCTTCAACATTCTTGACAACTGCGAGTTGAAGACCTTGTCCACCATCCGCTGATAAGTAGCTCCTACATTCTTTAAGCCGAAAGGCATCATCTTATAGCAGTAAAGGCCCCCCGCTGCTCAAAACGCAGTCGAAGCTTTATCCTTCTCATTCATCTTCACCTGGTGATACCCTGAATACGTATCAATGAAGCTCAAGAACTCGAAGCCCGCTATGGCATCAACCAGCTTGATGATGCGAGGAAGAGGGTAACAATCTTTCGGGCATGCTTTGTTCAGGTCAGTGAAATCCACACACATCCTCTATTTTCCATTTGACTTCTTGACCACGACCACATTGGCGAGCCAAGTCGAATAGTGTATCTCCTCAATAATATATGCGCTGAGCAATTTCTCCACCTCCTCCTTGATCGCCTTGTCCTTTTCCGTGGAGTATTCTCTAGGCCGCTGTTGAATTGGCCTAAAAGCTGGATCCACGCTGAGACAATGAACTGCGACGTCCTCGCTAACCCCCAGCATATATTCTAGCCGCCAAGCAAAGACATCCAAGCTGCTCTGGAGCTCCTTGATCAAGCTAGCTCAAGCTTCAATTGATAGTGCCCTGCCAATCTTTATCTTCTGTTCAGGATAGGAAGAATTGATAACGACCTCTTCAAGCTCGTCCTGGGCTGTGAATTCGGGTTCATCTCGCATCTGGAGCGTGTCACACTCCACTTTTTCTTCTTCCTCCACCTTAGTTTCCACCTGATCAAGCTAATCCAAGTTCATATCTGCAGCCGACTCGCCTTGTCCCCTCGACCCCATCGTCGGCAAAAGACAAGTATCATCCCTTGGGCAACGCTGCTCGCCCTGTGTTGAACTCTCAGCCACCGTAGCAATTGTCAAAGACCCACAATTACGTCAGATTTTTCCTTGCTACTGCTAGTAATCTTCTGGTTACCATCCTCCAAAATCGCCTTCGCTTCTTCCGGTTGGGCATCTGGACATATTCTAATCTGACCGGTGACTTTTTCAAGACCCCTACCTCGATCGGTGTAAAACTTGGCTCGCTGGTGGGGAATAGAGGCGACCATCTGGAACTTAGTCATGTTCGGCACCCTTAAAATAATGTTATAAGGAGATTTCAGGTCGATTACCATGAAGGTGACTTTTTTTGCTCGAGTACAACTGCCTTCGCCAATAAAGACTTCGAGCTCAATTGTGCCTTTGACGGGCACCTTGTGATTGGTGAAACCCTTCAGGGTTCCTGCATAAGGTTTGAGGCATTCGTCTTTCAACTTCAAACCCTGAAAGCAAGAATAATACATCACGTCCCTGCAAGCTCCTGTGTCTGCCAAAATCATGTATACCACCTAGCCATCGACCAAAGCTGAAACAATCAAAGACTGCTCCCCAGCCATGCTACTCGCCAACTCGCTTCGAGTAAATTGTATTGACTCTTCCCCTTCCTGTAAAGTGGTTGGATAATCCACCACCTTCGACAAGGAATAGATCTGCTTGCCAAGCTGGGTAAGCGTAGGTTCATTGTCCATAATCACATTTATTACCCCCCGAATTGGGGGTGCATCACTTCGAAGGGCATTCCCCCTATTATTTCCATCTCTCTTGAACCGGTCCAACCGGCCTTCATTTATCAACTTCTGTATGGCCTTTTTCAACGGCCAACACTTCTCCGTCGTATGCCCGTAGTCATCATGATAGGCACACCTCTTCGTCCGATCTCTGGAATCTGCTGTCTCGGGATTCATGCGTGGTGGACGGGGAAGCTCATCTCGAACCTCGTACATTATATCCTCCCGCAATGTATTAAGCGGGGTGAGATCACTTTCCCGAAGAAACTCCCTCGGGCTGCCATATCGCGATTTGCTTCTGTTATAACCGCCATCTGCACCCTGGCCACTACCTTTGGTATTAGCCCCAGCTCCCCGAGTCTCAGTGCTTTCCTTCTTATTTTCTTTCTTCGCGGTCTCCCCTACGTACTAGTTTTAAGCCCGCATCAACATCTCTACCTGCGTCTTGGGCTCCCGCATACTCAACTCCAACCTCAAACCACCTTCCCCTTCGAGCAACCCCGTTTCAAAGCACAAGGTAACCTCCTGCTTGGATAAACTAGGAACTTGCTTGAGCATTTTTGTAAATCGCTCCAAATAGCTGGCAGTTGATTCGTGTGTCCCTGTTCAACCTTAGACAAGTCAGCTCTTGTCTTTGCAATTGCTCCCGAGGTCCCAAAATCTACTAAGAACTTTGCCCGTAGGTAAGCCCAATTATTGATAGACCTGCGAGGAAGAGCTCCCATCTAAGCCAGTGCCTTTCCTTGTAGCGATCCCACAAAAGCTCGAATTTTTAATGCCTCGTTTGAGGTTACAAGGCCAATCTGGGACTCAAATGACATCAACCAATCTCTCGCCTTGGTCTTCCCTATGTATTTTTTAGCGTTTGGGAAGTTAAGCCCTTGCGCTGGAGGTGCATTCTCAATCCAGAGGGCCAAAAAGACTAGCTGGCGTTCCCAAAAAATTCCTATCCAGGGCCTTGCCCTGCTCCCACGCTTCCACACGGCGCTTCAAATCTTCAAACTCTTGCATGTTGATGGTTGCAGGCAAACCACCCCCGGGCTGAGGCTGCACCCCGGGCACAAGAGGGGCCTATGGGGGTCCCATAGCTTCCATAGCTTGAACTATACCCGCGGCCTGCGCCACTTGTACCTGGGCTACATCTACGGGTTGAGGCACTGGATCATGAGCCACTAGAATTTTCTGTGCATTTGTTTGAGGCAACTCACGCCTGCCTCTGGAATGATGTGACAGATGAACTTATGACCTTCTAGGCGAAGGTGTTCGATGACGGTGAGCATGTGATCTCCTAGGAGATGGTGTGCGATGATTGCGAGCATGCGACATGCGTGGGCATGGTGAACGAGGGCGGCGAGGGTGCGACCTTCACGGAGAAGGCGACCTGCGACGGCGACGAGACTGTGTTGAATCCTCTCCTGCCCGGGGTCCCAATCGAGAATGAACACTCTAAACAACCCTGTGACTGGCTCGTCCCTCTTGCTGGCTCCGCCCCTTGTTGGATTCTTGTTCACGAGGTTGCGAAGGAACCTGTACTAGATGTTGAGGATTCCTCCCCTACCTAGATACACTGGCTGCTTGACTTGGCACGTGCATACCCGGAAGGGGCTCCAACTCAATGGACAATGAGGGCTTGCCCATTGTAATTAACTGCAAATTTAACTGGTGCATTTACCCCAGATATATCGCCCTCTGACGTAAAGCTTCCTCCCAAAACTCATTAGCTAGACCAATAGCGGCAATGACACTCCTGGCCAATGAATCCAAACCCCGCCGTTGATTGAGCTGATGACGAGCGTCATGAAGTGGTAGAGGTGGTGGATTATTACCAGCTAGAAAGTTCATGCTAGGCATGGCTGTATGTACCTCCTCCACTTGATTACCACCATTGACGCCATTTTCATCCATAACTAAAGCTTGTAAAGTTGTCAGACAATAGGATTGCTTCTTACAAAATCGTTCCCGGCAACGAAGCCAACTGATGCGTCCAAAATAATCCAAGGACACACTGGGCTTCACAACTTGGATATCTAGCTTTCAATTCTATCCAAAAACCTTCAAAGCCCAAACCTGCAATACAAACACCAACTGTGAACTAGGCAGGGGGTCTCCCTGCAAATGCGCTCCGGTGTGTGAATTAGCAAATACTCAGTTGAGTAAGAAATTTGACAGAGTTTAGCCTTGGTAGAAAATCACCTACCTCCCTCCTTTGTTTGGAGGGGTTTTATAGCCTTCATGGGAGACTGAATAACTCCCCATTAAATGTCAGCGTGTATGGCGGGCACATTAATTGCCACATCAAACACAACGGCTTCATCATGAATGTTGAGGCAAGTTTCCCGGAGATAACTGCCCACGTCTTTGATGACCGTTATTTGCATAACCAAGAATGGTAGGCCTGCTCGCTGAACACTTGCTCGTTGGGTGTTTAACCCCCAGCTCGTTGTATCTAGCTCACAGCTCGCTGTATACTTGCCAACTTGGTATTCACCCCCCAGATAATTAGGGATAAATGCTAGACTCTCATTCCAAACTGATCAAAGTTTGGCCGGTGCCCGCTTCATAATTTTGACTTGGACTTGGGATTGCACCTGCTTCGCTCATGACTGAAGAAAATGTGCCAGGCTCGTGACTCAAGTCTGGGCCTATCGGGCCAGGCAGTTCAGTGGGATACACCACTTCTCTTCTATTGATGATAAAAATAAAAATCTTTTATCTAAAGATTTTTAAAATCAACACCACTTTTTAACCAATGTAGGATATATCTCTTTTATTGGTAATAATTGTATTTTAAAACCAACATCTATTTCTAATAAATGTGTGATATATCTTTTCTGTTGGTAATAATAATAAAAGTCTTTTATCTCAAAATTAAAATTAACATCACTTTCTAACCAATGTGAAATATACATCTTCTATTGGTAATAATGATATAAGTTTTTTTATCTACAGACTTTGAAAACCAATATCATTTTCAAACCAATGTATGATACATCTCTTCTACTGGTAATAATAGTATTTTTAAAACCAACATCAATTTCTAACTATGTGGGATACATCTCTTTTATTGTTAATAATAGTAGAATACTTTGTAACCAATGTGAGATACATGTATATATTCTATTTGCAATAAGAAGTCTTTAATCTAAAGACTTTTTAAACCAACATTTTTTAAACAATGTGAGATACATATCTTTTATTGGTAATAATAGTAAAATTTTTAATATAAGACTTTTAAAGCTAACATCTATTTCTAAGCAATGTAAGATACATCTCTTATATGGTGATAAAAATATAGAACATTTTGTAACCAATGTAAGATACATGCATCTATTCTATTTGTAATAATAAGTCTTTAATCTAAAGACTCTTTAAACCAATATTTTTTTAAACAATGTGAAATACATATTTTTATTGGTAATAAGAGTAGAAGTCTTTAACAGTGTTCTAAAAATTGGCCTAGGTGCTGGGTGCTCCTCCAACGCCGCGATTTCCTTCAAATCGCTCGAAAAAATCGTTCATAAGAAAATTGGGTGCCGCTGTATTGATGTAGCCTTCACAAAAGAGTGTTGGGAAATATCCCTATTACAATCTTACAGAATATAAACAGAATAATTAAAATAGAAAATAAAATCATTGCTCTTGAGTAGAACTGCTACTGTTAAGTCTTCTTAAGACTGTTGTTGAAGAAGACTTATGAAGTCTGCTGCTGAAGAAGACTTTTGAATTCTGCTGCTGAAGAAGACTTTTGAATTCTGCTGCTGAAGAAGACTTTGGAAGTCTGCTGGTGAGAAGATTTGTGAAGTCTGCTGGTAAGAAGACTTGAGAGGTCTGATGGAGAGAAAACTTGAGAAGTCTGCTGGTGAGAAGACTTGAGAAGTCTGCTGGAGAGAAGACTTGAGAAGTCTGCTCTTCAAGTCTGCTGATGGAAGGAAGCAAGTCTGCTCTTGAAGTCTGCTGGTGGAAGAAAGCAAGTTTGATCTTCAAGTCTACTAGTGGAAGAAAACAAGTCTGCTTTTGAAGTTTGCTAACCAAGGCATGTGTAACACACAGTTTCCTTGAAACGTTATTCGTCCCACTCCCTGTAAGTGCGTGGAGTTCTTACACTGGACGATTGTCTCCCAGGATTCAACGATGATATCGGATGACTACGCACTGGAAGTTCCGGCGAACTGAGCAAGTGCCAGAAATCTATCACCAAATATGAGACCAAGAAGAAGATACACAATATGAAATGCAAATGCAGGTGTATAAGAGGAAGAGGAATTTCATGTTCTCTAAAAGTGTAAGTCTCTTATGTTGTGGAGAATGGTTCCATTATATAGGCCGAAAAATCAACACGTTTTAATTACTAAAACCGTTTTGATTATGCCCATTAACCACTCAATTAAAGCAGACATTAGGCGTTACTAATATTGAATTTAAATTCAAAATAAAAATGAGCAAAAAGGGTGAGTTTGTCTAGGTAGCACAATTTGGTCCGACATTCGTGTCCACATGTGCGGGCATACGAGTACGTCGGTCCAAGCCAAATTGGACCTTGATTTGCACCCCCCTACGGGCGCGGGAGGGATAGTTCTTTCTATACAAGCTTACCCAACACAAGGGAGCCTTTGTATATAAACCCTTTAAGCCTTTCATATTTTTCCAATGTGGGATAGCCCACTTCCAACACTTCCAATGTCCTACTTTAAACCTCTATAACTTATTCATCCGATATCCGAATTGGACAAATAAATATAGTATTCTTATGTACTCACAGAGAAGAACATAATTCTAAAATTACCATAGTCATTACATAAATGACTCAGAAATAAATTAGTGCCTCAAAGCCCCAATTTACTTCACCTAAAACACTAGTTTTCCAACAAAGAGGAGGGACAGAGAAGAAAGACTAAGACAAAATGAAGGACTTACGATGACAAGCGGCAACGCGGCAGGGAGGACTTGTGTCTACGATGGAGGCGATAAATCTACCACGAGAGAGAGAGAGAGAGAGAGAGAGAGAGAGAGAGAGAGAGAGAGAGAGAGAGAGATGATGATGATGATGACGATGTTTCCAATTTTTCCAATTTCTTAATGTTTTGAACAACCGTGGGGAAGGAGAAGTCCTCAAATTGATCGACGGCGTGGGATGACTGGCGAACACTTCTAACCTAGGGAGAGAGAATGAGAGATGTACAGACTAACTGTTTTAACTCTTAAGTTATAATCCAATGTAATTATTTTCAAATTAACCCTCAAGTTTCTTTTATTTATTTCTTCCTCTTGTTCTTATTCAAATATCATTTTGTAACTTGGACACTAAATTTTCTTTTTGGTACTCATATTCTCTTGAGATTTGCACTTTAAGTAATAACATTGAATTGTTAATTTTCAATTTTTAATCTTGTAAATTCTAATATGATAATTATTTTTAGATTATTGGGTAATATTACTATTAGTATATATGTGAAATTTTAATGATTGTTAATTAAATTATATTTAAAAAATAAAAAAAAATATGATAATTTTCCCTTAATTCTAGGTCCCACCTAAGCTTCGACTACGCCCTGCCTAGGCGCTAGGCGCTAGTTTTGCACCTAGCGGACGCCTAGCAACTTTTAGAACATTGGTCTTTAATATAAGACTTTTACAAATTAAACATCTCTTCTATGGTAATAAAAGTAGAATTCTTTTATCAAAAGACTTTCAAAACTATCATTAATTTATAATCAATGTAAGATACATCTTTTCTATTGGTAATATTAGTAGATATCTATTTCATATTGGTTATAAATTGATTTTAGTTTTAAAAGTCATTAGATTAAAAATCTCATATTTTATTACCGAATTATATCTCACATTGGTTTGAAAGTAATGTTAGTTGTAAATTTTTTATATATAAGAATTCTACTATTAACAGTTGAAGAGATTAATAGTAGAGATTAAATACTCCCTCTGTCCCGGATAAATATTTCTAGTTGACAAAACACAAGTATTAAGAAATGTAATTAATGATAGGTTGTAAACTATGTTGTGACAATAATATCAATTATACACACTCTCTCTCGTTAATTATATACACATTACAATCACTCCATCTCTAAGATGTGCAATAATGATATAATTAAATGAAGAGATTTATTAGGAA
Source organism: Codonopsis lanceolata (assembly GCA_013146195.2). Classification (NCBI taxonomy): domain Eukaryota; kingdom Viridiplantae; phylum Streptophyta; class Magnoliopsida; order Asterales; family Campanulaceae; genus Codonopsis; species Codonopsis lanceolata. The sequence continues at coordinate 95,768,463 of CM028383.1, forward strand.
GAATGATAGAAAATTTGTACACCAAAAGTCTTTAAGAACATTAGTCGAGACATCCCAAAATAGAAAGTAGGAACATTTATCTGGGACGGAGGAAGTACTCCCTCCATCCCAAAATATATGAAGTTTTGAGGCTTTTCACACAGACTATGAAAACATATTGTAAAGACTAAACTGTCTCTATCCAAACATTAATGAGGTGTCTTGATATTCTTCTTCAAAAAGCCAAACACGAGTTATGAAGTCAATAAATATGAGTAGAATTGGAAAAATAAAAAAGGAAAAAGTTCCTTAAAAATTACAAAGTGTCATCTATTTTGGAACAAAAAAAGCTCTCACAAAACGTCATATATTTTGGGATGGAGGGAGTAGTAGAGATTAATATCCAATTACTATTCTAATTATTAATAAGTATTATTAATATGTCATGATTGAGAAACAAAGAATCACACATAAATGCTTGAGAATGAAATTTTTTCTAAAATAAGGTGATGTGACACAATCATGGTGCTCCTCACCAATATATATATATATATATATATATATATATATATATATATATATATATATATATATGGAATTAGTTCCTTGTGACTAAGGCCTTGTTTGTTAACTCAATTAAGAGCCTAATTACGAAAATTTTAAGTAAATTATAAATCATAAAGCAATATCACCAACGAATGGTTTAAAAAGAATAATGGAAACGAAAAGAAAAAAAAATAGAAAACCAAAACTTTAAAATCCAAGTGGATTAGATTAAGAGATACTCAATTTTTGTAATCTCATGAGAAATGACAAAGAAGTTGACATTGCTCTGACGCCCATATGATATTGGCAATTCTACTTTTATGCAACCCACTCTTGGACTAGAAAGTTCATATTTAAAAAATATAATAATTAAAAGATATATAGCTAGTATTAAAATTGATCATAATTATAATAATTTTTGAGTATATTCAATTATGTTATTATCAAATGTGGTGTGTGAAATTGAAATAATTTGAAAATTATAAACATGATTTTTAAAAATAAAGTTTTTAAGTTAAACATCCCAAAATAGTAGTGAGCTCTTTGTCTAAAACAAAGTGAATGATACTTAATCCATTGTTTGAAAATTGAATTGCTAATACTAATATTTTTGTACTTCTCTCAAAATCACGCACTTATGAAAACACATGCAATATTGAAATGTACTCCCTCGATCCTGTTATAAGAGGCCTGGCAGTGTAGTGTTTGTTTTTGTTTTAAGATCAACGAGATTAGATCTCTATCCTTAAGACAAAAACTAGAAGCCGTGTTCTAGATCTGCACGGCGTGAATCCAGTGAGTCTCCCAGGATATTGATCTTATGTGATTGGATGTTTGGCAGATCTTCAAAACTCAATCACCAACTCAAGGATGTTTGGGGATGACAGTTGGGAACGGTTGGCTGTCTGAAAACAAACACAACCGCTTCGAACATTCTTGTTCAACGGAAACGATCCTGGCTGATTCCAGACTCTGGCGGTGAACTTAGAACATTGTTCAAAAGGTTCACGCAGGCAAGCAAGCCGGCCGGCCGACCGACCAACCAACCAACCGAGCTGGGTCGGGACGGGCGGCGGTGCGCGCACGTGTGTTTGGACCTACACCTAGGTAGGTCTTCCCTCCTACACAAAAGTATAGTGGCCCAAGGGCACTGAAAGTAAAAAGTTTTAAAGCTCTACCTTATAAGGTAGAGCTTGTTTCATTGTTCCCAATGTGGGATTCCACATTATACATTACATGACTTAGTTTATTCAAGCTATTGGAAACCAAGTTTCCAACAATCCCCACATTGAATAAGATATCATGTAAGTTGATGACATATTGATATTTACATAGATACAGCGAGAGTAGCTAGAGTGGAAGAGGTGGCTTTGGCTTTGAACCTTTCCTTATGAGTTACTATCGGGAAGACTTACTAATCGGTGGTCGGGTGTGTCTTGAGCCGGGCGGTGTTTGATGTCAACCAAGACAATAGTATTCACATAGCTGCCCTCAAACAACGTTTGATTCTACGTTTGTGTTCATTTTGGCCACGAACGCTTCACGGTTGTGAATGTTGTTAGAAAATTTTGCCTCGAAATTTTCATAAGATCGAGTCTTACATTCACATAGGTGATTTCTTATAAGGGTGTATCTGTCGGTACCAGCTTGATCAAATCAAGTCACAAGAATCATTAAAAGCGGTGCTTATCCTAAAGCGAAGTGACGAGGTAACACTAGTGTTTTCACCATAGGAATGAGTAGGAGTGTGAGAGTCAGTTAGTGTTAACATGGTGAGATCAATTAGTTTGGTTGTCCTTTGAACCTAGACCATGGGGTTGCCAATCAACTAGGTGGGGTTTTCCGCTAAAGGTTCTCTTTATTTCATAGGCTTGAGGCCCATTCCCTTGATGAGCGCATACTAACTCTCGGACAATCCTTTAGTTAATGGATCCACTAGGTTGTCCTTAGATCGAATATAATCGATGGTGATCACGCCATTGGAGAGTAGTTGCTAACGGTATTGTGTCGTGCGCTTATATGCGGGACTTACCATTATACATGTTATTTTGTGCAATTTCTTGCGAAGGCTTCGCGATGGATGCATATGGTGGCTTGGTGGCCCATGTGGGAATATTTTCAAGTTACGTAACCATTGACTTCTCACTACTTTATCTAAGGCGATAAATTCAGATTCCATAGTAGACCTTGCAATGCAATTTGGAAATTTCCATGCAATGGCACCGCCACCAAGAGTGAATACAAATCACTTGTTGACTTGGAGTCGTTAGTATATCAATCCATTAATCTTCATCCTTCAATGCTGGATACTTGAGTAATGCAACCCGTAGTCCTTAGTATTGCTCGAAGATATCTAAGAGTCCTTACAATGGCTTTCCATTGATCGGAGGCGATTACTTGTAAACCGACTCAGGTTAACTTGCCGAGGTCAAGGCGCGTGCGGTTAAATACATAAGAACTTCCAATGATTAGAGTATTCAATTTGAGATCTGCTCTCGTGTGGAGTTCTTTTGAGATGAAAGTTAGGGTCGATGGAGTCTTAGCAATGCTTGTATCACCGTTGCTAAATTTCTCTAGATTTCTCAATGAGATTGTGATAAACGATCTCCTCGGATGTTCTAGATATTTTAATAGCTAGGATGACATACTATCCTAAATCTTTCATGTCAAATCCGATGGCCAACATCTTTTGGTGTCTTTGATCATGTTATTATTGCTACCAATAATTAACATGTCATCAGCGTAAGGAAACAGAATAGCGTAACCTTAACAATGTATTCTTAGCATATACACACTTATTCGTTATCTTGAAGCCATTAGCAAGTATAACGCCATCAAAAGCGTTTATGCCATTGTTTTCTTTGCAGTATAAAGAATTTGACGGTCGGCGGACCTTAGTTTCATTGCTTGGAGCAATAAAAACTTTATATAAATTTGTTCTTCAAGGTCACCGTAGAGGAAGGCGGTCTTGACATCCATTTGATGTATCTCGAGAGACCGTGTAGAGCATAAAGCAATTAGTAAATTGAAGTGACTCCGAAATGCGGAGCATAGGTGTCAAAATAATCAACACCTTCCTTTTGATTAAAACCCTTGGCTTAAGGGGCTATGTTCATCAATGGACCCATCGGAGGTTTCAATTTCGTTTGAAGACCCATTTACACCAGGGGTTTGCAACCTTTGGGAAGGTCGACGCTCCGGTGTGGTTTTGCATAATGGAAGATATTTCGTCGTTGACGGCTTCCTTCCATTGTGAGCCTCGGTGAGTAGACATTGCTTCCTTGAAGCGTCGTGGTTCATTATCCACGAGAAACAAAGGAAAGTGCAGTCCAAAGGTCTTACTCGTGCGAGCTCGCTTCTTGATGAGTTCATCAATATCTTCATCTTGATGAATACCTTGATCAATAACCCCATAGGGACTATTGCTTGTGAGGTG
>CM028383.1:95772523-95800129 GCA_013146195.2 Codonopsis lanceolata
TGGAGACGCATTACAAAAATACACTGCGATTCAAAAATTTATGCACTACGATTCAAAAAGATTATGAACCGCAATTCAAAGATTTTTAAAATTACAACCGCTTGTTCAAATATTTATGACTCTTAAAAAAAGTATATTATACATCAATTAGTCAAACTTCACTACTTATTGATAATGACACAAACCCTCCCTCTCGTTTTTTTCTTTCTTTCATTTTTGTTATTTCTTACTTTACTCATTGGTCTCAGCACCTCCACTCCCTTTTCTTCTTTCTTATTTTAGTGTCGTGTCGCCATTCACTTCCTCCTCCGTTCTCTTCATTTGACCTCCTTTTTTTGTTTACTTCTTTTGGTACGACCAATTCTCTGTGCTTCTCTATCGGTCCCACGCAATTCCCAAAGCAGCTTAATTTATCAACAATAACATAAATCGAAACAAGGTATTAGGATTCAGAAAGAACGTTTGCTTATCTCAATTAAGTTTCGTGACTTGTGTGTGTGTATATTCTCTCTCGTTTGTTTTAAGATGACAAATGACTTGTGTGTGTATTCTCTCTCGTTTGTTTTTTAGTTAGAGATAGACGATTGAGATTGGGGTTGGGTGAGAAGCCAGAAATGATTTGGATTATGACTTGTGTGTGGTCTTTTATTTTTTTAAAAATGCACCGCGATTCGAAAAATTTATGAACCGCGATTCAATTTTTTTTGAAAATGCACCGCGATTCAAAACTTTATGCGATTTAATTTTTTTTGAATGTAGGGCATCGCACTACTCCATTGAAATGGGTTCAAAACCCATTTGGTGTTCCTGACTTCCTGGTGCTCTTCTACGACACAACTCACGTCACCACCGATCTCAGCCTCATCTCCACTGCAGAGAGTCCTACTTTGCAAGCGCATCAGTAAACAACTGGAGAAATTCATGGTTGAAGAATATGAAGACTCCAATGCATCAACCATATTCTACCTTGAGCTTAATTCAATGAGAAGGAAAAATTCTTGTAGTCAATCATCCCGTCTTGGACAGAGGTGTGTACCAGTCTTTCAAAGGAATTATTGGGCGTGATTTGGTTAATTCGAGACAGAAGTTAAAAGGAAATGGACCAAGTTTCAACTACATCAATGCAATTGCTTCGTCTTCCGCCCCCTTCTGTCATGATATAGAGTAGGAGATTTTATAGCGTGAAAAATATGGGTATTTTTGGAACAATTTTAAAAAAATGGACTTCAGCGATTGAAAAAAAAAATGATGGATTTTTGGGATTACAGAATTCAAAAAGTGGATCGGCCAGAATTTTACCCTAAAGACATGCACCAGACCCGGTTTTGGGGGAGTTCACTTTAGAGTGATCGACCGAACATGAGTCCCAATGAAAGAGGGCCCAATTTTATATATGTGCAGGCTAGTTTTATTTGGATAAATTATAAATAATGTAAAATTAATGAACAAATTGTCATTTGGCTCAATGAATTGGGTTATTGTGCAAGTTGTGAGTGAAGTGGAAGTCTAAGGTTTAGGCCCCATCTTTGCCATTTTACTATTTTTTTTATTTTGGGTCTACGGTCAATTATTATTATTATTATTTTATATGCATATTATATGATATACACCCCCAATTTAGTTAAATTGGCCCCTATATTATTTTTAAATGTTTTACGTAAATAATCATTTAAAAAAATATGCTTATAATTTTCATAATATTTCATCTTTATCTTCCATTTTTATTGAAAGTATAATGGTTGTGGTTATGTATTTTTATTTATTTATCATAAACTTCAAATTTACTTATATATGTTTTAATTACTCTGGAACCTAATAAATAAAGTGTTACTATATAAAGATAAATATTTTGCATTCGGCTTCGGCAAAGTTATTCAATCTTAATTTTATTTTGTGTTCGCTAAATTTACTTATAAAAAAAAGGTAGTTGACCATCAAATTTTTTATCTGGGTCATAAAAAGTAACAATTGATTGGATACATAATATCAATATTTCAAGCAAATATCAAATTTTATTGTTATGTTACTATCATTTTTAATTATTGCTTATGTTTATTGAATTCCTTCCTTTTTCAGTTGATTGTTTTTTAACTTGAATTTATAGTGCACAATACATGCTACCAAAATAATATCCATCCAGAAGTCAAAATATAAATAAAAGAAATTGATTGAGTATTTTTTTTATTGTAAATTATTTTAACGAATGAAGAATAACAGTTTTTAGTAATTATTTAATATTTATTTTCTTATATGTTTGGGTATTATCCATTTTCAATACTTGAAATGATGAAAAATCAAATAAATTGTTCGTCTAAAATTCTTATGCCTATATTTTTTTAAGGGCCCCTTATTTTCTTTTGCAAAATTCCGGCCAGTCCACTTTTTCAAGTTTCTAATCGCTAAAGCACACACTTTTTAAAAAGAAAATCGGAAAAAATCACTTTTGGTGGCGAAAAAACTGCGATACCCTTAACGAGCAAAATGCAAGCTACGTCAAGTTTATCTATCGCGGTGCAAAACAAGTTCCTTCATTAATTAAGCCCACGTAATTTTGCACTGCAATTCCCTTTTTTGTATATATCACGGTGCAAATAAGGTTCATTTTTCAAATAATCCAACATCTTTTTGAACCGCAATTTATTTTTTTATTCAAAATCATTTTTCTTTCTTCCTTATTTCCTTTCATTTATTGTAAATCCAAAACATGGTTTTTGCACCGCGATTCCCTTTTTGGATATATTGTGGTGCAAAACAGTTCCTTTTTCAAATAATCAAACATATTTTTGAACCGCAAATTTTTTTTGTGAACCGTGATTCCCTTTTTGATATATCGCATTGAACATATTTCTATACCGCGGTGCATATGTTTTTTTTTTGAAATTAGAATATCAAGAGCAAGCATTTAAAAAATGAACTTTAAAACAAATTAAAGAAAGCCAACTGCCAAGCACGTATATCAAGACCAAAACAATAATCCTACATATATCGCGGTGCAAAAAAAGTTCATTCTTCTAATAATCCTACGAGTTTTTTTTAATTTAGAATATCAAGAGTCAGCATTAAAGACAAATTAAAGAAAGCCAACTATCAAGCACGTATATCAAGATCCATAATTAAAGACAAACAACCCTTCTTCTTCATTTTTTCGTCCTTAAATATCTATCGTCATTTCTTCCTTCTTTATTCATAGCTATACTTCTTTCTTTCTTACTTCCTTTCTAAACTATGTTTCTAGATCAAAAGTTTTGACATTACATTCAGATGTTTCAAAAATGATCCAAAATACAAAAAATTTATACTTCGTCACAATCTTAATTTGTGCATCATAATTAAAGAACTTGAAGAATGTTGGATTGTCTTTTGGCTTCCAACCCATTTGACGATCCTTCATACTATTTATTGCAAATTTTAACCGTTTATTTCCAATTCCCGCTGTTCATCAACAACGGTTGAATTATAATAAATCAGATATGCATACAGATTTAAGGAAGAAGATGGTTTGTAGGGAAATGTTGATGTTCAAAACATATATGAAACCCACAGCCATAGGCATACTGATTTGAAGAAGAGGATCGAGTTTCTAATAGATATGTATTGACATTTTATTCCTTGAGATAGTTTCTAATATATATATATATATATAAACAACTTTGATTTTCCCGCCTAAATACTTTCCATAAATGTAAACACATATATGCATAGGAAATTGAAAAACTTTGTTTTATTACATTTATCTTAGTTTTTATACTAAACATTTAATTAACAGTGCATTGGAAATTGAAACACTTTATTTTGTTACATTTCCTTTATATATATATATATATAATGACAAATGTGATTAGCACATCCAAATATAGTAAGATCCATTCAAAATGCACTTGCCAAAAATAGGAAGATATATGTAATGACAAATGTAATTTTCTTATCTCAAAATTGCTAGATAACCACCGTAACTATTTACAAAGTAATGATTATATTTACATATGAACACATATACAAGTATTGATAAGTAAATAAAAAAATATAAGAAGCTATTAAGAAATTAAATACCATCAATCTAAAAGGGAATGTCTTTTTTTAAAAACCAATATGCAATGGAAACACGAATAACAATATAAAAACTCATTATACTATAAGATCTTCCTATATTGATATAAATTTACTTGTGAGCTAGTTTTGTCAAGACAAATTCTATCCATATGAGCTAAAGAACAAGTACATAGTGAAATATAAGTTGATGAACAACTATGAATCCTTAAAGTCTGACATGACTAATTTGATCCTCAATAAACATTTCTTACTAAGTCATAAATGTGCTTTCTCCTTGAATATAAATACTCTGTGACCACTTTTGTTGCGTATAACTAAATAATTTCACCGACAAAAGTAGTAGCATTAGTTATGACATGCTGATGAGTGAACTTTTAAACATCAACATGGTCCTGGTTAGAGGTGAGAGGTGACAACATTATCATTATCGGATTCCATTTTCGCTCATTGACATTGTAGAAAAGCGAGGATGAATATGAGCAAGTAAATCATAGTCTAATTGTTCAGGGAACATGTACAATGACTCTAGAGGGGTGTGATTATGTATATAAGCAAGTAGCCGAGTATATCATACTCTGTGAGATGTATAATGAATTGAGAGCAATCATAGTCTAAATGTCTATTTTATTGTTTATTGAATTGAGTTTAAATATTTGTATATATAGCTAAAATAATTAAGTACACATATTATCAGTGTCACCTCATTTGGGTGACAATATTAATGAAAGGGTTTTTGAGTCGGGAACATTTTTGTCATTTCGGGGGAGGGATGACGGTAGGAAGTATGTAGTTTGAGTCATTTTTCTTTGGTTTATCGTCATTTGAATTTGTTGTACAATTTTTATAATCTAACAAATATATATTCGTTTAAGATGTATTCTAAAATATATATGGATTTTTCATTCATGTGATAAGCAATAATTAAATTCACTTATATTTTTATCATTACATTTTAATTATGTGTTTGATTTTCATAACACACTAACTAAAAGATAAAAAAAAATTATATTAATATTGATTAATATAGATTACGTGCATTTTGTTATGTGATAGTGATACTAGTAGTAATTGTACATATCTATATATCTATATAAAGGAATAACCATATATCCCATCTATTTTAGGCAGTTTCCCGCCTAAAACAACTTTCCAAAAATAAGACATCATTAACCAGATCTCATTTAATGCAATATTAAATTAAAGATTAAATATATCAACAAATTGGCTTGATATATATCATGATATTAACTCAGTCAAATAAAGAAGGATGAATTCTTTAATTTCCTCTCTTTTCACAAACAAAACCATCTGATTTCCTACCCTTACAGCCGGCTTTGCTCTTTGAAATTTGCATAAATCAATCATTGTATCTTTGATATTAATGTCATTCAATTGCCATGTATTTTTTTTAATAATAAGTTTGTGATCAATTGATGTAATTCTAATGGTTGAAATTTGACTATTTAATTGTAATCAAATCATATTCGACTATTCATAGAAGTAATATGTTATTCTTTTAATGTTTTGTTATCTTCGTTTTGCTTGATTATAATTCAATTCAAAAAGAAATATGTACGTGCGTTGAACGCACGAGTGTAAAACTAGTTGAAAATAAAGAGAGTTGTTGTTTTTGCACTGCGATTCCATTTTTCTTTTGTTCATCAAATAATTGTTGCACCGCGATATATTTGCACTTTATGTTGTACTCTATATTGTACTTTTTTCTATATTGCGATTTGTATTTCATTTATGTGGTTACTAATTTTAAAACATAGCAGCACGTATATCGAGTGTAGAGGTGGACATTTGTGGACCTTTTATTTTTCTTCTTACTAAAGCAACCCTAACTTTCTTTATCCTTAAATATCTACTGTCAATTCTTCCTCCTTTACTCATAACTATCTTTCCTTCATTTATTTGTTCTTCCTTCTGTTCTTCCTTTCTTCCTTAACTTTCTCCTGAAATACATATTTGTTTCTACTTTCAGCTAATATGGATCTTGATCTGTATAAATATTGTCCTAGATACACGAAAAATATATCTGATAGCAATCTTAATTTGTGCATTAGAAGTAAAAAATTCGTGAAGGACTTACAGAACAAAAGTTGCATCCCCTTCTTCCTTAATCTTTTATGATCTTGATGAAGGAACCGTCTTTTGCCTTCCAACCCATTTGAGTTTTGATTTTGGATTACCAGAGAATCAATTGTTTGAATTGGAAATAAAAGCATACATATGTATCTATAGAGATTGTGTTGTATGATAGATATCAGGTGTTAGATGCTAGCAGCCTAGTCTAATCTATTTAATTAAAACATATATTTGTGTCTTCAGAGATTGTCTTCACTTATTGCTTGTAATGGAGTATTAGTATTTTAATAAATATATCACGATTCCCTTATATATATATATATATATATATATATTGCGGTTCAAAGTTTCTTATTAATGTTCCATATTTTTTGCAACACGATTTCCTTTTAATGGAATTCAAAAACAGTTGCACCGCGATTCAAAATGGAGCAAAACCTACCAGCACGTAAGTCAAGAGCCATCATTAAAGAAAGATATTAATAAAAAAATTCATAAAAAATAGCTGCACTGTAGTTCACAATTACATTAATTAATAGATTATATAGTACTCCCTCCGGACCTATATATAAGCAAAAAATACCAAATTTTGGTGGACTTAAATATAAACAAAAATCACCATATTAAACTCTACTCACAACTTCCAAAAAGTTTGGTACCGAAAATACCCCTTGTTAATTCTTTTGTTTTTCAAGATGTGGGCACATTCCCTATACAAAGAGCCACTAACTATAAAAGGAGCTATAATGAATTGATGACAATGAGTTAATATTGCATTAACTATCATCAGTTTTGAGTGGGATATTTAAAGGTATTTTAGTAATTATACTTTTGTTTTATATAAAATCAAGACAATTTAACTAATTTAACTTACTTTCTTAATATGTGTGAAATCGGTTAGTATTGCTTATATATAGGTCCGGAGTAGTACAAACAAACAAACTGAATTACAAACTAATACAGAGCAAAAACTATTACAATCTGATTATCCTCTTTGACCCGCCACACCCTTGAAGAAAATAGAGTATTTTTTTTTCTTTTATGCTGAGGTTTTTTAAGTAGAAAAGGCGAATAAACAAAGAGCCCACGATGTTTGGCTTCATCAATCACGCTGAGAAATGAATGAGAGTGAGGGTAGGTGAAAGGACAATAAATAAGAGGGAATGAATTTGATAGTAAATGAAAGTGAATGGGTCAAAAGCGAAGGAGAAAAGAGAATAGGAAATATAGGGTAATATTTGTAAAGAAGGCGTTACTCCAGTTATAGAGATTTCACCGAGAGACCTGTTCCATCTGGAACCTGCATCTCCTACATAACATAGAGCTCAAATATAATATTTTTTTAATATGTATCTGATGCCCAAATTAGGATTATGACGCATATGATGCTCGAGATGGTTATAATTCTGATGCATGAATTAAGATTGTTGGATCTAGCACCATATTTTTCCAAATCAAGATGCATATTAGATGAATTTAGAACCTAAGCTGACTTTGAAGAGAAAGAGAGAATAAACAACTTAACTAAAGCAACGAAATAAGGAAGAAGAAATTATCAAACGAAGGAAGGATATTTGTTAGTCATGAAAAAATATGAAAGAAATGACAGAAACTATTTAAAGAAGAAAAAGAGTTAGGGTTATATCTTTCTTTAATGCTACCTCTAGAAATACGTGCTGATAGGTTTTACCTCATAATACAATTTTCTTTAATGCTGGTTCTTGAATGACATGCTGGTAGGTTTTGCTTCATTTATTCACTTATCTTTAATGCTAGTAGGTTTCTGGACATATTTTAAATTTTTTGAATCGCGGTTCAGAAATATATTTTGATTTCATATATTTTTTGAACCGTGATTCCCTTTTTTTTAATATATCGCGGTTCATAGTTTATAATAAAATAAATAAAAAATGATAAGTATATATTTTCGTTTGCATCGCGGTATATAACTTTTTATATATTGCGGCACAAAAACAGGTCCTCAACATTACTTAACAATTTTTAATATATCGCGGTGCAACTCTTATAACTAGTTATTGAAATTACTTGCATAGAACAACAACAACAAACAACAAGAAAATTCAACAACAAACACAAACAAACCTTTTTGTTTTTACGCAATCACAATTTCAAAGTTGAGCCTATTAGTCATCAATGACAATTTGTAAACCATTCAACCTTTTGCAGTTGTTCTTCCAATTGATATTTGCAATCCTACGGGAATTTCTTTTACATGTGCATATATGTTCAGCTTTTTGTTTTTGCTCTTTTAGGTCTTTGAGCTTCGTATGATGTAGGGATAGAGCCTTCGATATCTGCATAGATTGCATCCTGGATATGTGCTGAGTTTGGAGTAAGTGTTGGAGAAGTGGAAGCGAAAACACTTGTTGGTATTGGACCAGCATATAATGCAGGAGTATTAGATGTTGAAGTAGGCTTCAGTGTATCTACATATTCGAGAGCTTCATTTAAAAGTGAGTCTAACAAATAAACTGTAAGGGTAAAATAGGCCATGTTTATTTTTACTTGTTTCCCTTTTCATGGTCAAAATTGCATATTTGTCAAGATTGTGGTTTTTAGGAATCTATATCTTTAATTAGATTTAGTTGTATTATATTTGGAACCAAAATCTTTTATTAGATTATGGTACATCTTTTTTGGTAACTAAATCTTAGTATAAATCCTAGTCAATCCGTGATTCTTGAGCACTTTGATATTTTGTAATAAAATCCTATTGAATTGGTAAGTTGTAAGTGTTTCCTTAATTCTAATCTTTTTCCTTGTAGTAGATGGATTGCTTTCGTGTTTGTGTAGGTCTTCGCAAAGCTGTATAAAAAGGAGCTAGGATAAGGGTTCTGTGCAGAGCTTGAGAGAGAAAATAAAAAGCCATAAAGCTGTGATCAGAAGAAAGGAGTTCAGAAGTTGTTTCCAGTCCAGAAGTTCCAGCAGTTTCGCTGAGGCTGTTGATGTTATAACATCGGCAGTAACATTGAAGATCTGGAATCTGTTTGTGTCTTCCTGTTTCAGTTTTAGGAAGCTGTTTTTATTTCTTCCCACGTTTTGTCTATTCTGTTTATGTGGGGTTTTTTTCTCTAAGACTTGTTGTCTTGTGAGAATATTTTTGTGAGTGATTTCACAATTGTTTTTTTTTTGTAAAACGATTATTCTTTGAGTGAAATCTTTGTGGCCTTGAGGCTAAGTCTACAAGTATAATCTTGTAGATTGTTTTTGGTAAACTTTTGCAATCAGTTCACTGTTTTGATTTTAATTCTTCCGCTGCTATAATCATCTTTGACCATTGTGATTCCCATTGTAGCTACATTCACAGCTACATTGGAAATTGCATTGGTTTCTCTTGAGAATCCTAGCTATTTTGTTCTTTCAATTGGTATCAGAGCCTTCTCTTGAAATCACTAAGAGTTGATTCTGGTCATAGCCGTGATGGATTCTCAATATGAGAATGTCGTTCGCCCTCCTACTCTTACTAATGCAAATTATTCTATTTGGAAAGTCAAGATGCACATCTTCATCAAATCAATTGATGAAAGAGTGTGGCTTGCTGTCCTGAATGGATGGAGTCCTCCTAAAACTACTGATTCTGATGGTGATGTCAAGATCACCAAAGAATCTGAATGGTCTAATGAAGATAGGAATACTGCGTCTTTTAATTCAAAAGCTTTGTCTGCTATTTATAAAGCTTTAGATGCTAATACCTTTAGGGTGATTGCCAACTATGAATCTGCTAAACATGTCTGGGAGGCCCTTCAGACCTTGTGTGACGGACCTGCTAGTGTTCGCACCTCTAAGTTAAGACTGCTCACCACTCAATTTGAAAACACCCGAATGCATGAGTATGAAGATATTATGTCATATTATGGTAGACTTCTTGACATGTCCAATTCTGCTCTAGCCTTCGGAGATCCCATCACTAATGAACGTCTTGTTAGCAAGATGATGAGAACTTTGCCTGAAAGGTTCAATGTCAAAATATGTGCTATAAAGGAAGCACATGATATTGACAAGATGAGTTTTGAACGATTGGCTGGTATCCTTCAAAACTTTGAATTGAACCTAAATGATCAAATCAAACAAAAAGGCAAAGGGGCATCATCATCTACACCTATTGTGGAAAATATTACTAAGCCTGCTCCTATTGATATCTCATCTGACTTGCTTGAAATTCAGAAAGATATTGATGAGTCTGATTTTGGAGAAGAATCTATTGCTCTATTGACTACCAAATTTAGAATTTTTTTGAAAACTAAGAGTCAAAATAGAACTCCATCATCAAACTCCAAAAACAACTTTAAACCTGATTCTGGAAAATTTGTTCCCAAGGAAAATTCTTTCCAAACTCCAGAAAAGCCAATCACAAACCCCTTTGCTTCAAAGTCTTCCTACAATGGTAAGAACATTGATTCAATTCAATGTAGAGAGTGTCAAGGGTATGGTCATTATGCTAACCAATTTGCAAATATCTTAAGGAAAAAGGGTTTGAATTTTTCAGCAACTCTGAGTGATAGTGATGGAGAAGATCCAGGTGATCTTATCACTCTCACTGCTATTTATGATTCTGAAACTGAAAGTGCAGGTTCTCCAGTCAATGTGACATCCAATGTAGCTACATCCGAAGTCACATCAGAAGATGCAGTGAACAGAAAAATGGATGATCTCTACTGTTTTAACTCCACAACCCCAGATGATGGTGGAGATTCAGAGTCTGACTTGCTGGAAGGGTACAAAGAACTGTACAAGGATTGGGAGAAACGAGCTCACCAAGTTACATTGCTTGGTAAGGCAAACGAGCTGTTGAAAAAGGCCAATGAAGATCAGAAAGATTGCATTGTAAGGTTGGAAAGCTTGCTAAGCAAAAAGGATGTTGAGATCGAAGGGTTAAAGGAGCAGCTCATTCAAGCAAATGAAACTATTGCTAGATGGAATTCAAGCCAACAAAAAATGGATGAGATGCTTAATTTAGGTAACTAATCCAAGGCAGGTATTGGTTTTGTTCCAAAAGTATTTGTGAGAGAAGGAGAAGGCACATCTGAACCTAAACAGACTGCTCAGAATTTTCAGAAACCAGATTTCTTCGAAAAGCCAAAATTAAGAAAGAAAAACTTTGTTTGTCATTTCTGCCATAAGCCTGGTCATATACAACCTTTTTGTTTTCTGAAAAAGGCTATATATGAGGATGAAGTAAGGCAGACTTTCTTGGTAAAAAATCAGATGCAACATCGAATGAAACATCCAATGCAACAGCCAATGCAGCAACATTGGAAGTCACATTGGAAGTCTCATTCGAAGTCACATCAGAAACCTCATCCTTAGAAAAATCAACCTAAAGTTTTTAAGAAGATGTGGGTTCCTAAGGGTAGTAATGACAAAGGCAAGTCCAAATACTGTGAACCTTTTGACATATGTCCTGGTGCTAAAATGTCTGATGATGAGATGTGCAATGTAACCTTCACTTCTTTGAAATCTCATATAGCTGGAACATGGTACTTTGACAGTGGTTGCTCTAGACATATGGCAGGTTCAATTGAAAATTTGAAAGAATATGTGAGCATCAATGGTGGTTCAGTGACCTATGGAGGTGGTTCTAAAGGCAAGATAATTGGCAAAGGAACATTGAATGTTGAAGGTCTTCCAAATCTCACCAATGTTTATCATGTGGAAGGACTTAAAACAAACTTGATCAGTATAAGTCAATTGCGTGATGATGACCTTCAGGTAAGGTTCGATAAAAATTCTTGTGAAGTTTTTGATCAAACTAACAAATGTCTTCTGACAGGTACAAGGTCATCTGACAATTGTTATATGTTCAACAATAGCCAATCATGCCAAAAAGCTAGTCTTGATATTACAGATCTTTGGCATCAAAAACTTGGACATATGAGTTTTCGTAAGCTTCATGAGCTTGTGAAACATGATGCAGTGAAAGGGTTGCCAAACTTGGAAAAGAACTATACAAAGGTATGTGGTCCCTGTCAAAAAGGTAAACAAACCAAGGCATCTCATCTTCCTATATCACAATGTTCCACATCTAGGTGTCTAGAGATGATTCATACTGATCTCATGGGTCCCATTGAGGTAGAAAGTTTAGGAAGGAAAAAATACACTTTTCTATGTGTGGATGATTTTTCTAGATACACTTGGGTGATTTTATTGAGAGAAAAATCTGAAACCTTTTAGGCATTTAAAATCTGGTACACCCGTGTGATGAACTTGTATGATCTAAAGCTTATTAGAATTAGATCAGATCATGGCACGGAATATGAAAACTCATCATTTTCTAACTATTGTGCCTCTAATGGCATCTCTCATGAATTTTCTGCTCCCAAAACTCCACAACAAAATGGAGTGGCGGAAAGAAAGAATAGGACACTACAAGAGATGGCAAGGGTTATGTTGACCTCAAAAAAATTGGCAAAAAGATTTTGGGCCGAAGCCTTAAATACAGCTTGTCACATTGGAAATAGGGTTTTCTTGAGACCAGGTAGTACAATGACTTCTTATGAAATCTTTCTTGGAAAGAAACCAACCTTAAAATATTTTCATGTTTTTGGTTGTGTGTGCTACCTTCTCAATAATAGAGATCAACTTTCTAAGTTTGATTCTAAAAGTGACAAGTGTGTTTTCATGGGTTACTCTACTAATAGTCGTGCTTACAGAGTCTTTAATCTTTGGACTAAGACTATTATGGAATCTATGAACATTGTCTTTGATGATCTAACAGATCTTGGCCACAAAACTGTTGAAGAAGATGTTTCAGGTATTCTCGATTTTGGAGAAAACAGTCAAGAACCGACATCGAATCAATGAACGATGGCGATCAAGCGAGAATCTGGTCGGGATGTAGATGATGTGATTCAGAATGTGTCACCCAATGTGATTCCGAATGTAGCTACATCGGAAGTGACATTGGATCCGATTCGAGCAGTGGATAATCATCGGTTGGTGATCGAGGATATGCCATACCAAGAAAAATTCAAAAAATACATCCCTCTTCTCAAATCATAGGTAATGTTCAGGATGGTGTATCAACTAGAAGAAAAGGTAAGGTGGATTACAAAAAACTTGCTTGCATGTCTACACTAGAATTTGATGAAATCCATGCATCTTGTTTTGTATCCACTATTGAACCCAAAAATGTGCATGAAGCTCTTAAAGATGAATGTTGGATAAATGCCATGCAAGAAGAACTAGAACAATTTACTAAAAACGATGTTTGGTATCTTGTTCCTAGACCCACTTCAGTAAATGTTATTGGAACAAAATGGATTTTCAAAAACAAAACTAATGAAGTGGGAGAGATAATAAGAAACAAAGCTAGACTTGTGGCTCAAGGGTATACACAAGTTGAGGGGGTGGATTTTGATGAAACCTTTGCTCCTGTAGCCCGTATTGAGTCCATTGGTCTGCTGGTTGCCATTGCATGCTTTCTTGATATAACTCGTCAACAAATGGATGTGAAGAGTGCATTCTTAAATGGCATCCTTGAAGAAGAAGTTTTTGTTGAGCAACCACAAGGTTTTGAGGACCCCCATAAACCCAGTCATGTGTTTAAACTAAAAAAGGCCTTGTTGTAGACACCCCAATTTCGTACCCCTAGTATGTGACTCTGACATATGATATCAAGAACTGTTAAAACTTAACAAATGTCAAGTTACAGGAGTTAAAAATGCGAAAGGCAAAGCAGGATGCACAAAACAGTAAATTGCAAGGGGTGAAAGTGTCAAAAACAAAGATGAACAGTAGCCTGGGCGCCACCTGAAGATGCTGTCGGTGCCGCGCCAGGGAGGGCTTTAGGCCGCGCCATGATGTCCACTGTAGCTCTCTCAGTTAACGCAAAGCACGAATCATGAAGCCCGCGGTACAACTGATTGATGCCAGCTGAAGAAATGAAAGAATACCAGATGAATCCTCACTCTCCAACTATAAATAGGAGGACCCGGTTCCTCATTTTAGTTGTTCAAGAGCGCGATAAAAATCGCAACGAAGCTCTGTTGCTCTGCCGAGAGAGTAGTTACGAGAGGTGTGAGATAGGTGAGTGAAGCCCCTAAAAGTCTCCAAACCCCGTCCAAACTCCGCCAAAATAAATATCCACCGGTTATAAGTGATTCCTAGCCTAGTTGTTAGGTATCCACCTCACTTCCCCGGCCCAAAAATCCCAAAGTAAGCCGTTACTCTACCAGAGTAATGAGCTGAAAAACCAAAAAACTAAGTCGTTATTCCGCCCAACCAAAAAGGCCAAAACCTACCAAAATAAGATGTCACTCTGCCCGAGTAGACAAGCCAAAAGTCACCAAAATAAGCAGTCACTCTGCCCAAATCAAAACAACAACCACACAACAAACAACAAAAAAGACTCCCTCTCCCTGAAGGACAGAGCAATCGCTCTAAAAGGTAAAGTCTTTAAGGGCGTTATTTATTTTATTTATTTACTTTTCTGTTCATTTATTATTTTAAAGTTGTTATTTAAATCCGGCACAATGTAATCAATATAAGCCGTTGTGCTGCCCGGATTAGAATAGGAAATATTATGTAAAAGAGCTGTTATAATGGCCAAATATTTTTAAATACGTTTGTAATTATTGTAAGGAAATGGCTGCGAGTCCGTAAATAATCTAGCCATGGATGTATTTGTTTTAATTTCCTGTCTTTTAAATGCTTTATTTATTTGCTAAATAAATATAACAATAAGCATACTTTAGCCAAAAACCACTTTTGAGACCGAAAGGGAAAGTTGGGTGCCTAACACCTTCCCAACTCGTAACTTAGCCTCCGAACCCGTTTTCTTTTCTCTGGTTTTTTTTTTTTTTTGGTTTTGCTTTATTTTGCCTTAAAATAAAGATGGCGACTCTAAAACTTTCAGATCCGGTGGGGCCTCGCAACACTCCTTCTTTGCACTTTTCCGCTCTCCCCTAAAAAAGGGAGAAATGAGAATGGAAGGGTGATGTATTCCCATATCCTGATATCCCCTAAAAAAGGGATAACTTGATGCAGGAAACCCAAAGCTCCCATAGTGATCTGAAACAGGCCATAAGGCTATTTTTAATAAAATCCATAGTAGGGGCGTCACAATATCCTTTCTTGCACTTTTCAGTTTTCCCCTATAAAAGGGAAAATAGGAATAAAAGGGTAATGCCTTCCCATATCCTGGTATCCCCTAAAAAAGGGATAACTTGATGCGGGAAACCATAAGTTCCCATATTTGATACAAAATCCACTAAAGGCAACCGAGGCGCATTCCGACGCGCTAACATAGACAACACTCCTCTCGCACTTTTGATTTCGCCTTCCCCTAAACAAGGGAGGGTGGAACGAGAGCAATGGATGTCCCGCATCTGCACGTACGCCCACCCCAATCTAAGGGCGCGCGGGGCGCACCCTGGGAACCTCACAGTGGCGACTCTGCTGGGGAGTTGTTTTATTTTAAATAAAATGGAGGGCTAGACTCATAAAATAAATTTTTTTTGTTTTTATTTGTTTATGGATGCAGTATGCTTGTTTTATTAATTTATGCATTTGAATATAGTGTTCCTATACATCCGTGTCTATATTTGTGGATATGATCCTCCATCTTGCAGCAGTTTCGTTCCGATAACTGTTATAGGTGTATTTAAGAATATAAATAAAAAGAAGCAAATTTTAAAAAAAATTCGAAAAGTCAAAAAAAAATTTATTATATATATGTTACAAATAAATTCCGGGCAGCACAATAAAAAAGGCCGGGGCTTAATTATTGCTTTATTTCCGGCCCTATATTATTATTTCTTTATGTTCATTTTCCTTTTATTATTCTGTACATTTGTACATATCTGCATTAATTCTGTCATTTTAATTTGGGGGCATATGACCAAAATTTGTAATTAATAGAAATAGATAGTTTCCCCACTTTTCTTTCTATTTCTAAATATGGTGTGCTTGCTTGCTTGCGCTCAAAATAAAAAGCCGAGAAAATCCACACATAACAGCAAGACATGCCATATCTGTTTTATTTTTCTGTTTATATATCTGTTAAAAAAAATAAAGACTTTACTGCTTTCTAGGTACTATACACACGTGCACGCATATAGATATATTCCGAACTGTTACCCTACACCATGGCCAGCCTACCCCCTGCATAAGCCAACGCTAGAATGCATATAGTTTATCAAGACACTTCACAGACCGACCGGTTTTTGCATCTCTGTATCGTGAATCAGCCCCTGTCAAAAAAAATAAGAATAAAAAATAAATAAATATATCAAAAAAAAAAGCGCAAGTTCAAAAAAAAAAAAAATATATATAAATAAGTGCGCACAAACAAAAAGAATAAATATAGATAACAAACAGGGGCTGATTTATAATTCTCAGATGCTCGACCTAGACCATTTCGGATGGTGGATCCTGGAAAGAGTATAGGCCCTTCGCCTGTAAGACCCTGAACCTTCGTGTATTTGACTTTCTCGTGTTGCATGCTTTGTTGTTAATGCGTTGAGTGTTCGTCTTAGCATGTTAGCACTTAACTAGGTCTCATTGGAGTCTTAGTACCTTGCATATATGACTTATAATGTTCATCTTGATCATAGTATGCTTGGTTGAAAGTTTAGAAGCTTTGTTGCTTCGTTTGAGTTTTAGGGTTTCTCGTGTTTGCCTTCGTTGCTTGTATTGTTTGTGCTTTCAACTTGCGAGAAGTTCATTTAAGTTCTAGACCAAGTGTACTAGTATTTCTCATGTTTGCACAATCAATGTTCATAGATTTGTTGCATTTGGAAATAAGATGACCAACATATCACTTCACAGATTCAGTCCTGTTTTTGGGCGAACTTCGGGAAAATTCTGGTACCAATATACTAAAGAGAATTTTCTAAAACTTTAGTATATTTTACCTACATATGTTAGGATACTCCCTGTAAAATATAGTATTTTTCCAAGGTGTATAAGCACCTCATTTAGGTCTTGACTTACGGCTGTGCCAGAATTCTGTTTTCAGGAAATCAGCTTCTGTACTTGAACTTGTAGTAGCCATATTTTGATGAATATAAGTCCAAATTGAGTAATTTAAAAGGCTAAACTATAGTTTAAAGAGTCTAGTTTCATAAAAATCAATAATCACCTCATTTGGAGGTGTGAGCTATTTATGGTCGATTTTACAAGATTGACTGTCTGTTTTCCAGATTTTGGGTTTTTGACTTGTTCTGGTTGAAGACCCCCTTGCCCCTTGCCCCTTGTCCAAAGTCTGACCATTTCAGCCTAGAACACCATTTTTGACTTTAGTCAAACCCTTCTAAGCCCTTGGATCAACCCTTATCAAAGGCCATCCTCCCTTAGCCAATAGAAAGGCTTATAACCCCGTTCACTTTGATTAGGGTCTAAATGGTAACTATATAAACCATTTTCAGCCCAATTCAGCCATTGTTGATCAACAACAACCAGAGATTCAGAGATTCAAGATCCATTTTCGTCCATGGAGGAAACCCTAGCTTGAGAGACCATTTCCCGGAGTTCCGGTGGTCCGATCGGCGATCCGAGACCGCCAAATCGAAGCCCTTGATCTTCTCTACAACAATCCTTGCTTTGATCATCCTTTCCTCCATTAATCTTAGGACTAAGGTACGTTGAGAAATCCCTGAGATTTTCATGTTCAATAAAGTAACATGACCCCTTCATTATAGTTGTTCTATTGATGATTATGAACACTTTTTGTGAAGAAGAAACCACCAATTCAACCTATAAAATATGTGTAGGATTTTATGAATTCTTATTGAAGTTGTGATTTTGACTTTATGCAAAGCATGAATGTTGTTTATAATGAGCTTAGGAACAACTCTTGTGAAAGATTATGTTTCAATTCAAGGTTTAACAAAATCTCCGATTCTAGGGTTTGAAACTCGGGATTGTGTTTAAGGCTAGTTTAAGATCATGAACGGCCTAGTTATCGAGTTCTAAATGAAAGGAGAACTTAGGAAAGGGCAATGTGATGCATATAGTATCAATGCTCTATTTGGTTGAATTTTAGTAAAACTCACCGGAGTTGAGATTAGGGAGTTATTGAACAATACCGACTCCACATTCAATCCCTACGACGTTTGTAGTGCGTTAGACTAATATATTAGCTTACGTGACTTTGGGATGGATTGAAGGGCATGTTTGATATGAGTGATTATAAGACTCAATCGAGTTCTTATGTGGTTTATGTGATTGTGTGAAGCAAATGCACAATTGAGAGCATGTTGTAGAATGATGTATCTACTTGACAGGTTGAATTCGCTCTTGTCGAATTCCTACTTGATTCTTTAATGAGTAAAAACACCTACTTGTTGAATAATGAATTTGAGGACTATTCTATGAGAAGATTTGGATTGGGGCTTTCTTAGTACTCTATACATGAAGTCTACTTGTATAAGTCGCTAGGATGACCATGTTGTTATCTAAGACTCACCGGTATGGTTTGACCTTACGGGTTATTACCGCTCTAGTGTTGCTTAAGTCTTTGACTACCATCGACTTTGGTGTTATTGAATGAGTTACTACTCTAGGAAGAGTTTAGTAAATGGCTTCATGATCCGAGACTAACGAAGTAGTCTTGGATAGTACTTAATGGACTGATGGTTAAGTTGTGACTCTGTTGAATTTCATAGGTGAATATGGAATACTGTGTATATTTTATATTATGACTAAATGCATGATTTCCTACCTTGTCAAGAATTGATTCTTCTATGTGTTTCTATGATATGACTTATGAGCATATTGAATGTATTTGCCTTCGTGCACGATCGTTCTTGATTAATGAATTGTGGTGAACTTGGATTCTACTATTAAGTGGAATTATGAATCAAAATTGAACTAAGCTTGATTTCACAGTAGTCAACTTGGGCTTCCCTTATATAATTGACTTGGGACTTGAACTAAGATTCCTAAATGGAATGAGAACCTTGCTATGCCTCAAACGAGAACATAGAAAAGAGTCTTGGTAGTGTTCAAACTCTATTTGGTTGGAATTGTAGTAAAGACTTAACGGAGTCGAGTTAAGGAATAATTGAACCTTACGAGGATCGTGGTTAGATCCTATGACAATTATATTCCAGTTGACTAGATTACTAGCTTTTGGGACTTGAATTGAATAGAGTGAACAAACTTGGCACTTATGATTTAGAGACTCAAATGAGTTCCTATTGTGGTTTTGTGATTTATGTAACAATGTGCATAATCGTATGAGTTTAGTAGGTCATTATATCTACTTGAGAATTAGCAAGTAAACATCTACTTGTGCATTGCATATAAGTCCAGCTGGCATTACTTGAGTTTTCATGATGATGGTGGGACGATGCATTATCTTCACGAATTATGGGATTCGTGGTTGCAATGTATCGCCGTATCGATCGGGTTTCACACACCTCCACCGCTAGCTACAGTGGGGAAGTAGCCCCCTTTGTCGTAACCAATTGAGCACATTGGCTAGTGCTATTTTCCTGAGTAGAGAACTCAGACCCGAGAAGAGAGCTCGGGACTTTGATAGCTGAACACGGGTATCATTGGCACGATATGATTAACAGTTGTGATTGCAGGAGCAATACGACGACAGTGATTTGGTATCTTCTCTATCCCTTATGTGGCTTCCTATGGGCACTTATGTGATAACAAAGTGTTAGTTGAACATGAGATCTTATTGACCATGTTTGTATTGGCTGATGATATATGAGAGATTTGATATGTATATATAGATATATGCATACTTGTATATGAGATATATATGAAAGACTTGATGTGTATATATATAGATATGCACACTTATACATGATGATTTTATGGGAGATTTGATATGTATATTTAGAGATATACATATAGGTGTATATATAGGTGTAAACATGCACCCTATACGTAAACATGCACCCTAATAGTGTGAATAGCTTGATTTGTATATATAATGATATGTATACTTGTGTATGATGTTTTGTGGGAACTACCTTCTAATTCATTTAATTTGTGTTGAGCAGGGAATTACACCCTGGTTCATTTGGACGTTTAGTAAGTAAGAAGAAATGGATATCTTGAGGAGTATCGAAGCGATACGACGCCTCTTCACGGTTTTTACGTCATATAAAAATGACACCTGGTTATGTTTATGTTACATAATTATATGTTGCATATATATTGTAGTAGCGTACTGGGTCATTATGACTCATCTCGTACTTGTTTTTAGTTGCGATGGCGATAGCGCAGGTCGAGTAGATCGTGGCGAGGCGCAAATGGTCGATAGATCGAGGTTAGATCGTGTGGTTCGTGTTTGTAGCAACCGACTTTCCCGAGTAGCAGCTTGTGGAGTCTTGTTCCTTTTTAGCATTGTCATTGATTTCATGTACTTTGCTATTCTTGTGAGATCGACATTTTGTAAAGTTATTTAGACTTTCGGGTAAATACTCTTGGGTATTTGTATTGGTTATTTCTTGGCCGACGTGTTGTGTCGTGCCTTGTTTGTGGTTTTAGTATTTATTTCGCTTGTCTCCAGACACGCTTGATAGCTTTGGGGAATTTCCTTATTCTAGTTTTTATAGTTGTTGGTTGACCCGGTATGCTTTAGCCGTTGGGTAATTGTTATATCAGGATGGTTCTCTGTTGAAACACCGGCCTGGAGTGCCGATGGTTTGATTAGCGTCTGCATTGTTGCGGCACACGAGTTTTGTTTTTCCTCCTTTGAGAGATAATGTCTCTCTTGGTTTCATTGTCGTTGGTTTCGAGCTTCATAGCTTGGGACTTCTTTCTTATATTGCTTCCGCTGATTCGATTTTTGAAATACCGTATTTTAATGCAGCGTTATGTTCATGTTTAAGAGCGAGTTTGCTCGACTGTTTGACTAGCACTCTTGTTTATCAAGTGCTTATCCTCTTATTAAGTTAGTTCAGCCACGACCTTGGGATTTCGTGTTGGAATCCGGGTCGGGTCGTTACATCGGGACAGTCTAGTCTGGAGTCGAAAGCGGGTGGAATACGTTGGTCTATACTGCGGAGAAAGAATCCCTTTGTTCAGGAAAAGTCACGAGGCTGTCAAAATAAAAGCGAGTGCTTATCCGGTCAACTGTAGGGAACAATAAATAATAATAAAAAATACTAATAAAGGCACACTGTATTCCAAGCCCAGAAAGCTTCCAGCCAGCCTTCTGATACCTCCAAAACCCCATTTTCCTCGAAGCAGGGAATTTGGAAAGGCAAAGATAATGCTTGGCGGTTGATCTGGGAAAATAGTGCGAAATCAGATCGAAAAGGTATCGGTTTCGGATCGAGACGAGGGGGTAGAATCGGTTCGGAGGAGTGCAGTCAGGGCAATATGGCAGCAAAGAACAAACAAGCTATAACAGGGGTTAGCGACAACTGGGAACCAGAAAAAGAAACTCCTTTGTATGTACCTCCTCCTGGGCTTGAGGCTTGGCTAAGAAAAGAATTGGATACCCACACAAAAAGAATATTGGATCAGGTGGTAAATGACCTTTTGGCTAGTTTTTCAGAAACTCTTGCTACTTTCTCGCAAAAAGCCAAAATTCCAGAATATGTTCCTAATATTTCCCACTCTCCTGAAATAAGCTCCCCTGATACCACAGAAAATATCCTTTTCCAAGCCTCCAAAAAAAACCATCAAATGCCAGCTACCAACCCGGTGACGACCTCCTTGCCCAAGGAAACATGATTTCTAATGCCCATAGCTCTGACTCATATCCTCCAGAAATCAGCCTTTATCCTCCCCACCTGAATGCCTATTATTACAACCAAGAGAATCATTTCCCTTTTGATCCTTCAGATACCTATTTCCAAATGATCCCGAGGAATTTTAAAAAAATCATTTGCGTACCAGAAAAAGAATCTCTACTGGGCCAAGGTCCAGGCAAGCCAATTTCGCTGCAACTATATCCAAAAAAGAAAACCCAGCCCAGTTACCTGACCAAAACCCGATCTAGCCATATATCAAAGCCGAGGAGTCGAAAAGAAAGACATTACAATGACTTGCCCGGCCCAAGGTCCGAAATACTCCAAACGCTGTGTGCCCATGGGATACTGAAACCCATGGATAATTACCGACCACCCAAACTGTTTCCCTTTACCTGGAACCATGCCCAGTTTTGTGAGTACGATCAATGCAGCGGTCATCTTACCGATCAATGCTACATGCTCATAGACGCCATTCAGGACCTCAACGACAACAAAGAAATCATGGTAGCAGGTACAAAAATCTTTGAAACAAGTCAAGCCGAGGAGGTCTAAGAAAAGCAAGTTAGCCTAATTAACCATGAATAAAGGTGCTGCAAAATAATGTTGATTAATAAAGGAGTTTCCAATAAGTGTTCAAAGGAAACAAATTTCTGGGTATAATAGACAGAGGCGCTGATTATGAAAAGCTCCCTGCGGAGTTCGAGTCTATTTCTAATAAGCCTCTACAGAATTGGTACACTACGACCGGTCCACTCCTGACACCCGCAGACTTGGTAGACCGTTTCGGATATACTATCCCCACTCCTTTCCCTAGCTTTACGGATTGGTCATCTACCAATCCGCTACCTACAGTTAAGGATCTCAAACCCCAGGTCCTCAACAATGTAATAACCACTGTACAGTATGCTTTTAATAATAATATAAATGTCTTTACTTATTCCTTAGTTGCACCTACTTTAAAAGACACATTAAATAATAATAATTATGATAATGAGTCATTTAATAAAATGGACCCAAAAGATAAAAATTATCTACTTGAGCTTGCAAAGTCAGTCGAGTACCAGGAATAGGGCCATTCATCGTGACTCTTGAAGACTTGTCTACCATCAACTTTGAAATTTGGACAATCAAATCAAAAGAAATCGAGAATCGGCGACTACCTCGAGGTTCGAAAGAAAGGCTCTCATTGATCTCCTCGAGGAATTCTTAGACATATTTGCTGGTCCTACTGAAGATATGCGGCTTAGATCGGTATAGTCGAGCACAGATTCCCATATCAGGATGCTCGCCCGGCCAAGCGAAGCTCCGCCGTATCAAGCGAGAATGGTCATTACAAGTCAAAGAAGAATTCATGCAACGTCAACTTCATTCGGGTAGTTGAATACAGACTGTTGTCCAATATAGTGACCGTTCCCAAGCCCAGCGGGAAAGTCGAATCGTGTAGACTTCGCGACCTCAACAGCGTCGCCCAAGATGACTTCCCCACCGACATCGATATTGTGGTAGATGCCACGCGACTTACAAAGTCCGATCATTAAATCGGCGGCATCTTTGGGCTACAATCAAATCAAAATGGCGATAGAAGACCGAGGAGAAGACTTCATTCACTACTCACTGGGGACTTATTGTTACAACTTGTCATGCCATTTGGATTGAAGAATGCAGGAGCCACTTACGAGGGGTTGCCACCACCCTCTTCCACGACATGATCCATAAAGAGATGGAGGTCTATGTTGATGATATGATTGTGCATTCAGCGGCATGCCAGGTGCTCACATCAAAGATCTTCGGAAGTTCTTGAAAGACTAAGGAAGCACTAGATGAAGCTTAACCCCACCAAATGCATATTCGGGGTTACGGAGGCAAAGTCACAGGATTCTTAGTGCGAACAAGGCATTGAGATCGAGCCAGCAAAGATCAAAGCCATCCTAGAAATGCCACGACCAAAACTCCACCAGAAGTCAAAGGCTTCCTAGGCCGATTGCGATACATCGATCGTTTCATCGGACAGTGACCACCACCGGTGAGCCCTCTTTAAACTCTAAAAAGAATACCAACCAAGTGCGGGGCCTTGAAGTGCCCGTAGCCTTCGAAAAATAAAAGCCTACCTTACCAATCCCATGTGCTAGCTCCACCCCATACACATAAACCTCTCCTCATATACTTAATCGCGGACACATCGATAAGGGCTATGCTACGCCTAAGAGAAGAAAGATTCCTACATCGAAAATGCCATATACTTCATAAGTAGGAAGCTACTGAGGAAGCGAGCTAAATTATTCGACGTTAGAAAAAGGCTAGGCCTAGTCTGGGCCACTCGAGGAGGCTCAAAACCTATCTCCAGGAAGGTCGAGTCAAGCTCATATCGAGAATGGACCCTATCAAGTACATCTTCGGTAAGCCATCACTGTCCAGCAAACTAGCCAAGTGGTCCTTTCTTCTTAATGAGTTTGACATAACTTATGTCACATACCCACCGGAGCTACCCCTTACTCTCTGGCATATGGCATGGAAGCGGTATTACCAGTAGAAGTGGAAATTCAATCATTAAGAGTGATGATGGAAGGCGGTATAACAAGTTGGCGGGTCGAAGCGTCTGAAACCCTTAATTGATGAGCGGCCTGTTAGCCTTGGAGCATACTCGGGCATATCAAAGGCGCATCGCCCGAGCTTTCAATAAAAGTCAAAGGCCGTGATATCCAAGTCGGAGACCTCGTGCTCCGAGAGAAACCCCCTAGTTATGTTGATACTAGGGGAAAATAGAAGTCTCCCTGGATGGGACCATACATCGTTAAGGAGATCCGATCAGGAGGTGTCGTGCTTCTCACGAACCAGGATGGGGAAGATCTTGTCCAGCCCTTCAACCTCGACAAACTCAAAAGGTACTATGCTTGAGCCATTCCATCTAGCTAATGCTTCCCTCTTGACCCGCTAAATTTGAAAACGAAAAAGAGCGGCCTAGGCAAAAGTTAGGGCCTAAAAAAAAAAAAAAAAAAAAAAAAAAAAAAAAATATATATATATATATATATATATATATATATATATATATATATATATATAACAAACAAAAAAGAGAAATAAGGGCTCACTAGGTTGAAAACCTGAAAGGGCAGCCTAGGCAAAATTAGAGCACAAAAAAAAATATCTATATAAAAAATATATATATATATATATATATATATATATATATATATAATATGAAGGAGAAAAGAAGGAAAGGGAAGGCATTATTTGAAGTCCTCAACATACCACCTCAAGTCTCCAGTGCATCAAAGGCTCGACTTACAGAAGAGAAAAACCACGACAAGGCGGCGGCTCGTATGAAAATACTAAAATATAATTTTACGAGGTCTAAGGTGCAACTTAGGAATATTTATTAAGACGTCTATATTATACATTATTTGCATTGTACATATCTATATATACACTGTACCCCCTTTTGTTGTCCCGAAACAATTCCTTTTCTTGCTGACCTTAGCCCCAGGCGGTTTATCGATACTGCTTGTCCACCGCGGGCCCGTATACTCCTTTGCGAGGGGCAGAAGAAGCCCTAGATTCATCAGCATGAGAGCCACCAGATGTGTCTCCCTCTTCATCGTCGGCATCCCCGTTCTCCTGGGCAGTCGTATTGCTCGGACCCGCTCCATCATTTCTGAAACCAGCACCCCATACGGGTGGAGGAGGAGGAACAACTATCTTCTGTTCCCATGGATTGTCACATGCCTTGTCAAACTGTTGCGACCACCAGGGTTCGTGACCACCGACTCGTACGGAGGTATGACCGGTTTAAGGAGGAGGAGCCATGCTTCTTGTTCCATGTCGGTTATCTTGTCGACCAACATCGCTCGTCTGCGGGATGTATTCTGGGACCCGAATATCAGGTCCGGGGAGGCCGTCAGGAGTGTTAAGGCCATGAACTGTCTAAGTGCGCCTCGAGGGGCAGAGGAACAACTAACACGAGCTATCAATGTCCTCGCCTACTTCCATTAGGCGAGCATCCACTCCGTTAGTTATATGGCGACCAGCCAAATGTCTCGATCCATCTTGGGATGGTGCGAGGCGGCCCTCGGCGACTACCATAACCCACGCCAAATACCCTAGGGACAAAAACATATAGTCAGAATATGGATATGCTACCTCCAGTCTTTCAAAGTCTCTGAGCCACATGCCCGGGATCATGGGACCCAGACGATCGTCAGTAAGCTCTCTTCCCATGTATATAGGACGAGTGGTGTCCGGGATCACTTGCTCTCTTCCAAATTGCCGCAAAATCCGGTCCGGTTGATAAAAAGAAGTTCGATGAAGACCCAACATGATTATTTGCTGTACTCATCGGGTGACGAAGAAAAAGCCGGATCTCCCGATTGGCGAGCGACCAGTTATGTCCATCGAGCCTCGGCGATAGGCGTCAGCCCAATCAATCTCGGAATAATTAGTGCAGGGAAAATGCCGCATGCCATAAAATGATGGGTCATAAGGAGCTCCATGTGGAGCAGGGCACGAACGGAGGAAATGCTCTTCTAGCCACGTATGAAGTAGAATGGGACTACCGGTAGAAACGCAGTTCATCTCGATGGCAGCGATCGGGCCCTGACGTCTGCCAAAATCACGGAACAATGTTCGTGGCGATCTCGAGCACCTGTAGTGCCAGGTCGACGACCGCTCATCGACAAATCCGGGTAGACCTACTATCAAATATCTCCTACCAGCGAGAAAAGCCTTGTTAGTCTGGCCGTGATAGTCCACATCATCTTCCGTGATACGTGAAGGCTCCAGGAAGAACCATCAAATTAAAAGTTTCTCCATTGAAGAATCCTGGAGTAGCGGTGCGGGTAGAATTAAAGAGCTCCCTAATAGCCATATATGGACGCCTTCTGTAGGCGGGTATCGCAATCTGATGAGTAGGTGCCACCCCCAGCATCGCGCAGAACTCCTCAAAAATAGGACACATCTCGTTCATGCCAAAATTAAACAAGTGATCCTCAGGAGACCAAAACCTGGCGGCTCCCCTCAACATGTCCCAATTAATAATGACATTCCGCCAGGACGGAAGGTACTGAACAGAAAGATGTTCAAAGCATTCCCTCTCGTCGGATCGCAAGGAAAGGATCCAAAATCCGAGGCGTTCTCGTAAATCTCAATTTCCAGAGCCGTAGGAATACGAGCAGCCATTTATAAGAAGAGATGCGAGAAATTTTATGCGGCTTAGAAGAACAATGGCAGGACAGAAGCTGTTAAGTTTTAAAGAAAAGGGATGAAGTGAATTGGTGAAGAACCGAGCAGATTTCCGTCTGAATTTATACTGAGAATTGAGAAAACGGATAGTTCAGTGCACAATGCGCGAATAGTGAAGAAAACAGTGGCTGTACAAAGAAGCTATGCTGCCCACCAAAAGGACCCCTTGGTGCCGCGCCATAGGACCCTTATGGCCGTACCGAAAGTCTCCACTGTGTTGTGAAATTTCTGCCTGGTATCCCGGTTTGGTGATCCGACACTCCGCTGTTCCTGCGTCTGATCGCGAAAAGAAAAGAAAGGCTATGAAAGGTGGCTACGAGCACGGGCTCAATAGCCACAGGGCACCGAAATAATAAGAGATGCGGCCATTTTCCCGTTCTGATATCACCTGAAAAACCCGCTCCGATCCAAAGGTGTATTCTCATAAGCTCCCTTTCTTAAAGGTACAACGTGCCATTACCCTTTAGATGTCTGGTATAGTTTTATTTTCTGTATTGGATTTATTTTTGTATGTGTAATATATTGCATCATATACATTATATT
>CM028383.1:95800229-95861464 GCA_013146195.2 Codonopsis lanceolata
TAATAATAGTATTTTTAAAATCAACGATGGTACATATCCAATGTGTGATATATTGATAATAATAGTAGAATACTTTGTAACCAATGTGAAATACTTGCATCCATGTGGAAGCTTTAAAAACTTTTGGTTTTTAGCGACTTTGAAAATCAACATCACTTTCCAACCAATGTATGATGCATTTCTTCTATTGATACAATAATAGAATTTTAAAACCAACATCAATTTCTAACCAATGTGAGATACATCTCTTCTATTGTTGAAAAATAGTGTTTTTAGTGAAAGAAATTGTGCAACTTGAGACGCGAAATTCTTTACGTGTCATTTGTTTGTTGACGAAGGTAATTAGCAAATTTGTTCTACTCGGTGAGAGCATCAAAATGATATATTTATTTGTCCAAATCGAGTTTTTGGTAATAAGATATCAAGACTTAAAAGTATAATACTTGTTAAAATAATTAGTGTTTTTAGTGAGAGAAATTATGCAACTTGAGACACGAATTTCTTTTATGTCATTTGTTTGTTGGCGAATGTAATTGCGCAAATGTATTCTACTCGAGAGCATCGAAAATCATATATTTATTTGTCCAAATCGAGTTTTGGATGAATAAGATATCAAGAGTTAAAGTATAATACTTATTAAAAATTAGTGTTTTTAGTGAAATAAATTATGCAACTTGAGGCACAAATTTCTTTACGTGTCATTTGTTTGTTGACAAAGTAATTGTGCAAATGTGTTCTACTCGTCAAGAACATCGAAATGATATATTTATTTGTCCAAATCAAGTTTTGGATGAATAAAATATCAAAAGCTTAAAGTATGATGTTAAAAGTGAGTCATTAGAAGAATATCTAACCTTGAAAGTTTTATCCCACATTGGTTAGAAGTAATGTTAGTTGTAATTTTTTTTTAAATATAAGTCTTCTACTATTGAATAGAAGAAGTTATATATACTAATACTAATACTCATTATCATTATGATTATTATTATGTATTATTATTAGTTAATGGTTAGAAAACCAAAAGTATATATATATCTTATATTGCTAATAATAGTAAGTCTTTTATATAATCTAAAATAATTAAAAATCAACATCATTTTTTAACCAATGTGAGATATACATTTTCTATTGGTAATAATGGTAGAAGTTTTTTAACAAAAAACTTTAAAAATCAACATCACTTTATAACAAATGTATGATACATCTTTTCAATTAGTAATTAATAATAATATTTTTAATACAAACATCAATTTCTAACCAATGTGTGATACACCTCTTTAATTGGTAATAATAGTAGAATATTTTGTAACCATGTGAGATACATCTCTTGTAAAGTGAAAGTCTTTAATCTTTTAAAGACTTTAAAATCTAACATTTTCTTTTTAAACAATGTGTTATAATATAAAATAATTTAAACTCAACATCATTTTCTAGCCAATGTGAGATATACATCTTCTATTGGTAATAATTGTAAAAATATTTTATCATATATATATATATATATATATATATATATATATATATATATATATATATATATATATATATATATATATATATATATATATATATATATATATATAGTGGTGAGAGCACTATGGTTGTCCACCTCACCACCTTTGGATAAATCTTCATTCTAAAGCATCCATGTGGAAGCTTTAAAAACTTTTGGTTTCTAGTGACTTTGAAAATCAACATCACTTTCCAACCAATGTATGATGCATGATGCATTTCTTCTATTGGTACTTAATAATAGAATTTTAAAACCAACATCAATTTCTAACCAATGTGGGATACATCTCTTCTATTGTTGAAAAATTAGTGTTTTTTGTGAAAGAAATTGTGTAACTTGAGGCACGAATTTCTTTACGTATCGTTTGTTTGTTAACAAAGGTAATTGCGCAAATGTATTCTACTCGGTGAGAGCATCAAAATGATATATTTATTTGTCCAAATTGAGTTTTTGATAATAAGATATCAAGACTTAAAGTATAATACTTGTTAAAAAAAATTAGTGTTTTTAGTGAGAGAAATTGTGCAACTTGAGGCACGAATTTCTTTACGTGTCATTTGTTTGTTGGTAAATGTAATTGTGCAAATGTGTTCTACTTGGTGAGAGCATCGAAATGATATATTTATTTGTCCAAATTGAGTTTTGGATGAATAAGATATCAAGAGTTAAAGTATAATACTTATTAAAAAATTAGTGTTTTTAGTAAAAGAAATTGTGCAACTTGAGGCACAAATTTCTTTTACGTGTCATTTGTTTGTTGACAAAAGTAATTGTGTAAATGTGTTCTTACTCAGCAAGAACATCGAAATGATATATTTATTTGTCCAAATCAAGTTTTGGATGAATAAGATATCAAAGCTTAAAGTATGATGTTAAAAGTGAGTTATTAGAAGTAATATCTAACCTTGAAGAGTTTTATCCCACATTGGTTAGAAGTAATGTTAGTTGTAAAAGTTTTTAAATATAAGTCTTCTACTATTGACAATAGAAGAAGTTATATATACTAATATTAATACCCCTTATCATATTGATTGTTATTAGATATTATTATTAGCTAATGGTTAGAAAACCAAAGGTTTTTGAAACTTCCACATGGATGATTTAGAATGAAGATTTATCTAAAGGTGGTGAGGTGGCACAACCATAGTGCTCCTCACCAACTTTAAATATATATATATATATATATATATATATATATATATATATATATATAGCTTATTTGAAACTAACATAATAACTACTATGAAGATTCTAGGAGACATTTTAGAAAACATAATTCATAAAATAATAACCCTTCTTAAACTTGATGGAAATGAATTGAATCAATAAAAAATTACAACCCCTCCCTTAAAAAATTCTTTTTTTGGAAATTTCCCAAAAGATGAACAAAATATATTAGGATATATAATCATTTTTTTTTAAAAAGCATGCTTTCAAAATATGTTGTCTTGTGTTTTACTACCTTTACTTATTACTTATATTGTTAATTATTTGTGTATGTTATCTACAGATCTGCACCTAAGTGATCAATAATTGAAGAATTACACTCTGGTTGAAATTGATTTTTTTTTTGTGCTTTGCAATGGTAGTAGCCTTAGAAAATACTCGCAAATGCCTTTTCCAAATGGTATGGTCATCTCAGAAGGTTAGCACAAGTTGATCCAAGATGAGCTTCACTACAACCGATCATCTTTATAAGTAGAACACAACACACTTTTATTGAGTTGATCAAGTTGTAGTTGGTTAAGTAAATTTGAAATTCATATCGCCCGCCCGTTTCTGCAACAATTTCATAAGATAATAGATTCATTTAATTAAACTTTTTTATATTATATTAAATATTCATATATTAATTTCAATATTTGTCCTATTTTAGATTTGTTCAAAAGATTCTAATTATAACGAGTAATCTTCTTATTATAAACAACTTTTGCAAAAAAAAAAAAAAATTATTAAAACCGTGCATCGCACGGTTATAACCTAGTTGCTAAATTTAGTAGACAATTAATATATGTATTATAGTAGTTCACTAATTTTTTTTTTTTTTTTGTAAAAAAGAATACAAAGGGAAAAGAAAAAGTGGAAGCACATACACATGCTGCGGAATGCATCATTGGTATTTGGAATCAAATAGCTTATGTGTTTTATTTTATTTTATTTTTTAAAATATTCATTGATTTGAAGGTTCAAAATAAATTTATTATCAAATTAATTATTTTTCTTAATTTGTACGTTGGATTAAATCAGGTATTGTTCTTAAATTTTAGTTACAAAGTGAAAGTACTAATTATTTTCTCCGTTTCAAAGTTATTATATTCCTTTTCTTGTTCGTCTGTCTCAAAAAAATTATCTTGTTTAAAAGTTTTCGTTTTACGACAATACTTTTTATTATTTTATCTTTATACTTTAATTATGAGCTCAATGCACATGGACTTAATATTAATAATCAAGTAAATTATTTTTTATTAATCTGTGTGTCAGATCAAACATGACAATAATTTTTGAAAAGAGAGTATATATAAATTAGAACATTTTTAATTAGTTGAATTAAAAATTAAATCCGTTTCCCAAGACAATTGTAAGTAATAATAATAGAATTAAATTTTTAGAATACCTTAACGTAACACTCAAATCCCTAAACGTAACACTATTTAAGAAATAAAATTACTTCACTACCCCTCTCCACATTTAAGCTATACTACCTCCTCCCTCCCTCCCCCTACAAGTAATTTTGATTACGTGTTATTGTTGATTTGGTTTCCATTGTTAAGGCATGATATCACATGTGAATTAGATTAGTTTTGATTCGCTTTATTTTTTCTTTTCAATTTATAAACAAAAAACCATTGATTTGAATTTTTTTTTTGATTTTGGATAAAACATCCGCTACACACTAGCAGATGTTTTATAAAACATTCGCTAGTGTGTAGCGAATGTTTTATAAAACATCAATTAGTATGTACCGTAAGTGAGTATCTATTAAATATTAAAAGAAACATTTATGTCATTTTATGAATTAAATGATATTACGTTTAAAGATTTGAGTGTTACGTTTAGAGTCTCTTGATTATTTATCATGATAAGACTTACACATGAAAAAGAGCTTACGCCTCCAAAATTTGGCAAATATACTTAGCTAAAATCATGTTTACGTATATTTTTTTTATAAAGATTAAGATATAATAAAATGGGTAATGTTAGGACCACTTTAATAGCACTTAATTTTAGGTACCAAATGATGTGACATCTTATGTGTCATATTGTTAATATAACTTTTTTAATTTATAGTGGAGCCCATAAAATACCAAATAAGATGATACATTGAAAACCACATCATTTCATTTGATGCACAAATTTAAGTACTCATTGAGTGGCTCTAGCATTACTCTAATAAAATAGAGCTTTGTGTAACGCATTAAGATCTTTAAAATCGTTAATATTCCTCTTTTGACTCCGAAAGTGATATGCGTTACGAAGTTGCAGCGAAGGCAACTGTCAAACAAAACAAGATCCGGTCGTCTCATACATAAATGTCAACCTAGAGAAAGTAACCAGTCAAAGGCCACCTCCTCCCTCCCCTGAGTCTCCTCTCTCGAACTGTTCTTCATTCCATCTTCCCTCAGACCCAATGCCCAACTACAATTACAAAAACCAATAAAAATCAAATTTTAATTGAAGAGAGAAAACAAAATGTGCGGGATTTTTGCTTATTTGAATTACAATGTTAATAGAGAGAGACGATACATCCTTGAACTACTCTTCAATGGCCTCCGCCGTCTTGAGTACCGTGGATACGATTCCGCCGGTATCTCCATCGACGCTTCCGACCACCACCTTTTCCCAATCCCTCCACCTCTCGTCTTTCGCCAAGAAGGCAACATTGAATCCCTCGTCAAATCCGTCTATTCTGGTAATCACCCTTTTGTTTTCCCTTCATTTTTGAATCATCTGTGTTTCTGGGTTTTTATGTTGTATCATTTTTTGATTTTGGACATGATTAAGCCAATTATCATCTCAAATCGATCATGATCCAACTTTCTTTTTTGTGATTCATAATTTTGTCCCATTTTTTTTTGAAAAGCGATATGTAAGTAAGAACTAGTTTGTAGATATTTCTATCTTTCCTGCTACAATTTGAAGCAAGTAGAGTAAGAACTAGTTCTATATATTTTTATCTTTCATGCTACAAATATGTTCAGTTTAGTTATAATGTGTTCTGTTTAGTTTGGTGGAATAGTACTTAATTTCGTGTGCATGCTTTATTTCACCTTTTCTGTGTTTTGTTATATACTAGTATTTAGTTAATAGGGCTTCTATAATTAGTTGTGCAGGGAGCGAATACGACAAATTCCTTGCTTATTTAGTAAGAGATCCCACCTATGGCTTTCTCCTGGCTTGCGCATGTCGGGATTTCAGGAGATTTCCAGATAAAACTGAGCTTTCCTTAGAGACCAATGACAACTTAACTCCACGAGAAAATCCCTTCTTACATTGCTTGACTTTACAAGTTACAACTGCCCCATGGACAAGTAATAAAAACAAGATCCTTTTTTAATGAATGAACTTCCATGCATGTGCAAGTGGTGCGCCAAAAAATTCTATGCATGTTTCGGTAGACAGTAATTTTGATACATGAGGTGAATTCAAACAACAGAAGGGGGAGATTGCGATGATGATTGTTCTCCTTAGGAGGATAGTGGTAAGGGGGGGGGGGAGATTAGGAATGAGAATTATGGTCCATCTACTCGGAAAGTGGCTTTAGCTTTTCCAGTTGGAGCCCATTCACTTTGGCATAAATTCATAAGGAGCGAATTTGGTGTCCAAACAAGACCCCAAGGGTGTGGGAGAGATGAAAAGGGCACTTAGAGGCAATGACCTTGAGGTCTTTGGTTCCAATTCCCATGCCAACAAGGGGTCACACTCACTTATAAAAAAAACAAATGGTTGAGATGGTGATTTGAGATCTTTGGAGACCTTTGCCAGTCCATGGAGAAATCTATGACACAAGTTGTCATTTTTGTAAGCACATACTACATCTGTGAAATGTAATCACTTTCTAAAAAAGTCCATCTTTTGTTTTTAGCCCATTCCAAAAAAGTGATCACTTTCTAATATTTCCTTTTTGGGATGTTACTTTTACCATTTTATTGCTGATTTGATTCCCTTTAAGTGATGGGCTTCATTGCTAACAGTTTTTTGATAAATAAAATTAGCTTCATTGCAAATATTCAACATCCTACTATTTATAATAGAGTCAATTAGCTTTTCTTAATTTGTGAGTCGAGTTAGATATTACTCTCTTTTAGGAACACAGGGACTGAACTCAGGTTCACTTCTAGGATTATAATTGGCCGAGAGGATGACTTTGTTGGCCATATCTTGTCCTCGTTTGTTGAGACAATTCTCTCTTCATGATGCACCTATCTCTAGGTTCCTTGTGAGGAGATGGCTCTATTTCTATCTGTTTGTTTGTTTTTAATTTTTCCAAGAGTTGTTGGAACTGACTTTCTTGCTCGAACCCTTCTTCCTAATCATTCGTGTAACTCTTCGGATCATAGGTCTTGGTTACTTGATCCCGATAATAAGTTTATGATGATGTATTTCTTGCGGTCTTCTACTTCTTCCTTGCCATTAGTCACTTTATTTTGAAATTTGAGGTTCCTTACAAATTGTAGGCATTTGCATGGTTTTCTTGTTCTCAATGGGCGAATACTAACTAGTGGGACCTAGGGGTAAGTCTTACTAGGATTTTTTACCCAGGCATCATCCGTGTGTGTAGACAACATATTAAGATACATGAGCATCATTTTCTTCATTGCCCTTACGCTTGGAGGTTGTAAATCATACTTTTTTGAAATTTGGGAGATCAGTGGGTATGTGTTCTCTATTGAAGACTCCTTGTTGCTTCTCGAGGTTTTAGGGGTTGTAAAGAAGTGTGCTTATGGCATTGTTGACTGTTGAGCATATGGGTTACAATGGTGTTTATGGACGGAGCAGAACTCAAGCATATTTCGAGATTAGTCACTTCCTCTCCACTGTTGTAAGAAAGGGCTGTGCAGATGAAATAGAGGAAAAAGATGTTGCTAGGAAGGAGGACTGCCCACAAGAGGAAATGGGCAGGCAATGATAAAGGCCTCAGCTTTTTGAAGATTTTGAAGCTGGCTTAGGGGGTTATATTCCTTTCCTTGTTAGTGGCTTCAGATTTTTATATACAGGGATTGATTTTGGTGCTTCTTTAGTTTGTCTGGGGTTTTCCACTCTTTCTTCATCCTATTATATTTCCTTTCCTTTTGAGGTGGACACCCTGTCCCCCATGCACATTCCATCTCTCTTCATCAATAGAGTCTCTTCTACTATCAAAACTTTCTTTGTTGGACAGATATAAATTATTGGGCCATTTCACATAACTTTATCAAGCTGTTTTCACTATTTTTTTTCCGATCAACTAGACTTATTCATCCTTTCACTATTTTGATTGTCAACATTCACAATGTTTTTAAACATTATTGTGTTGTTGTATTTGTGCTTTGAAGTGTATATATGTGGATTCAAGTATGAGGCAGTCATATTTAACTTCGGATACCCTAGCTTGATCTGTCATATGCCAAGGACCTTTTCATATCAGTATACGCATGTCCGTTTACATACTTTACCTAAAGCAAAAAATGCTTTGTTCAATTCGACAAGCTTGATGCAGCAAATTCATCTTTGCTAGATACCGAAATGGAGCTAGCATTTGAATGTTTTTTGTCATACTGGAAATCCAGCTTCTTTTTCATTATTTCCAGGTTGAATTTATATGTAGTTGTAGGAATGACTTTATTACTGCATATCATATATGATGCATCTAGTTGCATAGATGACCTTGGCCTAAGGTGATTGGTTTTGTGCAATTTATCCCTCTTTCAACCATTCTTTCACTTCAAATTTGACTGACACAAGCATGTTGCTTTATCAATCATGATTATAAGCCTTATGAAGTTTGTATTTCCAGAGGTCTCAGCTACAGATTTAAATTTGGAGGAATCATTTTCTACTCATGCTGGAATAGCGCATACCCGATGGGCAACCCATGGGGAACCTGCTCCAAGGAACAGTCATCCTCAGTCATCCGGTGCTGGAAATGATTTCTTGGTTGTCCATAATGGAGTCATCACAAATTATGAGGTTTGCTTAAGTTCTTATATTTATGTGAGGAACACCTTTACTATGATAAATGGATTGGTCATAACGATGTGAAAGCATCAGACATGCTAGATTTATGTATGCATGTGCATAATGCTGCTTGCTTATTAAGCTACTCAAGATTAAGGCCATATGAAAATAGTTCGTCGTTGATCATTTGCCCATTCAACACATTTAGGTTCCAGTAGTTTTATCTTGGGTATCATGTTACATATTCTTTCCTATGAACTTGATATTCCTAGTACTAGCAAACCATGCGATTCAACCACATTATTGGTGAATATTACCTATGAATTTTTATAGTAGTGACAGGTAGGGGTTTCCTCTAAGGATGGCTGTTTATATATTACAGGCTGGTTTATCTTAGATAGCATGTCCTTGGTACCTCTACCTTAGCTAGCTTTCTGTGACGGTATTCTGGAGGTGAGCTGATTGATTTATGTTCTTTGATCTTTTTGTTTTGGCACTTTGATTCTTTATTGTGCATATGCTATCAGAAAAACCAAAAGCCACAATGTGAGAAGTCAAAACTCCTGAGAAATGTTGCCCTGGGCATAGGTTATTGTAATCGAGGGCTCTTTAACTTTTGCTGGCAGGATGTGCCGGGTTCAGCTATTCAAGTCAAAAACCCCTGAGAGTGCTTGCAGAGGTAATACCTAAGGTTGATCTGCTTATGAGAGAGGAAATTGCTTCCATGAGATATGTACAGGGTCGTGTGGAGGAGTACCAAATTAGAGGATGTCAGTGCTCTAAGTTAAGGCCGTTTAGGGTAAGTGGAGTTGGCACTTTGCTGCTAGGTGCGACACCACTACTGAAGTGCGAGTAGCATAAATACAGAAGCTTTACACTAGATTATTGTTTTGATGTTTTTCTGTGATTATGTAGAACTTTCCTGCCATAGACAAAACACATGGTTACGCTCATGGACATAGAACACTTTTGATCAATGCCGTAATGCCTCTCTCTGTCTTTTTCGTTATCTATGCATAAGGAACTGACAGAATAACAATTAGTATGTGCAACTCTTATTATTGAGATCAGTAGCAAACTCAATCTTACCGCAGGTGTCCTCTTTCAATTGTGGAAGAAAATGATGGAAAATTTGAACTTATAGTTCATCTGTTTGGGTGCTCGTTTCTTTTGGAATAGCTAGTTCGGGATTGTAGGCGAGGCTTGGGCTTTTCCTGCTTCTTTCTGTTCTCTCTTCTATTCTCTTGACGCATTTCAGGGGTTTTGGAAGGGGTAACGGTGTTAACTTTCTTTGTCAGTGTGGTTCTTTGATGCCTTTGGACAGAATGGAACACTAGAATATTTAGATAATGACTTCGGGTACTCAAAATTTGAGATTCTATAAGTGTTGACAATTTCATTGCCGTGTTTAGTTGAATCTCGGTATTCTCCATGCACCCAATATAGTTTTCTGCGAGTTTGACTTAATCTCATCACACTTGAGCATTTGATGTCCCAACTTGGCTGAACAATGGAGTTAGGATATATGATCCTAGGCGGTCAACATACGTTCTCCGACTTTAGTGATCAAACGTAGACAGCTGAAAGTCAGTTGTGAAGTTTATGGGCCCTGATGGCTGGTGTATACACTCTGTGCAAAATGTGTTTCATTTGCACTTTTCTTCATATGCTGGTGCTCCGGCTGTCTACAAGTTTTCTTTCAGTGTCAATGATATTCTGGAGGTGGAAGCTGTGATTGACTGATTGGAGATCCATGGATATTCTCTGTTCTCGAAACAGCCATATCTTCTATATTAGCTGGTGACTGCAGGCTAGACTAACAAGTGCCATTTGGGATATTTTCCTTCATTTCTTTTTTCCTATTCTTTTTATAGATTTTATGCTGGTTTGTAACTTCTTTTGCATGTCTGTCTATTGATTGTACTTAAATCCTCTATGGCCATGTGCTGAAGTTCTTGTGATGTTTAATATTCTGCAGGTATTAAAGCAAACCCTTGTGCGACATCGGTTTACTTTTGAATCTGAGACAGATACAGAAGTGATCCCAAAGCTTGCAAAATTTGTTTTTGACAAAGCAAATGAAGAAGGTACTTATACCTTGGAATCTCTGGTGACTGAACTGTTGTTTTTGTTGTAGCGTCAATTTGGAAGAATGATATTTGCTTCATCAGATTTGCAGTAAATTAACTAATAGTGATACCTAGGGCTGTTATGTGAACCGAACATCTTGACGTTCGTCTCAAGTTAGACTCGAGTAAAAGAAAAGAAAGAAAAAGTAAGCTTGAGTTCGAGCATGTCCAAGTTTTTGATCATGTCGAGCTTGTACTCTAAATTTTGCTTGCCAAATACTCGAGCT
This sequence comes from Codonopsis lanceolata, assembly GCA_013146195.2. Classification (NCBI taxonomy): domain Eukaryota; kingdom Viridiplantae; phylum Streptophyta; class Magnoliopsida; order Asterales; family Campanulaceae; genus Codonopsis; species Codonopsis lanceolata. The sequence goes on from CM028383.1 coordinate 95,811,254, forward strand.
GGTCAAGGCTTGGCTCGTTTGTTCAATGAGTATTGTTTGCGAATTGTGTGCTGCTCGGCTAATCTAATATTGTTTATTTTATATTTTGTGTATCATCAGTTTATGCATATAAATTGTACCTTTATTATGATTCAACAGTAAATGTATATTGTACTTCTTATTGGTGAGTGTTTAATCAATGGGTCAAACTAGCCGAACAGATTTCGTGCTTTAACCAATTCATTCGTGAACATGTCCGAGTCGAGCTTACTTAAGATCCAGGAAGCTTGAGCTCGAGCTCGACTAGTGTTCACCGAAACTCAAATCAGCTCGGCTCATGAGCACCCCTTGTGGTACCATAGCTCAATGGGTGATGAATAATCCAACTTCTGGATTAAGTCTACTGAAACCAATGCCGTATGGAGGCAAGAATGAATAACCTCATCTGTAATTGGTTCTAATCTAGTTTTTCACCCTCACCCCCCCTCCCCCCCCCCGCGCCTCCAAATTAATGATTTTTTCTGAAGCTGACCGTAAAGTTTTGATTCTGTATTTACTTGTTTGCTCCTAATTGAATGATTTAGTATGAAAACATTATAGAGAGACACAAATGTTGTTAAGTCTTAGTGATAAAATGTGAGAATTGCTAACCATTTAAACTGTTATAATAAGAGATAGATCAGCTCAATATCCATGAAAAAATAAATTACTCTCTACTAAGGACGGAAGTAATATGCATGTCCAAGATTTTGTAGTTTTCTTGAGCATTAGCTTTTTATAACTAATGTCATGTTTCAGCCTTAGGAAGCATGGCTTGTGCCTTTTCATAGTGTTATGATTTGCTCCACTATGGGATGGTGTCATGCTTTTGAACGATGTATATAGTCATTAGGTCTTCTGCCAGAAGTGCCCTACCATTGCTACTTCACTGTTTTATGGAAGTTGGTATTACCATAGGTTTACCTGGACTGCTGAGGGATTTTGATATGCAACTGTTTGTCTACTTGCTTACTTGTGCCTTTTGGGTTATACGGATATCGAGCAGTTGCTTTACTTGAATTTACTTAGCTTTGTTTTTAGACGGTGCCAGTTTAAGGGTTGATCTTAGTAAAAGCTAGCTTATTACTGTTACAGACATTTTTTTGATAAGTATTTTACAGACATTGGTGTGATAATTCTTTTGATGCAGTCACAGGGTTGTAATGGTGCTTCTCTTCTAGTATTGAAGTTGGGAATGCCCATGGGGGCCACTCAAATGGTCATTTATGAAGTTTTAAATGTCAGAATTTTGTGAAAAAGAGATGACTTAATAGTGGCAGTACATGTGTGAAGGAGGTTGGCTAATGGCTGTTACTATCAAGATAGCGTCTCTAGTACACTGCTTTGTTTTTCCTCTCTACCTGCTAGAGTAAATCTCATAGAGCTCCGAGAGCCTTTTGTTTGGGGAAGAGTGTGGGTTAGGGTGGGATGAGGTGGTGTGTAACTTATTCAGCTCTTTTGCAGAAGTGGCTTTGTGTTTTGGAACAGATGGGGTACTTTCTGGAGGGTGATTGTCAATTCTAATGTTTACAAATTGTCATCTGAAGGGGTTGGGCTTGTCATGATGTTGGAATTTGGATCCTCTAGTGCTTTTGGAGGTGTCGAGTCAAAAGTTTAAGGAATTTTTGCAAGTATCACCGATTTACATAAGGTCATTCTATCACCATCTGCTGTCTGAAGGTAAGTTGTTGGTGGCATAAGATAAGAATGCCATGGTCGCAGAAGATTTATAAAGTTTCTATAATGCTGTTGATTGGTCCCACAGAGTTTTGGATCTCCATTCTGGCTCGATCAGAATGGCATATTAAACCCCTCCACTAGGTATATACTATCCCATCCAGTATTGAAGACCTATGAAATTCGGTCTTCTCATCCATCGAGAAGCTAGTCCTCTAATGTTCTCACTTGAGTTTGCCTCTATTAATGTTCTTCTGCTTTTGTGTTTCAGAAGCTACCATATGATAATATCTGGAGTTGCAATTGCCTACTGTAGCCTACAGTTTTTGATGTCTGCCCCCCACTAGTGTCTTTTTTATAAAAAGAGACAAATTCATTTTTATGTTGTGCTGGCTGACTAATCAGATCCTCCACCAATGGTCTTATGAACCCAAATGCCACCAAAAACCTTCATTTTCAATATTAATGTTCTCATAGGCAACATAAGTTTTTGCTTAATCACAAACAATGCTCTTGGATTCTGACCGATACCTTGTTTTTTTCTTATAAACTTCTTCTTGATGGACAAGAATCATCGTAGATAGAGGAATATATTGAAGTCGATCTAAGAGTTCTCCATTTACAGAAAAAATCAAAAGCTGAAAAGAAAAAAAAGCAGAATAATCAGCAGCTCAGCTCGAAAGACCCTTACATTGACCAGGGGATCTTCAGATTCACTTCTTAGCCTCATTCTGCTATTAAGAAATATCTAGTTGCAGATTAAGTTTTAATAAAACTACTATATTTGCTCCTGAGTTGCGGAAAGTGATATATTGGTTTTACATTTTTGTGATTGTCAACGCCTTACCATTATTCAGGGACCAGTTAATGGGTTTGTGCCTCAGGTTCTCTACTCCCCTCCTTTTATCATGTACTTTTCAGTTCCCAAATGATATGCCTGTCCAGAATGGATGACATATACAGAAGAGTGTTTTTAGTGTGTCTTCTCTCGTTTAAAGAGTTTCTTAAGTTGGTATTAATATTTTCTTTAAGAATAACGCCACTCCAAAATCTTGAGGGGGGTGTTTTTTATTTCAAATATCTTCTTTATCACACGTGCACAACTTGATTGGCTCTTAACATTGCACCTTCATTCTGCAGGGGGTCAGATGGTTACATTTAGTGAAGTTGTGCTGGAGGTTATGAGGCATCTTGAAGGAGCCTATGCTCTTATCTTCAAAAGCAGACATTATCCAAATGAGTTGATCGCTTGCAAACGTGGTAGTCCATTGCTTCTTGGTGTGAAAGTAGGTTATGCATAAAACTTTTGTTTCCCTTGTTCTTTAATTTTGAGATCTGGAGCATATGGAGAAGTGACTTTTTTCTAATAGATTTTTGTGGTGATGACTCTTCTCATCTTAATCTGCGGCCTCAGTTTTTTCCAAATTGTATGATTATATATTCCGAATGCTGATTAATGAACTAAACTCATAGTCTCTAAATTGTCGGTTAAACCTAGAATCTTTCCTTTTCAATCTTGAGATAAATGGCGTTCGAGGTTTTGGTACATATATGGGTAATGCTTTTTGTTCTGTGTTTTCACTTACTGTTTGATTAAAAATAAAGTCTTAGAATTGTTTTGTGGAAGAATCAAACCGGTTGTTTAACAAGGGCCTGGATACGGTGATCGGACGATGTTCTTTAAGAATAGCTATACTCTTTTAATTTAGCTCATGTGACACTGGTATTGAGAAATGAATTGCTTTTTCTGTAGGAATTCACTGAAGAGATGAGCAATGGAGCATCATTTAGTGATGTTAAGCTCATGTCAAAGAATGGGCGACCAAAAGAACTCTTCTTATCTAGTGATGCTCATGCGCTTGTTGAACACACAAAAAAGGTCTTAGTTATCGAGGATGGTGAGGTTCTTCATCTTAAGGTACTTTCTTTGGCAATCATTAGTAATTTACCAGTTTTTCTTTTTTGATTTGTCTCAGTAGAGTTGTGTCTTGCTTTTGCTATAAGTTGCCAAAACCCACAATTTTCTACTCTACATGCATGCATGCATAATTGCTTTGCTAATATTGCAGTTATTTCTGTAATGATTTTCATTAGCTATAGATCAAGTTGTACTCTTACAACTTATTGGATAAAACATTTATATATTTATGCTTTTAGAAAAAGACATTTCTTGAATCCATGGTGATTTTCCCTGACTTCTTGATTCCTCACTAACAGTTCACCTCTTTATGCAGTTTTCTACACTTAGAGCGCATAGTGCATTATGTGATTGGTTTTAAAACTGCTTTTACAACTTTGCTTCATAAGTTTTCACTTCAAATCTTTCCTTTTGGATATGGTCGACTGTTGTGTTGCTGCAGTATGAAATTCTTTCTTATTTTCTTTTTTCGCTTTCAGTGACCCAAGATTTTGTCCCCTTTGCCAGTGGATATCGGGTATAAGAAATATTCAGGATATTGGTCTCACTCTAAAATCTTTCGGGGACAGCTTTGTGATTTGGTCTTTTATAAATCACTCTGTGATAGTATAGTGCCAATTGCAATGGTATCAAATGGTCAAAGCAAGTGTATCTTCAACGATTTGTTGCTAAATACTTACTGCATTTGGCTAGTTCTCGTTATTTACTGTGTGAACTTAGATTTCTTTTAGGTCATTTTACTTCATTTGCTTTATCTGTTTTAGAAGAAATGAAACTATGCAAGGCTCTTTAATTCAATTCAGTCTCCAAGCCTTTTTCATGAATGTCACGGTCATTTTATTGAGTTTACTTTATAGTCATATCAGGATTCATGAAAAAAAGCTTATGGAGTAAGATGGATTCTTGTAATTATGATATATGTGATTAACATTGAAAATTAAATGAGTTTGGTGGCACAGTAGGGTTGGACAATGAGGTTAAACTAGGGATTATATATTCCCTGTTTTAAGATTGGAGTATTTGTCTAATGTGTCCTATTTTTATATCTGATGAAGCTCGTGCTCCTAGCTCCTTCAGTGATGAAATGTCTTTCCCTGCACTTCTTCAAAATTTTCCTATTTTAATTGTTCTTATTAGTTCGGAAGTTCCTGGGACATACTGGCGCTACATGAGGGATGTGCTCACTTGCAATCGTCCTTAGAAAGTGGGTGGAGGAATGATTTTTCCAGACCAAGGGTTAAATAAGTATACTTAATTGTGTAATCTAACATGAACCTAGTTCAATCCCAAAAGTGTGACGATGCTTGTTTCACCAGGCCCGGCCCTGGGCAGGTACACCATGGGCCTTCGTACTGGGCCCCCAAATTCAATGGGGGCCTAATTTTATTGAAATGTAGAGTTGTCTTATCAAAGGTCTTGGGTTCAATACCTATTCACACTATTATCAAATTTTGTTAGCTTTAGGTTTAGAGTTATCCAACATTTATTTTATTTTGGGTCCGTTAAATTTATGTATTAAAAAGAAAATGTTAGTTGACCATCAAATCTTTTTATCTAGGTCATAAACAAAATAAAAATTGCTTAAATTAAAATACATGTGTAATTATAACAATCATTGGGTATATAATATCAATATTTCAAGCAAAAGTAAATTTTTATTACTATTTGACTATCATATTTATTGCTTATGTTTGTTTGATTCTTAGCATCATTAGTTGATTGTTTTTTTTTAATTTAAACTTGAATTTGTAGTGCAGACATGTTACCAAGAAAATATTCATCCGGAAGTCAAAAAAAAGAATTGATTGCGTATATTGTTGTAGTTGCAAATTGTTAAATCGATTCAAAATATTAGTGTTCAATAATTATTTAATACTTATTTTTCTTATATGTTTGTAGGTGTTGTATATTTTCAATACTTTGAATAATGAAAAATCAATAAATTGTTTGTCTAAAAATCTTATTTTTATACTCCCTCCGTTCCGGGCAAAGAGTCCACTATTCCATTTTGGGATGTTTCACTTAAAGAGTTCACTTTCAAAAATAAAGGCATGAAAGTGTCATTTTATTACTAATGTGCTACTAAAATTGTCATTTTCTTAAAAAGTTTGACTTTCAAACGGGAACTCTTTGCCCGGAACGGAGGGAGTGTTTTTTTAAGGGCCTCTTTTTTTCTTTTTGCCCCTGGACCCCTAAAAATTCAGTGTTTCATGTAGGTTCTGTTTTCAAATCAGGCAGTTTGAGACAAGAAGTGAATCTCTTCATGTCTTTGGGTTCAAGTTTATCAGGAGTTCTTAGGTTGGCAGTTGGCTGTCAGGACTTGGGATACCTAAGACAACCTTCCTCTTTTATTTAGCCTTGGAGTCAGTTGTGTAAAAGGATTTGACTCTGAATCGGTTGGGCAAATGGATTTGACTCTAAGTATGAGTCACCTTTGGTCACATACTCACGCATAGTTATGCATTCTTTCTTCAAGTTCATGCCCATGCCCTACTTTTTTGGCACATGTCTGACTAGTTTATGTCTTGTCGCCTATGAGTATATAATTAGCAGCTCCACTTATCCGGGTCTTTCTATTTTTTTGTTTGAAAGGGTAGGGGCTACTATAAAACTGGGCAGACATGCATTTAACTATGTAACTTAATGCTCTGATTCCTACCTTCTACATGTGTATTAATCATGTCTGAATTTGTGTAATGTGAATCATGTCTAGTCTGTCTTCGAGTATCTAATTAGCAGCACAACATCCTTTCTATTTTATTGTTGTGGTGGGTTGCTTCTAAAAAATTTACAGACATGCCTTTAGATATGTATCCTAATGCATTGATTCCTACCGTCACATGTGTATATATTGTTTATTTCTGTGTGTTTGTTGATGTGTTACTGCCCTCAATGTTTTTATTCTTATAAAAATAAATGGTATGGTTCACGTATTCACCTTGATTGGAAAGCATGTCAAAGAAGAAATTGTTAATATGCATTTAATTATGCAACCATTATGAGTGTTAATGTGTACTTATATATGCGTGGGTATTTGTAAAGTTAGCAGTTCAGGAAGCACCTAAGAGCAGACACCGAGTTTTGACCAAGTCAGATTATCTTCATGTGTTTGTACATAGATCTTGCAGAGGGTCTTTAGCTGGTATTAGCTCTACCTATGATAGGGTCTTTAGCTGGTAATATATTCATGTTATTATCGCAATGGGTGTATGATTCAAGATGATTGTCTTGGTTGCTGACAAACCATTCAGTTTCTAATTCCTATTTTTATTCCTTCTTGCATCCTGCACTGTATGCAGTCAAATGTTATCCGTTTTTCTAGGATTTGGTTTCTTTCTATATTGTCCTGTGTATATTAATTTTCTCTGCTGTTGGTTTCAGGATGGAGGAGTATCCATCCTTAAGTTTGACCATGACAAAGGAAAACATGGCGCCAGTGCTAGGCCTGCTTCTGTGCAGCGTGCATTATCCATTCTTGAGATGGAGGTTGAGCAAATAAATAAAGGAAAATACGAACATTATATGCAGAAAGAGATTCATGAACAACCAGAATCTCTAACAACAACAATGCGAGGTCGGCTGATTCGCGGAGGTTCATGCAAGGCACAGACTGTCCTTTTGGGTGGACTGAAAGATCACCTCAAAACTATCAGAAGAAGCAGACGTATTGTTTTTATTGGTTGCGGCACCAGCTATAATGCTGCCTTAGCTGCAAGACCTATTTTGGAAGAACTTTCTGGTCAGTATACCATAACTGTTCATGCAACAGCCAATATTAGAATTTAGATTCTGGATCATATAACTAGTTTTATATGTGAACAGGTATTCCTGTTACAATGGAGATTGCCAGTGATCTGTTGGATAGGCAAGGGCCAATATACAGAGAAGATACAGTTGTTTTTGTTAGTCAGTCCGGTGAAACTGCTGATACCTTGAATGCCCTTGATTATGCATTGGAAAATGGTGCTTTGTGTGTTGGCATCACAAACACTGTTGGCAGTGCCATTGCCAGGAATACGCATTGCGGTGTCCACATTAATGCTGGGTCTGAGATTGGTGTGGCGAGTACCAAGGTCAGTAAATTGTGTATAGATCTTTTATGTACCATCTTTGTAACATGAATATCTCATGGTATTAACTTAACAGGCATATACGAGTCAAATTGTGGTGATGGCCATGATGGCTCTAGCAATTGGCAGTGATACGATCTCCAGTCAAGCAAGAAGAGAGGCCATAATAGATGGCCTAATTGACTTGCCAAGTATGTTTTGGCTTTTTCCTATTTACAGAACCTTTAAAGTTTAGACCCTTGTATTTATGTCTTAAGATGGTATCTTGTAAACAAGTTTTCCCTTTACTATCTTCTTCAGGCAAAGTAAAAGAGGTACTGAAGCTTGATCAGGAAATGAAGGATCTTGCTAAGTTACTGATTGCAGAGCAGTCCCTTCTTGTTTTTGGAAGAGGATACAACTATGCAACAGCCCTGGAAGGTGCTTTGAAGGTTAAGGAAGTCTCACTTATGCATAGTGAAGGGATACTTGCCGGGGAAATGAAACATGGTCCTTTGGCCTTGGTGGATGAGAACCTTCCAATTGTTGTTATAGCTACTCGTGATCGATGCTTCAGGTAGTAGACTTATTGCAAAGAGTGGTGACATTATAAATTTATAATATTCATTGTCCTGACATTTTTAGTTGTGAACAGCAAACAGCAGTCTGTCATTCAACAGCTTCATGCTCGCAAAGGTCGATTAATAGTGATTTGTTCGGAAGGAGATGCATCATCTGTATGTGTTGGTGGATCCTGTCCAGTAATCGAGGTTCCTCGGGTTGAGGACTGTCTGCAGCCTGTAATTAACATAGTCCCATTACAGGTAGTTTGATTTTATCATTCTATGCATATACAGAACCAAATTTCACATTTTATTTTTAAGGGTGAGTGATTTATTTGTCATCATTGTCATGCGCCCGCGTTAGATCTATAGCATTAAGTATGTAGGTGCTTGAACAGTAAATATGCTAGTCTGGAAACTTGTTGGTCAGGGATTTTTCATATATCAATTGCTTATCACAGTGAGAATATAAATAATGCTAGCTAATACATAGAGACTATCTCATTGTGTTTGCTAGATTACTGGTGCTGCATTCCGGAATGCATGGGTTACTTTGGATCAATAAGCTAGTCTGAAAACGTGTTGGTCGGGGATTTTTCATTAATCAGTTGCTTATCACAGTGAGAAGTTAAATAGTTCTGGCAAATACACAGGGACCATCTCATATTGTTTGTTAGAGAATTGGTGTGGCATTCCAGAATGCATGGGTTACTTTGGATCAATATTGTAGGCTTAGGAAGCCTAAATCGAAGTCCTAAGTAGATTATTACACTTATTTTAATAGGTTGTTGGCCGATATATTAAAAACCGGTAGTTATGATAGTTGTGGTATCTAGTAAGTTTTTAGAAACAGGGTTGTGTTGGTTGTAAGTTGTAACCCACTACTTAAATGGGGTTAAATATTTGAATTATGTTTGGTCATTGGGCTTGCTTCTTGCTAATTAGGGTAGGTGATCATCCCCTCCCCTTCTTTCTTCCCCCAATCACGAAGCCACAGTCCATGTAAATTCAGCAATTTGCCCTTTCCACACCAAATCATTCCCAAACCACACGCCTGTGACAAAACAACCCATCTGCCTTCACCATCATCTACTTCCTGTTGTTGGCAGAACAACTCGCAAGTCACACTTGTGACCAAAAAAAAGTCCTCTTGCATGTCCAGATTCAAGTGATACCTTCTTTGCTTGCATGTTAGTCCTTCATTGATTGACCCTCCAGCATTTTCCTGAAGCTTTGCTGTCGTCATCAGCAGCAACTCCTTGTGCCGCTGTGTTGAACCTTGAAAGTTACTGAAGCCATAACTGGGAGTGTGGATTGTGCAGTCTCCTTCTGCATGGTCACAAAAAAGGCATATACCTATTCTTTTTGAGAATCTACATTAAGAAATACCCCCTCCATTCCACTCAAAGAGTCCCCATTTGAAAAGTCTAATTATTAAGGGATATATTAATGCCATTAAAATTAGTTATAATTTCAAAAATAGTTAAGCACAAAAAATGTGGTTACAACACAAGTGGAGGGTAAATATGAAACGTTATAGAAATTGTAAGCATAATTTTTGAAAGTGGACTCTTAAAGTGAAACATCTCAAAATAGTATAGTGGACTTTTTGCCTGGAGTAGTTACTAACTTGGTGTCATAGTAGAGTTAACTTCTTCAATCCTGGTCACTAATGTCTGCTAAAAAGCCACAGCATAATTGATGTGGATCAAGGAGTAAACTTAAAGTGGTGACTTTTATGGGGACCAGAACTCGGAGATATTATACAAAAACTTGAGCATTGTCTTGATGTTTATTGCAGCAGATTTGACTAAATTGAAAGATGCTCCCTCCGTCCCCAAAAATTAGTCCCATTTGACAAGTCACTCTTTTTAATATTGTACTTTTGCTTCTAAATTTTTTTTTTTTTTTTTTATAATTCAAAAGTACATGACAACTTTTTTTTGTATAATATGTGTTGGAAAGAATTTTATTTTTCCTGATAGAAACTAATGGAAGTTTTATATAGATATGGGACTATATATTCTTTTTAGGCAGACACAAAGAAAGCAGGAGTAATTTTAGGGGACAGAGGGAGTATTACTGTTTAGTGTCGAGTCTTATAATCTTTTACTGCTTGAGTGATTATGTTCATTTTGATATTCCTGTTTGGAAGCTTCTGCTTTTAAATCATTTCATGTTTGTCAAAGGTGTTTCTTTATGGACATACTTGTTTTGATTCAGATTCTCTTACCAATTTTGCTACGTTCATGGTACTATAATTCTGAACATTATTTATTGCCATTCTTTGTATAAAACTAAGACATTCTGTTGTTAGGTCAAATATTAAGCATGGGTTAGGTCTGATTTTTTGATGTCCTAATACTATCTGTATATGCAGTTATTGGCCTATCATCTAACCGTTCTACGTGGTCACAATGTGGACCAGCCACGAAACCTTGCAAAAAGTGTGACAACAGAATGACGAGGATTCCTCCTTACTAATTGATCCTGTACTTATGCATAAGCTGAAATGAAGCTTTCGCTTCTCAAAGTCAACTATTGGCTTACTGATACAACTGTAGCTGAAGCCTTTTCCTTTAACCTTTTAACATAGAATTACAAGAGAATTTTTCAAGGAGTGACATGAAGGTAGTTCGTTAGGTAACAAGCTCATGATCAGTCCAGGTTGAGTAATTATTTTGTGTTGGTTTATGTTGTTCAATACCCGGTTGCTATCTTGTGTTAGACTGCATTGACAAATAACTGTAGAATGCATCCAGAAATATAATCTGATTCTTAAGATTTGTGTTCTGTCGTGGCCTTTTTCTACTTGTGTGTTGTGTTTGGGAGCTGAAAATCATTTTCCAAGTTGGAACTGGAATCCAAGTTCAGTACAAATGCAAAATTTTACTTCAATTCAAGAGGTCTTGATCGATATGCTCCGCTCCCTAAACCCTTGTGTGGTGGAGGATCCATTGTCGTCTTTCCTACAATCTTGCATTAACTTATTGACAGGTAGAATGTGTACGAACTACGAAGTGCTGTGCCGATAGAACAATGGCAATGATGCTACTCGAACCAATGGGCGTGGCTATTATTGCCCAGCTATCTTTGCAAATTTAATAGTCGAACATGCTTTTTTTTTAAACAGGGATTTATTGTTTAAACTTCTGTTGTTGGTAATGATTAAGATCAAGAGAAAGAGAAAAAAGATGGGAACTAAGAAAGAGAAAGTTAACCAGGCAAAGTCGTTAGGCTGTGTAAGACACGGGGATTTTTAGGTTGGTTTTTGGTAGTTGTTACTGCTGCTGCTGCAACAGCATCGCTTCATCCTTCTTTTCTCTTCAAGAAAATCATGTGTTGTGTTTCGGAAGGACCGGAGTCCTGGGCATTTACTCGTGGTCAAGCCTCCAAGACCAATGATGCCATTTTGAAGGTTAGGCAGCTTCTCGAGTCAAGGCTATCACAGTCGTGTAAGTCAAGATTGTGAGGCAGCCTTTGCTCTTTCCATCCCCAGGGATACAAGTTGGTGACAGCCTCGTGCGATCAACTCTCTTAGATTTGGAAGACTTCGGAACGCAGCTCCTTCCACTTGCCTCAAGCACTTCAGTTCTCTGCATCCTTCATTCTCTATGGTTTCTTCCTCTATGATTGATGCAAGGCGAATCATCTTACTTAGGACGACCTCACAACACCAAAGTGAAGGAAACAGTCTATGGTTTCAACCTCTATGATTGATGCAAGGCGAATCATCTTACTTAGGACGACCTCACAACACCAAAGTGAAGGAAACAGTCTATGCGACACATTAACCAATTTGGGACGGCCTTTGATATAAAGCTCAGCACAGGCAAGGAAACACCGTATTGTTCAAATCAGTCGACCACTCTTCCTGATTTTCAAGCGACACAAAGGCCGGCTACAAGTTGACTAGAGTTACCGGTTCGTAAAACTCAGAACCTATACTCTTCACCTCATCCTTTTCAAGTGTCCCATGTCGAGACACTTGAAAATTGATACTCAAAAAATAAATAAAAATATTGATACTCCATTCCATCTTCATATCAGCAAGGCTCTGCTTGCTCAATAGGTTGGCCTCCTTTGCATCATGGATGCTCTTAACATTTTGCAGCCCCATAGGACACTCAAGTCCTTCACTATCTTTCTCTAATAATGATCTTGGACAATGTTTGCAGATTTGTCAATTTACCAATCCCCAATGGAACCTTAATAATGATCCGATTGATTTGCATTTGAGGGGCAAGGGATTATAGAGTCTTCAGCTGGAGTGGTAGGAGAGGAGTTTTCTTGACTGGCATTGTTTCTTATCTCAAAAATCTCAAAGTTGTTAGTAACACCAGGAGTCCCAGTAGACTTCAATAAACACAATTTATCAAAAGTTACATGAATAGTTTCAACAATTATTTGAGATTTCCTATTATAAACTATGTAAGATTTGCTATGTTTGGCATAATCAACAAAAATACGTTCATAATTTTTTTTTCATCAAATTTACCTCTGTGGTTATTACCATTGTAATGAATATAACATTTGCACCCAAATATTTTAAAAGAAGCAATGTTTGGTGCTCTTCCTCTCCATAGTTCATATAAAGTCTTTTCATGAAACTTGTTGATAAGTGATTTATTTTGAGTAAAACAAGTTGTGTTAACAGCTTCTGCCCAAAAGTACTTTGGAAGCTTTGCTTCAGCTATCTTGGTTTTACCTGTTTTAATCAAGGTTCTATTTTTCCTTTCAGCTACACCATTTATCGTGGAAATAATGCACTCCTATATTTTTATCTTGATTTGTTGTTGCCAAACCACCTCCGCATTAGTGTAGATTTAATTACTTTCTAGGTTGTTTATATTTTTAGATTTTAATTCATTTTCTTTTCGCTCAAATATAATCAATTAGTTAGCCTAATTTTGGTACTTAGTTGGAGTGAGAATTACGTACATTCCATGTGGGATCGATAACTCGTACTTAGGTACACTTTATTACTTGATACGGCTGGGTATTCTTGTCCGAGTTGCGTTTTTACGCACATCAGTCTTAGGTTCACCTTTGGACTGCTTGATTACATAGTTTTCATTATCGTTTGAATATCCAAGACCATGTTGGTCCCCATGGTCTTTCTGTTGGCTGATGATAGTTTCAACGGCCGCTTTTGACTTTGAGTAAGTATCAACAACATTTGTCAGTCAAAGATTCCTTTCAACAAGATCTGCAATTTGAGCTCCATAGATCTTAGCTTGTGTCTCATGTTGTTCATTGATGCTTTTAAGTTTCAGTACTTCATTTTGCTGTACTTTAAAAAACTCATTGATTTTGTGCAATTTTGTGTTTTCATCAGAGACCTTTTTGAAATCATTGGATAGGGAAATGTGAATTTTCTTGATTGTTTCAAACTTAGAATACATGTCATGCATTTGTTCCAAGAGTTCATCAACACTTATGTCAGTGGTCTTCTCCTCCATTTCTTTTGAAAAGTTGGCTGCTTTGAAATCAGTTTTTGGAGAAGTTGACTTTATATTTCTATCAGACTTATTTATGATGCCTTATCCATAAAAATCATTTCCTATTTTCTTGACCACAAACTGTTCAGGTTTGGTGACCTTTGACAATTTAGGGTGCTTAATAGGTGAGTTTGGCAACTCATCATCTGACTCATTTGAGCAGTTTGGACTAGGGCATTTGATGTGCGCAAAAATGCAACTCGGGCAAGAATACCCGTCCTTATCAAGTAATAAAGTGTACATAAGTACAAGTTGTCGATCTCACGGAGAATGTACATAATTTTCACTCCAACTAAGTACCAAAATTAGGCTACCTAATTATAGTTGAGCTAAAAGAAAATGAATTAAAAACTAAAAATATAAACAACTAAGGAAATAAATTAAATGTAAACTAACACGGAAGTGGTTTGACAACAACGAATCAAGATAAAAATATAGGAGTGCAATATTTCTAGTCTAGCTGGTGTTTAATTTAATCATCTTTTTACTTTTCTTTAACTCAAGTCTTGATAGTCAGGCGCACTATATAATTCACTACGGGCTCTCGCATCTTATAGAAAATATAGCTACAATTCCTAGCTACGGGCTCTCACATCTTATGACATAGGAGAAAATAGTCACATATCAAAACAAGCACCCAATGACTATCTACACACGATCTCCTCTAGGTCTCACGTCACGCAAAGGATTAATGTGATTTTCAAAATTAATAGGACGGGCTTTCGCATCTTATCCTATAATTATAGTAATCATCTAATGGTTGATTAAGCCACGAAAAGCATTAAGAACACATAATAATAACCAAGCACATGGATAATACTTTGCAAAAAGATATTTTATCTATTTTTCTACAAACCATGTCGGTAGCCAAGAACACAAAATTAGTTAACTACAAGCTCTCGCATCTTATAACAACCATAATCTCCCCGACCTCGTGAATGACTATGGTGGATTGATCGCGTGTCAACACAAGTCTCACAATGGCTATCAGTGTTTGTCACAAAAACACCAACTACTAAATTGATTGATCTGAAAAGTAAAGGTAGCTCTCGCAGATCCTAAACATTTCTAAAATCATTTAATTAATGACCAATCAATTAAAAGCATTAAGTTCACAAAATAATAATTGAGCATGAATTAAATAAAGAGATAGATTAAATTAAATCACTGTATTTAACATAGAACAATAATTGCATTCCATAAATAAATTAAGCACAAACCAATTCAACAATTACAAGATATTCAACCCAAGAAAATACAATAAATATCTTTAAATATAAGTTGGAAGAATTAAACCGAATGAATCATGAATCCGTGGTTGAAATAATTTGCAAGAGTTTCTTTGGCCTTTGATTTGAAGTTCGAAACCTTCAAAGATGATCAATTTTTGGAGGCAAGGAAGAAATTTGGGTAAAAATGGGGCTGGTGCCCTATTTTGAGACCTACGTCTCAAAATGGTGGCATTTTTTGAACAAGGAGCGACTGGGAGAGTATATGGAGAAGGGAATTTTGAGTTGTCACCAAACAGGGGCATTTTGGGAAAATAATAGGAGAAATAGGGGATAAAAAGGAAGAAAAATGGATGCTGGGTCAGGCATTGGGTGAGGCTGGAAGGTGGGTGATGAACGTGGGTTACCCGGGTGAGAAGTGGGGTGAGAGTGATACGACCCAAGTCACGTACTCGTGATCACGAACCGTAGTGCACTGATGTCTTAATTTTTTAACCTCGCAAGTGTACGAATCAATTAAAGTACAGCGTACGGAAAGCAAGGGTTGAACCACAGAGACAAGACGTATCTTAGAGCAAGTAAACAAGTAACAATTAAACTAATGGGGGGTTTGTTTAGTCATCTAAATTATTCTACTAGAAAGCAGGTAATCTAATTAACAGTTTAACACAACAAACACAATTGTGAAGATCTTATGATGGAGGAGAATCTAGGAAGGCAGATTCACTTGTATCTACTCTAATGCTCTTTTGCCTAATGTATCAATCAATTTAATCTTGAGTTCGTCCACAAAATATTGGTATAGGTCGCCAAATTATAATTTAGTCTCCATCCTAAATAATTCATCCAAATCATACCCTTAAGAACAAGAACATATGAACTTTTGTCTATCACTTAGAAACATATATATGAACCTAGCCCTAACTTATCACTCTCGTACATCGATAGGTTTAATTTATCACAATAATGAGCCAGTGTACGACATATGCATTTGGCCGTGCAATTATCCATACCTCTTGGTCTTTACTACCGTGATACCATTTATTAGGAAAAAGCCAAATAGTAAAGAGATTGATAAACACTGTGATCAATAAGATTTTATTGAATAAAAATATATAACAGAGCAAAATATTCGATATAAGTTACCTCCAATCCCTTGATTATGGAGCGGTTAGTTCATCCTTGATGATGAACAGATCATTGGGATGAAAGAATACATGAACAATCTTCTAAACTATGATTACAAACACTAAAAACTATGAATTACACACTAAAATCTAAGTAATTTCCGTCCTCCAGCCTGTGGCTACATGGCTTATATTTATACTAATGTGTACAGGGGTAGGAGTTACAATTAGGGTACAAAACGTGTTCACAATTTCGGAAGGGCTTGCGGGGGCAAGGTGTCTTAACCTTGTGTCCGCAAGGGGTTTCGAATTCCAGGTACATCTTCTTTTATCTTTTAGCACTTTGCCCCTTTTCTTCAATTCTTCACTTTAATCCTTGTAAATCCCATAATTTCACCTAAAACCATGAAACTCACAATAAAGCTCCAAAACACATATTAGTAGCAAAAAGCCTCGTGTATTTGCTATTTCTAAGCTATAAAAGTACACAATAGATGCGTATGAAACATATCTATCACGCACGTAGCAAGAGAAACGAAGAATGTCGATGTTTATTATGGAAGATGACACCTCGACTTAATGAAACAATCCAAACACACTCCTTGGTATATTGATCTTGAAACAACACACTTGAGACGACCACAACCCTTGGTATAATGAAGAACACTACAATAGGGATGAAATATCCTATTGATAATTTCGGATTCGATTACTTAGCGTCTCACCAAATAATCACAAGTTCTAAAGAGAACAAGGAGGTTTTGAAAACTCTCAAAAACTAAATTCAATAATCAAAGTTGTGTGTCACCAAAAACAATAATCCACAACCCTTATTTATATGAGTTATAAATCCTAAACCTAGAAGACAAAACGAAGGTCTAAACACTTTGAATTAATTTAATCAAATAAGGAAACTAGATAACAATCCTTAACAACTAAGATTTAGAAAACCCTAATTCTAAAGGAAAGGGGGGGGGGGGCGAATCCCTAAGGGATGGAAGGGGCTACGTTTGTTTGGTGTCTTGGGCCTCCCTTGGCTTGCTTTCCTTCCTTGGGCCTTCCTTGCTTTCCTTGATCCATCTTGAGGGATGTGCCTTGTGTACTTGGACTTTTAGCCCTTCTTGATGAATACTTGAACATGGCCCATCCTCCTTGAAGTCGTAAAGCCTCGATCCTTATGCTTCCAAGTCTCGAACTCCAAGTCAATGCGTTTCCTTTGCTTAAGGCTTTTGCTCATGGGACGAATCACATCATTCCCTCCCTTTCGAAAAAGATTTGTCCTTAAATTTGTACCTACATCACATAGACACGATTTAGCAACCAAGATATAGTCTATAAAATTATGCTTAGCATGTGATTTCATGTCGTCGATTTGCTCAAAATCTCTATTTTTGCAAACCACTACATGCAAGTTCATGCATCTCCAATCACTGGGATCAAAGACCATTCTAGCTAGTATTTTCATCGGTACACTTTGGTATTTCATCAAGATTTTCACCTTTAACTGTAGAAGAAACACAACAAGACTATGTACTACCACAAGAACAGCATTGTTAGCACACAATTGGTTATGTAACAATTTACCACCACACGAAATTTGCTCAATATTATAAAAGGGCTCATCTTTTCGAGTATGCAACTCAAAGCCCCTCCAATTGGAATTTCAATCCACTTTCAAACACATCCACATGCTATCTTCGGGTTCAAATAAAAATCTAACGTCGGTGCTCCTTGTCGCGATGATGAGTATCACAATAGCACTTTGAGAAAGTATAGGATCTACAACAAACTCTTTACCTTGTTGGTAGTCAATTTTGAATCTCACCACTTCTTGGATTGGTGTAAGCTTTACCTCATGAAAAATCTATGAAAAAGAACCAATAGAATTTGGCAATACAATGTCAACTTGATTAGTATCAAAATATGCCTCACTTTTTTTCTCTTTCTCACGCTCGTTCTTTTCCTCACTCTCTCTAACTTTCCTCTCCTTTTTCCCGGCTATCTCACAACGAACACTAGTCTTATTAGCCGACCTCTCACTCTTGTTTTCACTCAAGCTTTCCTTTTTCTTGGCTATCTCTCTAAGCTCACTTTTCTCTCTACCCAAACTCACATTATTTTCTCTTGAGTTCTCATTTTTCTTGGCTATCTCACACTTCTCACTTTGCTCTCTAGCCAATCTCTCTTTATTTTCTCTCAAGCTTTTTTTAAAGGCTTCTCAATATTCCTTTCCACCCTAGCCTTTCTCTCTTCACTCGCTTTCAAATTTAACTTGACATAATCCTCACATACTTTTTCAAAATTTAATTCCTCCTCGACTCTCTTTCCACTTCTAACCCTAGAACTAGAATTTGATTCGAAGGGTTTATCTTTATAGTACACTACTAGAAACTTCTTTTAGCTTATCGAATTCTTAGCGAGAAATTTTACCTTTAGCTTAATGAATTTTTAGCATCGTGAATTGACCATCACGAGATTTATCGGCGGAAAATCTTTAGCGGCGTAGCGAAATTAAGCATTAGCTTAATGAATTGAACATGCGAATTTATCGACGAATTTTCCGTCGCTAAAGGACAATTTTATTGGCGAAGGAATTTTCCGTCGCTGAAAATTAATACAAATTTTCCGCCGCTAAAAAGTGTGATCTTTAGACGGAAAATTCCGTCATTGAATATTAAAAATTTTTTATTTTTAGCGAAAATTCGTCACTAAAATAAATTGAAAATTAAATTCTAATTAATATAAAATATCAAAAAAATATGAAATTAAATTGAAATTAAATTAAAATAATATTTGAAATATTAATTTAATAATATAATATCAATAATTAAAATGATTAGCATCAATATAATTACAAAAAATAAAACATTCAAATTACAACTTAACTTAACTTAAATTCTAATTAATATAAAATATCAATAATATTTGAAATAAAATTAAAATTAAATTAAAATAATATTTGAAATGTTAATTTAATAATATAATATCAATAATTAAAATGATTAGCATCAATATAACAAACATTAGCAAAATTTAATTAAAATGTAACATTGAAATTAAATTAAAATAATATTTGAAATGTTAATTTAATAATATAATATCAAAATTAAAATGATTAGCAACAAATTTAACTTAAATTCTAATTAATATAAAATATCAATATTTTTTGAAATTAAATTAAAATTAAATTAAAATAATATTTGAAATGTTAATTTAATAATATAATATCAATAATTAAAATGATTAGCATCAATATAATTACAAACATTAAATCATTCACATTACAACTTAATTTAACTTAACTTAACGTAACGTTAAATTGAAATTAAATTGAAATTAAATTAAAATAATATTTGAAATGTTAATTTAATAATATAATATCAATAATTAAAATGATTAGCATCAATATAATTACAAAAATTAAAACATGCACATTACAACTTAACTTAACTTAAATTCTAATTAATATAAAATATCAATAATATTTTAAATTAAATTGAAATTAAATTAAATTAAATTAATATTTGAAATGTTAATTTAATAATATAATATCAATAATTAAAATGATTAGCATCAATATAATTACAAACATTAAATCATTCACATTACAACTTAATTTAACTTAACTTAACGTAACGTTAACTTAAATTGAAATTAAATTAAAATAATATTTGAAATGTTAATTTAATAATATAATATCAATAATTAAAATGATTAGCATCAATATAATTACAAAAATTAAAACATGCACATTACAACTTAACTTAACTTAAATTCTAATTAATATAAAATATCAATAATATTTGAAATTAAATTAAAATTAAATTAAAATAATATTTGAAATGTTAATTTAATAATATAATATCAATAATTAAAATGATTAGCATCAATATAATTACAAACATTAAATCATTCACATTACAACTTAATTTAACTTAACTTAACGTAACGTTAACTTAAATTGAAATTAAATTAAAATAATATTTGAAATGTTAATTTAATAATATAATATCAATAATTAAAATGATTAGCATCAATATAATTACAAAAATTAAAACATTCACACATTAAACTTAACTTAACGTAACGTTAACTTAACTTAACTTAACGTAACTTAACTTAACTTAACGTTAACGCAACGTAACGCAATAACTTAACATTAACTTAACTTAACGAATGTAACATAACTTAATGTAACGTAATCTTAACTTAACTTAACTTAATTTAACTTAATGTAACTTAACGCAACTTAACTTAACTTAACTTAACTTAACTTAACTTCAATTAACTTTAACTTAACTTAACTTAACTTAACTTAACTTAACTTTAACTTAACTTAACTTAACTTAACTTAACTTAACTTAACTTAACTTTAACTTAACTTAACTTAACTTAACTTAACTTAACTTAACTTAACTTAACTTAACTGTAACTTAACTTAACTTAACTTAACTTAACTTAACTTAACTTAACTTAACTTAACTTAACTTAACTTAACTTAACTTAACTTAACTTAACTTAACTTAACTTAACTTAACTTAACTAAAGCTTAACTTAACTTAACTTAACTTAACTTAACTTAATCCTCTTTAACTTAACTTAACTTAACTTAACTTAACTTAACTTAACTTAACTTAACTTAATTTAGCTTAACTTAACTTAACTTAATTTAACTTAACTTAACTTAACTTAACTTAACTTAACTTCAACTCTAACTTAACTTAACTTAACTTAACTTAACTTAACTTAACGTTAGCTTAACTTAACTTAACTTAACTTAACTTAACTAACTTAACTAACTTAATTAACTTAACTTCTAACTTAAACAATGCTTAACTTAACTTAACTTAACTTAACTTTTAGCTTTAACTTAACTTAACTTAACTTAACTTAACTTCTTAACTTAACTTAACTTAGTAACTTAACTTAACTTAACTTAACTTAACTTTAACTTAACTTAACTTAACTTAACTTAACTTAACTTAACTTAATCTTAACTTAACTTAACTTAACTTCAACTTAACTTAACTTAACTTAACTTAACTTAACTTAACTTAACTTAACTTAACTAACTTAACTTAACTTAAACTTAACTTAACTTAACTTAACTTAACTTAACTTAACTTAACTTAACTTAACGCACTTAACTTAACTTAACTTAACTTAACTTAACTTAACTTAACTTAACTTAACTTAACGAACTTCTTAACTTAACTTAACTTAACTTAACTTAACTTAACTTAACTTAACTTAACTTAACTTAACTTAACTTAAACTTAACTTAACTTAACTTAACTTAGCTTAACTTAACTTAACTTAACTTAACTTAACTTAACTTAACTTAACTTAACTTAACTTAACTTAACTTAACTTAACTTAACTTAACTTAACTTAACTTAACTTAACTTAACTAACTTAACTTAACTTAACTTAACTTAACTAACTTAACTTAACTTAACTAACTTAACTTCAACTAACTTAACTTAACTTAACTTCTAACTTTAACTTAACTTAACTTAACTTAACTTAACTTAACTTAACTTAACTTAACTTAACTTAACTTAACTTAACTTTAACTTAACTTAACTTAACTTAACTTAACTTAACTTAACTTAACTTAACTTAACTTCTCCAACTTAACTTAACTTAACTTAACTTAAACTTAACTTAACTTAACTTAACTTTAACTTAACTTAACTTAACTTCTAACTTAACTTAACTTAACTTAACTTAACTTAAACTTAACTTAACTTAACTTAACTTAACTTAACTTAACTTAACTTAACTTAACTTAACTTCTAACTAACTTAACTTAACTTAACTTAACTTAACTTTTAACTTAACTTAACTTAACTTAACTTAACTTAACTTAACTTAACTTAACTTAACTTAACTCTTAACTTAACTTCTTAACTTAACATTAATCTTAACTCTTTAACTTAACTTAACTTAACTTAACTTAACTTAACTTAACTTCTAACTTAACTTAACTTTAAACTTAATTCTTAACGCACGTAACGTAACTTAACTTAACTTAACTTTAACTTAACTTAACTTAACTTAACTTAACTTAACTTAACTTAACTTAACTTAACTTTAACTTAACTTAACTTAACTTAACTTAACTTAACTTAACTTAACTTAACTTAACTAACTTAACTTAACTTAACTTAACTAACTTACGCAATAACTTAACTTAACTTAACTTAACTTAACTTAACAACTTAACTTAACTTAACTGCAACTTAACTTAACTTAACTTAACTTAACTTAACTTAACTTAACTTAACTTAACTTAACTTAACTTAACTTTAACTTAACTTAACTTAACTAACTTAACTTAACTTAACTTAACTTAACTTTAACTTAACTTAACTTAACTTAACTTAGTAACTTAACTTAACTTAACTTAACTTAAACGTAACTTCTTAACTTAACTTAACGCTTAACTTAACTAACTTAACTTAACTTAACCAACTTAACTTAACTTAACTTAACTTAGCTTAACTTAACTTAACTTAACTTAACTTAACTTAACTTAACTTAACGCTTAACTTAACTTAACTTAACTAACTCTTAATCTTAACTTAACTTAACTTAACGTAACTTAACTTAACTTAACTTAACTTAGCTAACTTAGCTTAACGAACCTTAACTTAACTTAACTTAACTTAATTAACTTAACTTCTTCTTAAATTTAACTTAACTTAACTTAACTTAACTTAACGTAACTTAACTTAAACTTAACTTTAACTTAACTTAACGTTAACTTAACTTAAACTTCTTAGCTTAACTTAAACTTAACTTAACTTAACTAACTTAACTTCTTAACTTAACTTAACTTAGCTTAACGTAACTTCTTAACTTAACTTAACTTAACTTAACTTAACTTAACTTACTTAACTAACTTAACTTAACTTAACTTAAACGTAACGCAACTTAACTTAACTTAACTCTAACTTAACTTAACTTAATTTAACTTAACTTAACTTAAAAACGCCAACGCAACTTAACTTAACTTAACTTAGCTTAACTTAACTTAACTTAACTTCACTTAAACGTAACTTAACTTAACTTAACTTAACGTAACTTAACTTAACTTAACTTAACTTAGCTTAACGTAACGTAACTTAACTTAACTTACCTTAGCTTAGCTTAACGTAACTTAAACGTAACGTAACGTAACTTAACTTAACTTTAACTTAACTTATTATCTAATTAACTTATTATTAACTTATTATTATTATTATTATTATTATTATTATTATTATTATTATTATTATTATTATTATTATTATTATTATTATTATTATTATTATTATTATTATTATTATTATTATTATTATTATTATTATTATTATTATTATTATTATTATTATTATTATTATTATTATTATTATTATTATTATTATTATTATTATTATTATTATTATTATTATTATTATTATTATTATTATTATTGTATTTATAAACCCACAACTAAAAACAAATATTTCAAAACATTATTTATTTATAAAAACAAATATTTCAAAACAAATATTAATTTCAATGTGTGCTAGAGACATGCAACACAGTATGACCACATGCAAAGTCTGAACTTACTCTATTTATATAATTTTGTTATTATTTTCTTTAATATATAAATTAAGTTTTAATGTGAATATTTTTATTTTTGTAATTATATTGATGCTAATCATTTTAATTAATGATATTATATTATTAAATTAATATTTCAAATATTAATTTAATAATAAAATATCATTTATTAAAATGATTATAATATTTCATATATATATATATATATATATATATATATATATATATATATATATATATATATATATATATATACAAAGGGATTTTGCGAAAAATTAAAACTCCCTCCACCGAAATATTAATATTACCGCCCAAACAATTTTTTCCCTCGAAATCCCTAAATCAACCGGCAGGGACTTTCTCAAAACCCCAAAATCCCTAAAGGCGGCCGAAATCTCTCTCTCTCTCTCTCTCTGGCCTACTCCCTCCTTCTCCTGTAAATCACCTACTCCATCTCTTCTTCTCCGGCGAACTAGCCCCGCCATCTTCAACAGCCACCGCCCTTTATGTAACCCCGATCTCCAGCCATCACCCGGCCTAGATAAAATTCCCATGTTCATCTCTCTCTCTTCATCTCCATCCTCACTGCCATCCCTCTATCTCTCTCCCCGATTTTCTCAAAACCCGGCGTCCCTCTCCAAAGCCGATGTCTTCTTTTCCGGCCTCACGCTAGATCGCTCCTCAATAGCGAGCCCCTGCGTGCCCTGAATCTTCTTCATCTGCTCTTGTCGTTCTCGATCCCTCTCCATTTCCGTATCCCTCTCCATCTCCGTATCCGTATCCATCTCCTTCCCCCTCTCCGCCTCCCTCTCCCATGGCGAAATTGAGGTATTCATAGCTGCTCCCTGTATTTCCATTTCCCCATCTCTCTCTACTTGAGGTAATCATCACTTTTTAGTCAGATTTGTGTTTTTTGCCTTAAAGTTTATCTGTACAAAGGGTTGTTGGTTTTTGCTGGATTCTCATTTTGTCTATTGCAGATCTGTAAATGTGGGTATTGCTTTGACATTTCAAAAACTATAATTCCCAGGTACTCACAATTTGATTACCCGATATTTTTGTATAGATGAGAATGCTCAATTCAAGTGAGTTTTTGACTAAAAACAAAGACTAGGAAGGGACATTTGTGGATCCAGTTGTTTTAATTTGATTTTTCTTTCTGTTTTAAGGTAGATCAACATGTATGCAATTTCATCCTAGTCCATGGCTTACTAAATGCTAGCTGTGCTGGATTTCAAGATTCCTTCTTTAGTAACCCATTTCAGGGTTTTTAGAAATAAACTCACCTTGAATTTGATGTGCTTATCATCCGTTTCAGTGTGAATTAGGACTTTAGTTGCACATTCATTTATGGAATTGATGAAATTTCTAAAAAATGGACTTGTTGAGTTTCTTGTTAGTCCAATGTTGTTTACATACTGTTCTGCATAATGTTCTTTTTTTTTCTTTTAATTCCTTGTCATTCACAGTAATTTGCCTCTCTTTGGACCTTTTGAAGTGTATTTGTCACTACAAGAAATATGAGTATTTGGGACGGCCAAAAACCGTCCCAAATACTTCCAAAACCGTCACAAAAGGTATTTGGGACGGCATTGAGACGGTTTTCGCTCCCTCTCAAATACGAGGGTGCCAAATACATTTGTCACGGCCAAAAACCGTCCCAAAAAGTATTTGTCACGGAAAAGGTGACGGTTTTTCATGGCAGTCCCGACTAATGGGTATTTGCGACGTTTTTCAAAATGCCGTCCCAAAAAAGTATTTGGGACGGTTTTTTTGCCGTCACAATTACATTTTTAGGACGGTTTTTGCTGCCGTCCCAATTACATTTTGTGACGGTTTTTGGGACGGTTTTTTTGCCCTCTCAAATACATTTGGGACGGTTTGGGGGCGGTTTTTGCCCTCCCAAATACATTTGGGGACGGTTTTTGCCCTCCCAATTACATTTGGGACGGTTTTTCATGTTGTCTCAATTACATTTGGGACGGTTTTCTTGCCCTCCCAAATAGCATTTGGGACTGTTGTGTTTGGCCTCCCGCGTAGTATTTGACACGGTTGATGCCCTCCCAAATACCATTTGTGACCAATTTTTTTTGTATTTGATATCGTTTTAATATGAGATGACCACCATTTGTTGGAGTCAAATATATGCTAATTATCAAATGGAAAACAATTACATTTTATAAAATGAATTGAAGTCATAACACAAACTAATTATATAGATATGTTTCTAATTGGTACCCAATTAGTCAAAAGTATAACCTAAAAAACATTCAAAATCACATAAAAGTACAATAAAAAAAGGATTGTATAGATCAACTAATCTTCAAAAACTAAAGTTTCAATAAGTATCTTTCCTATACAAAAGTGTCTATTGAAATAGCTAGATCAAGTTGTCTATCATTGAAATAGCTAGCTCAAGTTGTCCATCGGTGCGTTGGTCCGAGCCTACAACAAAAATTATATAATTAGTATAAATAACGCCAAAAAAAGATAAGAAAAAAAGAGGTACCTCAAGAGATCTAACTATAAAGGGTACTAGATCTATTTGTCTTTAACATGATATAAAACTACGAGCCATACTCTTATTATGTCACCTTCAAACTACTCAGGATTCTATGAACTCAAAAGATATGTAAAGCATTCAAACAATTATTTTTTCTAGGTACTCAACATTCCGAACAGAAAAGAAAATTTCCTCCATTTGTGCATAGAATTTGAAAATGGGAAAAAGGGAAAAGAAAAAGAAACAAAAAAGAGTGAGATGCAGCGGAAAAGAATAGACATAAAAGGCTTAAAGATACGCACAGAAAATTTGCCGACTAGTTGTGACGACACAATCCCAACCATGGCAACCAACGCTGAATACTATTAGAGTGACTTATGTGGTCATGCCTGTACATTTAAGTTTTAATTACTTAATGTTGGCAGCTTGACCTCAGCATTTTGTTTGCTTCAGCTATTATCTAATTTCAGCTTTAAAAGCCTAAATTTCGTGATCCACTTAGGAGTTGTTCAAACTCATAGCTTCTGCCTATGTACAAGTGAAATTGTTCAAAAGAGGATTCATAAGTAATTCATCATCAGTTAATCAAGTTAAGTATACAACAATAATTCAAGAAAGTTGTACCAAGTAAGGATTCCGAATCTTTTTAATGTTTTTGGAAGGCCTATCTGCATTAGATATGGCAACATCCAATTTTGTATCGCTTGTTTTTATGCTTTGAGACTTGACAATGAAGTTTTAATGAAGTGAATGCTCGTTTTATTAATGATTCCCATGGTGTCGGGCATGGAACAAGGCGCTTTATGTGCTTATAAGTAAGCATGTGTTGAATGTTGTGTATAACAATAAAAAAATTTGTTTTGCAAGAATTACATGGTTTTCTGTTGCATACTCAATGTAATTAAGTGTTTAGTTGATCTTTTTTTTTCTTTCTTCATGTTCTTAAGCAGTTCATGTTCTGTGTTGATATTTTGCTCCAGTAGGGGTTTTTAATGTTTCGGTAAGATTTCACTTTACGACCAAATTAATTAATTACCAAATTCACTTAACTTGGTTTTCTACCAAATCAAGACATTCTGTGTTTAGACCAAGTCGTGTGAGGATTCATTGATGTAGCTTTTAGAAGTATTCTTACTAAGGCATATTTTATACTTCTCCATTAGATATTTTCTATACATCTGTATCCCCATGTCTGGTATTTTGAAGGTTGTCATGTCCGACACAGCGTGTCTATGTCATAAGAATAATTACATAATGCACTATTTTCTAATCAAAATCATATGCGCTAAATGACTCAATTATAAAGTTCACCTTGTGCAGCCCATGATGATGATTCAAAAAGTGCTTTGACAATTTCAGGAACAGATGCTTCAACATTTTCTTGAGGTGTGTGCAAGCCAGCTTTATGAAGTGCTCTAGCTCGAGATCCCTGAAAAGAGGTAATGGTAGGAACTGATTGAAAAACAATGATTTATGAAATCATTACTATGGAGGATCTTTGCTTGCTTATCTGTTTCAGTGATGTCCTACTATTAATTTCTAAATCAAATGAAAACTTAATCGGCCCCAAAAAATTACTTTCAAAAATAACTTCAAAACAACATCCCGAAGAAAGGTACATGGCACATACACTCTCCCCCTTCGTATCTATTCCAGTACGTCCAGCACGACCAGCCATTTGTTTGTACCTTATGTCATCAAGAAAATCACGACCAATATGGGGTTGTCGGAAGATAACCCTTCTGGCAGGTAGGTTAACACCAGCAGTTAAAGGTAGACGTAGCAGTTAAAACACGTACAAGTCCTTTGCGCTAGCAGGTTTCAAAAGAAAAGAGCAGAAGCACTGCATATTCAAAAATCAACACAAGAAACACAATAGAGAAACAAGGCTTGATTTGGGGGTGGAGGAAGATATTATCAATTGACAAACCTTGTCTTTTGAGATCCATATGAAGCTAAGGTTAAGGAGTAGAATCGATGCGCCTAGGGCTTTCTCAATATTCGCCTTTATCAAATGATTTTTTCTTCCAGGGCCAACTTCGGCCGTCCATCACGACTTGACACATATACACGAGTGTAAGACAAAGCCAAGCCAGATTACTCGCATAGGCTTCCTTCTAATCAAGACTCAACCAATGAAGTAATTAATCACAAACCGTAAATAACTCCATTTAAACGAAATACATACAGACACAAACATATATCCAAGAATACCTCAAGAGTCCTTCACTGCCGGGTTTTCAGTGAAGTAACAGTAACAAATTTGCAGGTCTACTACAAACATAGGATCCGTAAATGTTAGTATGTATTGGAAATATCGAATTCATCTAAAAGTCCCATGCCGATGTTTCATTGAGTCCTATTAAATTCTGCACCTTACATTTTAGTATCGACCATGCCAGAGCGGATATATCAGACCACAAAGGAGACCAATTTTACCAAACAAACAAATAGAAAATACTTCCATTCATCCACCAAACACATGTTACATAGCAGACTAAAGACTTACATCTATATTTCCAATGGTGTTCGATCATGCAAATATTACATATAAAAATGTTTGGATTAACCATTAGCTAAAACATAAACAAAAGACAAACTAGAAGAGTTCATGGTACGATCCCCTATATCTATTCCCATGAAAGACTCATTGGTTTGTTTTTTATCTTCCATGGCAGCTTGTACGAGCTTAGCCCATTCCCTTGCTTCCTTGTCTGATAGTAACACACGTTGGTTAAGTTTTAACCCAAGATTTTCATAACGAAAATTCTGAATCGTGGAGGATACGGCTGTGATGTTTGCACCGAATTTTCCTGCTTTGTCCTCAATACCAAGTAAGCTTTTTCCTCTAAAACAGTCCTAAACCCGCTGCCCTTTTTCACAACAGTCCCTAATTTTATAACTTGATTAGAATCAGCCTCAAATCCCTTGTCTTCATCCAGAAAAATCTGAATTGATGAAGTTAATTCCGTATTGTCTAGGATGAATTCTCTGCAATTATTGTCCATGCCCCATCCCCTTTGCTTCCTTAGACTCATAGCAGCCCCTATGTCTACTTCATTTACCCTCCATTCAGCCTTGGTATAATAACATTTGTGAGGTTGTAACATCTCATATTCTACTTCAATATTGATCATAGGCTGTTCTACCTTTGTCAAAACTTCCATTCCCTTCTCACAAGAGATTACCTCCAAATCTGATTTTTGCAAGTCTTGATCTTCCCATGCTTGATCAGATTGTGTTGGAATTGTTTTACCCTTGATTGGAGAGGACGGTTTCAGCCTAAACTTCCTCCCATCTTTCTTTACAATATAGGTGTTTTCTCTTCCGTTGTGTGTCACGAATCTATCAGTATTGCCAAGGCCGTCCCAAAAGTATGTGACAAGATTCCATGGGCAGCACATCACACATAACTTCTTTATACTTATTTATAGAAAATGAAACTAAGGCTTGTTGTCTTACCTTAATCACGTCGTTGGTCCACAGCCAAAACAGACGGTGAAGGATGCGGCGTTGTTGGAATTTTCAGCCTATCAATAAGCAAGGTGGAGGCTATATTGGTGCAGCTACCCCCATCTACTATTACCTTGCAAACCCTATCTTGTACGAGACACCGCGTTCTAAAAATCTGCTCACGTTGTTCTTCGAACTCCATGATCACTTCACGAAATAGAATTCGCAAAGGCCTATGCTCTGATACCACTTGATGTGAATGAGGATGGCTGAATCAACAAATCTGTTCCAGCTTTTTTGGACAGCCCTATGGCTGAACCAAACTCTCCAAAACAGCCCAAAATCCTCCTAAATTCAGCCACAAAAACTGCTCCAAAACTCTTTCAAAAACCCTCAACAAACAAGACCCTTGGCTGTCCGAATTCTCTTGGTTAACCAGCCCACTATCCCGCTACAAACCTTAAAAAATTCTGTTAAAACCAAGCTGTTTTGGGCTGCTTAAATTGAGAAACAAAGCTAAGATTTTCGAAAAAAATGATACCACGAGTTAGGTTATAAATTCTGTGGAATA
Organism: Codonopsis lanceolata; assembly: GCA_013146195.2. Lineage (NCBI taxonomy): Eukaryota > Viridiplantae > Streptophyta > Magnoliopsida > Asterales > Campanulaceae > Codonopsis > Codonopsis lanceolata. The sequence continues at coordinate 95,841,459 of CM028383.1, forward strand.
TGAACTAGTTAGGTTATAAATCCTCTTGATGATACCACGAGTGTGTGTTTCTTGGAACTTGCTTAGTGTTATATTTCTTCTCAGACCCTTCAATTAAGGTCAGGAAGTAGCTACAGAGCAGTTTTCTAAAAAATAAATAAATAAATACACTAGAGAATGTGGCACACACATGTACTTCAAGGTGAAATGGATGGAAGTTTCGGCAATTCTACGAGAAGGTTAAATGTAATGGCAATGATGCCCCACATGAAAGCAACTTTGGAGATATTGATGGCGATGGAAAAGAAATTTTACCGAGTGAGGCTTCAACAAGTTTAGTTGAGAAAAAAGTAGGAGAATATGATATACTGTAACCATTGAAAACTGGATCCCCTATATATATATATATATGACAGCATAACGTATCCTCAAGAAATCGACATCATGATTATGGTTCCTCAATTTTTCCTGAGTGCACTCGAATCTCTTAAAGACTGAAGAAGGATGGAGATAGAACCCAAAACAGATATCTCTCCGTTGCTACTTGAGAGCTGAAATAAACAGCAGCCCTCGTGCAGTACAGATCCTATACAACAAAGTATTATAAATTATAATATGTTGGACAGTTAGGATTCGCAGGCCAGGGAGAAGATCCGTAGTCGCGGTGCCAAAGTCACTATCATGCAACGGTCTTCGCAATTTGTAATATTATAAGCACTATCCATATGGAGTGTGGAGTGTGCTCTACAGCTGAGCACAACAGAGAATCAAAATTTACTTTGTCCCCTATTCGCAATTTGTAGCTTTTTTGGACAGCCCTATGGCTGAACCAAACTCTCCAAAACAGCCCAAAATCCTCCTAAATTCAGCCACAAAAACTGCTCCAAAACTCTTTCAAAAACCCTCAACAAACAAGACCCTTGGCTGTCCGAATTCTCTTGGTTAACCAGCCCACTATCCCGCTACAAACCCTTAAAAATTCTGTTAAAACCAAGCTGTTTTGGGCTGCTTAAATTGAGAAACAAAGCTAAGATTTCGAAAAAAAATGATACCACGAGTTAGGTTATAAATCCTGTTAAATCCTGTTAAATGCATAGATCTGGGAAAAAAAGGAACAAGTCAAGTAACATGAATTGAAACAACAATCATCGCAATACTAATGCAAATGGTAGCTAATTAAGTATGAAAAAGTTGAACGAGTTACATTAGTAAGGTTCTACAAGTCTATAAGCTCGAGACAAATCCAGAATCTTGTAGCCAAAACTTAAAAGCATTTTGAACCACAAAACAATAGATTTCATCTTTATGAATGATAAAATATATGCATAGAATGATTGGAGTGAGGTATACTAAGATGGATAATAAATACATATAGGTATATTCTTATACGGTGATGGAAGAAAAGAGAGTACCTAGCTAGCAATGGCTTTCTGTTCTATATTTTCACGATGCACAGTAAAGAGATCTAGATACTAGCTAGACTGCATCATTCACTAAACCAAAGCCCACATTCTTGCACATGCTGTTTCCATACAACAACAGATGTAGGTTAGAAGCCACATAAGCTGACTAAGCTAATGGTAACAAAAAGAAATAAGTAATCAAAACATATATAATTCCACACCTAATTCCTTCATACAGTAAAATTTTAAATGAGACCAAAAAAGAATTGGACAACCTGCTTTTGAAAATCCAGGTGAATACATAATTATTGGCATCTTCCAAATGGGAAACCAAATTCTTCAAACACAATGAAGAAATCACTACTACCTTACAGTCAGAGTTGAAGATAGACAAATACCCAATTTCAAAACAGCTTTGTTTGAAAATCAAAACAATTGCCGAGCCAAAAGACAATCAGCATAACCAAAACAGCTAAGATTTATAACCTAACTAGTTCATTCTCTTGGTTAACCAAAAGCCAATCAACATAACCAATTGCGGAGCCAAAATGATATAAACTAGAGCTCCCCATTATAAAAAAAATACTCTCACATGCCCATAACCACAAAACCATATCAAGGTCATCAGTTACAACTATTTTCCTGAATCAAGAAACCAATGTTTCGTGTCACTACCCATATTTAGCATACTTAATTTGTTTAAATCAAGTAACAAGAATAACAAATTGCAGAGAAAAAATGGCATGTCTTTAAAAATATCAATTTTCCAATAACATTATGAACACTCATTCGCAAAAGTATTCAGAGAAGGAGTGAGATATAGAATGATATATCGAAAGAACAAAATAGATGCTTACCAAAGGAATTCCCTAGCAGCCCTAAGAACGAGATACAATAATTAATTTTGGAATCATGAAAACCATTCCTCTGCGATTTCAGAAAACCAACTTATGACTTCCTCTGGTGTCTCAAGCTTAATTCTGTTTCGAACTCATTTTTACACAACAACGAAGTGCTCAAGAAAAAAAGAATTCAAGTATGGTCCCCAAATATAGTCTCACTAAGCTTGGAAATCAAATTTCTTAAAATACTATAGATGATCTTCTTCCAATAGCTAACATATCCTCATATTACACAGCTTAACAAATAAATACAAAGACAAATTTAAATACCAAAATTCCATGAAAAGGTCAATAAACAACTATGTTGATTGAAGATTATGATCTAAACTAAAAAAACAAGCGATTACTAATGAATTACCTTGAGTTTTTTGAATAGGAACTGGTTCGGATGAGCAGGTGATCCTTCACAAGCGCCCAAAGAGATAGAGTAACCGAGCAACAAATTTGGGGATAATGATGAGAATCCTTCCTCTACAATTTGGGAAAATTAAAAAATTAAAAATTAGGGCACAAATCATGAACTGAGAGATTTAGAAAGCGATAAAGTGAGAGGGCGACCTAAGGAATTCCTAAGCAGCCGCAGGAAGGGGATTTTGCAAGATGAGAGAAAAAAAGCCCTAGCAGCAAAAATCAATCCCTACTATGATATAATATCACGTCAAGCTGTAAGTAAATACCAACATTAATAAGAAACTAACCTTTTTGACTGGCTGGGCTTTGGTTTTGGGTTTGAAGAGAGCACAAGTCTTGAAAACCGATGGCGTAGACGAAGACGAGGAAGAAGATCGATAAGAAATGAGGAGACGATTGAAGAAGAAACGGGATCAGACGATTGGGTTTAACGAAACTTGATTGAACAATGGGTTGATTGGAGAGAGAGACTGAGTGGACATCTATTTTGTGAAGGTGGGAAACATTCGCGGGAAACTGAAAATAGCGTGGGGGGAAATTTTAAGGATGCAGATGGTATTATGAAAATTGATAATTGGGACCAACATCGAAACATTTAGGACGGTTACAAGTTTAGTGGTCCTAAAAAAACATTATTTGGGAAGGGAAGTGAAAAAGGGTGCCAATATCAAGTATTTGTCTCCACTAATTCTCCCTTCCCAAAAAACAGTATTTGGGACTCTTTTTTTGCCCTCCCAAATAATAGCGGTCACAAATAGTGTTTTTTCTTGTAGTGTGTGTGTAAACTTGTGTGTGTTATCATTGATTTGAGTTAAATCTGAACCAATTCAGGGTTTTCGAGATTACCCATCTGACCATACTATTGAATATTTTCTATCTTTTTCCTTTTTCTTTACTTTTGGTGTGTGAGTGAATGTCCATACTGGAAAAGCTCCTGCAAGAATTATGCAAAGTGAACTACCAAAAAGATGTAAATAGCAGTATATATACATTTTAAGACATATCTAAGTTCAATTTTTTTTCTTTATTTATTATTTTGAGGAAAAGATGGTGGATTTTGGAGCTAGATTTTACATTAGGCCATTTTATTTTAAATTGGATATATGCTATTAACAGTCTGATTTTTAGCCAAAACACTCAAAATAACGTTTTTGCATTTGAAGTTGGGAGTTTTTCTGTATGCAGTTAGTGTATATATTATTTTACGGTAGCAATACACTCTGTATTTGGTTAATGTAGAATTTACAGTTTGTAATCTGTATACAATCGTTGGTGCATGCTATACACTTTGTATTTTTTTTTAATTTCTATATAGTTTCACTAGTTTTTATATATTTTTTTGTTATTTTTTATAATTTATGTATTATGTATTTTATTGATGCTAGAGTTCCAACCCCATCGCGCTAACGCTGCCACCTCACCGCTATCTGGTCTCTCACTTCTATTCCCGTAATTTTTTGTATTATTTATAATTTTTATGATATATATAAGAGTGTATTTAGATAATATTTGTTTAAATTTCAAGAACTCTTTTGGAATTTTGGATCTTTATTCCTAAATTTGTCATGTTGCGATATTAGTTTTTGTTTAGCATGTCTTATATTGAAAAAAAAAACATTCATATCTTTGTTGACACGCTATTAGTTGCTTTTGTTGTATGTTTTAAATCCATGTTTAGATTAGATTTTCTTAACATGCTAGTCTATTAATTCATAGTGTTTACTTTTTAAACCTACTTTGATTACACTTGAATGAGTTTTACTTGGGGTTATTTTTTTGTTAATATGTTTGAACTCACTCATTATTTATGTGATAATCATATATATTATTGGATCCATCTATAAGTTGCTAAATTTGGTGAGTGCAAATTATGTCTGGACCTTAATATTTATTTACAACATTTGACTCGAAAATTCTTTTTGCAATTGTATAATGGTCTATTATTGTATCTATGAGTTATTTAGTTTTTTTGTGTGTTTATATTGGTGTATTATATTTGATTTTTACATTAGTAGTAATGTTGGATTTTTGGTAGCTTCTTCATATTATTAATAAAGTTATTGCTTCTTTCATGATACTTTTTAAAAAGAAACCTTTTGTGTAGAAAGGTTAGCATTTGTTTGGTTGTAAACTTCTTCAAATTGTTTGCCATTCATTGCGAGTTTTTTTTTTTTGTATTCTTAATGATAGAGGTAGCATTTGGTTATTTCATTGAACTATGTGTTTCATAGTATAAGATGAATAAGGCCCGATGCTCGCAGATTTCGAGGATAGAGACTTTGGAAGCACGCTTGGTCGAAAGCAAAGAACGCTTGTTTGCGGAATATCGAGAGCGCATGCAGCAACGATTTGCGTAAATGATGGCGGCGATGCAAAGCATGGCACACCGATGCATGGGTTCGAACAAGATTCTCTAGCAAGATTGGGTCCCTTTTCATCCAAATCTCTTCCAAGATTAGCCTCCTCCCCCACTTTGATTATTGGTACTGCTTGAAGTTGAAACATTGATATTTGATATTGTTTGATTTTGTATGTATATATTTGGTACTTCAATGTAATTACATTTAGAGTTCGATGTAATAACATTTAGAGTTTTATATTATTGTTTATTTTGTATTTTTAGTTTTGTATTAATTGTTATATTATCGGGTACAAAAAATTATAATGATAATATTTTTGTGTATTTTTTTTAAATTTTTTTCCGCCTTTAGCGACGGAATTTCCGTCGGTGAAATTCAAATTAAATTATTTTTTTAAAATCCTCTAGCGACGGAATTTCCGTCGCTGAAATTCAAATTAAATTATTTTTTAAAAGCCTTTAGCGACAGAAATTTCCGTCGTTGAAATTCAAATTAAATTATTTTTTTAAGCCTTTAGCGACGGAATTTTCCGTCGCTGAAATTCAATTTTAATTAATTTTTAAAAGCCTTTAAATTTTCATTGAAATTCAAATTTAGTTAATTTTTAAACACCTTTAGCGACGGAATTTTCCGTCGCTGAAATTCAATTTTAATTAATTTTTAAAAGCCTTTAGCGACGGAATTTTCTGTCGCTGAAATTCAATTTTAATTAATTTTTAAAATCCTTTAGCGACGGAAATTTCCGTCGCTAAAGGTTGAATTTCAGCGACGGAAATTTCCGTCGCTAAAGGCTGCCTTTAGCGACGGAAATCGGTCCGTCGGACATCAGCGACGAAGGATTAGCGGCGGATTAGTGACGAAAAAATTCCGTCGCTGGGGGCCTTTAGCGACGGAATTTTGCCTTTAGCGACGGAAAATTCCGTCACTAAAGGTCATTTTTCTAGTAGTGGTAGTGAGCCTGAATGAATTTCTTTCTCATCAAACTTTTCAATTCAGTCCAAGTCTCAACTTACGGCTCCCTATGCCTATATCTCCACTCACTCATCCTCTCACACCAATATTCGGCATAATCAGAAAACAAAATGGTTGTTGCACTTAGAACCTTTTTACTCTTGGTAAAGTTATCGTATCCAAAGACTTTATCAACCGTCTTCTCCCACTCTATATATGTCTCGGGATCATTTTTACCAAAGAAGGGTGGAATTTTTAGTTTCTCCTTCCTTTCACTACGAATCTTTCCAATCTCATCCTTTTGATCCCTCATAGTTTTGTTCAAATCCCTCACCAAAGCCTCCAAATAAACTCGAATATCAAAGTTAAGAACGTCATTCTCACTTGTATTAGACATGGTGTACCTACAAGAAAATTGTTAGAAATAAAATATCTCACACACTCCCTAACGTGTATCGCTCAAACAATATCACTCCTCTTGTGTTTACCTAGTCTCCCTCACATTCAATTCCTCTAAGTTCTAAAAGAACTGCGCAATTAAACAGTGATTAGCAAAGTAGACAAACCAAAAACTCAATCAACAAGAAATAAGCGTAGAGATAAAAATTAATAGTGGAATTTTCAAGGTCGAAAGGCTCAACAATTAATTTTTGTAAAGGAAATTCGATTTTAACTTTCGAATCTAGGTGAAATATATGACAATGAACTTCAAGCTTTTCAATTCGCAAACACAAACTTTTTTTAGAAAAAAAACAGGCTGTCTGAATTTCTAAGAACAACATAACTTTTTTTTTTTTGGATAATCTAACCTCTAATTCCTTTGGGTCACAATCAATCCTTTCTCCTTTTTTTTTTTGGTAATTTTCGGACTCCTTTTGCTTAGGCTGAAACACACTCCCCCCCCCCCCCCCTTTTTTTTCTTCTAAAAACAGGCTATCCGGATTAAATTTAGAACAACACCAACTATTTATTTATTTTATTTATAACCCTAAAATTTTAGGAATGAAATAACAACAAAAAAATGATTTGAACAAATAACAAACTAGAATTTATGATCCTAGTTTGAAGGAAGAAGAGAAACAAATTGATAATCAAAACAAGAACAATTTAAAGTGAGATAGATATGGAAACGAAACCTGGCTCTGATACCAAATGATACGACCCAAGTCATGTACTCGTGATCACGAACTGTAACGTATGCAACAAGAGAAGCGAAGAACGTCGATGTTGATTATGGAAGATAACACCTCGACTTAATGGAACAATATAAACGCACTCCTTGGTGTATTGACCTTGAAACAACGCTTGAGACGACCACAACCCTTGGTATAATGAAGAACACCACAATAGGGATGAAAGATCCTATTGATAAGTTCGGATTCGATTACTTAGCTTTTCACCAAATAATCACAAGTTCTAAAGAGAACAAGGAGACTTTGAAAACTCTCAAAAACTAAATTCAATAATCAAAGTTGCGTGTCACCAAAATAATAAGCCACAACCCTTATTTATATGGGTTGTAAATCCTAAACCTAGAATAAAAAGCAAAGGTCTAAACACTTTGACCTAACTTAATCAAATAAGGAAACTAGATAACAATCCTTAATAACTAGGATTTAGAAAACCCTAATTCTAAAGGAAAAGGGGGGGGGGCGGTCGAATCCCTAAGGGGTAGAAGGGGCAGTATTTGTTTGGTGTCTTAGGCCTCCCTTGGCTTGCCTTCCTTCTTTGGGACTTCTTTGGCTTCTTCATTGGGGCTTCCTTGATTTCCTTGATCCATCTTGAGGGATGTGTCTTGTGTACTTGGACTCTTAGCCCTTCTTGATGAATACTTGAATATGGCCCATCCTCCTTGAAGTTTTCAAAGCCTCGATCCTCATGCTTCCAACCTCGAATCCAAGTCAATGTGCTTCCTTCGCTTAAGGCTTTTGCTCGTGGGACGAATCACATCAGAGAGTGTGAGATAAATCGGGCCAAATGGTGGGCAGCAGAAGTGGTCACGGGCTGGACAGACTGGATCCAGAAGGAGGACACGTGGGTCAGCCACTTTTGTGGATGCTGGGAGTAGGTGACGTGGCCGCTTCTATGGCCGACAACGCAAAATAGGACAAGTTTTGGAACTGGCGCCGACCTCCCCTAGTAAATTGAGCTATGCGCTGGTGCCCCTGGGTTTCTGAGGGTGGACAGCGAAGTCCTTCCCTACCCAGGTTTCTCATTTAGGTCTTCTGTTAGCGCTGTTAGCCTCCGTTAGCTCTCCCTTACCTTGGAACTCTTAACGGACTTTAACCAAATAGTTTAAAGCTCAACTTTACAACCCAGAATTGCTTAAAACTTGATGCTAAACACCATGAATGCTTGATTAAACCTTTGAAACCTACATTAAGCACAAATACACAAATAATAATATTTCCAAGGCATAATTAACTCAAAAATAACACAAAATAAAAGGAAATTCAAGGGAAAATTTGTGAAAATCTTGGGCTCATCAGTAATCATCCCCAGAATCATAGACAACTAACTCTGCATCAAGACAAAGATTTTCTTCTTACACAAAGTCAGCAGATTCATCTTTTGAATCTGTCTCAATCCATGTAGCATGATTTTGATCTTCAGCTACTAAACTTTTTTTGTTTTTCAAAGGTTTTGGGAGCTCTTTTGAAGTATTCATTTTTGGTTGATGGACAATTTGATGCAACGTGTCTAGGTTTCCTACAGTTGAAACATAATAACTTTTATTTTTCATCTTTAGCATCATTGGTTTTGAAATAAGGTTTTTGAAAGTTTGAATAAGAAGGTCTTTGAAAGCTTGATGGAGGTTTTTGAAAGTTTAAGGAAGGTTTTTGAAAGTTTCTTTTGAAAGATTTGAACTTTCTAAACTGTTTAGCAAAGTCAACAAATTCATCTTCATCAAAGTCATCATCTGACAGAGATGAAGAAGTTTTTGGTTTCACTTCTTGAGCAGTAAGAGAGATAAGTGTTTGAGAGGAATAACAATTCAATGATTGTAAAACAAGTACTAGAAGAAAGAATGTATAATCAAGGCTATCTAGTAAATGCTTAAAGGTTGAGACATTTCAAGTGAGTAATTGCTTGAGAGAATATTGAATGCTTAAGTATGTTTCAATCTTGCTTCCAAGTCTATATATAGAATTTTTGAGCTCCAATCCGTTAGAAGCCATTTGAATTTCAAATGTACCGATAATTCTCAACAATATCTTTTCATAAGATATTGTATAATCAAGGCTATCTAGTAATTGCCTAAAGGTTGAGACACTTCTAATGAGTGATTTCTTGAGAGAATATTAAATGCTTAAGTATGTTTCAATCTTGCTTCCTATTCTATATGTAAGACCTCGAATATTTAACTAGTTGACTCGATAGAATGGTTTTGTACTTCTTGTTTTGAGGGATCCTAGGTCTTCGTGTACTCACTTGGATACATTTAATATCCTTATTATCATGTCTATAATGTTTGCATGAGGTCACAACATTCAAAGTATAGTCGTCGTCATAAGTTTGGTTTCATGATTCGCGTTTCGTAAACGTTTCGTCTTTCGTATTTTTGAGGGACTTAATTCTAAATTAAGTTTGAGTTTGAGTTTGAGACTCTTTATTAGGCTTTTAACATACTTTTAAAAAAAGTATGTATACTTTCTCGATCATTGTTTCAATCGTTAGTTTGTTCCATGTGTTTTCGTTGTCATTTATTAGTTACAGATCAAATATGATACGCGACTGAATCGTTTTGTTCGAGATATCATACAAGATGGTTTTAGTTTGATTTGAGACTTTTAAGGATTTTAGTTTACGTCCTTAGGGTTAGCCTGGCGAAGAAATCACGTCATTTCGTCGAACGGTGTGCAAACGGGAGCCGTCGAAAGATAGCCGCACGCTGCTACCCACCAGTAGACTTTGGGGCTGTCCACCGGCAGGCTTTGGGGCTGCCTGATCGTGTCTTATTTTAAATTTATTTCCTTTCAAGTGGACAAGACTATTTTAGAATAGTTTGGGAAGCAAGAGTCGAACCACAGAGATTTGGATTTGATTAAAGTAAATTTAACTAATCTAACAAAATAAAGCAATTAATAACTAATGGGGTTTTTTGGTTTTTTTTATAAATTGAATTAACTAGAAAGCAATAAAATAACATAACTAACGAAGCATATAAATATGAAATAAATCAAAGATTTGTAAATCGCCTAGGAATTAGTATTCACTTGTATCTACTCTATTGTTCATTTAAATAAAGTATCATTCAATACATTGGGTTCGTTCATGAAAGATAGATATAGCCTGTCAAATAACCGTTCAGTCTTCATCTCCAAATAATTCATCAATTCTATATCCTAAGAATAAGAACATATGAATCCTAACTGTCACTTAGGTCATATATATGAACCTGTCCGTAACTTATCATTCTCGTGCATCGATAGGTTCAATTTATCATGATGGTGAGCTAGTGTACGACATATGCATATTGATCATGCAGTTATCCGCACCTCTAGGCCTTTATCACTTGCGATTACATTCATTTGTTCAAATCGAGATAATAAATGGGTTGATAAACACCATGATCAACAAGAATTGAATAAATAAGAATTAATATAGAACAAAAGATTCAATACAAGTTACTTCAAATTCCTATATTATGGAGTTAATTCTCCATAATTGAAAGTACAAAACCTTGAACCATTCTTGGAGAATCTTTCTTCATAGACAAAGAAAAATAATACAGAATTTCTCTCCTCCCTTTTTTCCTAACCTAAAGGGATCTATTTATACCTAATTAATCCTACCACAAGAAGGAAAAGGAGATACAATATAATTAAACACAAAAAAGAGTCAAAGTAGGACTTTCACGTTTCCCAAGGCAACCACAACACATAAAGTGGCGGCTGAATTTCCATAGAAAAATCAGATTTTCAGCTTTTGTACTTAAAGTTTTCCAGCTTTTGCAGTTTGGTCCCTAAAGTTCTTCAATTAAGCATAAAATGCATATATTTTGTACAATTATGCCAAAAGTCCCTGAAACTATAAAACAACACTAAAACATATATTACACAACAAAAACCCCAAGAAATAACATAAGTTAAGCCGGAATAATACCCAATAACTGCGTATAAAATACAGTCATCACTGCCCACCAGCAGACTTGGGGCAGCTATACCAGCAGACTTGGGACTGCACTACCGGCAGACTTTGGGCTGCACTACCGGCAGTCTTTTATGACATGTCTTGGTGAAATTTCCTATCCTACCCTTAATATAAATCCCTCATTTATCCCTTGTAAGGGTATTTTGAACCTTTGACCTCCCCTTAGGAGTATATAAGCCTCAAGACATCTCTTCATTCATTTCTAATCTGATTTTATTCATCGTTATCTCTCCAACCGGTCAAACCTAGAGAGAGAGAGTAGTGGGTTCTTGGAGTGTTCCGGCGATTACCGGAGCTTCGGCCAACCAATCGACGAGCCGAGACCACCGTTGGAAAGATCTCGTCGAGGAGATCGTTTCCCCTCTATCTATTTCAGGTTTCATATAGGTTTGAAATTCAGATCTGAGGTACGTTACTAAACCACCTTGCTTGCTTCTTCACAAATCTTGCTTAGATCATGCTAAGGAAGAGTTTTATCAAGTCTATAAAACGTTTTGATGTTTCTATGAAATCTGGAAACTTTTTCATAGATCTTGACTTGATGATTTTGGTCTTGGGTTTAGTCTGAAATAGGTTCAAGCTTTCATTTGGAATCATTGTTGTTCATTCATGAACTTGTTGGAAAACAAACCATACAAATTCAGTCTCTGTTTTGGGTAAATTTCGGGAAAAGTCTGGTACTAATCGACTAAAGGGATTTTTATAAAAATTTAGTATGTTATAAATATACATGTTAGGTAACTCTCTGTAAAGTTTCATAAATTTTGGAGCTCGGGAAGTATTATTCATTGGTCACAAATCGTGGCTGTTCCAATAAGCTGTTACCAGAAAGTTAATCTGTTAACGTGATATTGAGGTGGTCATATTTTGATGAATACATATCCTAATGGAGTTTTTTAAAATGGTAAAATCTAGCTCAAAAAGTCTAGTTTCTGAAAATGTAAATTTTAAAACATTTGGAGTAACGAGAAATTTTTGGTGAATTTTGTATGATAGACATGCAGAATGAATCACAATAGATACTCAGGTTTTTAACATGAACTTCAAGGAGCTGTATTTTGATGAATACAAGTCATAATGAAGTAATTTAAAATTCTAAAATATAGTTTTAACAGTCTAGTTTCATACTAAGCAAGAATCACTACTTTTGGAGTTGTGAGGAATTAATGGTCGAACTTACAAGTTGACTGTGCAGAATGAGTTATAACAGAAAATCTGGAAAATAACTTGTCCTTGTGATAATCATAAATTGATGATTATAGGTGTGAATAGAATGATTCAAAATGGTGAATAACACCTTAAAATGTCTAGTATCTAATATGTGTGTGGATCACAGTATTTGAACATGCCAAGTGTGGTTTATAAATAATACATGAACCATAACAGATTTGGGAATATAGAATGAATTATCATTCTAGAATGAGTTTTAGTGAATATGATCTAAGTTTTTATTTGATCCTAGACCATCAATGAAGTCTTGGGGATGATATGAGTTGCTACTTGTTAAGTTTTGGGTTTAACCTAGATTCATAAAAGAAATGAATTTCTATGCTTGTGTGGTTTATTATTTGTTAAGTTATCCACTTAACTTGGATTTATGCTAGAAATAAACATCTATGCTTACTAGATATTATGACTTGTAAAAGCATAATTGTGATACTTGTTAAGGATTGGGTTTCCATACTTAATGATATGACTTATAAGACATATTGTGTATTTTGACTCGAAGCATAATATGCTTTTGATTACTTTGTGGTTTCATTGATAATTGATCCACCAACTTGTGTTGAATTTATATTTCACTAATAGGTGAAATTGTGAACTGTTGATTTAGGGTTTCTTAATGAGACACGAACCTAACTATGCTTGAACCGAGAACTTAGAAAAGGGTTAGAAATGCAAATAGCATTTATAACCTACTTAGGATGAATTGTAGTGAAAACTCAACGGAGTCGAGCTTAAGGAACAATTGAACCTTATGTGGATCGTGGTGAGATCCTACAACTTGTAGAATCCATTTGACTAGATTACTAGCTTTTGGAATTTGGATTGAATTGAGTGGACAACTTGACACTCCTGATTTAGAGACTCAAATGAGCTCCTATTGTGGTTTTATGATTATTGTAACAATGTGCATAATCGTATGGGTTAAGTAGATCTGTATATCTACTTGAGAATTTGCAAATAAACATCTACTTGTGTATTGCATATAAGTCCAGCTGGCATTACTTGAGTTTTTACGTTGATGATGGGACGATATATTGTCTTCACGAATTATGGGATTCGTGGTTGCAATATATCGCCGTATCGGATTCGGTTCACACACCCCTCCACTGCTAGCTACAGTGGGGAAGTAGCCCCCTTTGTCGTAACCAAAAGAGCGCATTGGCTAGTGCTATTTTTCCCGAGTAGAGAGCTCGGTACTTTGATACCCGAACACGGGTGTCACAGGCACGATATGATTAACAGTTGTGATTGCAGGAGCGACACAACGACATTGATTTGGTACCTTCTCTATCCTTTATGTGGCTTACTATGGGCACTTATGTGATAACAAAGTGTTAGTTGAACATGAGATCTTATTGACCATGTTTGTATTGGCTAATGTTATACGAAAGACTTGATGTGTATATATATAAATATGCACACTTATACATGATGATTATATGAGAGATTTGATATGTATATATAGAGATATACATACTAATATATGAGGTATATATGAAAGACTTGATGTGTACATATATAAATATGCACACTTTTACATGATGATTATATGGGAGATTTTATATGTATATATAGAGATATACATACTGATATAGGTGCATATATATATATATATATATGCACCCTTACAAGTGATGATTTTATGAATAGCTTGATTAGTATATATAATGATATATATACATGCATATGATGTTTTATGGGAACTACCTTCTAATTCATTTAATTTGTGTTTGAACAGGGAATTACACCCTGGTTCATTTGGACGGTTTAGTAAGTAAGAAGAAAGGTTATCTTGTGGAGTATCAAAACGATACGACGCCTCTTCACAGGTTTTCTGTCATTTGTAAAATGACACCATGATTTCTTTGATGTTACATAATTATATGTTACATATCTCTTGTAGTAGCGTACTGAGTCATTATGACTCATCCCGTACTTTGTTTTCCAGCTACAGTAATTGGTAGCCGTGTTGAGGCTAAGTAGTTCATGACTGTAGCAGTGCGCAGCTGATCGATAGATCGAGATTAGATCGTGTGGTTCGTGTTTGTAGCATCCGACTTTCCCGAGTAGCAGCTTGTGGAATCATGTTCGTTTTTAGCACTGTCATTGATATTATGTACTTTGTTATTCTTGTGAGATCGACATTTTGTAAAGTTATTTAGACTTTACGGTTAGGTAAAATACTTGGGTATTTATATTGGTTCTTTCTTGGGCCAACGTATTGTGTCGTGCCTTGTTCGTGGTTTTCGTATTTATTTCAGTTGTCTCACCGGGCACGCAGTAGCTTTGGGGCATTTCTTTATTCTATTTGTTATAGTTGTTGGTTGACCCCGGTATGCTTTAGCCGTGGGGTAATTGTTATATCAGGTTGGTTCTTTGTTAAAACGCCGGCCTGGAGTGCCGATGGTTTGTTCAGCGTCTGCAATATTACGGCACGCGAGTTTTATTTTTCCTCCTTTGAGAGATAATGTCTCTCTTGGTTTCATTGTCGTTGGTTACGAGCTTCATAGCTTGGGACTTCATTTCTTATATTGCTTCCGCTGATTCGATTTTTGAAATACCGTATTTTAATGCGACTTTATGTTCATGTTTAGAGCGTATTAGCTCGACCGTTCGACTCGCACTACTGTTTAACAAGTGCTTGTCCTCTTATTATGTTAGTTCCAGCGGCACGACCTTGGGATTTCATGTTGGAATCCGGGTCGGGTTGTGACACTATTTATAGAATTCTTGAGCTCCAGTCCGTTAGAAGCCATTTGAATTTTATATGTGACAATAATTCTCAACAGTATCTTTCCATAAGATACACTACTAGAAAAATGACCTTTAGTGACGGAATTTTCCGTCGCTAAAGGCAAAATTCGCCGCTAAAGGCCGGCCAATGACGGAATTTTTTCGTCGCTAATCCGTCGCTAATCCTTCGTCGCTGATGTCCAACGGACCGATTTCCGTCGCTAAAGACAGCTTTAGTGACGGAAATTTCCGCGCTGAAATTAACCTTTAGCGACGGAAATTTCCGTCGCTAAAGGATTTTAAAATTAATTAAAATTGAATTTCAAATTCGTAAAATTCGTCGCTAAAGGCTTTAAAAATTAATTAAAATTGAATTTCAGCGACGAAAATTCCGCCGCTAAAGGTGTTTAAAAATTAATTAAATTTAATTTCGCCGAATTCGCTAAAGGCTTTTAAAATTAATTAAAATTGAATTTCAATGACGGAAAATTCGTCGCTAAAGGCTTTAAAAATAATTTAATTTGAATTTCAACGACGGAAATTCGCGCTAAAGGCTTTAAAAAATAATTTAATTTGAATTTCAATGACTTTAAAAATAATTTAATTTGGAAATTCCGTCGCTAGAAGGATTTTAAAAAATAATTTAATTTGAATTTCACCGACGGAAATTCCGTCGCTAAAGGCGGAAAAAATTTAAAAAATACACAAAAATATTATCATTATAATTTTTGTACCGATAATATAACAATTAATACAAAACTAAAAATACAAAATAAACAATAATATAAAACTCTAAATGTTATTACATCGAACTCTAAATGTAATTACATTGAAGTACCAAATATATACATACAAAATCAAACAATATCAAATATCAATGTTTCAACTTCAAGCAGTACCAAT
The DNA here is from genome assembly GCA_013146195.2 of Codonopsis lanceolata. NCBI lineage: Eukaryota > Viridiplantae > Streptophyta > Magnoliopsida > Asterales > Campanulaceae > Codonopsis > Codonopsis lanceolata. Next base: position 95,857,482 of record CM028383.1, read on the forward strand.
AATCAAAGTGGGGGAGGGGGAGGCTGATCTTGGAAGAGATTTCTGGGATGAAAAGGGACCCAATCGCTAGAGGGAGTATCTCGTTCGAAGACCCATGCATCGGTGTGCCATGCTTTGCATCGCCGCCATCATTTCGCAAATCGTTGCTGCTGCGCTCTCGATATTCCGCAAACAAACGTTGTTGCCGCCAAGCGCAAGCTTCCAAAGTCTCTATCCTCGAAATCTACTGAGCATCGGGCCTTCTATTCATCTTATACTATGAAACCTGCATAGTTCCAATGAAATAACCAAATGCTACCTCTGTCATTAAGAATACAAAAAAAAAAAAAAAAAACTCGCAATGAATGGCAAACAATTTGAAGAAGTTTACAACCAAACAAATGCGCAACCTTTCTACACAAAAGGTTTCTTTTTTACGTAAAAGTATCATGAAAGAAGCAATAACTTTATTAATAATATGAAGAAGCTACCAAAAATCCAACATTACTACTAATGTAAAAATCAAATATAATACACCAATATAAACACACACAAAAACTAAATAACTCATAGATACAATAATAGACCATTATACAATTGCAAAAAGAATTTTCGAGTCAAATGTTGTAAATAAATATTAAGGTCCAGACATAATTTGCACTCACCAAATTTAGCAACTTATAGATGGATCCAATAATATATATGATTATCACATAAATAATGAGTGAGTTCAAACATATTAACAAAAAAATAACCCCAAGTAAAACTCATTCAAGTATAATCAAAGTAGGTTTAAAAAGTAAACACTATGAATTAATAGACTAGCATGTTAAGAAAATCTAATCTAAACATGGATTTAAAACATATAACAAAAGCAACTAATAGCGTGTCAACAAAGATATGAATGTTTTTTTTTTCAATATAAGACATGCTAAACAAAAACTAATATCGCAACATGACAAATTTAGGAATAAAGATCCAAAATTCCAAAAGAGTTCTTGAAATTTAAACAAATATTATCTAAATACACTCTTATATATATCATAAAAATTATAAATAATACAAAAAAAATTACCAGGAATAGAAGTGAGAGACCAGATAGCGGTGAGGTGGCAGCGTTAGCGCGATGGGGTTGGAACTCTAGCATCAATAAAATACATAATACATAAATTATAAAAAATAACAAAAAAATATATAAAAACTAGTGAAACTATATAGAAATTAAAAAAATACAAAGTGTATAGCATGCACCAACGATTGTATACAGATTACAGACTGTAAATTCTACATTAACCAAATACAGAGTGTATTGCTACCGTAAAATAATATATACACTAACTGCATACAGAAAAACTCCCAACTTCAAATGCAAAAACGTTATTTTGAGTGTTTTGGCTAAAAATCAGACTGTTAATAGCATATATCCAATTTAAAATAAAATGGCCTAATGTAAAATCTAGCTCCAAAATCCACCATCTTTTCCTCAAAATAATAAATAAAGAAAAAAAATTGAACTTAGATATGTCTTAAAATGTATATATACTGCTATTTACATCTTTTTGGTAGTTCACTTTGCATAATTCTTGCAGGAGCTTTTCCAGTATGCACATTCACTCACACACCAAAAGTAAAGAAAAAGGAAAAAGGAAAAAGATAGAAAATATTCAGTAGTATGGTCAGATGGGTAATCTCGAAAACCCTGAATTGGTTCAGATTTAACTCAAATCAATGATAACACACACAAGTTTACACACAAATACACTTCAAAAGGTCCAAAGAGAGGCAAATTACTGTGAATGACAAGGAATTAAAAGAAAAAAAAAGAACATTATGCAGAACAGTATGTAAACAACATTGGACTAACAAGAAACTCAACAAGTCCATTTTTTAGAAATTTCATCAATTCCATAAATGAATGTGCAACTAAAGTTCTAATTCACACTGAAACGGATGATAAGCACATCAAATTCAAGGTGAGTTTATTTCTAAAAACCCTGAAATGGGTTACTAAAGAAGGAATCTTGAAATCCAGCACAGCTAGCATTTAGTAAGCCATGGACTAGGATGAAATTGCATACATGTTGATCTACCTTAAAACAGAAAGAAAAATCAAATTAAAACAACTGGATCCACAAATGTCCCTTCCTAGTCTTTGTTTTTAGTCAAAAACTCACTTGAATTGAGCATTCTCATCTATACAAAAATATCGGGTAATCAAATTGTGAGCACCTGGGAATTATAGTTTTTGAAATGTCAAAGCAATACCCACATTTATAGATCCGCAATAGACAAAATGAGAATCCAAAGAAAACCAACAACCCTTTTGGTGGATAAACTTTAAGGCAAAACACACAAATCTGACTAAAAAGTGATGATTACCTCAAGTAGAGAGAGATGGGGAAATGGAAATACAGGGAGCAGCTATGAATACCTCAATTTCGCCATGGGAGAGGGAGGCGGAGAGGGGGAAGGAGATGGATACGGATACGGAGACGGAGAGGGATACGGAAATGGAGAGGGATCGAGAACGACAAGAGCAGATGAAGAAGATTCAGGGCACGCAGGGGCTCGCTATTGAGGAGCGATCTAGCGTGAGGCCGGAAGAAGACATCGACTTTGGAGAGGGACGCCCTGGTTTTGAGAAAATCGGGAGAGAGATAGAGGATGGCAAGTGAGGATGGAGATGAAGAGAGAGAGATGAACATGGGAATTTTATCTAGGCCGGGTGATGGCCGAGATCTGGGAGTTACATAAAGGGCGTGTGGTCATAGCTGCCGAAGATGGCGGAAGCTAGTTCGCCAGAGAAGAAGAGATGGAGTAGGTGACGCATTCAGGAGAAGGAGGGAGAGGGGCTAAGAGGAGAGAGAGAGAGAGAGAGAGAGAGAGAGAGAGAGAGAGAGAGAGATTTCGGCCGCCTTTAGGGATTTTGGGGTTTTGAGAAAGTCCTTGCCGGTTGATCGAGGGAAAAAAAATTTTGGGCGGTAATATTAATATTTCGGTGGAGGGAGTTTTAATTTTTCGGTGGAGGGAGTTTTAATCCCTTTTATATATATATATATATATATATATATATATATATATATATATATATATATATAGGAAATAAATATAATCATTTTAATAATGATATTTTTATTATTAAATTAATATTTGAAATATTAATTTAATAATATAATATCATTAATTAAAATGATTAGCATCAATATAATTACAAAAATAAAAATATTCACATTACAACTTAATTTATATATTAAAGAAAATAATAACAAAATTATATAAATAGAGTAAGTTCAGACTTTGCATGTGGTCATACTGTGTTGCATGTCTCTAGCACATTCTGTCGCTGAAATTAATATTTGTTTTGAAATATTTGTTTTTATAAATAAATAATGTTTTGAAATATTTGTTTTTAGTTGTGGGTTTATAAATACAATAATAATAATAATAATAATAATAATAATAATAATAATAATAATAATAATAATAATAATAACAATAATAATAATACAACACACACACACACACACACACACACACAATAATAATAAATTAAATTACGCTAACGCTAACAATAAGCTAGTTACGCGCAAGTTAAGTTAAGGCAAGTTGCTGCTTGCCAAGTTAAGTTACGCTATCGCCACGCTTAGTTACGTTGCTGCTTCTGCTGCAAGTTGCTTGCCACGCCACGCTAGTTGCTGTTGCTGCTAAGCCACGCTAAGTTGGCTAAGTTGGGTTACTTTGCCAAGTTAAGCTGCTGCTGCTAAGCTGCTGGGTTGCTACGCATGTTACGCTTAAGTTGCTAAGCCAAGTTGCCGTGCTGGGTTGCCACGCTACGCTAAGCCAAGTTGCGGCCAAGTTGCTAAGTTGCTGGTTGCCACGCTACGCTTAAGTTAAGTTAAGCGTAAGTTGCCACGCTAAGCCAAGCTAGTTAAGCCAAGCTAAGTTGCTAAGTTGCCACGCCACGCTAGCCAAGCTGTTGCTGCTGTTGCTACGCTACGCTTAAG